>CAWUFW010011564.1:0-605382 GCA_963921515.1 Calotriton arnoldi
CGGTCGGTTGTTTTTCCGTCCGCCATCGTAATGACCCTCTAATTTACTATTCCCACTCCAGTCTATATTTAATTGGGGTAGGTTCTGGACACTGACCCTAATTAATTTACTATTCCTATTCCAGTCTGTATTTAATTGGGGTAAATGCTGGACACTGAGCCTAATTAATTTAATATTCCAACTCCAATCTAAATTTAATTAAGATATGTGCTGGACACTGACTTTAATTCATTTACTAATCCAACTCCAATGTATATTTAATTGGAGTAGGTGCTGGACACTGACCCTAATTAATTTACTATTCCCACTACAATTTATATTTAATTGGGGTAGGTGCTGTACACTAACCCTAATTAATTTACTATTCCCACTCCAGTCTAAAATTAATTAGGGAAGGTGCTGGACACTGACTTTAAATAATTTACTATTCCAACTCCAGTCTATATTTAATTGGGGTAGGTGCTGGACACTGACCCTAATTAATTTATTATTCCAACTCCCATCTAAATTTAATTGGGGTAGGTGCTGGACACTGACCCTAATACATTTACTATTCCCACTCCAATCTATATTTAATTGGGGTAGGTGCTGGACACTGACCCTAATTAATTTACTATTCCAACTCCTATCTAAATTTAATTGGGGGAGGTGCTGGACACTGACCCTAATTAATTTACTATTTCAACTCCAATATAAAATTAATTGGGGTAGGTGCTGTACACTGACTTTAATTAACTCACTAGTCCCACTCCAATATATATTTAATGATAGTAGATGCTGGACACTGACCCTAATTAATTTACTATTCCCACTCCAATCTATATTTAATTGTGTAGGTGCTGGACACTGACCCTAATTAATTTACTATTCCCAATCTATATTTAATTGGGGTAGGTGCTGGACACAGACCCTAATTAATTTACTATTCCAACTGCAGTCTAAAATTAGTTAGGGTAGCTGCTGGACACTGACCCTAATTAATTTACTATTCCCACTCCAATCTATATTTAATTGGGATAGGTGCTGGACACTGACCCTAATTAATGTACTATTCCAACTCAAGTCTAAAATTAATTGGGGTAGGTGCTGGACAGTGACACTAATTAATTTATTATTCCAACCCCAGTCTAAAATTAATTGGGTTAGGTGCTGGACACTGACTTTAATTAACGTACTAGTCCCACTCCAATCTACATTTAATTGGGGTAGGTGCTGGACACTGACCCTAATTAATTTACTATTCCCGCTCCAATGTGTATTTAATTGGGGTAGGTGCTGGACACTGACCCTAATTAATTTACTATTCCCACTCCAATCTATATTTAATTGGGATAGGTGCTGGACACTGACCCTAATTAATTTACTATTCCCACTCCAATCTATATTTAATTGGGATAGGTGCTGGACACTGACCCTAATTAATTTACTATTCCAACTGCAGTCTAAAATTAATTGAGGTAGGTGCTGGACAGTGACCCTAATTAATTTACTATTCCAACTCCACTCTAAAATTAATTGGGGTTGGTGCTGGACACTTACTTTAATTAACTTACTATTCCCACTCCAATCTATATTTAATTAAGATAGGTGCTGGACACTAATTTACATTAAGTTAATTTTCTCACTATAATAACTATTAAATCAACAAATTATATACCAGTACATAATTTTATTAATATTTTTTTTTCTTTGTAACATATTTCCTAAGACTTCCTATAAAAATAAAAAAATTAAATATATTTACACTTCACTAAATTTAATAAAATAGAAATATATTTATAATACAAATTGCATTTTTTTTATATTTTAAACATTTATTAATAAATATTTTTCAAAATGTAACAACCTTATCTCCTATAAACACTACATTATACTTATTAATATTACTTAAAATTAGATTTAAATATAAAAATAAAACATTGTTCCTAATACAATTTATACAAATTAAATTAATATTTTTACTTAAAACACCTCACCCTTATAATGAATAAATTCAACATCCAAATCATAAAAAAACGTTTTTATTAAAAATTAATTTAATAATTTATATTTATAATTTTAAAATTGTTCCCAATTTTTTTTTATTTAAAACAATCCCCATCCATATCCCCTATAAACTCAACATCCCACTACAAAATTTTAATTCAAATTTCCAATTTTTAAATAAAAATTATATTAATTTTTAAAGTATCCAAATATTTTTGTGAATATTTTGAAAACAATACCCAAATTTTCCCCATATAAACACAACATACCAATACTAAAAGTTAACTTTAAAATTAGAAATTTAAAATATATTCATAGATAAAATTAAACAATTATACAAATTAATTTAGTATTTTTAAAAGACACCCCACCCTTATCCCCTATTAACACAACATCCCACTAGTAAAATGTTAAATTAAATTCGAAATTCAAATTAGATTTTGATTTTGATTTTTTTAGAATTTAACGAAATTATGTTAATATTTTTAAAAACACTGCCCACCCTTATCCCCAATAAACACAACATCCCACTCATAAATATTATAGTGAAATTCGAAATTAAATTTTAAAAATTTTAATATTTTTTTATTTAAAGAATTTATATTAATATTTTTAAAACACTCCCCACCCTTATCCCCTATAAACCAAACATCCCGCTCCTAAAATTTTAAATGAAATTCAAATTCAAATTTGATTTTTAATTTTTTACAATTTAACAAAATTATGTTAATATTTTTTAAAACACTCCCCACCCTTATCCCCTATAATCCCAACGTCCCGCTCCTAAAATTTAATTTGAAATTCAAAATAAAAATAAATAAATTCATACTTAAAATATAAATATTTGAAACATAATATTTACTTTTTTAAAACACTCCCCACCCTTTTCCCCTATAACACAACATCCCGCTCCTAAAACAATATAAAAATAAAACATTATTATACACATTTTAAACACAATTTAATACTTAACATTCACCATAAAATATTTCAAAAAACATACAAAAACTATATTTTCACATTTCGATATTTGTGCTTTCGATATTACTTACATCGATATTTACCTACACACCTCAAATAGATATTTTTTACATCGATATACAGAACATCAATATTTAACACTGTCGATATTATCAACTCGATATTTCTGTATGTCGAAATAAAAAACTCTATATTTTGTCTGTGCACCGTTTATACATACCTGCCTTCCTGCAACAAATCCACATTGATCGGGGTGAACTACAGAGCCATTAACTCTACTCAATCGATTAGCCAAGAGTTTAGTAAAAATCTTATGATCCACATTTAGTAGACTGATCGGCCTGTAGGAGTTAATATTTTCCCTTTTTTATCCATCTTTAGGACACTTACTTCCACCGCTGTTCTAAACAAAGGCAGAGGCTCCCCTCCCTATAGTATATAGTTTGCAAGCTTTAGGATCTCTCTATTCAAAGTTGATGCAACTTTTTTATGCAGTTCTGAAGGGATACTGTACGCCCCAGCTGATTTACCATTAGCCAACGTTTTTACCACTTTCTCTACTTAATCTAGAGAGAAATCAACCATCAACTCTTTAACTTCATTCTTAAAGGATAATTTGTACTGTCTACTCCATGGGACATGTACGCATCCTCCTCCTGGGACCTCTCTCATAGGAAAAGCCAAGGCATCTGCCTCATTCTTTTCCTGTTCCCTCATCAGATATAGAGGCAGTACCATCGCAGTACCTTCTTTCTTTTAGCCCATCTGCCTTCCCATCTCTCTACCTCTCCCCATCACTTCAGGATTGTTATTAATTCTTTAATCTGCAACCTCTTTCCTGAGGAATTTAGGCTCTCCAAATCTTTGTCACTAAAATCCAATCGATAGGTTTTCTGTAGAGCTTTTGACTTTTCTACATCCACTCCATATTTCTGTGCTACTTCAGCAAATTTCTCATGAGTATTTCTAGCCTTTCGAGTTACATCTTTGCACATGAATAATAATTCTTCATCACAGTATTTTGATACTCTCTCATTACTAATAGTTCCCAATATCATTTCTTCTAACTCTACCTTTAATTTGCTCACGTCTATATTCATACTTCGATTGGCATTAGTCAATGTATTTCCTGTAGGAGCTATGTCTCTAATCCAATCATCAAGTTACTCTGGGGATGGCTATTCTCATGAGTCTCTACTCGCAATTTCTCTTGTTCCAGTTAATGTACGGATTTCCTCAACATTGTCGCTTGGGACTGTTATTGCATGAATCTGTGAAACTCCTCGTCCTGTCTGATAAAGAGGATCAACTGGACCAATTGTTATAGGTACTGATAATCCATTAGGGTTATTTCTCATAACCATATTGGAAAATCCTGCTCTCTCATGGGTCATATTTGCATCTAAAAATATTCTTTTATAAGTTGAATTTAAATCTGCAGGTGGAACTTCCGGCCTCAAACCTATGAACGGATTAGTCTCTGAATTATTCTGCTCTTCATTATAAGGTGGAGGTCTATTCAGCAAAAGTTCATTCAACAACTCATCCTCAATATCTTCTAAATTCTCGTCTGCTCCAGGGAGTACTTGAACCTTTTGCTCCTCTACATGTTTTCTCTTTTCCTTACATTTTTCTCCTTTCTTTTGTTCTTCTACCATTACTGGGTACAGTCAGGCTCCCAATGCAACATCTTGTCTCCATATCTTTTTCTGGGAATCCCATTTTGCCTGTTCAAATCGATTTATCGTATTTCTATTTCTACCCTGACATTTCTCTTTCTCTCTCCGATGTGCTTCATGCTCCCACTCCTCAAGGGCTTCATATTGTATAGGCCTAGGATTAGGTTTTAGATCATTCATCTGTCTTCTTAAATTCTCTAAAATTCTAACATTAAGGGGTCAATTCCGATCTCGGTCAATAGGGCTCTGTGAGAAGACAAGCGAGGGAACCCTGTCATTACCTGATCCAGTGGTCCTGCCCCGTAGATATATGGTGCCCTTTGATCTCCGATCCCTGAGAAGCGCTGAGCCGGCAGCGGAGGAGGAGCGACAAGACACACCCACCTTTCCTGTCTCCCTACAGCGGGACTTTGACCCGGGACCGGAAGTGGGAGGAGACGACCGCGGAAGTCCTTTCCCGGAGCCAATGAAAGGACGCTGGAACGAAGGAGGGGTGTCTTGGACCAAACCCGGAACGAGAACAGGCAGGAAGCAGGACGAGGTGGAGGAGCGGAGTATCGAAGAAGGAGATTGTGAGAAGAAGGACGAGGAAGAACTGGGGAACGATGACGCCGTCGGAGAAGACGAGGAAGCGGACGAGCGGTGGAGCGAGGAGTGGTGGTGCCCACCGGAGGAGGCTGGAGAGCGGCCGCAACTCAGGAGAGTTGCGGCGGAGCCGGTGAGTGACAGCGTCTCAGGGGACAGCGGGGGAGGGTATGAGGGAGGAGGGAGGAGGGTTGGAGAAACGGGGCACGGGTAAAAGACAAAGCTCACAAACCTTCACCAATTCACTCGGGTGTCACACAACTCCGGCGTTTGGGGTTTAATCCTTGAGGTGCACTTAAACCCCCCCTCGTGTTTACTGAGCACTTTTTCTCATCTCCTATGATCCCTGCCCTGGTTATCTTTCACGCGATTCTGTCCTCGAAGGAATATCCCAATTGCAGCCATAATTGAGAAGTGGATAGCTTCGAACCTTGTACTGCGACTCACGTGGGTGCGGTGAAGGTTGTACCTATCTCTAGTCCCTTTTTTCTCATAAACAGCGATTGACGGCCTCCCCCCTTTTTCTCCTCTCATATGAGCCTCCGGAGTGCCGCCGACGAGACAGAGGAGCCGGATTTGACCCCCTACGAACAGCGACCCAACACCATCAAGACGGATCAACAGGAAGAAGGCGACGGGAAATCGAACATCTCCTCTGTTACCTCAATCACTGATAATAAAAAGCGCACCTTTGGAAAATATATTCAGCCTCCGCGTCTGTATATCCGACCTGCCCTCCCACAAGTGGTGTCAGAAGTGGGATCAGTAGGAGACATGGAGGCTGCTCTGGCGAAGATGGTGGAGGGCCAGGAACAACTGGGAAAAGTGATGGAACGCTTCCTGACAGTTGTTGAGGAGGATCGGGGAAAGCTGCAACAAGTGCTCACGGGACAGAGTCAAACCCATGGAGCAGCAATGGACAAGATCACTGAGGTCCTTGGACATCAGAGGGGACCCTCAACACTTCCATCGGTGGTTCTACAGCGGTATGTGAGCGGGGAGGACCCGGACTATTTTTTTAACAACTTCGAACGTATGGCTACCGCGGCCTCCTGGCCGGCCGATAAATGGGGCCAGTACCTGGGACCCCTCCTCTCTGGTGACTTACAGGCGGCCTATCAGGCCGCAACAGCCCATGGCGTGGTTCCCTATGTCGACATAAAACGCTGCATTATGGAACGGTTGGGGGTAGATGATGAGACATATAGGATGAAGTTGCGACAGATGAAAGAGGGGCACCAGGAGACACCTAGAGCTCTGTACTTCAGGGTTAAGGACATGGCTGATCGCTGGCTGAGACCAGCCACTACGGATAAGGACGGGATCATGGCCAAGATATATCTGGAGCAATACCTCTCTTCCCTTCATCCGCCCATCCAGAGGTGGGTACGGCAACAAGCCCATCTAACCCTTGAAACAGCGGTGGAAATCGCCAGTGCATACAGCAGAGCCCAAGAGCTCCAAAAGGGGAAGGAAGAACCGACCGGGAGAACAGGAGGAATGGGGATGCATCGACCACCCCGTCCGCCTATACCGAGGAAGCCGGAACATATCACCATCATACCCGGGACACCGATAGCCCGAACCCCACATGTGGGACCACAATGCTTTCAATGCGGAGGGATGGGACATATCGCCCGGTTCTGTCCCCAGAAAGAAGAACCAATGGAGATAGGGGTGGCCCGCAACTACTACTGCTCCCCCACGAAAAAGGGATCTCCTCCCTATCGTCGCACTGTGTCAGTAAACGGACGTCCGGTTACTGCTTTGGCCGACACCGGCTGTCTACAAAGCGTGGTTCGGCCCCAAGACCTTGGACCAGGAATCGGTCCGATCGATGGGACAGTCGCCATACGTTGTGTTCATGGTGATACCAAGCCATACCCCACAACGCATGTGCAGATACAACACCCCCACGACCCGGGAACCACTCTGAAGGTGGGTCTCGTCCCTCGTTTACCTGAACAGGTCATCCTTGGGAACGACTACCCACTCCTTTCACGGATGCTGCAAGGAGCCAACCCAGAAGAAGACGAATGGTGGGCCACGGCGCCCTTCTCCAAAGAAACTGATAAGGACTGGCCCCCGTCAAAACCCCGGAAAAGCCGAAAGCAAAGAAGGGCTGACCGAGGAAACAACTCAGTAGTACTGCCAGTCCTAAAAGAGGAGAACCCCTGGGAAACCGACAGGAGTTTCCATGCGACACAAAGAGAAGACCCGTTCTGCAAGAGGCATGGGGCAAGGCCCTAGTGGGCAAAGACCCGCTTTATGTAGGTCCCTACTTCTTCACGAGAAATGGGCTTTTATATAGGAAGGGGAGTCCCACACAAACACCCCAGTTGCTGATTCCAGGTCCCTTCCGAGAGAAAGTATTATTCCTGGCGCACAGTCACCTCTTGGGGGGGCATTTTGGTGTCGATAAGACCGAAAAACACATCACGGAACGGTTTTATTGGCCCGGCATATATCAACACGTAAAGAGGTATTGCCGAGAATGCCCGATTTGCCAGAAAAATAACAAGTACCGTCCTCCCGAGCCCCCTACATCCCCTACCTATCATAGGTGAACCGTTCCACCGAATAGGAATGGATATAATAGGCCCATTGCTACCATCTAGAAGTGGGTGTCGTTATGTTCTGGTGATGGTCGATTATGCCACCCGCTTTCCGGAAGCCATACCGTTGCGCCGCCCAGATGCCCCGAACATTGCCAAGGCCATGATAACTGTGTTCTCCCGGGTGGGGTTCCCAAAGGAGATCTTAACAGATCAGGGGACCCCATTCGTATCCCGTCTCATGAGACAGGTATGTGCCCAATTGGGGGTGAAGCAAATACGAACTGCGGCATATCATCCCCAGACGGATGGTTTAGTCGAGCGATATAACGCTACCATTAAAACCACCCTAAAGAAACTCCTGGCCCTCGAGACAAGAAAGTGGGAAGACATGTTACCATTGGCATTATTTGCCATTAGGTGCAAAGAACAAAAGAGTACTGGGTATTCTCCATTTGAGTTGCTGTATGGTCATAAACCACGTACATTACTAGAGATGGCACAAGAACAATGGGAAACCGAGCCAAATAACTCAAAACCATTGACAGAATACGTTTCTAACCTACGAACGCACTTAGGACAATTAAGGACGATAGTCAGGAATAACCTGGAGGAGGCACAGATAGCACAAAAGGGACAGTACGACAAAAAGGCAAAAGACAGATCCTTTGAGTTGGGCGATTCGGTGTTACTGATGATGGCTTCTTCGGATCACAAGTTACTAGGGCAGTGGCAGGGTCCCTATACAGTGGTGGAGAAGGTGACCCCTGTGACGTACCGCATCGAGACAGACCCGACCAGGCGTACCTCCCAGATCTATCACGTCAATTTGTTAAAGAAATGGGAGGGCCCCTTGCCGGCTCTTGTGAGCATGGCGGAGACTCCAGCTCCTTTATTCCACCAGAGTGTAGACCCTGACCTCCCTGGGGAACTAAGACAAGAACTCTTGGAGGTGTTGTTCCCCCTCCAGGATTCCTTCTCCACCTTGCCGGGGAGAACAACCCTCTGTGATCACGTCATAAAGACCCCTCCAGGGAAAAGGGTACGTCTCCGACCTTATCGTATTCCCGAGGCCCGCCGACAGACCATTAGGGATAAGGTTCAACAGATGTTGAGGATGGACATCATTGAACCCTCTGTAAGCGAATGGAACTCACCCATTGTCCTTGTACCGAAGCCGGACGGCTCGGTACGCTTCTGTATCGATTTTAGAGAGGTCAACAAAATCTCAGAGTTCGACACGTATCCCCTTCCTAGGGTTGACGAAATGGTCGAGAGGATAGGTCGGGCCAAATATATCAGTACACTGGATCTGTGTAAAGGGTACTGGCAGATTCCCTTGAGAAAACAGGATAGAGAAAAGACTGCGTTCTCTACTCCTGATGGCTTATATCAGTTCAAAGTGCTACCCTTTGGGTTACACGGGGCCCCCGCCACATTTCAGAGAGCCATGAATAAAATATTGCGGCCCCATGAGAGCCACGCCGGAGCATACATTGATGACATAATCATCTATAGTAATACCTGGAGACAACACTTGTTACATCTCTCCCAAGTGATACAGACCTTAGAACAACATGGTCTCAAGATAAACCCCGCGAAGAGCCATCTCGCAGCCCAGACAGTTCGTTACTTAGGATACTTGTTGGGGGAAGGGGTGATAAGACCCCAAAACACCAAGCTCACGGCCATATCCCAGATACCCCTACCACGGACAAAAAAGGATCTCCGAGCCTTTCTGGGTTTACTCGGGTATTACCGTCGCTTTATCCCCGGATTCTCACAAGTAGCTGCTCCTCTTACTGATCTTCTCCGAAAAACCGTGAAAACCGAGGAGGTGTTGAAACATCCCTCCCCAGACATAGTGCATGCCTTTGAACATCTCAAGTCCTCCCTCACGTCCGATGCAGTTTTAGCCAGTCCTGACTACTCACTTCCCTTCATCCTCCAAACGGATGCTTCAGACCAGGGACTAGGGGCAGTGCTGTCACAGATCACCGAACAGGGAGAGAAGCCCATACTGTACATCAGCCGGAAATTGTTTCCAAGAGAAAGGAATTACGCAACCATAGAGAAGGAAGCCCTAGCCATTAAGTGGGCTGTAGACACCCTGCGGTACTATCTCGAAGGACGTGAGTTTACGTTATACACAGACCACGCTCCCTTAGCATGGCTATCTAGGAACAAGGGCCACAACGAGAAGTACTTAGATGGTTTTTGTCCCTACAGCCATACCGATTCCAGACCAAACACAGAAAGGGGTCCGAGCAAGGGAATGCAGACTACCTGTCTAGGTATCCCCAAGAGCCTAACCCTAGTAGAGAGATAGCAAGGGAAAGGGGATGTGAGAAGACAAGCGAGGAACCCTGTCATTACCTGATCCAGTGGTCCTGCCCCGTAGATATATGGTGCCCTTTGATCTCCGATCCCTGAGAAGCGCTGAGCCGGCAGCGGAGGTGGAGCGACAAGACACACCCACCTTTCCTGTCTCCCTACAGCGGGACTTTGACCCGGAAGTGGGAGGAGACGACCGCGGAAGTCCTTTCCCGGAGCCAATGAAAGGACGCTGGAACGAAGGAGGGGTGTCTTGGACCAAACCCGGAACGAGAACAGGCAGGAAGCAGGACGAGGTGGAGGAGCGGAGTATCGAAGAAGGAGATTGTGAGAAGAAGGACGAGGAAGAACTGGGGAACGACGATGCCGTCGGAGAAGACGAGGAAGCGGACGAGCGGTGGAGCGAGGAGTGGTGGTGCCCACCGGAGGAGGCTGGAGAGCGGCCGCAACTCAGGAGAGTTGCGGCGGAGCCGGTGAGTGACAGCGTCTCAGGGGACAGCGGGGGAGGGTATGAGGGAGGAGGGAGGAGGGTTGGAGAAACGGGGCACGGGTAAAAGACAAAGCTCACAAACCTTCACCAATTCACTCGGGTGTCACACAACTCCGGCGTTTGGGGTTTAATCCTTGAGGTGCACTTAAACCCCCCCCCCTCGTGTTTACTGAGCACTTTTTCTCATCTCCTATGATCCCTGCCCTGGTTATCTTTCACGCGATTCTGTCCTCGAAGGAATATCCCAATTGCAGCCATAATTGAGAAGTGGATAGCTTCGAACCTTGTACTGCGACTCACGTGGGTGCGGTGAAGGTTGTACCTATCTCTAGTCCCTTTTTTCTCATAAACAGCGATTGACGGCCTCCCCCCTTTTTTCTCCTCTCATATGAGCCTCCGGAGTGCCGCCGACGAGACAGAGGAGCCGGATTTGACCCCCTACGAACAGCGACCCAACACCATCAAGACGGATCAACAGGAAGAAGGCGACGGGAAATCGAACATCTCCTCTGTTACCTCAATCACTGATAATAAAAAGCGCACCTTTGGAAAATATATTCAGCCTCCGCGTCTGTATATCCGACCTGCCCTCCCACAGGCTCCAAATCGGATTCGGCTTTACCGGATCCGAGTCGGAGGCTTTGTTTCCGACCGATTCGTACAGTCGCCCGAGCGAGCAAGTACGATGCGAGTGAACGCGAAATCGCCGACCGACTCGTTTCCGGGTCCGAACCGCTCCGTCCAACTCGTTCGCACTCGATTTGTGGCACGCAATGGAGATGTTTTACGACCGAGCCAGTACGATGCACGATCCGGACAGCCGGATCGAGTCGGAGCCTCCGACATGAAGAAGCTCCCGGACGCGGACTTCGGGGGTCCGTGCCGGACCCCCTTCACCCGTAGCCGTACGAGTCAGACACAGGGGGGACCCATGGGTCCCCCCTATACATGCGTGTACGGTGCGGATGGCACCAACGCGTACCCACTACAGGGGGCCCCCTTGTGCGCAACGTACCCATTGAGTCAATGGGAGCCGATGTACACGTCGTACAACCGGCTCCCATTGACTTCAATGGGAGTCCGACCGAACCGAGTCCGGCAGCATACGGCCGCATCGTACTTGTTCGGTCGGACTGCAGGGGTCCGGCTCGGTCGGAAAACAATCCGGATCCGGATCGGTCGGAGAGCTTTCCTACTCAGATCGGAATCGGCCCCTTAATGTCCCGTACTGTAAAAACGCTAAGGCACCATCTTTCTCAGTGTATTTTACCCAATTCTCTAACCATATACAAGTATGATATCCTTTTTCTAATGACATCTGCAGAGCAGGTGTACCTTCCGGAGCCACAGAAACCCCTTCCCTTGTTGGTATTGGCTCATCTTTTTGTACTAAAGCCTTTAATAACTTGAAAAAAGCCATGATTCCTTTTCTTTAACTCAATCTGTGATTTAAAATCGTCAGTTTCTCTTACATATTTTGTTTTCTACTACCAATCACAGTTTGTTCTCATCCACCAAAACCAGTGCGATGTTTACACCAACTACCAACACCAGCGCGGCACTTTATGACATCAGTCTAACTTCTCACTGCACTGACCCTCCCTTCACAATTTGGTCATCGTCTTTTCTCTCATCCTTTTAAACAAACTTCACAAACAATACAACATAAAACAACTTTGTCTGCTCAACTAAAAGAATTATAGTTACCCTCTTACTCAGAACATCTCATTCACTCCTTGTGAAAACCTCAACCAGCGCAACTACACTCTCATTAAGTAAAAACTCTTAAGATCTCTCCTGGTGCGCTTCCCGAGAGAAATCGCAACAATTCCAACTTGTCACGAATCAAGTTCCCTTTCTCAGTTTCGGCAATGACAACTCATGCGCAGTACTCACAAAACAGCAGACAAACACACTTAGAGGCCTATTAGGATGACGGGCGGACTTTCGTCCGCCGCCACCCTAGCGGTGCTGGGACCGGCCGCCAGTGGTGCGGTGGTCCCGCACATGCGATTAGGATGCCACCGCCACCGTGGCGGTGGCATCCTCCATTCCCAGCATTGTGGCGGGCGGTGCTCACAGCACCGCCCGCCACAATGCTGGGAATGCACTGTGTGCATCATCATGCACAAGGTGACAGGCACCGCGAGGTGCCTGCCACCATGTCCATGACAATGCAGGGGGTACCATAGGTACCCCCATGTGCACCCCCACCCCCTCAATACCCTGGGGGCCCGCAACAGGCCCCGAAAGCAAACTCTGCATGGGTTTCCATGGCGGGGTCTTTGCCATGGAAAGCCCTGCACCGCTGCCCATGATAATATGGATGGCGGTGTCTAGCAGACACCGCCACCATATCCAGCCCCTTTTCCGCCCGGTCGACTGGTCGACCGGCGGAAAACCAGCGGACGGTCTTGCCGTCCGCCTGGGTCCCCACCGCCATACTAATATGGCGGTCGGGAAATGTGAGGCAGGCGGTGGGAAATAGCGGGCGGATCGCCACCACCATACGGGCGGTGGTGATCCACCCGCTATCCTAATGACCCCCCTTAGTGTATGCCACACTAAGACTGCCCGTAGTCTTATCCCGGGATCTTAGGCCTCAACGGACTCTTACTCATTTAGGTCACGACGGACCACAACATAAACATACAACTTCACAAAACAACAATTTCTGTGATCACAAGTACATTTCAGTCTTTCGTCAAAGTCAAAACTCAATCACCTGTCAAAAACCCTGATATTCTCTTCACATTATAAAACACAATCGCTTTTAATCAGGTTTCTTTATATCCTAGTTTAATTAGTCTAACTAACCATCCGACAAGCTTCCAGAAAACTGATCCAGTAGAAGCCAATCTGTACAATCAGACTCATATTCGTACAACCTTTCATTTACTCTTCTTTACCGTTTCCTCTCTGGGCCCATTTCAAAAGAATCATCAACTCAATGTCAATAGATCCTCCAATGGATCTTTTATGTGAGCTAACAGGGACTTGGATATAAAGAGAAATCCTTATGAGGAATCCTCTCATTAAATTGTTTATCTAGGTTTCAATTTGAATGGTCAAGAAACACAAATCACAGTTAAGCTTTGTCTTTTAGAAAAATCATTTAGTACAATTAGTCACACAAGGTAATACAGTTTCAGACATTTCACATATGCTGATCACCCAGCCGATAAGAAAAGAAGAGAGAGACATTTGGAAAGATCAAGTTTAGCATTTGGTTATACAAACCAAATATGCAGAGTTGAAGCATAAGGAGTCACAGGAATCAGTCCATGAACTCTCCAGCTGAAGAGATATACCTGCACAATGCATACCAGTTGGCAAAGTACAGGTGGAGTCAGTTCGGAAAGTTCAGTTCAAAAGGTTTTGGCATAGGAACCAAAATCAGAGTTCAGTCATGCTAGGCAGGGAAATTGAAAATGATAACCAGCACCAGTTCCTCCTCCAAGGGGACAATTATACTTTCAAATTTCTCAGTTTATGCCCACAAAGTGTCAGTTCCATCGTACGTTATGGTTTCCATTGGCTTTCCAGAGTGGGCTGCTCATGGTGTGATCAATACCTCACTAAGAAATCCGGAAGCATTAAGTAATCCTTTTGCTAAATCATCAATTGCAACAACTTTATAATTTCCATCCTTTTCTCTGAAGGAAGAAAGTTCATTTGTTAACAGTCTGTCCGTTCCCAGGCACTCTGTCTGGGATTGTAACTTCATTGATACATTTCTGTCAAAAGTGTTGCTGTATCAGAAAAGGGCTTATTGTTTATGAGCATGAAAAGAAACATACAGAAAGGTTCTCAAAGCGTCTGAAATGATTACTTCAGCTAGAGTCTGCTTTTCGAATGAGGAAAGAAATCATTTGAAGCTACATGAAACTTGTTAAATCATCATCACGTTATAATTAATACAAAGCACATGTTAATATGAATATTTCAGTTTTCTTAATAAATTCACTCATTATTTCTTTTCTCCAAAAGTTACATGCCAATATTAGGTACTACTAAAATGAACATGTCACACATTTTATTTCTCAAATATATTATTATGCATCACTTTTGTTATTCATGTTTATTTTCACGTATTTCTAGAATAAAGCAGTTCATTTCTTATACTGTCAAGCATCTTTAAACTAACATTTAAATCATTTTCTAGTGTTTGATTATGTAAGCATTAGTTTATTTATCACATTTAAAAATCTCTAGCAGCACATTTCTAGATTATCCATGTTTGGATTTTATTCACATGATTATATTGCATTAAACAAATACCTTCTTTTCTCTTTCTATTTATATCTTTCATAATGTTCATGTTTCAAAACATTTTTGCATGTTTTAACACTACAGTAGAAAATATCACGTTTTTCATCTTTCACTGTTTTACACATTTTTATCAAAGTTATTGTCATAAATCTAATTTGAAGGTGAGAATTGATAGAGGCAACCGACATTTAACTTTTACGCTCCGTCAATCCTAAATCTTATTCCAAAATGGAAGAGTCTAGGTACATCCCAAATGCAATTCCCATTCCACTTCTAACATAGGGGTCTATTAGGATGGCGGTTGGATGACCGCCGCCGGGCCGGCGGTAGCAACCGCCGGGCCTGCGGCGGTCATCCGCCCGCGATCGCAACACAGAAAACCGCCGGTCCCATTAGCATGGCAGTGACGACCGCGGCAGTGCGATTTTCTGCCCGCCACTTTTCCGCTGGTAGCAGTCCGCACGCTTGCCTGGCGGGCGGAGCTGGACCGCTAAAATGGGGCCGGTGCAGGGCCAGGCTCCGCCGGCATGAATATGATGCCGGAGGTAGCCAGCCTTTCCGGGGCGGTGAAACCGCCATGAAAAGGCATGCGGAGAATGTCTCCGGGGGCCCATTGCGGGCCCCCATTGTGTTGTGGGGGTGTGTGGGTGCACTGGGTGGGTACCCATGGTACCTCCCTACATGTCCCTGTACCAGGTGGCAGGCACTGTGCAGTAACTGCCACGCAGTGCAGGGCTATGCAGGACATGCTTTATTGGACATCGCTACGGTGCTGCTGGCAGCAGCAACCGCCGCAATGTTAAATTCCGCGATCCAACCGCTGCGGTCGGATTTCGACTGTGGAGCATCCTAATGGGACCGCGGTTATGCCGCGGTCCTAGCGGGCGGAGTTTTCCCGCTACCATGGCGGTCGGAGTGATTTTCCGACCGCCATCCTAATAGACCCCATAGTTTTAGATCTGACATGCGACAAAGAGCGAAGAAGTTTATATATAGGTGAAGTATTAGGGACAGAAGTAAGAATTGAAGAGGGGATTGTGATAAGGAAAAAGGGGAATCATTGGTAATGAATGAAGAACATCAAGAAGAATATTTATGAGTGCCTTGAGACTCTCACAGGTGAGTAGCACGCTTACAATACCTCTGATTGATTGATTGATTGATGAGAAGGAGATATTTAAGTAAAAAGTAATGAGGGCACTTAAATAAGTGCTGTAATTGTGAGAAGGAGTGAGGATCGTTTTAGAAAATAAATCTCCGACCCAAATAATACATTTTGCCTCCATGCTTTCCAAAACAACGGTCTGTTGTTAATGGTAATAAGATGGTTATACCAGAGAGGAGACTGTTGAAAGGAATCACGAGCCATAAACTGCGATTGTCAAATAGGTTTTAGGATGGTACAAGTGTGTTTAAAAAGAAAAGAAATTATGGAAGGCTTAGCCAAGAAAAATATAACTTCACGGGGAAGAAAAGGAGCTATAAAAGAATGTTCAATATCCAAGCATTAAGGGGTAAACAAGGTTTGCAACAAAGAAAGCCATTTAGAGGCTTGTGGAAGACAAAAAGCCTTATGGTATAAACGTAACTCAGGGATATTGACTCCACCTTCCTGTTTAGCTTTCCGAAGACAAGCTAGAGAAATTCTGGATTTTTTATTCATCCAAAAAAGTTTAGAAAGTTTAGAGTCTAATTTTTTTTAAATAGATCAAGAATATTAACTGGGATCCTTGAAAGAGTATATAGTATTATGGGTGAAATCATCATTTTGATAGAATCCATAAGACCCCACCAGGAGAGAAAGAAGGGGTTCCAGGAGGAAAGAAGTTTGTCAACTTTATCTAGACAATCATTGACATTCTCCATGACTGAATCAGTAATGGATGGAACGAACCAGATATCCAGATATTTAATTTTGGAAGTATTCCAGTAGAACCCCGTGGCAGTGAAAGATTGACTGAAAGTAAACTTAGTACGAAGTATAATTTCAGTTTTATCAGAATTCATCCTATATCCGGAAACAGAGGAAAGGCAGCAATTTCCTGAAAAAGAGCTGGAACAGATTGCTCAGGAGAGGAAATAAAAAGAAGTATATCATCAGCATAAGCTGACATTTTTAAATGATCACCTCCATAATGGAATCCATTGATTTCAGCATTATTTCTAATACAGGACAGGTAAGGTTCTAAAGCAAGTATAAATAAAAGATGGGATAAATGACAACCCTGACGAACACCATGACCTAACGGAAAATAACAAGAGATCTTCCCATTAAATAAAACTAATGCCATGGGGGATTGATATAGTAAAGAAACAAATTAAATAAAATGGGGACCTAACCGATGCCAGGCTAGGAATTTAAGCAAGAAGGGCCAGTCTATGCAATCAAATGCTTTCTCAGCATCAATAGAAATTGATGTCAGAGGATATGAAAGAGAGGAGGCCTTATTTAAATTGTTGAAAAATAATCTAGAATTATCAGATGTAAATCTGCCTTTAATAAATCCTGATTGCTCCTTACCAAACATCGAGGGTAGGAAGGGGTCAAACCGTAAAGCTAGTAATTTGTAGAAGATCTTATAATCCACATTGACTAATGCGATAGGTCTGTAGTTTTTACAAAACGTCTGGTCCTTACCTTCCTTATGGATAAGACAAATAGTAGTCTCTTGAAAGGAGCCCCCAGTGGAACCAGACGCTGAGAAAAATCGGAACGTAGGAAGAAGAAGATTAGAGAAGTGAAGAAAAAATTAAAACGTGAAGCCATCCGGGCCACGGGATTTGTTCTACTTAAGAGATTGAAGAGCGTGAAGAATTTCTGGTAAGGAAATGTGAGCCTCGAAGGATGAGAAGTCTCCATGTTCGCTAATGGAATTTCGGGAATTCTCTGTAAATATGCCTCTATCTGAGAAGGGAGGGGGGATTCTGGTGTGTAAAGAGACTGATAGTATTTAACAAATTCCACAAGGATCTCAGAATCTTTGAAGACAGGAAGCCCTTCATATTTAACTTTTGATAATCTGTGTGCTTCGGCTGAGAGATCTGGGGCAGCCGGATCAGCATGCCCTCACCTATGGCTGCGGACCTTGATAGCTGCCATTCAATCAATCAATCTGGATTTATAAAGTGCGGCAAATCACCCGTGTGGGTCTCAAGGAGCTGGAGTTGCTAGCTGCTTCACAGAGAAAGCAGTGAAAAACAAGGCAAAAGCAGGATAAAGCACTCAGAAAAACAAAGGAAAAAAGGGGAAAGCAGTACAAAACGAGGCAAAAGCAGGAGAAAGCCCTCAGAAAAATGAAGGGAAGTACGGAGAAAGAAGTAGAAAATGAGGCAAAAGCAGGAGAACACTCAGAAAAAAAAAGGAGGAAGAAGAGCAGTGCAGCAGCACTGAAGGACTCGGCCTTTTCAATGGGGTCGTGCTGCGGCCTTCATTCAGTAGGTCCCAGGAGGAGGGAGGGGTGCTGGGAGGTGGTTGGTGTGGCTAGGTGAGAGGCAAGAAAATGGGTGGCAGGCGGGAGTGGCAAATGAGGCAAAAACAAGGAGAATCAGTGAAAAATGAGGAAAAAGCAGGTAAAGCACTCACAAACAAGGGGGGAAAGGAAGGAGAAGGCAGTAAAAATTGAGGGAAATGCAGGAGAAAGTACTCAGAAAAGTGGGGGAATGAAGTAGAAAGCAGTAAAAAACTGAAGCAAAAGCAGGGGAAAGCACTCAGAAAAATGGGGAGGAAGCAGAGCGGTGCAGCAGCACGGGAGAGCTGGGCCTAGGGCCTGCTCAATGGGGTCACATTGCAGCCGTGATTAATTAGGCCCTGGGTGGAGGGAGGGGCACTGAGAGGCCGCGGGCGGGAATAGGCGGGAGGAGGGAAAATTGGGCGTGGAGGCAGGAGCTGTAAATGAAAAAACCAAGGAGAAGCAGTGAAAAACGAGGGAAAGTCAGGAGAAAGCACGCAGTAAAATGGGGAGGAAGCAGAGTGGTGTAGCAGCACAGGAATGCTAGGCTGGGCCATTTGATGAGTATTCTCATTTTTTGGGCAGCAATTGGAGGACATGATTAAAATAAACTGCGGAAAACAAAAAGCTGTTAAATCTTACCCCAAAGGCTGGGGTCTTGGATACATCATAGCTTTCTCACTAGCTATGGGTATGGAAGGATCGCAGCCCTTTTAAAGTAAGGGTCAAGGCCAGGGGACCCCAACCCTAGATAAATACCAGTCCCAGGCTACTGGCTACATCTCTATCATTCCAAATCCCTCACAGTCATGACAATCAACAGCATCATCCGAAAGGAGGTCATCTGACCCTTTTTTAAGGATTTCTAGAATCAGACAGTTTCAGATCGATGGGTGGCCAATTTAGTGTCCGAGGGTTATCACCTGGAATGTACAGGTCTGCCTTCAGACCATTTCCAGCAAACTCCTCTTCCACAAGACTTGAGGATACACCGTGCTCTCTTGAAAGGGGTACAAGCCGTGTTAGCAAAGAATATTATTTGTCTTGTACCACCCCAGGAACAGGGCAGGGAATTCTACACCATTGTTTTTTTGGTACAAAAACACTCAGGTGACTTTCGTCCAGTCTTGGATCTGAAGGGGCTCAACAGGTTCCTCAATCTTCGGTCCTTCAAAATGTGAATGCTACAAAGTATTTTTCCGCTACTAACACAAGGGAATTCCCTTGCATCTCTGGATACGGGATGAAATCTTCCACCTCTCCATTTTTCCAGTTCATCAGAGGTTTCTTTGGTTCACGTTGGACCTCCAATATTTTTAGTTCCAAGTGCTTCCATTTCTTTTGACCTCGGTTCCAAGAGTTTTTACAAAGCTCGTGGCTCCTTTGGTGGGTATTCTTCATTCTAGAGGTTTCCATGTGTATCCTTATCTTTATGGCTGGTTAATTTGTTCTCCTTCTTTTTCTAAGGCAGAGAGCAATGTCCAGGAAGTGTGCAATCTTCTTCATGATTATGGGTTTCTCCTCAATACCAAGAAGTCTCATCTTCAACCAGTACAGCAACTTCATGTTATCAGGCCCTTTCCTGCATGTACAAGGGGGAAGTGTTTCTTGCTCAAGATAGGGTGCAAAGACTGGCTTTCAGCTTCGGGACTTAGTACAATGACCTCATGCCACAGCAAGACTGTGGTTGTGGAGTCAGGGGGAGATTACTTCAACATTAGCCATAGTTCCCTGGAGCCACCTTCATCTTTTCTGTTGGTACATCATGTGTTGTCCCATTGGAATCCTCCCTTCCAGGATTATGAAGATCTTATTCCCATCAAATCACAAATTTCATGAGCTCTGCAATGGTGGCTCAAAATGGCGAATCTCGCGAACACACATCAGTTGAGTCATTCTACCCGATAGTGATATCATCACATGTCAACAAACTAGGGTGGGGGGCAGTGTTGGGGTCCTTCACCACTCACAGGAGGCTGAGTCTTCCTCAAACTGGAAGAAGTTGGCTGCAGTCAGGGCACCTCTATCAATTTTTCTCCCTCACATCAATCATCTAACTGTATGTGTTCAATCAGACTATCAAGTAGTGGTGGCATATATCAACTTCCAGGAAGAATGGTCCTCCCCCCATCACCTTTCCTGGAAGATTTGTACATGGGCAGAGAGTCCAGTCTCCAATCTCTGTAGGCAGTGTATCTTTTGGGGAGGGAGAATGGTCCTGCGGACCAGCTGAGCAGGGAATTGCCCTCCACTGTGTTCCTCTGTCTGTCACGCACAGTCTTTCAGGTGATTTGTTCCAGGTTTAGCCATCCATGGTAGGACCTATTTGTGACCAGAGACAATGCTATTCTGCCTCACTTTTGCGCTCTGGTGCGCAAAGGGTGCTAGGGGGCCTATGGGCCCCCCTGATGCACCCCCAAAAAAGGTAAGTGTGCACATATGGCGCACACACATGCCCTAAGGGCATGTTTGCGAACCACTTGGCACTTTGAAAAATGCACTTTTGTGCATTTTTCAAAGGAATCGCAAATTACCATCAACTTGAAGTTGGTGGTAATTTGCGATTCCTAAATGCAAATTCGCATTTAGCAATTGCTACATGAATTGCATTTAGGGATTCGCGAATTGCGATTCCCTAACTGCATTCGCAATTTAGGTAATCGCAAAAAATTGCGATTACCCATATTGCGAATGCCAAAAGTTTCATACATTGCATAAGGCATTTTTGCGTTCGCAAACGGGCCAATTCTGCGAATCGGCCCATTTGCGAATGCAAAAAGCCTTGATACATCTGGCCCAAAGTCCTTAGGTGTTGCAAAAGATTTGGGAGGATCAGGCTCAGTGCTCTTAGTTATACTGAAGTGGGTTTGAAGGCCATTGTTTTCAGTGTTGGCAGCAATGGCTACAGCTCCAATGTGTTTTTTTTCTTCTCCAGCCATCTCAATTGAATCAACCACAGTTGTATCAAGTGTCTCTCAGTGGTTTAAATATGGGGGTTTAACTGCTGAGTGGGAGCTCTTCTTAGCTAAAGAGTGCTCTTCAAAAGTAGCGGATGTTATTCAACAGTCCCGTAGGCCCACTGCACAAAAGTCTTACAGTCTCTATTGGCAGAAATTTGAGAAATGGTGCTAAGGCAAAGGCTTACAGGCTACGCTTTGTGATCCAGTTAAGATTTTGTTTTTCTTGCAGGGTGGTTTTAGACTGGGATTAGCAGTCTCCACTAGTTGAGCTGAATGGGGTGTGATTCAGGCTTTTAGGGGTGAAGTTACTGTGGGGGTGGCCCCATTAGCTTCAAGCCCAATGAGGAGTTTTTTTCCCACAGTGTCCTTCTCTCCATTCCCGCGTTCCTCCATGGGATCTTCCTATGGTTCTGCGGGTTCCCACTCTTCCCCATTTGGACCTTTGGATTCAGTGGATCTCAAATTGTATCACAAAAAATTATGTTTTTGGTGGCCATTTGTCCAAGACTCAGGTTTGGAAACTGGGTGCATTACTTTCATTTTCCTCCTTCATTCATTTTTTTCCCCAGACAAAGTGGTCCTGTGTACCATTCCTTCTTTTTTGCCTAGTGTCTCATCATCCTTTCATTACTATCAGGATATTGTCTTACTGTGTTTTTTTCTGGAGCCCACTTCATCTGAGAAAGGGCATCTTAATTCTTTGAATGAATGAATGAATGACTGGTATTTATAAAGCGCACAGCTACTCCAGCAGTAGTGTCCCGGCGCTAAAGGGTCACACATGACTGCCTTGAGGACGATTTAGCTCCTAAAAAGCCATGTTTTCAGCAGTTTCTTGAAATTTGTCAGATCCGTGGAAGTTCTCAGGGCCGCCGGAAGTTTATTCCATGTTTGAGCCCCCAGGAGGCTAAAGGATTTACCGCCCCTATGTACTAAGCGTACCTTGTAGTGCTCTTGTAGACGCGTAGTGACAGACACGTCTACTGAGGTAGCCGGCCCCCTTACTGTGGAGGGCTTTAAAAAAAGTTACCTTGGCCTTAAATGTTATCCGCTCCCTCACTTTCAACTTGCATAAAACACTTTCTATTTATTTATTCAGAACAGCTCAGTTTCGCAAAGTGGATGCGCTATCTGTCACCTATGGTTTGCCAAATAAAGGTTCTTATCCTTCCACATCAACTCTGTCTAGATGGATCAAGTCCACCATAATTTTGTATTGTCAGTTGTCTCAGGCTCCTCTTCCATCTGGCATTGAAGGTAGATCCACTAGAGAATTGTCGGCCTCCTAGGTTTCCTTTGGAGGCACCTCTTTAAGGTACCTTTGCTGTGGTTCTACATGGCAATCTCCTCACACCTCCCTTTCCCTTTACAGGGTTCATTTCAGGGAAGAAGTTTTGACATTTTGGGGATAGTGTCTTACCAGCCGTATCAGACACATTTTGCACCAGAGTTATGAATATTCACCTTTATTAATGAGTTTGATTTGTATCATTCACTTGATGTTCCTGTGGTGTTTCTATAATCAATCCAATTCTGCTTGGATAGTCTCTCATAGGTAAGGACTGTAACGGGGAAGCGGAGAAGATGAACGAGGAGGTAATCTTCCCCAATACAGCCCTGTTTCTCCTTTCCGATTTTGGGATTGATTACATTTATGTGGGAACTTGAAAATGTACATGATGAAGTGTAAAATATCCTCCCTTTTCTACTATATGCTGGGTAGTGGCAACCATATTGGGAGTATTTTTGATGTCATCTAGGGAACAGGCTCTGTAGGAACGAGATGGAATTTTGCAGGTAAGGACTGTATCAGGGCAGACTTGGATTCAGAATAATGTAGATTACTGGTAAGTAACCAGGGCATTTCTGTAGCCGGAAGAAGCACCCACTATAGGTAGAGTGACAAGATGCAGGGATTTGTCTTTTTCCTCTGTGACCTGAATTGTGTTGGGGAAACATATGGCTGCCGCTTGACCGTATTAATTACTTTTCTCCTCGAAAAACTGTAGGAGGTGCAGCTGCATCTGAATGTAAACAGAATACAGCGCCTCCAGCCCTTGCATAGCACAGGAAACGTCTCACTGCAGTGTAGTCTTCAGGCTTGACAACTTCCCTTTGCACCAATCAGACGTTCAGAGACACTGACACTGTGGTTGGTACGCAGTCAGGTGCAAAACTGTCATGCTAGTGCACAAGGCGATAGTGTAGTGTTGTTATCTATGCATCTGCTATGTATAAGATCTGCAGAGAAGGGCAACATAGTCATACACAAATGTGTAAAGTACACAGTAGGGCGCATATTATTGGATGTCTGGAACTATTCGTCATCACATTTTCCAACAATTTTGGAAAAACAATTCTGAAAAATATAACTTTTCATTTAAGCCTTCCTATCACCCTGTAGAGGTCTTGACAACCCTAATATTCTGTGCTTTGGCCCACTTCACTTTAATACCTGTGAAGTCCTTTGAAGCTTATAAACAAGCAATACAAATAAAAATGTTTCATGATAGAGTTCATGGTCTGGATCTAAAGATGTAGAATATAGCAGTAGAATGAGCGTTTACTCAGAATTTATAGCTGAGGCATAAGTGCAAGCGTTCATTGAATACACGTGTTTTTATATTTTTAGCTCGAGCATCAGCGCATGCGCTGTAAGCAAGACCTGCTGGAGTTACTATGAGTGGTGAAATCCCGCCTGCTACTTACCATAGGTTGACTCGTCCATCGCTCATCTTTGCTGACTCCTCGTTGGTTGGCATTCCCATACATCACTTCCGTTTTTTCCATCAGGAGCACCGGCCAACTACAGTTTCCTTGCGCTGTAGGTGGTTATGTCTTCCTTTGGGGACTACATTAATTTTGTTACTTTCCCCTCCCGCTCCTGCAAACGGTAATTGCGCTTTTGTGTAGCTTTCTTCAGATTTCGACTATATGAGTTCGTATTTTCACTGCCGGCACGGCTGGACAGCTCGGCCGGCTTCTGTGCAACAAAGGCACTCACAGAGTGGATTTTATGTTTTTTTTAATGTTTAATTTGCCACAGACACTGGATTGCTTCCTTCCAATTTGGACAATCCCGCCTTTCCACAAATGTCACTTTCCATGGATGGCGCTCCCTTCCATGAAACCCATCCACTGAAATAGAGGTTTCGGTCTCTCTGCCCCCTCACGGCAGGCGTGCGCTCTCAGCCCTGCCTCTGCTCTCTGCCCTGCCTCTGGCACTGCTTGTTTCAACATCCACTACAGCAGGCCTGGTAGAAGCAAAATACGTGACCCGCTAGATGCCACAGCGCGTGAGATGTGCTGTAAACAGTAGACTCCACTGAGCAGTGAAGCCCTGCTGGCAGTAGGGATAGAGGGCAAGCGAGTCGGGGGTGGGTCAGATTCTCTTCAAGCCAGCCTCGATATAAATACAGATGTCTGTGTCTGCGCTGCTGAGCGCGACTGACTTAATTGGTTATGCCCTCTCTCCTTTTCCAAACAAACTTTGAAAACTTTAATCTCAAGAGCCCGTTTGCCGCGTATCTCTGATACCGGTCACCCCACTGTACTGGTCGTGCTGAGTGTGCAAAGATAAATCTATCCTCGATGTATCCTTGAGACCTGGCACTGTTTGAAGGCAGGTAAAATGTTTGCTAGGCTAGGTTGCCTGAGGCCGCCATCAATGACTCTACGCTGCCAGAGAGAGAAATATGCTGTGCAGTGGTGAGCATGAGTTTTTCACACCGCACTTTCCTTGATCAAGTCCTCGTTCTCGGTTCCGTTTCACTTCAGCTTACTTACAAGGGCACACGTTTTAATAATTCAAAATATGTTTAAGAAATTTTCACAAATGAGCCTGAAAGCTACATGAACAAAATCCCTGTCATATAGGAGCTTTGCGCGTGTTGGAATGAAAATATTTTCGTTATTTTGCCTGTGCATTGTTCTATGTAAGTTAGCATTCGCTGCACCATTTTATGTTTAGCCGCCATTTTGAACCATGCTTGAAACTGCTTCTTGCCTCTTCAAGAAAATGGGTTGTGGAAAGTTTTGTTTCTCCAAGGTTGGGCCTTGTTTAGCTAATGAATACACTGTTCTTATTAGCGCATACCTTTCTCACTAAATAGAGGCCTTCTCCCACTAGTCTAGAGGCGGGCACGGACAGAACGACCTTGGGTAGGAGATAATGTGTGCCCGGCCTCTGAATCGAAACCTATTCTTCTTTACTCCTTTGTTTAGCTGCATCTGCTTGGAAAATTCCATTATGGGAGTGCCTTCATTGGTTCTGAAATGTACATAATGTATCGTTATGCTTGCTGATGTCAGTCCCTCTCTGCAGCACTCCTAAGAGACTGGGCAGACCAGGCTCCGCTCGAGCGTATCTGAATAAACATATTTTGGTTTGTATTCTCTACTGTCTGGCCGACTCTTCATTTGTATGGAAGGCTGAGAGGTGGTCGTGAGTGACCCGGGTGACCCTAATCGGGTCATTTCCTTCAGTTGAGTGACCCATCCCCTCCCGCGGACGGGTGGGGAGGTCGGGGCTATCGTCGGGTCAGACGGACGGATCAGGGATCCCTGCATGAGAGAGTTCCTGTAACTCGCAGCTGCCCCTTCTGTCCCGCCGGATGGTGCCTCGCCCAGTGGTCATCCCGACTGGGGTCCTGAACGGCAAAACCCTTGGATCTGACCGTTTGGTCTGAAGAGTCGGCAGTGGAGAATAACTTCGTTTTGACCTGCATACATCAGGGGAGTTTGTTTTGGTTCAACAGTAATGACACTTGCGGACATTGAAATGTTCTTTGGTCTACTGGTTCCAGTTGATATTTGGAGGCAGGTGCACATACAAGATCATGTAGCGGAACTGGGAGGTACATGGGATCAAATTAAAGTATGGGACCAGGCAGAAAGCCTGGCGATAAGCCTAAGGCGGAGATACTTGCCTTGCCAGGCCGCATTATCACGTATATGCATTTTCTTATTCCGCCAAGAAAGGTTGATTGGGACAAGTTAACGGCTTGTCGCCAGAAGAAAGATGAGTGTCAGATTTTTTCACTCGGTTTGAAGATGTGTTTTTGGATTATAGTGGGCAGGATTTGTCTGTTGATGGAGGTTTCCGGTTTTTTGTTAATAGATTTGTTTCCAATTTGCTTCCCGAGATTGTGACTCGATTGCACCCTTCCGAAAGCACTTGGTCAACGTCTTCCCCTTCTGTTATTTTGAATATGGCGCAATATTATGAGCACAGGGAAAATGAGGATAAGGAGAGAACGGAGAAGAAGCACAAGGATTTGAAGACAAAGGTGTTGTTGCAGCAGGTTTCTAGAGGGAATGGTAGAGGACGTGGTGGTTTGGCCCAACAGCTTCCACGCACTATCAGGCAGCCGAATACTATGCCTTTAGGGCCGAATCAGTGTGCGTATTGTAAGGGGGAGGGACACAGGCGTAGCGAGTGTCCTGTGTTGTTGCAGAAGGTGGCAGTCCCTGGAGGACGAGGTTCTCGTGGACGGGGTCGGGGACCTGGTGGGGAAGGCAGGGTTCCAAATGCTGCAGCTTCACAGGGCCGTTCTGATAATAATTACTTTGATGACCCTCGGGGCGGACAGTATTATCATGATGATTATGTTACAGATGAGGTGACAGGAATGTCTAACAGCTAGGACAGCCAGGGACAGAGTGAGGGACCAGTTTTGATACCTGTAGACCAACGCAGTTACTGCTGATCCCTCAGTATAAAATACCGCAGGCAGGTGAGCGAGCTTTATTGCAAATTGTTCAGGATTTGATTGAGAAAGGAGTGGTTGAGGCGACGACTGCTAATATTTGTAATAGCCCAATTCTCCCCATTCTAAAATGGACACCTTCGGGTTCCTCTGATGATCATGCAGATGTTTATCGTTTTGTGATTTATTAGTTAATAAAATAGTAGTTCCCAAGTTTCCTGTGGTCCCCGACATTACTAATCTTTTAAGCATGATTCCTTCTACTGCCAAATTCTTCTCTGTCATCGATTTGAAAAATGCATTCTTCAGTGTTCCTATCCATCCAGATAGCAGGTATTTGTTTGGTTTTACACTAGCTGGCAGAAGCTTTAGATTCTGTCTAGCTCCTCAGGGCTATACTGAGAGTCCAAGTATATATCGTCAACCTTTAAAGAGCCAATTGGATTCCCTTTCGTTTCCTACAGGTAATGTATTGGTTCAGTACGTTGACGATCTCCTCATTGCTTCTGACACAGAACAAGGTTGTAGGGATAGTACAGTTAAATTGTTGCTGCATTTAGCACAGCACAGACATAAAGTGTCCCTTTCCAAATTTCAGTATTGTCGACAGGAGGTCACCTACTGTTGAAGGAGGATAGGAGATTGACTCGTGAACGCATCAGTACCATTGTTAAAATGCCCATCCCACAGACTCAGAAAGATGTGCGTGCTTTTATAGGTATCACTTCCTATTGTCGGCAGTGGACACCTGGCTACTCTTTACTAATAAAACCCGTGCTCGCCCTAACACTAAAAGATGTGCATGAGCCTCTGACCTGGACGCCTGACTGTCAGCAGTCTTTTGAGCAATTGAAAACTGCGCTTTGTTCGGCTCCAGTACTCGGCACTCCAGATTATACTAAACCATTTGTGTTGTGCGTTCATGAGATGGCTGGATGCTGCTTTCTATTTTAACACAAAAATTTGGAGATAAGCAACGGCTGTGTGCTTATTTCTCTGCTGTTCTTGACCCTGTTGCAAGAGCCCTCCCGAGCTGTCTAAGAGCGGTCGCGGCTGTGGCTGTCTCTATAAGACAATCGGCTGGACTCGTACTTGATACTGACCTCACAGTCATGGTACCCCATGCTGTGGATACACTTTTGAATAAGACAAAGACACAGCACCTCACCAGTGCATGTCTAACTGGCTATGAATTGACCTTGTTCGCCAAACATATTATGATTAAAAGATGTGCCACTCTGAACCCAGCCACGTTCCTACCCCTCCCTTCTGAAAATGATGAAAATGAGAAACATGATTGTATCTTCCGGACGGAAGAAGAGACGAAAGGACGGGTAGATTTGACTGATGTTCTCTTATCTGACCCACAAGGGGAACTATACTTGATGGCTCTTGTTTTAAATTACCAGATGGCACTACAACTGCTGCTTATGCTATCACTACATTGCGTACAGTCGTAGAGACATCACGAGTCTCTTATCAGTCAGCCCAAGTGGTTGAGTTAGCCGCCCTTTTTCGAGCTTGTGAATTAAGTGAGGGACTGGTTGTCAATATTTATACTGACAGCCAGTATGCCTTCGGGGTCGCACACAATTTCGGGCAACTCTGGGCTGAGAGAGTGTTCCTTACTTCCCATGGTACAAAGATCCAACATGGTCACCTTATATTGAGGCTTTTGTTTGCTTTGACACTCCCTAAGAAGTTGGCAATAGTGAAGTGTAGCGCCCATAGGAAAATTACTGACGATATAGGGAGGGGGAATGCTTTTGCTGATCAGATAGCTAAGGAAACGGCACAGACTAAAATGAAGAGAATGTTTTTGGCAGGACCTGCTAGGTGCGTGCCTGAAGTTTCAATGTTTGAGGATACGTTTGAGAATGTGAAAGAAATACAGAGCGAGGCCACAATAGAAGAATTAGCAATGTGGCAAGAAAGTACAGCACAATTGAACGATGAGGGATGTTGTATTGATAAATCAGGAAAGCAGAGATGGATGTTGCCAGATGCATATGTTCTCCCTGTAGTCACCATGGCCCATGGCCCAGCACATATCAGCGCTAAAGGTATTTGCAAGTTGTTTAACCCTCTATGGCAGAATAACAACATCCCAAAAACAGCTGCACATTTAGTGAAATACCGTATGGTGTGTATGATGCACAATCCTGGAAAGGGTACGCCTACACCACCCGGTAATTTTGCACCACCCACTTTCCCCTTTGAGGTCCTTCAGATGGACTACATAGAGCTAGACAGGTGTAATAATTTGAAGTAGGTGTTGGTGGTTGTCTGTGCATTTAGTAAATGGGTTGAGGCTTACCACACTAAAGACAATACAGCTGTTACGATTGCAAAGGTACTCCTGAAGGAGTTCTTTCCTCGTTTCGCCTTGCCCCGTTTGATTTGGAGTGATAACGGAAGTCATTTTAATGCCAAGGTCATTCAGTTAATTTGCGATGGTTTGCACATAAAACAGAAGTTTCATGCTTCAAATCACCCACAGTCAGCAGGATTGGTTGAGAAGTACAATGGTACTCTCAAACTGAAATTGGCAAAGATTCAGGAGACAACAGGGTTACAATGGCCAGATGATCTACCATTGGCTCTCTTGCTGACAAGGACAACAGCACATTCCAGAACAGGATTGTCACTGTACGAGGTCGTGTTTGCATGCCCGGCAAATGTCTGTGGCGTCCCACGACCTCGTCGGTTCTCTGATACTGAGTACCCCTTGTTACTTGACTACCTGTACCAGTTAATTGAAAATTTGCGTTCTATTCACCAACAGGTCCGTGAGTCCCTGCCAGCTGCACCAGAGGGACCGGGACACAACATTCGGCCTGGAGATTTTATACTCATCAGAAACTTCCAGCTGAAGAAGAGTTTGGAGCCTCGTTGGAAGGGACCCGAACAAGTCCTCCTGACCACTCGAACTGCTGTGAAGGTCGCCGGCCGAAAGAACTGGATCCACGCTATCCACTGCCACAGGATACCGTTGCCCTATGATCAATGCGTTAGGGACAGAATAGGGGACTCTGAGTGCGAGAAGGTGCCTCAGTTGGTCCCCTTCAGGGATGCAAAGCTAACTTGGACCCAAACGGATTTGGAAAATGATGAAGTGCTAAATGCAGCGGTCCCCCCAGAAATGCGAGTTATTAAGGAGCGGCTGTTTGTTGATCCAACGGTGCCTGGGGCTGCCAGGTATAATGTGCGCCCTCGGTTGAGGGACATTGCACAGAAGGAAAAGTCAGATTAGATAGGGATGGACTGTGTAAGTCAGGTGTACTTTGTGATAGTACCAACGGAATTAGTTTAGGGTGATGTGAGACTTATGCACTGTTTGTCTTCGAACTTTGGACAGGATAGCTCAAAAGGTATCCCTTTTGGGGTACCTTATCCTGATCGGCGTGGGATACATCAAGTGCTTAGGACTGAGCAAGCTCCATCACCGGTGCTCAAGAGCGCCAACGTGTAGATGAACAATAGGAGTCTGTACCAGCGAGGCTCTGACGGACACTGGAAACACTTACCTTTACTATCATTTTTATTGCACCATCATTTTTGTGGCACTTCTCTCCTTGTTTAATTATGCATCCCTTTGGCCAGCCTATTGATGAGGAGGAACAGGCATTTGCACCGTCGCGCTCAATGAGGGGTTGGTCGACAAAGAGTAAAATAATTGGCATATTAATAGTTGTGATTGCACTAGCAACAATACTTGGAATATCCTGGTTTTTAGAGGAGAAATTTCCTGTACATTCCTTGGTTGGTACAACTCCCGCACATTTTTTTACTCTAGCCCCTCACAAAGAAGCGCATAGAAAGTCCTACACAGACAATTTATTTATACAAATGTTGCATCAGGCTCATAATGTGTCCAATACCACTAATTGTTGGGTTTGTGGGTTACTTCCTTCGGTCACTCATAAGAGCTACAATTTGTTGTCGATGCCACTGTTGTATACTGGCAGCTGCAATGGTTGGTACAAATTGTTTTGACTGGTGTACTTCCAACTTCATCTTTCTACTTTGGGTATGACATCTTCTGATTCTCACACTGCGACTGAATATTTACACTTTTACCAAGGGTTTACCCCCATAGGACCGGCAGGACAAGGGACTCTAGGCACATTGTCTTCAAGGTCAAGGTGATATCTTAAAGTAAAGGATAATGACAGGTTTTGAATGGAAATGGCTGATTTCCAACGGTTTAACACATCTGAGTATTTTCAATCCTTCCAAGGTCGCAATATTACCAAAGATAAGCCGATACCTGTGTCAGTGGTTAATACAACAGCTAGTTTTTGTGTCCAGGGGACTGGGACGATAAAGGTGGGGGACAGTAAATGTAATTTTACCTACAGATTGAATACAACTAATAGTCCGCCTTTGATTCTACCCCATAATGTTTATTTTGTCTGTGATCACAAGCTCATGTCTGGCTCCCGAGGGGATGGTCTGGTACATGTTATCTCTTTTTTCTTCTTCCCCCTGTATATGTTGCCCCGTCTAACTATCACAAAACTCACTGACTGCAACGTAGAAGTCCATTCCTGTCCAGAGTCAAGAGGGTTGTTGATACGAAAGATATAGATTAGACTGACCCCACCGCACAGCAATTTGGGGATGCGTTGGGCGCCATGTAGTGTAGTTCCTATTTCCCTAATAGGCTCTGCGCATTGGAATAATATAACCTATAGGCTTGACATAGGACTAAGGTCGGTATGTCCCTATCGAGTATATTAAACTTAATTACTTGTGCCAGCTAGCTCAGACAGCCTGGAAAGGTGCTAATAGTCCGGAACAGATGGTCTTAAATACATGTACAATTCCGCTTGTATTAGACATGTTAAAGATACGTCCTATCATTTCTACGAAATGTATAGGGCAGTTTGTACGAATTAAAGCCTGTATCTCAGCCGAAGCCCTTGCAACTTGTAGATCATAGGTTTCTTTGGCCGAGGTCAAAGGCACTGATTGTTGTATAAGCATGGCTTTCATTCTGCTTAAAGTATCAAATCATATAAAAGAGACATTCAACGAAGGCCACAAAGGCGACTCCCTGGCTGTGTCTACTGGGGCAAACAATACTTGCATACAGCAAGTGATCCTGGAGTTGCCCGTTACTAGATATGGGATGCCTGGCAACATGCCACAGCAACTCTGATCATTCAACATGAGGTAACTCCCATTAGAAAGTTGGCCAAACGTTGGATTAATCACAGTAGCCGGTGTACCCTGCTGGTGGCAGGACAAATTTGCCACAGAACCATTACAAGCCCTGTGTAAAGATATGTCCTGACAAATTAGTGAACCGCTCAGTGCACTTTCACAGTGTGTACCACTTAGAAACACTTCATGATCCCCACTCCAACATCTATATTGTAAGGTAAGTTCCAGGATGTCTTAATGTATTCTTTACCCAACCTTTCATATTTGCCTGCTTGCATCTGTTTAAGGCAATACTGAAACTGGAAAGTAGTCACAGGTAGACTAATTTTGCCATGAATAAGCCATTCTGTAGCTGGTTTTTCTGCCACTGTGAATGGTAATTTTTCAAGTTTTTCAATGCTCAGTACTGTATACTTTGCTCCCCTTTGTGCCAGTTCGATCTGTTTATCAGTTAGATTGTATTCTGCAAACAGAGCCGTCGTGTTGATAAAACGCCAAGGCACATAGCCCGCACGCAAAGATTGCAGCGTCCAGCTTAATAACATAATAGAACGCAACTGAGAGTGGCCTTGCTGTAACATGGCTAAAACTTGTTCCAGTATGTCGATAGCAGAGGATACAATACTGTCCAATGAATAAATTCTGGAGGACAAAGTTGTTAACCCATTGTCGACCACAGTGAGAGTTTTCTCTAAATTAATACGATCAAGTTCACGTATTCGTTCTGCGGCCTCCATCTGTGACACCATCCATGCTTCATTATAAGCAGCATAGATGCCGGCATATATGAAACATTTTTGACGCAGTTTTCTTGGTCCAAGCAAGAATTCCCTAAGGTCTGCGTCTTCTTTAAGTAAAGATAAGTGTTGTTTCACATCCTTAAGTGTAGATGTTTGCAGCCAATAGAGGCATAATTTCCCTACACTGTATGTTGTAACTACCCCCGGATGTTGTCTTTGGACGTATCGTGGGTCTGGCCTATGAATAGTAAACCCCTGTGTTTTATTCAGGAATCTCTCTTGACAATTGTTTGTGTCTGTGGGCCAGATCAACCATTTTCTCCAATCAGGATTTGTCCTGTTGAGTTATAGTATGGTGTCAACTGTAACCGCTGCCTGTGTATTGTTATCACTTGCAGGTGTTGGTACAGAAGGTGCTTTCATGTCTTTGATCTTGGCTAACCCAGGGCAAGACGTTTGTTGGACCGTGTCATTCAAAAACATTATTTGTTGAGGGACGATACAGGCTCTAAACAAAGCTTCTATCCCCTGCACTTGCCAATCTTTAGTACCCCAGACAGATTTTGTGTCTATTGTGTCTTTCCATAAGTTGAAACCATGTCTAGACAGTTGGGCAATAAATGCTGCAGAGTAAATCTGTTTTGTATTAGTTAACATAATTTTCAGTCCTGTTTTGTTTACATTTTTATAGTAAAATGTTTCTGGATCAGATGTATTGTATCCTGAAAAATATGGAAACTTTTAGCAAATGTTTTTGAACTACCTTTCGGTGGTGTAGGACAATGCTCCCATTGGTTAAACATAAACACATTTCTAGGTGTTGCAGATTTATACGAAAAATGATGACCATAGTGGTTATAGCAATACAGCTGTTCATAGTCTGATGAACCCTCCAAATATTCATTATTAGAAAATGCAGCAGACTTTTCTAGGTCAAACATCATGTCATTTACAGTTTCAAAGTCCCAGTCATCAGAATAGGTACTGGATGAAACAAAATCACTTAGTGAAATCTTAAATAAATGTGGAATGTTCAAATGTTCCGTAGGGCCAAATATATCGAAATCAGTTTTGTCCCACACTATACCATCCTGTATTGGAACGGCTGTGATGTTCACTGCAGACAAGTCTCTTGTTTCACGATGGGATGATTTGTGAGGTTTCAAAAGTAAGTTCACTTATTTTCGTTCAGTGTTCACATGGATATATCTGCCATTTATAAGCACGCTCATAGTCATGACCAAAGCTAGCCAAAGCAAAAAGAAAAATATTCCAGAAATAATCCATAGTTCAATCCATGGTGAAACCAGATAAGTCTTTCTCAAAAAATGAAAAAAGTCTTGTACTTGCTGTTTAAAAGTTTGTGATGCTGGCGACGTCTCGGGCTCACTCAGATCCTCAGAAAACGTATCAAAGTTAATGAAATAGCCAGAAGCAGTTCTGTCAATTGTTGGAATTGCATCAGGATTTGTCGAAATCGCTGGAACCAGTTGATCACTTGTTACATTGGTGTAGACAGGTGTATTTGGACGAACTGTTACTTGAGTTTCAAGAGGGATGAGTTCCATAGCATTGTTGCTCAGTCCTTCATCTGTTACTGCTGAATTCTCGATAGTTATCAGTCTTTCAGTCTGAACCTCTTGGATAGTAGCGAGAGGAGTGTGTCTGCTACTAGGTCGGAGTCCACGAGGCCTACTATTTAGTATTGGCCACATGCTGTGGTTTGATGAGGTCGATGGACACAAACCTTTTCTCCTTTTTTCCAGCAAGGGGCAGCAGAAGTACTGTTCTCGTTTCGTGTATGGCTAGGACAGGTACTGGTTGTCTGTAAGAAGGTCCAAATTCCTTCTTGTTCGCAATTTTCTCTCTGACTAGATCCCCAACTTTTGGAATCCAGACAGGCCTTGCTGGGACCACCGGTTTTTCCCCAGTGGTGGTTGGCTGCAGGAATACGTTGCTTTGTTTCGATCTTAGTTCATTTAGATCCTGTAAAACAGCCAAACGATCTTTGATATCAAAGGGTTTATTCTCCACCACTGTGCCTCTACATTCTAGATCTGGCACCCACATTTTTGTCCCAAATAGGACCTCATATGGAGTGACCCCCCCTAGAGAACTTCTTGGCAAATTATTTAATGAGCGTTGGACCCCATAAAGATGTTTGACCCACCCATCATCCGAACCTAATACCCTAGCTGTTATAGACTGCTTTATGTCCCAGTTTTTCCTTTCCACAACAGAATTTCCCTCAGGATCAAATGGAGAGGAGTACCGCAATGCAACGCCCAGACTGGCCATGGCGTCTTTGTAAGCCCGAGAGCTAAACGCAGGGCCCTGGTCAGAATGTAGCGTGCCTATTGCGTATGTGCCGATTTAAGACTCGCAAATCTTTTATAACAGTTCGAGCGTCAGCCGAGCGCTGAGGCCATATCCATAGGAACCTTGAGCACAAATCCACTGCGACCATGATATATTTATCGTTACCGTCCCTTTGCAAGGGACCGCAGTGGTCCAGGTAAACACAAGCTAATGGTTTGTCTGAAATTAACAGGGGTGTCTGCGCAGGACGTTTCACTGTGGAGACTTTCATCTGTTGGCATATTTCACATTCCAGAACATAGTTCTTGGTCTGTTTCCTAATGCCAGGCCACCAATATCTTTGTTTCAGTAAAGATACTGTTGCAGAAATACCTGCATGGGCAGAGGCTATCCCTTCATGTGCTGCTAGGATTAGTCCTAATCTGCGTTCCTTGTTTGGAATTACCCTATCCCCCACTCCAGGGATTCGAGCAAAAGGAACGTCGTTCGCATCAATTACATAAGAGTACTTGAGTGGAAACTTTTTTGGTAACGCTGCACCACTGCCTTTGCTCGTAGCATTGACAGCCAACATTATCTCACTGTCTATTCTCGTTTTTGAAAGAGTGATCGCAGCTACGGAAGCCGTTTGAACAGCCCCCTTTGCGGCTTCATCAGCCAATGAATTCCCTGCATCGTGAACGCCATCACGTTGATGACTCAGTGTGTGTATCACGTGAGCCTATGGTAGTTCGCTTTTTAACTGAACTACTTGTTCCCAAAGCGTTTTATGCTTTATTGTGCCACCTTTTGCATCTTTGAACTCATTTTCAAGCCAAGGTTGTATATATTCATTATACGACTGCACACAATAGAAAGAATCGCACACTATTAGTGTGGGGAATTCGCGATCTGTACTTTCAAGTGCCAGTTTGAATGCTTGTAGTTCAGCTCGCTGAGCTGTACAATCTCCTAGAGATTGGGTTTTTGTGACCATAGGTCTGAAGTTGCCATCGCGCTTGCGACCTTTAACGATTGCGCACGCTGCACTGTAAGCTTGCTTACTCCCTGTAGCGGGTTGGGCGGATCCGTCAGTGTAAATTATAAATTCGTACTGATCGAGAGGCAGAATCTCAGTGGGCAGAGGACATTCATGTTCATATTGCAGGAGCGCTTGTGTTTTTAAATCAGGATCAAAAACATATTCAACATCTGTTGCAGCAAGAGAATTAACCCATTGTATCCATCTAGGATGTAATGCTTTAGCATTTGGAATGCTTGCTTTAGTTACCGCCTCTAAAGCCGGTACTGGGGTTACGACAATAATGCGTTTCCCTTGGGCTAGAGCTCTTTCTTTGCTACAGCGGTTTGAACTGCTGTCAGTATTTTTTCAGTTGAAGTGAAGCGCATTTCTGCTTGTGTATACAAATGTGATTTGTATGCAATTGGTACTTTTTCACCCTCATTAAATGTTAAGTAGGTGAATCCGCATTGACCCGAAATTATTCGGATCACTAAATTGTGTTGACTTACCCGTGTTGGTAAGTGATTTGTTGCTAACATGTTAGCTTGGAGTGAACGCAAGATGTCTGTGTGTTCCTGTGTCCAATTTTTGATTGAAAAATCAGGTTTGATTAATGCGTAGAGAGGTTTAACCCTTTCTGCGTAATTTAGAATGTAAGTTCTTCCAAAATTTAGGAAACCCAGGATGGATTGTAAATTTTTCAGCGTCTTTGGAGGTTGGAGCAGAGCACTACTTTCTAAAAAGTTGGCTGCCAAGCTCTTGCCTTCACTTGAAAGCTCATATCCTAGAAAAAGGACATTGAGATGGGCAATTCTGGATTTTTTAAAGTTGAATTTATAGCCCTCAGAGGCGAAGCCCAATATAATGGTGCTTACCCTGTTCAAGTGTTTGTCCAGGTCATCGTCTGTCAGATAGATGCCATCGACATATGACAATGCCTCATTATCATAAATTTGTAGTAACTCCGTTACCCTCACTGAGAATAACCCCGGGCTGTTCTTGAACCCTTGTGGGAGTTGACAAAATTGACGCTGGGTCCCCATTATTGAGAAAGCTGTCAAGTACCTGCTTTCAGGTGCTATATTTTGACAAAAGAAACCATTTGAGATGTCCAATGTGGTTTCATATTTTTTACGCACAATGTTATTCATTAATGCTGTACTATGTGCATTTTGTACTGCAAATGTTTTAGAACAAGTGTTTAAGTGTCTGTAATCCAAAACTAGACGATAGGTGTTGTCTGGTTTGGAGACAGGAAACAAAGGATTGTTCATTGAAGAGGTGCATGTTTCAATCACCCCTTGGTATTCAAGTTGATCTAAGATCTCACTGACCTGTTTTTTAGCTTCTTGCTTTATTGGGTACTGCTTTTGTGCAGTAGGTTCATTTTTCAAATGTATTTTATGGTGAGGTGAGTCCTCATCCCATCCTACATGATTTTTGTATAATGCTGGGGCCTGGGCAACTGCCCATTTCCTGGCATAAGTATATTTTAGGTGAATTGGAATATGGTTGGAGAAGGCAGGCATAATAATGTCCTCACCATGTGGGCACTCCCTGACAAATTGTGGTGGCCAGTCTTTTTCTGCTAGAAGTATGTCATAGACCCTTGAAAGTTTTTCCCAAAAGAGTGCTTTCACCTGTCTAGGTATGTCTCCCTCCATCCGGAGTATTATTTCATATAACTTTTGTGGAGTACTAACCCTGGTGTCTACAGTCTCAACTGTAATGTACTCATTCAAGTCCACTGTCTCCAGAAGTTCCTTCAGGTTCTGGCGAGCTATTGTGACTTCTGCTGCACTGTCCAGCATTATCTGAGCCCATTCTCCGTTCTTGAGTTGTGTTCTCAGTATCCTCGGCATGTCTGATCTTCAGACCTGCTACCTTCTTTTTCGAGAATTGAGGTTTTGATTTATTTTTCGGAACGTGTTTGTCGTCTTTCGATTTCACGCGTTCTTCTCTATGTTCTGACCGTCCTCTTCTTTCCGATGTCTGTGACGAGATCTGAAAGGTACGAGAGGAACGTGTATCAGTATCTTGATACCTGTCATGTTTTTTTAAATTATCCCTATTCCTGAGGTTATACCTCCTTTCAGAGGGCTCCTTTTGAGGAGACCTACCTCGGGATTGAGAACGTTTCTCGTTTGAGTTATGTTTATTAGTTTCCCACTTCTTTTAGAAGATGTAGGAGTTTGTTTAATAGAGTCCTTCTCAGGACTTTCAGATAGTTTTGGCTTTAATGGTCTTCCACCCAAACTATCTCTGCCTAATTCTGCATAAGATTGTTCTATTATTCTGGGTAGTTCTGTTTGATGTTCTGTAACATCGAATTCCCTTAATCGTTGGCGGATCGCCACTGCTGCTGCCTCCCCTTTAATATTAGATAATATTATTGTTGAGTCCTGGTCAAAATTTTTCAGTAATTTCATACCTAAATTCAGAGCAGGCTCTGCCCCGTATTCGTTTTGAATTTGTTTCAGGACATCAGGTGTTACTGCAATTGAGGGAATACCATGTGTTTTAGTGTAGATGGCAGCAAAGACTGAGCCCCAAGTGGTGCAGTCTTCCAGTTGTGGTGTGATCCCCATTGGTAAACAGATTGTTAGGATTCTGTGTTTCTCATAAGGGCTAGTATTTGGAAATACTGCTTCTATTTGAGTAATTTTTTGAGCTATCCAGAATGGAATTTGCTCACGTTTTGTGGGCATTTTGCCCATGACTGCGTATAGAGTCTGTGGTGTAATTTTTAGTGCATTCCCCTGTTGTGGGGTTTGATTTGGAAGTGTCAATGGTGGTTGGACTGTGAAAGTCTGCATGACATATTGGACTAGTTGTCTGTACATTTTTATTAACTCTGTAAGTTGAGTAAGTAATTCCTCGTCTGACATTATTTCGAGGTCAGGATGAGGAGTGTAGCCGGATAGAATCGGCCATGTAGGGGCGTGGTCTGGCCACGCATGAAGATGGCCGCTTGAGTTCGGAGCTCCGCGCTGTGGGGAGCCCCGGATGGCGGCGTGTGCCCTATGGCGATGCGGAGGAGGCTTTAAATGTGTTTCACGGACGGCGGAGAGCCCGTGAATCAGACAAGGCTGCTTTGTCATGAACAGCAGCTCCTGCTTCGTGTCTGAGTTGAACAGAGTGGCAGCTGCATGTGAAGATCACCTCACGGAATGCGGAGGCGGCATTAGCATATTGAGAGCCTGAGGGAGAGACAGCTGCCTCTTTCATCTGGATGCACGACTCCAGCTGGAACGGAGTCAAGGTTTCTCTACCCTTTGACTCTGCTACTTTGTTCCGAGTGACTGCTCCTGCTTTGTGAACCGAAGAGAATGGTGACTGGGATATAAATATCTCCTCACAAGCTTTGGGGGCAGTGTTACCACAGGAAGAGGCTGAGGGAGAGATGGTGGCGTCTTTCATTACGACGCATAACTTCAGCTAAATATAATTAAGGTCTGTAGAGTTCAAGTGGAGTTCATGCACTGTCTTAAACAAATACCTCATGAAGCGTGGGAAAGGCTTCAGCTGCAATTACTGACTGTGAAGTACTCCTCCTGTTTGAAAGGTCGTTCCATGTGGCTGGTCTGCTGTGTTGTACTACGCAGTTAAAATGGTACAAGTGCTTTAACCCTTTTGAGGAAAAACGTGTCTAATGTGTGCACAATCTGCAACAATTGTATACCAAGGCTTATAATTTGTGCAGTGAGGAGCATGGTATGTTGACAGGAGTTCCTTGCTGAGAGAGAAGGATGTGTTTTTCATTAACACAAATGGGCCCAGCTGGGGTATAACTGAAGTTGGAGAAATGTATGTGCTGTTTAAAAAAGCACCCTATGGAACATGTGAACAGCTTCAGCTAAACATCAATAAAGATTTCTGAGTTTCATATGCTTTTTGAAAGATTGCCTTATGAAATTGAGCTGTTGTGTTAATTAGCACACCGCATATTTGAATAAGTGTTTCAACTACCTCTGAGGAAAATTTGTGGAAAAAATGAATAGACTGCAACCCTATATAACAAGAATTGTTCTTTAATTTATGTGCAGTAAGAAGCCTAGTATATTGACAGAAGTTCTTTGGCAGCCTTTTAATATACTCTATCAACAGTGGAGAGTCTAGGAATGTAGTGGTGGCTTCTCTCATCTCAATTAACAACCGAAGACTGCAACACAGGGATATTTGAGCACATATATTGATGGAACTGCCGCTCATAAAAACACGAGTACTACAGTACTGAGGTACGTGAGGTGAACAATTTGCAATACTTATCTCCTCATGATATTTTATCTGTAAGATAGACTCTGAAGTCTGTAGTTTTGACCTCAGTTTTGACAGGTCTCACTGATATTGAGGTCACTGACATTTTGTAAATTGTGTGGTTTAAGATATGGTCTTATACTCTTGCTCATAAATATTAGATAAACTTCTGCCACATTATTTTTTAAACAGTCTGTCTGGCTTACACCTTACACATTCATACCTGCTGATTGATGCACAGTAGATGTGCACAGAATATAACTGTTCTATACCAAAGAAATAACGCAGTTAAATTGAAAATGCCTGCTGGCAAAACAAATGGAAAATCTACGAAACCACTCCTCTTTTCTGAGACCTTGCACCAAGCACGTTCTACTACGTATGTAAGAGGTACCACTTCCTCGACATCAAATCACTCGCACTATACAGCCTCATCGTCATCTGACTCAACTATGGAGCGTATTCTCCAAGAAATCTCTGCTGTGAGTCGCCGTCAGGAGGGCATGGAAATGTCTATATCAACTTTAACGAACGAAACTAAATCTATTCGAGCAGATATTGCTGGGTTCCAGAGCTGTATGGATGGTCTAACAGCACGAATAGTAACAGTAGAGAATCGCCTTGATGCTATTCCAGATCGAGACCAGGAACTTCTCTTTCTCAGAAGTAAAATTGTAGATTTAGAAAACAGAAGTCGTCGAGATAACGTCCGCTTCCTTGGATTTCCTGAAAAAATAGAAGGATCAGATGCTAAATCCTTTCTCAGAGAAATCCTCCCAAAGATCACAGGTCTCACTTTTGAACCGCCGTTGGAGATGCAGCGAGCCCATCGTATTGGACCACCCAACACCGGGAAAAATAGTCGACCTCGTCCACTCATCGCCTGCTTCTTACGACATGAACAGGCCTGTCAACTCATTGCTTCAGCTCGGACCCAAAGACCATACACATTTGAAGGTCATGAGATAAGAATAGCTGCAGACTTCTCAAAAGAAACTAACGAACGTCGCAAAGTTTTTCGGTCTCTTAGACCCCGTCTTCGCCTGCTTGACATCAAGTATGGACTTTTTGAACCTGCACGTCTGCGGGTCACCAAAAATGGGATTTCCAAAGACTTCTTTGATCCAGGAGACCTCTGTCATTTTCTAGACAATATTTCTCCTCAAAATATGGAGTGTACAGAAATAATTCCAGATCCCATCTCTCACCCTATATCCTTGAAATCTTCGATATCTTCCAGCGAAACTCGACATAATTTAGATCGTTCCCAAAGCAGAGGAAGGGACCTAGACCGACCTGTACGTTCCTTGGGAGATCGAGCGCAAGCCCTTCAAGCAGTTGCCGCCCTTACGAAGGAAAGAGACAGAGACAAATCTCGCTCCCCCTTAAAGCCTGCTTCAAACGAAAAGGATGTTTCCTGAACCATAACCTGTGGGTTGTTTTCTCACATCCATGAAAGAATGGAAGTTTATCCATTCGACATGTACAGTAGTAAACGTTCATATGAGTATTAGATGAATGCTTTGATACGTTTTTTTTCTTTTTTTTTGGACAATACTTCTTCCCAACAAATGGATCATACTGATTCTCTATTGGAGTTCCATTTTTCATTTTCTCCATCAATAACCAAGAGGTCTTTGAGGGTAACTCAAAACGATCTTAGAACGGAAGAAGAGATTCAGATAGAAATGTATGCTAGTTTAAGATTCAATCCTGACTTAATATTCTATTACTTCATATTAAAGCTGTTTTGATGTTAGTTCTATATTAATAATCCTCTGATATGATACTTAGCTTAATGTATTTCTCTTCCTTCCTTCATGACTTGTCTTTTCTTTGTCAACTGTTCTAAATAGATTTATTTACATTTATTTACTATCCTTCTGCATATCCTCTCCTATTCTCTTTATTCCCTTTATTCTCTTTATATCTTTACTTCTCTTCCTCTTTAATTTTCACCACTTATTTTTCTATTCTCTCTTCTTAACTCCCCTAATACTTTCTATCTAAATCTTTTACATTTTTTCAGTCCTTTCTCTTAATATGAACTATAATTATTACCTGTATGTTCTTTCTCTAATTTCTTCTATACTTCTTCTAAACTTAATTAATTCATAAATTGTTAATCAATTGTTCTATGGTTCTAATGTTTAGTATTCAATTACACTGTCAGTTACTTAAGATAAAAAATTTATATTTTTATTTTTGAATTTTTTGAATATTTTGAATATCTTGAACATTTTGAATATTTATATTGTACTATACTATAGATAATAGGATTATTGTTTTAGGAATATATAGGTATCTTTTGTCACAAACAAGTCATCTTATTATTGATTTGTCTACGTATTTATTGCATTGTTTATATGTAAGACAATTTCATTCAGATATGTTTCTGACTAAATGAGTTAACAATTCTTTCAGTTAAATATTATATATTACTATTATATTTTTCCTGGTTTATCCTATTATGTCATACATATGTCATATATTTGATAATCTTACTTTATATTTTAAATTGATATATTGTTTTCTAATTGTTCACTTCAGGTTCTCTCTACCCTTTTTCTTTCTATCTGTTTACAATTTTTTTTTTTTCTCTTTCTTTCTCCCCCTTTGTTTTCAATGTCTTATGATCTTTCACGCTGTATTCTCATAATGTTCATCCCCTTTCCTTTTTTCATTTTAATCTCTAAACTCTAAAGACTATATTGGAATACGATTTATATTGATTCGTGGATGTCTCTCTTACCACTGATAATATTAATGGATGGGGCTCCCCCGGCGCGAGTAGCCCACAAGTTTAGACTCACAGTTCAAAGATCTATTTTGTTGACACTGTGTTTAACTCTACACAGTACAATACATTAATCTCCTCTGTTTCCTTTATCTATTTTTACTTCTTTTTCCTTAGTTTCTTCTACCCCCCCTTAAATTAAATGAGTCTCTATATCTTTTTATTTTTTATTTTCTTTCACCTTCTGCAATAAATGTATTTCTCCTCTCATCCTCTTTACCATAGTTTATCTGTCTCTCTCCTCCATTATCTCCATCTCTTGTTCTCTATCCCTTTGCCAAATCTCTCATTCATATTAATATTCTTTCAGATTCAACACTCATATGGCTGTGAATACATCCTCTTCCCCCCGCCCCTTGCGCATAATTTCATGGAACGTTAATGGCCTTACACATTTTATAAAGCGTAAAAAAGTTCTTTCCTATCTTAAAACAAAGAGAACTGATATAGCTCTTTTGCAGGAGACTCATCTTAATGCTTTGGAATCTTCTAAGCTGCAACGGGAATGGGTTGGAAAAGTTATTCACTGTGAACTATCTGCGCAACCTCTCTCTGACACGAATCAACCGCGAAAATGTGGTGTTGCCATTCTCTTGCACAAATCCCTACCTGTTTCAGTCATTAAAACATGGACTGATCCTAAGGGTAGATATGTCTTTGCTAAATTGAAAGTTGGAGGAAAAATCTTCTGTGTTGGTTCAGTTTATGCTCCAATAGGTGCTAAGCGCTCTTATTTTCTCAATCTTAATCGCTTACTCATAGAAATCGGTGCATCCAGTCATATTATTGGTGGTGACTGGAATTTAGCTTGTGATGCAATTGTAGATAAAACTGGCTCCTTAGACAGATGTAACAATGCTGACAGAGCATTACTGGGAGATATAACAGCAGATCATGGGTTAGTAGATCACTGGCGCCTTTGTCATCCCTCAGACCAAGAATATACATTCCTCTCTTCTGCTCATGGCTCACAATCCAGGATCGATTATTTTCTTATCTCTCATCCAGTAGTTACACTTACTACTGAGTCCCACATTTTGGAAGCCGCCATTTCGGATCTCTGCCCTGTTTTTATTGCCCTAGAACTTGGTCTAACTTCCCCAGGTCGAAAACCATTGCGCATGAATATCCAAAAGTACCGTTCACCTCAGGTCAAATCTCACTTACGCTCCCATTTTACTGAATACTTAAATAACAATAAATCATCAGTTTCTTCTTCAAGAATTATTTGGGCAGCTGCTAAGGCAACTATTCGTGGACAATTGATGAGAGATGCAGCTCTGGCCAATAAAACAGCATCTCTACGCTGTACTGAACTTGAGGCTCAAATCATCTCTTTAACTCATCTATATACTTCCCAGCCCACAGCAAATAATCGCAAAACTCTGGAATTAGCTAAAATGGAACTCAATAACTTGTATACTTCCAAAGCAGAATATGCTCTTCAACGTTTAAAAGGGAGACATTACGAGGAAGGCGAAAAAGCAGGGAGATTACTCGCGGCACAGCTTAAACAACGTGAAGCCTCTATGGCCATCCCAGCATTACGCACTGAATCAGGTGAAATTTTTACTAAACCACAGGAAATAGCCAACACTTTTGCATCTTTCTATAAGACACTTTATACTCCCGAAAACTCAATAACTGAAGAACAGGTATCCACTTATCTTAAGAATATTGATCTTCCGTGTCTTCAAGATGAGGGTAGGCAATTACTTTGCGGTGATATTACCAGAGAAGAGATTGCTGCAGTTATTTCCAAATTACCTTACCATAAATCTCCAGGTGAAGATGGTTTTCCCGTGGAATACTACAAGTGGTCTGGAGAGGAAACAATTGACATTCTTCATTCTGCTTTTCATGAAGCTATCCAATCCTCTTCTCTTGGACCCATTTCGAACAAGGCATTAATTGCGGTTATTCCTAAACCGGGCAGAGATCCACTAGTTTGTGGTAGCTATCGGCCTATTTCCTTAATAAATGGGGATATCAAAATACTGGCAAGTATTTTAGCGGCAAGGCTTCGAAAATTCATTCCCTCCCTGATACACCATTCACAAGTTGGTTTTGTCCCGGGTCGATCATCCAGAAATCATCTTAGAACATTAGCCCATACCTTATGGACTGCTAGAGATTTGACAGAAGATGCGGTCGCTCTCTCTTTAGACGCTGAGAAAGCGTTTGACCGCATTGATTGGGTCTATTTGTTTGCCACTATGAAACATTTTGGTTTAGGTGAGAAATGTATTTCTATGGTTCGCCTATTATATGATAACCCTACAGCTCAGGTTAATTGTGGAGGTTTTCTTTCTGATCCTTTTTCAATTCATAGAGGTACCCGTCAAGGTTGCCCATTGACCCCTCTCTTATTCTTATTAGCAATGGAACCTCTGGCTTCGCTTATTTGTCACTCATCCCAGATTCAGGGCATACCTATACCGGGAGGTACATCCAAATTATACTTATATGCTGATGATATCCTTCTCACGATTAAAGATCTTTCTCGTTCCTTACCATAATTGCTCGAAATTATTAAGCAGTTCTCAGTGCTTTCTGGTTACAAAGTGAACTGGGATAAAAGTGAAGCTCTTCCACTTTCTCCTTGTTCCACAAAAACTTCAATAGATGGATATCCTTTTTGCTGGAAATCGTCTCAATTAAAAAATATTTAGGAATCCTGATCAATCGTGGATTAGAGAGAATGGTTTCAGATAACATTTCTCCTCTCATAGCACAAATGGAAGTTGATTTTGCCAAATGGTCTCTTTTGAATTTCTCCATGTGGGGAAGAATACAGGCGGTGAGAATGGTTACTTTGCCTCGATTTACTTATGTCTTGGGAATGCTTCCAATTATTATACCCCTTGCCACACTTCGTCGTATAGACTCTCGTATTCGATCCTTTATCTGGGGAAATATGAAGCCTCGTTTGTCTGCTGCTAAATTAATGGCACGTCGCTCCCATGGTGGTCTAAGTCTACCATCGATAGAACACTATTCTCTAGCTTTACATCTTTCACAGCTGCCTTACTTACTTCCAGGTGCAATTGACTCTCCCCAATGGGTCACAACAGAACGCTCGATACTTGAATGTGATGACGGCCTTAACTTTTTATACAGTATTCGCAAACCTAGAACTACCCCTACACACCCTGTGCTCTATGCCACATATCAAACATGGCAAGGTGCACATCGTCTATTGAGGATTTCCCATTGTTTACATTCTAAAGCTCCAATCTGGAAGAATGAAAGTATTCGAATTAATGGACGTGCACTTTCCTGGCCTGAGTGGAGTTCGAGAGGAATCTTAATCTTAGATCAACTTATAATAGATGGTGAATTGAAATCTTTTGTACTTCTTAATGAAGAATTTGATCTTCCTATACACCAGGCCTCGAGATACTTACAACTTCAACATTGTCTGAAGAGATGTCTTGGCCTTCCCCCTTGGTCATTACAAACCTCGCCGATATTGACTTTTCTTTGTACTTGGGGTCCGCATAAAGGTATCATGTCGGGTTTATATAGAACTATGATTAACCATTTATACTCGCAGCCGCTTCTTACTACTCTCCGTGATAAATGGCAGGAACGTTTGCATATCACTATAGATGAAGATATTTGGCCAGACATATTGGAAGCCTTGGACAAGGGCACTCGTGAAGCGCGTATGAAGTTTTGTCTTTTAAAACTTTACACGATTGGCATTGGACTCCTTAAAGTTGCAACGAGCTGGATTATCATCGCATTCTAGGTGTTGGAGATGTTCTGGAGATAACTGTGACCTTCTACATATAATCTGTGAATGTCCCCTTATAAAACAATTTTGGTCACAGATAGGTGCTGCACTATTGGAAACAACTCCTATTACACTTCCTCTTACACCTCTCACTATTTTATTACATGACTTTAGAAGTTTCCCTACTATTTCACGACCTCAGAGTCGACTCTTACACACTGCACTTTCTACTGCTAAACTATGTGTTTTAAGACTGTGGCAGTCACCTAGCCCTCCCTCCAAAGAGGATTGGATGATTGCGATGGTACAGACAGCATCATATGAGCATGTAATATATAAGATGCAAGATCAAGATCAAATATTCCAGCAGGTGTGGACCCCCTTTCTTCAAGATTCCTGAAACTTTTATTCTCTTTTTTTTTTTTTTTTTTCTCTCCCATACTAGGTTGTAAATGTATAATATTTGTCCCATACTGATTTATGGTTTATGATCTTGTTTTGTATTTTGTGAAATTGTATATCTAATACCGAAAGTCTTAAAGTTAGGATTTTTCTCAATTTAGGAGTAGTAAAGTTAGGAGTCCTAACTTTACTACTCCTAAACTGAGAAAAATCCTAACTTTAAGACTTTCGGTATTCACAGAAGGCATTTAGGAGTCCTAAAGTTAGGAGTCCTAACTTTACTACTCCTAAACTGAGAAAAATCCTAACTTTAAGACTTTCGGTATTCACAGAAGGCATTTAGGAGTCCTAAAGTTAGGACTACTAACTTCTGTGAATACCGAAATGAGTAAGTGCCTTCTGTGAATACCAAAATGAGTAAGTGCCTTCTGTGAATACCAAAATGGTAGTAAGTTTAGGATTTTGTCTTAAGTTAGTTCTGTGAATCGGGCCCTCAGTATCTAGCATTAAATTACTGCCTTACCAAATGTTGGGCGCCATGTAGTGTAGTTCCTATTTCCCTAATAGGCTCTGCGCATTGGAATAATATAACCTATAGGCTTGACATAGGACTAAGGTCGGTATGTCCCTATCGAGTATATTAAACTTAATTACTTGTGCCAGCTAGCTCAGAGGCCACTAGAAACTCCTTGAGAACAAGAAGGGAGTAGTTTCTGGCAACCGAAAAACATGACAATTTGTTTCCCTTTAGAATCGGAACACGTCTCAGAATCGTGGAAACAATAGATAACAGTTTCACTCAGTCAATCGTGCATGCTTAGTTTCTACAGAGTTACACAGAAAGGAAAGACTGGCGTTTCAATAAAAGGGTTTTATTGAACAGTCTTGTTTCTCGTGTAAGAGATATGTGCTGTTATGATCACAAGACAGTATGCAAGATAAATAATGCACAGTGTAAGCAGTAGAAATAAATAATACTGCGCTAGCATTATCTTTTAGCATATATTCACGTACATAAATAACATGAGCTTAAAATGCGAGTACTCATACGATGCGTCTCTAGGCTAGTTCTACCCCAATGTACCTAACCTAGTCTAGGTGTAGGGAAAGGTAGAAGTAGGTGGAGTATTCTCTAGTCTGATATACTAAGAGTATGTTAAGTATAGTATGCCAAGTATGGTATGCCAAGAGTCCCTCTAGGTTCTAGTCAGCTCCATACCTTGAGAATGAGAGAGGTGGGAATCTCTTGCCGGATCTGGAACTCTAACACCCTGCAAAGGGAGTCAGAACACTGGAAGCTGGATTTGTCTGCGTGCAGGAATGACAGCGTCTTCTCAGTGCGTCAGGCCGGGATACGGGCTCCTCTGAAGTCGAGGTCTCCTCTAACTTGCTTGGGCAAGGGAAGGTATATTTATACCTGGTAGGTGTCTTGGAATGTTAGCATTGACGTGAAGTCGGACAGAGGAAGACGTCAGGAATGAACCCTTAAGGTATAACGGTTCATACATAATAGATGAGTTCTTGGAGAAATCAATAGTCCTGTGCTAGGGGAACTCCCGAAGCTTAAGGGTCTGGTTTCTAAGAACTCGTTGTGACGTTAGGGTGGACGGATGTCGGTGACCATGCCTGTATTTGGAGTGCACGGTTAATGCCTAAATAAGGACAGGGATTCTATGCCTATATAAGGGCAATGCGAATTGTGCCTATATAAGGACATGATTCAGGAAAACCTATATACGGACACCTAAAGCGGAATACAACAATTGGGGCCCCATCGCTAATAGCCTTCAAATTCGTCAGCTGACAAGGGTTGTTGAGGGGGTTATCAATACGACTGCTGGGATAATGACAAATATCACTGCTGAGCTCCAGGCTACGAGATTAGTCACTTTGCAGAACAGGATGTTGCTGGGCGTTATACTTGCAGATAGGGGAGGGGCCTGTCGCGTCATTGGCAGCCGCTGTGTGTTTACATACCTGATAACGCTCCCAATGTTTATTCAGCTATACAAAAATTACATAGACTATCTGCTGAAATACACCAAGAAGTAGGAACTTGGACACTGTCTGGGTAGTTTTGGAACACTCCAACTTCTTGGGGTTGGAAGATCCTCACTTTCTTGGCCGTAGTTGCCGGTATCTTCTTCACATGTTGCCTGTGCATAAAATGTCTCCCAGCTTGTTGTTCCTATTGTATTAATATCCTTGTGGTATACTGGTAGTATCACAATGCTGGGTTTTGTATTGTATATTATGGTAGTGTTTCTTCTCTCACATATGTATTCCCTTTCCTCAGTCATTTGAAATGTTTAAGATGTCATAGAACTTGCCGATGTCATACCTTAGTTTTGCTAAAGGCTTGGTGTCAGTTGATGCTGTGGCCGTTGCTGTTGCATGGGATCTTCTTTACCGAATAAACCTGCTTGTTTCACCACACCTGACCTCAGCCTCCTTCTTCAATAATTCCACAATCCTCACTCCCAAACAGAAATTGTCCATTCATGATACTAATGCTGCAATTATGTTACAAAAGGATATTGATGATTTGATGCAGATTGATGAAGGTATTTTTGAGACTACGTCTTTCCTTGCAGCCTCCATCCCTGATACTGAATCTATGACCTGCTCCTAATACTGATGTTCTTTTGTCCTCGAACATGTTATATTTTCTTTGATCATTTCCTAAAATAGTTAGCTCATGCTAAAAGGAGGGTCTGTTGGAATGAAAATGTTTTCATTATTTTGCCTGTGCATTGTTCTATGTAAGTTAGCAGTGACACATTTTAACTCTGCAGTGGTACCACTCTTCATTGCCTTTGAGGTAACTTCAAAGAAACGCATTATAGTACTTTCACAGTCTCATCATGTCAGAACGGAAGCATTTTCAATATTATATACAGCTAAGCAATAGGTGTTGCTTATTTATCTTATGCAAATTACAAACGATTGATAAAGCCAATAATCCTTCATTGTTGTTGGTGTAATGTTACTTGTTGTATATGTCTGGCTGCAATGACAGAAGAAGCAAAATACCAATGCTCAGCAAAGATTTTTAGCTTAGGTGCTTTAAACCATGCCCATAATGATATCGACCATGCCCCTTTGTGAGACCCCCAGTTTTCTTAATCCCACTTAAAGCCCTGGGCGTAACACAGGCTATAATGCTTTGCATCCCACGCACGGGGCGGCCCCTGATTTAAACTGAAGCCATTGAATTCCTGTGAAACATTACTCTCTGAACAGGGGTCTGCAATACATTCTGCAGGGACCCCATCATTTTGTGTTACACCAGTAGTGGATACCTGGTTTTGTCAATATTGGTTACTTTGGGGGCCACCCAGTATCTTTATCACCTTAGTACCAATGCACACCCTCGCTTATCAAGTGCCTTCATCCAGAATTCACTTTTAAGGTTTCTCCATCAGCATTTTAAACAAAGCCTGTGGCTGGTGCTGCTTGTCTCACGCAGGGGCATAATGCAGGACTCTGCACCCTCTGTTGCACGAGGGCGGTCCGCCCTTCAGGGTTCCCCGGCCACATTCACTCTAAAACCTACTTATATCAGTGAGATATGGAAGAATACGGTGCACTCATCACATTTTGCAGTGGCATTCCATCATTTGCGTTATGCCGCCAGTCTAGTGGTTTCTTTGTGTGATGGCAGGACTCTTCCACCGGGCTTATTCGACTCTACATGTAAAAGCCCTTGTGAAGTGCTCTACATATGTTTGTGTTGCTTCAACAATAACCTTTCGCTCCGACTCTGATCAACAGAGGTATGCCTTCAAAGTACACTTCCACTTTATACTCCCACACACAGTAGATAGAAGCTACTGCCCCATAACGATTGTATGATGGAACAACTACCACATGAACAACTACAGTCTAAACCACTACTCCTCAACCACTACTTAGTCTAAACCACTAAAGTTTTAACAACTACTATTTTTTACAACTACTATGCCTTTACCATGCTTGCCTTTACCCCATTAATGTATCTATTTTCCAGGTAAGTATAAACCCATATGCGTGTGTATATGTGTATATATATATATATATATATATATATATATATATATATATATATATATATATTCACTGAAAAAAACCATAGGTTTCAGACATGTTATAGTTAGGAATTAGCATTTAAAAAACCTTTGAAATTCACTGAAAAAACCATAGGTTTCAGGCTTGTTATATTTAGGAATTAGCATTTTAAAACCTTTGAAATTCACTGAAAAAACCATAGGTTTCAGGCCTGTTATAGTTAGGGTTTAGCATTTAAAAAACCTTTGAAATTCACTGAAAAAACCATAGGTTTTAGGGAAAGTTATAGTTAGTTGGACATTGCACTCGTACAAAACCCGTGAAATTCCCCCGTTATAGTTAGTTCAGCTAACTATAACTCGCGCCCCGCAATGCACTGCTGATGACGTCACATATTACATCACTGATGACATGGGCAGTGACATCACTGATGACATCACTGACATCATCCAGTGACTGTGTGTTTCTGTAAAGTTTAAATATGTTTAATATATATAGGGAAAGGCGTATTGAAGAATGAGTGGGTGTATAAGCGTCTGAATGGATGATTTAGTAGGTGCGTGACTGAGTCTATAAGTGAGTGATTAAATGTATCTTACTGGATGCATGGGTGAGTGACTAAACTGTGTGAATGTCTGTATCCATCTGTCTGTTGTTGTGTAAGCAGCTGCATGGGATTCTGACTAGCTAAATGAGTGTCTATATGGGTTATGGATTGGTTCTCTGAGTATCTATATGGGTGCCTCAGTGTTTGTGTGGGTGGGGTGTGTGTGACTCTGTGCATAGATGTGTGAGTGGGTGATTCACTGGGTGCATGGTTTCAACAGTGCGTCTGTGATGGACTGTATGGGTGGGTGAGTGTGTGTATGGGTGTGTTAGTGATTGAATGTATATCTCAGTGGTACATGTGTGAGTAACTACATATGTGAAAGGCAGTATATATGTGTGTTGGAGTATATAAATGGCTATAAGTGAGAGTGTGTGATTGTGAGAGTGGCTATATGGATGAGTGTGTGCTTGCATCAGTGATTGCATAGGAGCGTAAGAATGTGCTAGTATTTTTATGAATAAGTGAGCTGGTGTGTATAACTGTATAGGTGAGTAAATTGGAGTGTGATTAATTATTTTCATGACTGACTAGGTGTGTGAGTACCTCTATGGATGAGTTGCGTTGTGTGAGTGTTTATATAGGTGTATGAGTGCATATGATAGTCCTGTACTGAGTGACTGTAAGTATGAGTGACTGTACGGGTGAGTGAGTAGATGTGTGTGTGTAGACCTAAGAATCAGTGAGTGGGTATGTACTTATTGGTATTGGAGTGTGTATGGTTTTGAGAATGGCAGTCTGTAATTTAGAGTGGGTGTATCAAAAGTTATATTAGGGTGTGAGAAGATGCATTAAATTCTCACATGGATGATGTCATCAGTGATGTCATTTGAGATGTCATCAGTGATGTCATCAGTGATGTCACTGACCATGTCATGAGTGATGTAATATGTGACGTCATCAGCAGTGCATTGTGGGCGCGAGTTATAGTTAGCTGAACTAACTATAACGGGGGAATTTCACGGGTTTTGTACGAGTGCAATGTCCAACTAACTATAATTTTCCCTAAAACCTATGGTTTTTTCAGTGAATTTCAATGGTTTTTAAATGCTAAACCCTAACTATAACAGGCCTGAAACCTATGGTTTTTTCAGTGAATTTCAAAGGTTTTTAAAATGCTAATTCCTAACTATAACAAGCCAGAAACCTATGGTTTTTTCAGTGAATTTCAAAGGTTTTTTAAATGCTAATTCCTAACTATAACATGTCTGAAACCTATGGTTTTTTTCAGTGAATTTCAAAGGTTTTGTAAATGACAATTTTTAAATGTATTAATTGTTATATTTATTTATTTTGATACTGATTTACTACATTTTTTTAAACTATTTATTTTTAGATATTTTATGTTTTAAATTACATTGTAATTACATTATACATTACATTACAAAATATACTTTCTCAGAATGAATTACTTTAGTTTAAATACTATGCAAATAGGCAATAGACTTTTAAGTACAGTAGTTACAGTTGTTGCAATGGGCAACACAATTTCAAACACAATGCAACATTGAGCTCAATGTGAATTTCTAGCTAAATGCAATTAGTTACTTTATGGATTATTTTTCTAACCACAGGACTGGATCCTAGATTCAGTCCTGGGACATCTCCTGTAAACAGTTGAGTAAAAGCGTTTTGGTTACAGTCGTGATTTTTAAGGAATATTATTGTATTTTAAAAGTTGACACTTAGAAACTTTTTCACATAGAATCACCAATGTTATCCTATGGGAGGAAATTCACTTAGCAGGTAAGTAGTGTTATTGTTACTTTTTCTTACTCAGTGGTGGATCCTGGATCCAGCACTGGTGCATCTCCTGTAAACAGTTGAAAGAATGCGTTTAAGTCATACAGGCGATTTTTAAGGAATATTTGTAGTTTGTGAAAATCAACACTTTGAAACTTTTCTGCTGAAAACCAGACAATGGATTCCTACGGAAGGAAATATAAGTTACTGGTAAGTACGGTTAAAATTACTTTTCAGGATCAGTACTGGGCTGAAAGATGCAGCACTGAGGTCTCTCCTGATAACATTTGAGTAAATCGGAATTCGTATTTTGGCTGATTTTATAGAAATATTTGTATGTTTCAAAAATCGACACTTAGAAACTTTTTCAGCAAAAAACAGGCAATGATATCCTATGGAAGGAAATTCAAGTTACTGGTAAGTACGGTTAAAATTACTTTTCAGGATCAGTACTGGGCTGAAAGATGCAGCACTGAGGTCTCTCCTGATAACAGGTGAGTAAATCGGAATTCGTATTTCGGCTGATTTTAGAGGAATATTATAAAGTTCCAAAACTCCACACTTAGAAGAATTTCCAAGTGAAACCAGTCAATGATATCCTATGGAAGGAAATTCAAGTTACTGGTAAGTACGGTTAAAATTACTTTTCAGGATCAGTACTGGGCTGAAAGATGCAGGACTGAGGTCTCTCCTGATAACAGGTGAGTAAATCGGAATTCGTAGTTCGGCTGATTTTAGAGGAATATTTGCACAATGGTGAAGGGAGGGGCGGGGCCTGAGGTGACATCTGTGCAAACGCGCCCTGTGGCGCGTTTTAAGTTGGGGGATTAAGTCCCCTTGAATCATGAGGGTCCCTGGGGTCCAACTAGCCCACCCTGTACCTCCAGTATGCGCCAGGGAGCTGCGTTGCAGAGAGGTGTTCAGAGGCCACGCCCCTTTTTCCACCTCTCTGCAACGCAGCTCTGTGGCGCTTTCTGGACGTACCTGGTGGGCTAGTTCGCCCCCAGGGACCCTCAGGATTGAAGGGGATTTCATTCCCCATCTTAAAATGCGCCACGGGGCCTGTTTGCACACATGTCACCTGAAGCCCGCCCCCTCCCTTCACCACTGTGCAAACGCGCCCCGTGGCGCGTTTTAAGTTGGGGGATTAAGTCCCCTTGAATACTGAGGGTCCCTGGAGTCCAACTAGCCCACCATGTACCTCCAAAAAGCGCCACAGAGCTGCGTTGCAGAGAGGTGTAAAAAGGGGCGTGGCCTCTGTACACCTCTCTGCAACGCAGCCCCCTGGCGCATACCGGAGGTTCCTGGTGGGCTAGTTGGCCCCCAGGGACCCCCAGTATTCAAGGGGAATTACTCCCTTCTTAAAACGCACCAGGGGGCGCGTTTGCAGACTGCTGCAGGGAGGGGCGGGGCCTCGGCACGATGCCGGTCTTTTTTTTTTTTTTTTGTTGCTTTTTTCTGCCCAGGGGTCCTTGTGGGACCCCCTGAGCAGACCTAGGGGTCAGGGTGTTTCTACCCTGCCCCCTTTGTGCGTTTTGCGCACTTGTTTCTTGTGGTTTTTTTTTTAATCAGTGGGATCCCCGCACCCTAAGCGCATCCCGCCGATTTTGAAAAAAAAATGCTTTTTCTGCCCAGGGGGTCCTTGTGGGACCCCTGAGCAGACCTAGGGGTCAGGGTGTTTCTACCCTGCCCCCTTTGTGCGTTTTGTGCTCTTGTTTCTTGTGCTTTTTTTTTTTTTAATCGGCGGGATCCGCGCACCCTAAGCGTATCCCGCCGTTTTAAAAAAAAAAATGCTTTTTTCTGCCCAGGGGGTCTTTGTGGGACCCCCTGAGCAGACCTAGGGGGTCAGGGTGTTTCTACCCTGCCCCCTTTTTGCGCTTTGCGCACTTGTTTCTGACCCTCGGTTCTACCGAGGGACAAAATGGCTGCCAACACTTCCTGATTTGGAGTGTTGACAGCCACTTGACAGCCAATTAGCATGCAGCTCGTGATCGGGATGGTGCGCGCAGGGTGCGCTCAGGATACGCGGACCCTACTCGCCCATAGATATATATGTGACTTTACTTTTGATTTTCTCAGGAACTACTAAACGGATTTACACCATTTAAGCAAAAGTCACGACACTGAACCAAGGGCTACCTCTTTGCCAAATTTGGTGTAATTCCGTTCAGCAGTTCGGGCTGTAGCTGCGACTAAAGGTTCCTATGGAAAAATGAATGGGGAAAACGCGTTTTGGGACCCCCCTTTTTTCTCGGCCCCCGCTTGACGAATCAACCCGAGACTTTCAGGGTAGGAGCGAAGCGGAGCGCCCCAACAAGTTGGAAGCTTTTGCGAAGATTCGTCAACCGGTGCAAGAGTTATTTCAAATAGAATGTCGCGGATTTCCTATGGATAATAGGTCCTAACTATAACTATCTACTGGCGACCGCCAGTAGATAATATATATATATATATATATATATATATATATATATATGTAATGGGTTTGTATGTACCTGTAAAAATCTTAAATTTCGTGGTAAAGGCATGCATGCTAAAGACATATGTGTTGTAAAAATTAATATTGATAAGTATTAACACTATATACTGTCTTGTGGTTTGTTGCCTGCCTTGTTATGTTGGCCTAGGACTAGCTGCCATGCTGCTTTTCTTTGCGCACGTTACACTGAGCCAGGGCTCCCTCGCCCTTTGCTCTTGCCAAGTTCTTTTGCGCTGTCTGCACTTTCTGTCTTTCACCTTTTCTCTTGTTCGATTTGGGCTCAGACTGCACAACATGTACAAGGTCGCATAACAATGTATTTCGGTTCTTCCTGATATGGCCAGTCTCGCGCACCCAGACATAACATTAGGCGCAAATGACATGACACTTTGTGTGCCTTTAATACTGGGGTTTTTACTGGCGCTTAACACACTTCAAGGAATCCTTTCCAGGGAGAAGAGCTGTGATTGTCTGCTGATGTAGTTCTGCATCTAGAGACCGAGGTATGAGGGTTCGCTAGTCAAAGCCCAGAGGTCTTCTATTTTTATAATAAACAATCTTACTGCAAGGGGAGGGTGGTAATGTTATTTATACATTTATCCACTGAGTTATGAGATGCTTTCCCGTTTGTATTCTATGGAATTGTAACCATGCTGCTTATATTATTCATATGTATTATGCTATTAGTACTGACACGTGTACTGTACATTAGAGCACGTAAGTTGGAATAAACATTTTAACCTATCCAGTGTCTCTTCCTACGCAACTTGTGGACAAGTACGAGTGAGTGACGAAAGAGTGTTCTTGCTTCTGCGAGTCCTGAGATATAGATACCGTGTTCTGGGTTGTCCAATCATTGGTACTTGGGTGCTAATGGGATGCTAAGCTAGTTGGGTTGGGGTTTTTGGGTGCTACGGTATATGGTAGGCAAACCACTGTATTCCGGGGTCCCATTATCCTGTGCATAGCTCTGTGTATGTGCAGAAACCTTATGACATGGCGCGACCACCGTGGGGCCGCTTATCTGCGAGATGCTTGAGTAGTACTTGTGCTTGTCCACAAAACCCTCACGTACGCTTCCGGAGGCGTAAGTGACGGTGATACCTCCTATATTGAACGTTTTATAGGTTCTTTCAAGCTTGAAGTTATTAAAAAAGGTTACATAAAAAACCCATTTTGTGCTCCCTGTTAGGTTGTCGAATACAATTGTTTAGTTATGGCTGGTGTGGCGATAGCTGCACATAGCCGAGGACCACTCCGAGAACACCTAGGTGTATACGGAGTGCCCGATACTGGGGTCGAGTTGGTCTTTGTGGTTCAAGCCGATCCGGCTTATCACTTTGAAGTGTTTTACACTTGGATCACTTTTGAGGCGGTGGATGCAGGTGATAATCTGTTTCATGAATATAAACTCACCGCTATTCCTGCTGCCTATCGACCCTATACTAATCTTGAAGTGCCTCTCACGGCTTGGCAGCACCGTGTTTGGTTTAATGGCGCCCTCCCACAACCAAATACCGCAGTTCGTTTAGGCCCCTTATCCATTGAGGGGGCCACTTGGCCTGTATTGGCCGGGTATACCCCGCATCCAAATTATCTGGCAATACCGATTGCGGAACTGCGCACTATGCATACCGAACTGGTGCGAGTGCATCGAGCCTTAGTGACATACGTTACAGGTAGCCTACATGGAGCTGCCCCTGTAGTCGCTGGCCAACCAGCTATTGCAGCTGGAGTGACCATAAGTCCTGTCATGGTAAATTCTGTGATGGGCAAACGTCCACAAAATAAGGACGATTATCCTTACTGGCTTGCAGAAAAGTTCGATCAGATAGAAGCGGTGTTTCCACATACATCCCCGGTGGATAAACACCGCATCCTTACGATAAGTTTGCCAAAAGACTTAATCCCCGATTTGACATCATGTGAAAACTGGGGTAAGGTATTCGCAGCAGTTTATTCAAAATGTTTTGGTACTCCTTCCATGACGGTTCTACCCTCTGTAATTAAAAAAGTACAGGATGAGCATGGCCCTGAAGCGGCTGTGGAATTAGGGATGAGACTAGTGGGAGTGTTTGATGTAGTAGCTGAACTGATCCTTGGAAATGTCAAGGGCGATGCAATGAACTTTCAAGTAGCGAATGCTTTGGCTTTGGTCCCAGAGTTGGACAGGCCTCGCGAATTACCGAAAATTATAGCTCGGGCTTATAAAACAATTGGAAGAAATAGCCTAGGCAACAAGCCTTTTGTAAAAATGCAAACTCAATCGCAACCACAAATTACACAAACAAAAAGTACATCTGAGAAAGATGATAGACCAGTCTTCACTAAAAAGAGTTGGAGACAGAAAAAACAGGGTAAGCAACAAAAGAAGCCGGGGTCGAGAGGCGCTTCCCAGTTTCGGTTTCTTCTGAACGTACTTATGATTTACGTGATAGGTCGAGAATTAAATCACCAGAAAGGTTTCAGTGCTCTGATACGCGTTCTCCTCGTTCTTCACAGGCCCAGACTTCGTCACAGGCTGGTGGAGGAGGACGGCAAGATAGAGGAAGGGGCCGAGAGGCTCCCCAGGAGCGAGACCAACCTCGACAACAAGTCAGAGGGAAAGCAGAAGACTTTCACCTTCCTCGACCGCAATTTCAGAAGAAAAAGTTGCCGCTGTAACAGCGAAATATGCCACAGACCGTGAGAACGAGACTCCAGAATTGGACGTGGGCAGTGACCCTCCTAGACAGCGCCGCGGAAGTTACCATAGTGCGGGAGGCGCTACGTCCTCATATGGAGGCGACAGCAACTGAAACATTCGTTACTGTAGAGACAGCTGACACGAGAGTGGCACCCCCTGACAGACTTTACAACATAGTCATACAAATTGAAGGTGACATACTGCGTGAAATAAAAGGGATTTTTTGGGAAAATCTAACCTCTTCCTATGACATTTTGTTAGCAGAGGTGGATTGGCCACCCCCATTCGTTTTAGCTGCACATAAAGGAGAGGAGGTAATCCTTCCAAGCTTTTCAAGGCATGTCCCAAAAGACAAAGCTGAAGCACTTGCAGCTGAGTGGGCTGTGTACCTGGCACCGGCATTATACCGCAACCATGTGGGATGGGATGAAGAATCACCTCCCCATGCAAAACCTTTGCGGTCACTACCGCAGCCACAACCCCAATATCCCATCAAACGGCAGGCAAAAGGCCCCGTCTCCGAAATTCTGACACAGTTGGAATATCAGGGAGTAATCGAACCATGCGTATCACCTATGAACAATCCCCTTTTCGTGGTTTCTAAACCCGATGGATCGTACCGCTTAGTTTTGGATTACCGGCATTTAAATTCCCATTGTCGGAACTTTGCGGTACAGAATACACACAGTTCTGCGCTTGTAGACAGTCTTGTTCGTAAAAAATACAAAACGACACTTGACCTTTCAAACGGTTTCTACACGCACAACCTAGCCCCGGAGAGTGGTCAATGGACCGCATTCACTTCCGGTGGTAAATTATTCCAGTTCCGGCGTTTACCCATGGGCTACAAAATAGTCCGGGTATATTCGCCGCCCGTGTTGTTTCTTTGTTAAATGACATTGATCAAGACGCATGTTCGTACGTAGATGACATCTATCTGACAGACGACGAGTTATATCAGCATCTGTCCCGTGTGGACCGCATTATTCTTGAATTTGCGGAGCAGGGTTACAAATTTAACTTTGCTAAGTCACACATTGCTGAATTTACCGTTCTGTTCTTGGGCTATGAGCTCAACAACGAAGGGAAGGGCTTAGCCCCCATTTCTTGGAAAAATGTGCACATTTGTGCCCCCCAAATACTCTGAAGAAACTTCAGTCTTTGCTGGGTTTCCTGAATTTCGGGCGTACTTACATTCCCGAATATGCCCAGCGTATCAAGCCTTTGTATGCTTTGATACAACCTACTTATTCAAGGTCTTGCTGGCTGCCTGAGCATACCTTAATTCTGCAGTCTTTGCAGACAGACCTTTTGGAGTCTAAATATCTTTTGACTCGTGATAACCACACAAACCTGGTGATTAGAATAATTCCGGGGGCGGTGGGATTCACATACTTAACCTTTAATGAAGGTGATACAGTACCCATCGCATACAAGTCGCATCTGTACACTTCCGCTGAATTGCGCTTTACATCTGTCGAAAAAGTTCTAACTGCAGTGCAAATGGCGATTCTAAAAGAATGCGCACTGGCACAGGGAAAGCGGATTCTAGTGGTGACACCCTGTCCTGCCCTAGAGGCAGTAACAAAGGCAAGTGTACCGAACTCAAAAGCAATGCATCCCCGTTGGATACAATGGGCTACATCCTTGACATCTTCGGACGTCACTTTTGTTTTTGATTCTTCTCTTCAGACTCAGGAGTTTTTGCAGTATGAATTCGTTCATCCTCCTCCTTTGTTTTTACTACCGCTTGAGGATTACAAATGTGTGATCTACACAGATGGTTCGGCGCAACCGGCCACTGGGTCCAAGCACGCTTATTCAGCTGCATGTGCTATTGTTGCGGGTTCCTTTGTAAATGGAACGTTCAAATCCTCTGTAGTGCACACTCGCACACTTGGAGATAGTACCGCACAATTGGCCGAGCTGCATGCATTGCTACTTGCGCTTGAGTTCGCTTCTCAGGATGAGACCACTCTTATTGTATGTGATTCCTTCTACTGTGTACAGTCTTACAATGACAATCTGTTTTTCTGGTCGAAAAATGACTACAAGGACGCAAAAGGGAGCACAATTAAGCATAAAATGCTTTGGGTTCGAGTGGCAGAATTGCAACAACGTCTGCCCCTCACACAGGTGGTTCACACCTTAGGCCATCAGCGGGTGGGCGCACACGCTATTGGTAACGATCTGGCAGATGAGGCTGCCCGTTCAGCAGTAGCCACGTGTTCAGTAGCAGCGGTTACCAGGTCCATGTCTAAAATTGACTCTGTTATTCTAGCAGCTATTGCTGCAACAAAGGAAGGTGTTAATTACCCTACAGGGTTCCCTTCCAAGTATTCTTACAAGTTAAGTCCCGAACAGGTTCCTTATGTAACAATACCTGACGTTGGAGATCGGCTGATCCCCAACGCGGACCGCAGGAGTGCCTTGATATCAGCTGCACACGAAGGCATGGCTTCTGCTCATGCAGGTGTGTCAGCTACAGTTTCCATCTTGCAGCAGCGTTATTGGTGGCGTGGATTGTATAAAGACACCCGTGCTTTCGTGCTTTCCTGCGACGTTTGTCAACAGATTAAGCCTTCCACGGTAACACGCCCTCCACAAACCCCGCTCTGCATTGCTAACAGACCCTTTGGGTGTGTTTACTTGGATCACTGCGGTCCATTCTCATCAGACACTGCCTATAAATACATCTTAGTAGCAGTGGACTCGTGCACACGGTTCCTCTGGGTCTGGCCACAACGTAGTGCTGACGCTCGAAATGTAATCAGGGATTTGCGTGTCTTTGTGGGAATTTTCGCATGCGGCACCTTCCATTCGGACCAAGGTCCAGCGTTTGCCTCTAGGGCTTACAAGGATGCTATGGCTTCGCTTGGGGTGCGGGTGAAATTTTCGTCTCCGTATAGGCCTGAGGGCAACTCTATCGTTGAACGAATGAACCGTGACTTAAAGCAATCCTTAACAGCTAGAGTTATAGGTACTGGCAGGAACTGGCTGGCCCACTTGTATACCGTTCAACGTGCACTTAATAATCTCCCTAGAAGACCTCTGGGTGGGCGGACCCCATACGAAATGCTCTTTGGCATAAGAATGTTTGTGCCTGACCTTGAGGGTCCAGACATCGCGGCGCAATCCGCCAAGTTTGATGTAGATAATCATTCTGCTATGTTACAGGACTTACAAGAAGCCCGAGACAAACTTGCAACTACACATTTGCCTTCAGCCACAGATCCTGCGTTGCAGATTCCGGTAGCCGGCTGGCTTCCAAAGGTTGGAGAACTGGTTCGAGAGAAGGTTGAAAACAAAAAGAATTCGGCCCCTCTTTTCGTGCACCGGTTCCAGTTCTGGGCTTGAAGGGAACACGTACAGTCATTTTACCACCGCTTCCTGGTCGCAAGGAGAACAGATACATCTCAGTGGAAAATGTCAAGCTACAGCGCCTGGCCGATCCTGAATAGTGTCACACCAGCGGTCTCTTGTCCTGCCATTTATCGGACATATGTTCGTGGCCCATCTACACGAACGGTCGCTGATACTGTAATTGAGATGGTTGACTTGCCTGAAACTACAATTGATCCCCAACTCTCCACCAATATCGACGAGGACGAGTATACTTATCCTGCATCTGAATCGGTGGCACATCAACCAATAACGCCACTTGGCCCGACTCGTTATTCCTTTGATTCGGATTCCACCTCTCTCAAAAGTCCCATCCAAGTTCAGTATTTTTGTATCCTGGTTTAGAGACAATTTTTTGATTCCACCCTGGACATACATCTGGTTGGTACTTTTCTTGATTTTTTGTTCATGTCCATTGGCTTTGTCACAGTGTTTTTTCTACTAATCAATGGTCACTATTTACCTGAACGCTCTGCTGTAGACTATGTTTCTGGAACTTTGGCTCCTCATTCCTCGTCTCACATCATGAAGCGTGACCACACATTTGTGAACATTTCAGCTTTTCCAGTTGCTGATGGCATCGTATGGGATGCAGTGAACTATCAAATCCATGGTCCGACGGAAATTATTAATGTACCTAATGTCCTTCGTGTTTCAATGGGTGATGTAGTACAAAATAATATTCATTCTGATGATTGGGATGTGCATGCCGTTGAAGCATTGTTTGCCGATTTAAAATATTATGCATCTTTTAATGCTGAAGATTTATATATGAATTCTGCGAATTATGCCGATTTGTATTGTTACCAACATTGGGGTAATCATTTTCTCCATAAGCCAAGTGCCCTGCGTAGTTCTGTTAACTACACCCAATGGGAACATTGTCCAAACCCCTTGCCAGGTAGCTCACAAACTCTTCGAAATAAGTTTACCTATTTTACTGATTTTAATCGGTCAAACCCTGCATCCTATTATTTTAGACTTAATACCACATCAACTCAGAAAATTATGTTAACACACACCAAATTGCTTTATTCAGGTTCCTTTTTAAGTGCCCTAGCAGTGGGTGGTTATGAGTACTGGGAGGATACAATAGATTTGAAATCTATTTGGGGCTCCAAGCCATGGCAGGTACAGGGAACCGAGGCGTTGCATCGTGCTTGCCTCATCCCTACCCAAATTATGTTCCTAAATGCTTCCATCTATCAAACTACGTGTTGGGGCTTAGCTACCACTAAACAATTGAACTCGCCCTCAATTCCATCCCTGTCGAGTTTTCCCAATGATAGCTCACGTTTTAACCTGTCCCTGACGACACTACAGGCTCTATTACAGAATAATTCATTTAATGTTTCCGAACTGGATCCGTCACCCTGGTTGGTATGGCCTATATCATCTAATGCATGTCAAATGCGTTTTCACGACTCAGGTACTAGATACACACAGGATAGGCCTGATCCGAGATTTACTGCTTCCCGTACTGTCACTACATATTCTGTTGGTAAACTATGCAAACAATGGCTGCAACATTCGTCCCTTGATTCTGTTAAACAACATTTGTCCCTCCTTTCAGGCAATATTGATCTGTCCGACTTTGTTTTGGGACCTCGTGGTCAAGTACGAGTGAGTGACGAAAGAGTGTTCTTGCTTCTGCGAGTCCTGAGATATAGATACCGTGTTCTGGGTTGTCCAATCATTGGTACTTGGGTGCTAATGGGATGCTAAGCTAGTTGGGTTGGGGTTTTTGGGTGCTACGGTATATGGTAGGCAAACCACTGTATTCCGGGGTCCCATTATCCTGTGCATATATATATATGTATGTATGTATAGTATGTATGTATATATACATACACACACACCCCTATACTCACTTTTAATGTTATAAATTTCCTTTCCACCCAAAAACCTACACCCACCCAAAACCTTAAAAATTCCCTTTCCACCCAAAAACCTATACCCACCCTGAACCCTAAAAATTCCCTTTCTACCCAAACATCCACACCCACCCTAAATTCTGAAAATACCCTTGCAATCCCAAAAACCCATACCTACCGTAAACCCTAAAATTACCCTTGCCACCCAAAAACCCACACCCACCCTAAAATTACCCTTGTTACCCAAAAACCTCTTACCCACCCTTAACCCTAAAAATACACTTGCCGCCCAAAAACCCATACCCACCCTAAAATTACCCTTGCCACCCAAAAACCCATACCCACCCAAAACCCTAAAATTACCCTTGCCACCCAAAAACTCACACCCACCCTAAACCCTAAAAATCCCCTTCCCACCCCAAAACCCATACCCACCCTAAACCCTAAAAATACCCTTGCAATCCCAACAACCCATTCCCACCCGAAATCCTAAAATTACCCTTGCCACTCAAAAACCATGCCCACCCTAAACCCTTAAATTACCCTTTCCACCCAAAAGCCCATACCCACCCTTAACCCTAAAAATACACTTGCCACCCAAAAACCCATACCCACCCTAAAATTACCCTTGCCACCCAAAAACCCATTCCCACCCAAAATGTAAAAAATGCCCTTGCCACCCAAAACCTACACCCACCATAAACCCTAAAAATACCCTTGCCACCCAAAAACTCATACTCATGATACTATATATATATATATATATATATATATATATATATATCAGTCATAAACAATCCAAGAGTGCCATCTACTGGTCTCAGAAGGTAAATTTAAACAACATACATTAATTAGTAAGATTGCATAAATAAACTTAGAAAATGTAAAACAGTTAATTATTTTTACAAAATGTTACACTCCATGAAAAAAACAAATCAGATAGACAACTTACTATAACAAAAGAAACAACTAATCTCTTCATGCAGGTCGTTGTTTAGACAGGTCGTTGTTTAGACAGGTCGTTGTTTAGACTAGGGGGTCGATTCCGATTCGGGCCGGAAATTTCTCCGACCGAGCCGGACCCGGAGAGATTTCCGACCGAATCGGACCCGTGCAGTCCGACCGAACGAGTACGATGCGTCCGTATGTTATCGGACTCGAGTCGGTCGGACTCCCATTGAAGTCAATGGGAGCCGGTCGTACAACGCATACGGGGGCTCCCATTGACTCAATGGGTGCGAGTCGGACAAGGGCGCCCCCTACAGCGGGTACGCGGCGAAGCGATTCGCGCCGTACACGCACAGGTAGGGGAGACCTATGGGTCCCCCCTGTGTGCGACTCGCGCGGCTACGCGTACAGGGGGGTCCGACATGGACCCCCAAAGTACGGCTCCGACAGCTCTTACGAGCCGGAGTGCGCGGCTCGGTCGGACTGCTCGCGGCACGCATCGTACTTACCCGGCCGGGGAACGTCTCCATTGCGCAGTGTGAGTCGAGTCCGAGCGAGTCGGTCGGAGCGGTCGGGACGCCCGGACGAGTCGGTCGGCGATTTCGCATCGTACTCGCTCGGCCGGACCCGCGTACGGTTCGGTCGGGAAACAGGGCTCCGAATCGGATCCGGTAAAGCCGAATCCGATTCGGAGCCCTACCGGCCGAGATCGGAATCGGCCCCTAGGTAGTTGTAAATGCAGTAGTGGTTGAGGGATCGTGGTTCAGGCCCCTCGTTGTTAAAGAGTAGTGGTAAAGGTCGTTTCCCCCCATAACAGGTGAAAGGGAGCATGGCTGTCGTGACAGGGGGTATCATAGTGAGTGTCACGTCTTTTTACCTATTTATAATATTCACCATGTAGATTCTGTTTCCAAGCTTTAGATCCTGTCTGCTAGGGTTAGAGAATCCACATTTTTTATGCCATATAGGTGCACGACTGGAGAGCAAAGGAATCATTCAAACTGGTTCTGGTGCTTTGACAGGTCTGTTAGGGCCTGTCAATCAAAAACCTTACCCCTGTGAGGCAGGCACAAAGTGCCAGTGCTCTACTACACATCTGTGAGGCCGTTCGTGGTCTCCTCCTTCTGTTCTGTTCTGCTCTGAGAGTTGTCTTGAAGCCATAGAGATCCCAGTCACTGCATCCGTACTATTTTCATAAATTTAAATATTAATTAATTCATTCATTCTTTATTCGGATAAAAGATATCCATAAAAGTACAGAATAAAATACCAGCACAAATATGCATTAAAAACAATGACAATCAACATGCATAAAAACAATGAACGCATGGCTAAAAAGCAATAGGCACACAAAAACATATACATAGTTCAAAAATCGATACGGCAAATTCGTCATAGACTTGTAATTTAGTTAAAACCAATAACAATGATACTCCTGTTCTGTTCTGCTCTGAGAGTTGTCTTGAAGCCATAGAGATCCCTGTCACTGCATCCGTACTATTTTCATAAATTTAAATATACTTTGATCAGTTACAGCCTGTTCACCTCAACTTTGAAGAGTAAGTTCAGGAATGTGTTTTATAATATTTGCAGCATAACTTTAATACCTTTTTATGACATCAACAGAATACTGTGAGTGTACGTCCTAAGTTAGCCTGTAATTGAACTGTGAGCTAGACTTGCGCTTGCATTAACAAGGTTTACATTCACAAAAATAATCTACCAGCAATGCCCAACCATTTCCCCTGCTTGCAAGTGTTCACAACATCGCCGTTTCGTACCTGACAGTGTCCCCCCATTCAGTCTAAAACCTACTTATATCTGTGAGACATGGAAGTGATGGCGCCCCTCATCACATTTTGCAGTGGCATTCCATCATTTTGCGTTACGCCGCCAGTCTAATGGTTTCTGTGTGTCATGGCAAGAGCTCTTCCACTCTGCTTGTTTATTTAACTTTCTAACATACTCCGTGTTTTTGCCCTTTAACTCTACATGTAAAAGCCTTTGTGAGGTGCCCCATATATGTTTGTATTGCTTCAACATTAACTTTTCACTACAACTCTGATCAACAGAGGTATGCCTTCAAAGTACACTTCCACTTTATACTCCCACACACAGTAGATAGAAGTTACTGCCCCATAACAGGTAAAAAGGGAGCATGGCTGTCGTGACAGGGGGTATCATAGTGAGTGTCACGTCTTTTTACCTATTTATAATATTCATTATGTAGATTCTGCTTCCAAGCTTTAGATCCTGTCTGCTAGGATTAGAGAATCCACATTTATTTCATGCCATATAGGTGCACGACTGGAAAACAAAGGAATCGTTAAAACTGGTTCTGGTGCTTTGACAGGTCTGTTAGGGCCTGTCAATCAAAAAAGTTACCCCTGTGACGCAGGCACAAAGTGTTAGTTCTCTACTACACATATGTGACGCTGTCCGTGGGCTCCTCCTTTTGTTTGGCTCTGAGAGTTGTCTTGAAACCATAAAGATCCCTGTCACTGCATCTCTACTATTTTTATAACTTTAAATATACCTTTGATCAGTTAGAGCCTGTTCACACCTCAACTTTGAACAGTAAGTTCAGGAATGTGATTTATAAAATTTAAAGTATCACTTTAATACGTTTTATGGCATCAACAGAATAATGTGAGTGTATATCCTAAGTTAGCCTGTAATTGAACTGTGATCTAGACTCGCACTTTCATTAACAAGGTAAACATTGACAAAAATAATTTACCAGCAAAACCCAAGCATTTCGTTTGCTTGCAAGTGTTCACATCATCGCTATTTTATACTTGACAGTCTTTGTGAAGTTTGCTGCAGGGGCAAAGGTAAGCATGCAAATACTGGATGCTTCAACAGAGCAAAATCAGTAGAATAATTTATATGTAGTTCTTCGTTTTAACATGTAGTTACTACACCTGCCTCCCAGATCCATGCCAGACAACTGTGGTGGCAAACTCCATTCAATCATGTTATACAAGATCTTAAATATATACTCGACTGCCTTTCCCCATGAAAGTTCTGATTTTTTGGGCAAATTTGACTTCCGCCTGAACAACAGACATGCTTGTATGCTCAAATGCACACTGTGACATGAAATGCAATCTAGAATGGCACTCTGTGGTCTTTAGAGGGAAACCGCATGCACCCTCCTTTACCTAGTATCACTACTGTGAGCTAACTTGGCTGATTATAGTGGCAAGACAGACTTGTTTACCAGTGACGTGCCAAAGATGTCACTGGCCTGTTTATCAGTCAGTCCTGTGCAATACACTGAAAAACACATAATTACTATCAACATAACACCACTGCACACCATGCCACATAATTCCACCACACAAATCCACAATACACCACACAGTTCAATGCCACGGCTAACAATTTCAATCCAACCCACATAATTCCACTACACACCACATACATCCACTCCACTCCATAACACATAGTTAAGAGACATTTACAACACCAATACCTTTAACTCTTTTTTTAACACCCAAACACACACATCTGAAGCTTAGCTCCTACCTATTAGTTCCTTTTCATCAACAAAAAGGCTGAGCTAAGCAGAGTTTCACACCACACAATTCAACTCCAAACATTTTCAGTCCACACAACTTCATTCAACACCAAACCACATCACACAACTCAACAACACAATTACACAACACACCACATACAGCCAATCCACACCACACATTTCCACATCATGCTACAAAATTCAACAGCACACCACATAATGATTAAACTCCACTACATACCACTCCACAACACAAAATGCCATTCCACTTAATTACACTCCATTACACACAATCCCACTCCACATAATTCCGGTACACTCAATACCACATATTTACTAGCCATAAAATTCCAAAGCACACCATGCCACACAATTCCACTACACAAATCCACTCCACACCACACAATTACACAACTAATTCAATTCAACCCACATAATTCCACTACACACCACATACATACAAACACTCCATAACACATAGGTAAAAGACATTGCCATTTACAATGCCAATAGTTCTAACTCAAACAAATGCGAGACCTATTGCATTTACAATGCTTGTTTTCACTGTGTTTATGTGACAATGGTGATGTTGACTAATTGCACGGAAAATGTATGTGAGTGGACGAGTGAGTGAATGAGCTTTTTAGACATATGTTTTTCTAGGCGTTGTACAGCAATATCATGTCTATTGAGATGCCCAAACCTAATGCCATGTTTATTAAAGTTTTAATTATTCATTTATTTAATGAAAATAAATTACACATGTAAGTAAAGTTGAAAGTCTTAAAATAAATATAAAGAAAATAACGACACAGGTTGCCAAATCGCAAATCCTGTCAGGAGAAATCTATCACACAAAACAGATTTGAAATGTTTTCGTCAAGCAGTGAAAGACTTCAATCAACTGAAAAGGCTGCAGACCGACTGATAAATGGAACGCACTATTTCAAGCTCAGTGCCCCTTACTAGACGAAAATAGAACAAAGAGTACATTAAAAGAACGTGTTATTTCAAGGCACTCGCTGTAAGTGGGACAGTAAATGTAAAAGTCATTTGCAGGACTAACCCCGTAAGAGCTTCGTTCTTGGGAAAAGTCTGTTCCTTCGTAGTTCAAAGATCACACGAGCCCACAGATCTTATCTATATGCTTAAAATAATAAAAATAGGAAATGGGTTGATGCTGTGGAAGAGAAGGCCGCATACAGAGCTGTTTACGTGCTATGAAATTGCTTTCACGGTTGGAGCTACTTGCACAAGTTACTGAATTCACATTGACAGGATGACCCTCCCGAGTGTGCAGCAGGATTTGTCTATGCTTCCATGATTGGAGAGTGTGCACGTTTATATTCATAAATATAACACTGTTCTACACAGTGGTAGTAATGTTCTAAATGCTAAACCCATTCGTTTCACTTTCTATGCTTACCTTTATTCTATGTATTAGATGTATGAACTAATGCCTTAACTAGTGAAACATATAGAAAACCAGGAATAAATATGCCAATAGATTCTACTTTGAATGGCAATACATACAGATGCACAATATCTACACACACATTGCCAAAGGTCATACAGTCATGCGTTTTACAAACAGAGCAGTATAGGCAACTATGCACAAAAATGTACCTGGCACACATGTACACTGATGCTAGGCATAAATGAGTCTCAGTACAACAATGGCCGCAGAGAGAAACACACTTAATAGCTCCAAACGGTAATGAGCTTCAGTGGCCACCACAGAGTAAAGACAACAATGGAATGAAGCACCAATGGCCATCACTAACCCCAACAACAAGGTGATAGATGTAATATTTAAATTGATCTCAGAAACTTGTATTCGCTCTGGCTGCATTCCAGTTCATCGTTTTTCACCCACCATGCAACCTCACTTTGAACCCAGCCATATGCCAATCAGTCTTGACCCTACTCCCTTACGGTTACAGTTCAGCACTAACTTCCAAGCCAGGTCCTCCCTGAACCAGAGTGCCAGTAATCTAGGACCAGTTTCACCCTGAAAAGGACTCATCAGCCAGGTATAGCTTGATTCCAGTGCCATGGTGAGCACAGGGCCCACCTCTTGTGCATGTTTACGGGGGTGCTATCCCCAGTGTCCTTTTCATGGTGGGTGTTTGGCTGCACTTCTTTGTGGAAACCTATCCTCTCCTTATGAGTGAATGGGAGAAATACAATATCTCCTCAGTAACCTGGGTGTGGGCGAGATGAAAATGGGAGGCTGAACAGCTTTCATCTATTTATGTGGGGGAGGTGCCAGCCTTCGGGGGTCTATGTTAAAGGGGTAAGCTGCTCATCTGAGGAGAATCTATGTGAGGAATCGTTTTACGTGAGGAGGGGTGTGCTCTCTACACCCCTCAATGTTTTTTTCTCATCTCACTGAGGTTGTGAGTGTTCTTTTAATACACTTTGATAAGTCTCATGGATGAAAGGGAACTAAAGACTATCCCTTCTGCTGCTCCATGCCAGGCTTTGCTCTCAGCTGTAAATGTGGAGCAAAGCAATTAACCCTCTCAAATGCCACCCCAGTTATTAATTGTAGCCTGATTAGGTGTCTTGAAGCCATTAAACATGAATGATTTCAAAAATGTATTTAATTTGCTTTCGAGCAATTAGATAACATTACAGCCTAATCAGATGAAATTATGCAAAATGACACGTAATTAGGCAAAATAAAAATCTATCATTTAGCTATATTTTAGTGTAAGATGCATCCTTGCGTCAATTTTTGGAGCAAGGACACTTTTGAACAAAAACACTACGAACAAGAGCCACTCACGTCCTGTTTTCTGTTTTCTGTTTGAGGTAAATTTACAGCAAATTATGCATTCAGGCTACATTTTTATTGCACATGGTGCATAATTAGGCGAAATGGTATAATGTAATTTTGGAAATTTCATGTAACAAGCGTAATGTGACATTTCGGACATTACGCAACATAATTTAAATTTCACCCAATCAGCACCGCACACAGGATCTCAGCATGCCATCAGGGGAAATACAAAATCACATCCTAGCCATAAACTGAACCCAGCCACTCACATACGATTCTCTTCCCAGTCTGAATCATGCACTTATCAGTCCTATTCCCTGTGCAAGAAATCCTCCATTGCCCTATGAAGGTTTGTCACTCTCGTCAGGGATGCTCAACATCCTGTGATTCTGGGCAAATCTCCCCGTGGCCAACAAAATGAACGTGTCCCTCTGTAACGCAACTATTGCTCATGTAAAGTGTTCTGATACCTTCGGGTCGAGTTGATGTATCATATCTTCAGTCAGTCAGTGATATGCATATATATGTAAAATTATACAAATAGTGATCTTTTATTTAGCACATGATTCAAATAGAACAGTTCTCGAACCTGAAATTACTGCCCAGCTCAATGGCATTGATTAATATCAGCATCCAAGAATGAAGGTATGCAAGGGCTTATCCTTTACACCAGTGGTTCCCAAACTGTGCGCCGTGGCTCCCTGGGGAGCCGTCAAACCTAGCCAAGGGAGACGTGCACCAAGCACTTTAATGCATTTAATGTTGACGGGTCTGTTGGCTTAAGTTAAACTAATTAGACTGAAACGCATGACGTCGATGATTTGTACGTGACATGCCTAAAGCTGTAAACGTAGTGCTTAATTGATGGCACGTCGAGGGAGATGACCTCCATATTTCACTGGATCCCCACGTTCCAAAACTCCCAAAGTAAGCAAAAGAAGCCTGATTTATTTTGTTAGACTTGTTAATAGTTTCGATTTTTTCCAAATGCATTTTACACCAATGCAAGTTATCAGGAAAGTACAGTTGTCTTGTCTATTAAACACACTAAGGGGCCGATTACGATGTCGGTTGGAAATTCTTTCAACCGAATTGGGTTCGGAATAGTTTCTGACCGAATCGGGTTCTGCGAGTTCGACCGACCGATTACCATGCTTCCCAACATTGTTCCGTCGGACTCGCATTGACTTCAATGGAAGCCTGTGTTCTGAACGAGAACACAGGTTCCTATTGAAAAAAAAGTGGTGGTTGGGGAAAACCTTCCACCCTGTGGCGGGCACCCCATGGTGCCTGCCACACTGTGCATGGTTGGAAAGCGGGGTCCCATGGGTACCACCACAGGCCCAAACCGGAGGCCTACGGGTGAAGGGTGGCCTGCTATGGGCCCCCAGAGTCAGATTCTGACAGCCGTTTTGTGTTGGGCAAACCAATTCAGAACGGCTGTCCGAATCGGCCATCGTAATCGCTTGGTCGGAAAGCGTGTCCATAGAGCTGTACGATTCGGCTCCGAATGACTCTGGCTTTCCGAATGCCGTCCGGAACCAAATCGGACAGCCCGAACGGTTTCCCTGCATCGTAATCGGTAGGTCGGAAATGTATCCGATTTGTTCTGAATCGGATTCAGAAAATCCAAATCCTGTTCGGAGCCTTTCCGACCGACATCGTAATCGGCCCCTAAGTATTATTAAGTATTGACATTTGTACTTGAACCATGGGTACTTCTAGTACACATTTTGTTTCAGTGCACACACATTTCCAGACAGGCCTGCTCTCTCCTTGAGCACAGGGAAGTAACACACCATATTTGGCATAATGCCAAAATTTGGAAGCAAGAAAGAGATGTTTAAAAAAAAATCTGAGGAATTTATTTTACTTGCATTGATTTGGAGCCAATTTTAGAGAGGAGAAAGCAAAAATAAAGCTGTATGTGGTTTAAAAAATCATGAGTCACCCTGCTCAGACAGGTGTATTGGCACGTATGACATGGGTAGAAATGAAAGAGCATGCAAATATTCTTGAGGCGCAGAAACACTTTGGCAATGGGGCCTACATGCATAGGGGTGCTATGTAGCACTGTAAGTGGGATAAAAGTTTTTGAGAGGGTACTCTAAAAAAAGCATGGGCAAAGAAGTGTAACTAGGAATATTTTATTAGAGGCGCTGTCTTAGTAATACGAAGCACCCTGCGTATATGATTATAATACCTTCATCAGCTTCATTCCAGTTATTTTCAAGAAGAAAAATGCAAGTACTCCCGAGGCCGGGCTTACATCCCCACCACCCTCCAAAAAAGTAACAGTGGGGAGCCTCGGGCAATGGCCAATGGGTCAAGGGAGCTGTGGGTCGAAAAAGTTTGGGAACCACTGCTTTACACTATGCAGCTAACAGAGGGATGTTTGTAATAGGCATATAATCCACTAAGCTGTTTCTCATGGTCTGAAATTGTGACTTGCATGCTACACTAAGATACCTACAACAACTGTAGGAACTCACTGAGCTATCAGACTAAGATTTGACCCTGTGGTCTGCCTCCACGCACAGTCATTGCAGCACGGAAGGAACATTACCACTGCTACTAAAATGCATGAGTTGAATGTAAAAAGCACAAGTGCGCCTGCCTTCTTTTGAAGTGACAGCAGGGGACTGGGGCTCTGTGGGTGGAAGTGGTTAGGGCAGGCTGGCATGGAGTCATGTGCACTCTGAACGCCTGAATGTTTCTATAATGCACTGGTATCCAGAAACTGTCATTAAAACTGAGCTCTCACGAAGCACTTCTGTTCTCAATTACAGATTGTCTTCAGAAATGAGTTTTTAATCAATGCGGTCAACAAAAGGGGCTGAAACATGCACCATTTGGCTCACTATTTTATTTTCTTCTTGTGGGTTGGAGAAGCAGACCCACAATTATTAAGTGGGTCGAGGTCACTCGCCTGAGTGGCCCACTGACTATCAAAAATATTGTGACTGCCCCCTACTTAAAAAGGTTGTACACCAAGGGTTAGTGTATGTGAGGACAGTTATGTTTTTGATTTTTTTGCTGCCACATTTTAAAAGCATCCAGCAATGGCAAAGCCAATAACCATGGCCAACATGAAGTGGAAGCGAGGCGGTGGGAGAGGTGTAGTGGGAGAGGGCCAAGAAGGGAGAAAAGGCATGAGAAAGGGGGTACCAGCTGGCACAGGAAAGTGCTGCGGGACAGCCTCAGAGCTTCACCTGGCATGCTGTGGAGGAGTCAAGTGAACATGGAGCCTGAATTCAGAGGGGGGATTGGGAGACGGGAGCCAGAGTGGGGTAGGTTCAGGAAGTGAGGAAATTTCTAGTGCACTCTAAATGCACACAGAGAAGAGGAAGGAGCACGACATGCATTCACATGGAATGTCAGACAAGAAATCAAATGGGAAAAAAGAAAGAAAAGTAGTTCTATGACATCAGATGAGTAAGGATACATCTCATCTCATCAAAAGGGAGGGCAAAGAAAAAATGATCTAAGAGGCAAACAAATAGAAGAATAGGGAGGAAAGTGATCCAATCAAGAGAAGGGAACTGAGATAGACAATAAAGCCATCCACTCATGAGTCACAAAGCACAGTCTAAGTAGGATTGTCAGAAAAGCTGTCTAAGTCAGACACCACAAGCTATCAGCACCAACATATCTAAATCAGGTTGTATTTGAGAGTGTTCTCATAGAAGGCACAGTCTATTCAGAGGAGGAATGTTGAATGTTATAGTAGCAAATCAAGGGTTTTACATGAGCAAGCATTCTCCTTTCAGGGAAAACATTAACAATCTTGAATAGCAACCATATCACTAGTCCTTCCTCAACTGCTGCAGCTGATCCACCAGTCACCAAGAATGTGACCTGCGGATGCAAGTGATTCCGGCCAACCCTGCTCAGCCAACTGCATTATGTACCAAGAGTGCCCCACAGGTAAATCTGATGTTCACTGGTCGGGGGACCCCACAATAATGCCGGCCCTCTACTGCAGCAAGGGAGAAATACAAGGGTGCTACATCTTCTATTAGTAAGTGACGTAGGTACTCTTAGCCCAGTATGTTTAGAAGAAGGATCATCACTTCCACACACAAACCTATTGATTAAGTAGCTCAGAGATTTGTGCCAGTACTAGCATTGTGCAATGCACCCATATTTTACAGTGCCATTGTTGTATACTATTAATGCAAATTCTATGATTTTCTGTAAATACGGATTGCTGGATTCATTACCCATGTGTTCCTTACGTGATTGTGATAGTTAGATATTCCCTTGGTGACTTGCTTGCTCAAACGCATGCTGCTAATCACAATCCTTCTGAAGACTAACTCAACATGACATCCTAATAACGTTGTTTACTTCACAAAGACACATATCAAGAACTAGTTCTCTAAAATAGCTCAATCATCTTGCATGAATCTTTATGAGATGCTTGAGATAACCATCAATAAGATAAGGTGTAGACTTGCTGTAATTCAAATACAACTTATCAGCAGTATTTATTTAAAATATAATGATATGTTTCCATTTTCTTGTTAGTGTATTGAGCTGATCTATCATAGGATGCTTTACATTATTGATATGGTGAGATGTACATCGACTGCAGTGTCTGTTACATGTTTATATAACAGTTTATACAACATATAGATTTACTTGCTGTGGTTAATTTTATTACTGTTGCATTCGTTTTTCTCCATGTTGGAACAAAGTAAAGCCCTTCCTTATAGTGTGGCAGATGGAATAGTTTTTCACAAACTTTGCAAAAGTCCCGTCCACAGTGCTACATGCACGTTTTAGACTATGGCACTTGTAATAAGGCGGATGGGATATCTGCCTCGTTATGGCAGACCGTCCCATCAGCCAAACTCTAAATAGGGCTTAAGGCCTAGATTTACAAAAACTTCACACAGTGCAGTAACTAAAGTTGCTACATAGCGTTGCGTGAATGGGAAGAAGCAGAACAGCACCATATCTAGAAGGGGACTCTTGCAGTACAAAAACTATCTTGTAACACTTGTCCTGATACGAATATGTGCTGTACAATGTAGCACGCATGCAAAGTATGAAAAATGAGCAGTAATGAAAAAAATTTTCCTCATTACATCTGTCTTGAGGAGGTATAAGAGTTTGAAGCAAAATCCTGTCTACAAAAGTTTGTAGATAGGGATTTGCATCAAAACTAAGGGTGGTTGAAGGGAACACCCATGTACCATCTATGAAAGCCCCATTGATACAAAGTAATGAAAAGCAGAGCATAGCACAACTTTTTGTTACTTTGGGAAACTATCCAAGGCAAATCCTGAGTTACATGGGATAGTAAATCCAAGCATAATGCTTTGCATCGGGTTTGTGTTACAAATGTAGCACAAACCCAGCGCAAAGTTTTAGTGAATGTGAGCCTTTTTCTTCTAGAACAATAGAACTATGAGGAATTTTCATATTTTTTTGCTGTCCAACGATATGTCAATTTTGATTAATTATCTATATCTGCTATTACTCCAAGTACAAGAACAAAAACAAGGCATCTCAGAGGGAATTTTCATCCTGACTGAGACCAAAATGGGCGAGCTTAGAAAAACAATGGGGCATATTTATAAGTATTTCATGCAATGCGACACAGCAAGACACGTTGATGCGGTGCGCTGCATAAAAGGGAGAGGGCAGGAATGTGCTATATCTATCAAGATATAGTGCATTCTTGCTCTCTGCTTGCGCTGGTGAACAAACTGCTGCTTAGCGCCATTGCAGGCAACCCTGCACCATGGTTCAAGGCAGCCTGTGTACCACTTCTACATGTGCTGCAGAATGCAGCACACGTAGAAAGAGGAAAAAACGAGGAGAAATAAAGATATTTCTCCTTGTTACGCCTCCCCTGTGAAGGCTTAGCATTTTGGCACATTCCGGTATTTAACAGTCTTGGTAAATCTGGGAAAGCGCCAAAATCCATGGCTGGAGGCATGGGAACACCCAAGCTCCACCCATGAAATGACTCCCTGGGGCAGAATGACCCAAGGCAGCAACTTGTGCTGCCTTGCGTTACTCCAGATTTACCAAGCCACGCAGGGCCATGCAAGGTGGTGTTGCATGGCTTGGCAAATATCATTCTAGGTTTTGTGGCGCCCTTTGCTACCTTGTGTGGCACAAGGGTGATGCAAAACTTTGATAAATAAGCTGCAATGTGTATATGAAAAGGCAAGCATGGTTGCCTGATTTCTCCAGCACAGATACCACTTGTCTGCAGGATAGGCCATGTAAAGCAGAAACGAGGCGAAGTCAATGTATTAATTCTCAGATTATCAAACAATTTGTTCCCTTTATAATTGCACGGAGAAACAAAGTACATGAAAGTGAGATAAATGGGCACAAGCTTTGAGCAGTAGTGTCCCAAGCACACCTGAAACAAAAGTGAACCTCTTTTAAATTATTTTTATTTTGTAATCGTTCCAAAATGTTTTATTTAACAGGACATCTAAAATGTTAAGCTGCATTGCTTTTTCACTAGTCCGCACTAACCTACCATACCTCTGAACATCATCTGTCTTACACAACATACTGAGTGCAGGTTAATCTTACTGCAGGACTGGAAGTGGATGCCAGATAACTTTGGCATCTCATTTTCTTCCTGTAACAGCTCCTCCTGCAAAGAAGGGCGCAACTCTGCAAAGTACAAAATCTGCACATCTGACTGTTGCTCGGGGTACAGCAAAGAGGTCTTCCCATCACAAACTGATCCTACTCATTTATGCTTGGCCTCAATGGGCGGTGCTTGTGCTGCCCTGCATGGATCATGTTACAAGTATCCAGGATGCACCCATTGCTGAGTAATGCAAAGGCTCCAGTGTGGATAACGAAAATAAAGCCTTCAGATATAATGGGTGAAGCGCCCGTGCCCTCCACCAACACTGGGGAGATGAGCACATTCCAGAGGATGGGCAAAAAGGGCATGCACAGCTATACGAGTAGAACACGGAAATATATACAGCTAAAATAATGCGGGCAGGAGTGAGGAATTAGGGGCTTTCGTCCCCATTTCCAGGTCATTTTATGCACAATGGACGGACGCCTCAACTATGGTCCTGACTATGAGTTGTTTGGTATTGGCCAGGTGCAAATTCCACACCTATAATTACTGGTAACATACAATAACAATCCGTTTGTACCATGCAAATACGAGTTAACCCAACAAAATAGGGAATCAATGTGCAAACGCAGATGTACTGGGCAGGATTCCACACATTTATTGCCTGCTCTGAGGTTCAAAAGCAGTGCTAAGGACCTTGCTCTTTTGTGACCGATGCAGGACAAATGTTGAAAATTACAGATGAGATTACATAAAACATTATCATTACTGTTATGAAAGAGATGAATGTGAATGCAATATTAGTATTATTTATTGTTTTGAGAAAGTGTTGTTTTATTTAATTACGTAGTGCCTTTAGATGTTGTTACTTAATGGTATAAATATTGTGAGGTCATAAGCATTGCATTTGGCGTGCACTGCAAGTAATGGCTTGCATGACTGTTGCTAAAGTTATGGATTGAGGAGCGAACCATAATTGGCAAATACCAGTGATTTTTAGGTTTTGTTTTGTAACCATAACTTTACTTTGACTGTGTTTTTTAAAATGAATTTCAGAGGGATTATTAAACAAACATTCAGGTTTTTTAACCACTCTGTCGTGTCGTTGGTGGGGCCTTACAGGGCCGGCAATAAGACACGTGAGGCCAGGCTAGTTTGCTGGCTAGTGCGTAACTGGCAACGTCCAGCACGCCTGCCCCCTTTATTCATCTCCCACACGCTGGCCAGGTGTACGCCGGGCCAGCCCAACAGAGTTACGCTCGAGGGGGTTTTACAACATTCACCCTCCCTCGGCGTTCCACTTAGTGCGGTCCGGGCCGCGACATTACATTCCTCCTTTACCCAGAGGATAACGATAAGTATCAACTACGACCAAGTGGGGGGGGAAACAAAAACCCCAAACATAAACACATTTCTTAGTCCATAAAGAACAACAGATTACTGGAACAGTCTTACTTGGTCAGCAGGTTGCAGCATCCTCTTCAGCGGGAAACTTGGCAACAGGCCACGAAGTCTCGGTACTTCTGGGACGGCTTCGGACAGGGCTGCAGACTGTACCGGCTTTGGCTGCCCCTTACTGCGGGGTCAGACGGCACCTCCACACCTTGGCTGTTGTCCACAGACACATGTTCAGAGCTCAAGTCAATGTCCGGGGCACCCATCCGGGTGGATGCGCCTTGTCCATTGTTCACAACGGGTAGCGCAGGGTCTTCTCGCTCCGACGAAGTCTCAGGTGAACCTCCTGGGGTGTCCGTCGCGGGCTAGCTCTCGGGCGGGGATCCTTCGTCATCGTCTTCTGGAACTCTCTTGAAAAAAGACACATTACGGGTCACCATCTCATTTCCCCTGGAAGCTGTCACCATCGTGCCTTTGAACTCGGTGATGATCCATGGACGCAACTCGAACGGCAGCCTGAACTTTCCACCTGGGTGGCGGTCTCGCACTAGCACACGGTCGCCGACCACCAACTTGCTCTCCTTCGCATGTCGCCTCTGGGACGCGTCTTGGTACGACTTTGTCCGCCTGGCAAGTGACTGGTTCGGGGGGACCCGTGACTCAGCCCTCACTGGGTGATGCGGGATGGTGTCCGTTACTGCACGACCAAAACACAATCTGCTGGGGGAGATACCGGTGGTGCAATGGGGTGTGAGCCGGTACTCCCGCAGGAACTGATATATTGCTTGCTCCAGGTTTCGGCCATCAGCCATTGCAATTTGGATCGCCTTGTTCAACATACGCATCAGACGTTCCACTTCCCTGTTCGCTTGGGGCCATCTCAGCGTTACACGGCGATGCTTGATCCGGTGAGACGCGAGGTACTCGGCAAGCTCGGCACTGGTGAACGGAGGCCCGTTGTCCGTCCTGATCTCTCCAATTAGCCCGTGGGTGGCCATGAGCTTCTCTAGCTTCGGGATGACTTCACTTGCCGCTGTAGAAGAGACAAACTCGACTTCTGGGTAATGGGAGAAATCGTCGACCACTACCAGCATGTATCTTCCTCCCGGCAGGCTACCAAAATCGGCGCTCGCTCTTTCCCAGGGAGCTGTAGGGCCTGCTTCGGTGATGATCGGTGTGGGCTTTGTGGGCAGGCTGGTTGCTAGACATACGGGACAGCGTTGGACGACCAATTCGATCTGCTGGTCGAGACCAGGAAACCAGACTTTGCTTCTTAGGCGATTCTTCGACTTAACCACTCCCTGGTGTGCTCCATGCACCAGGAGGGCCGCTCGCTGGGTCAGACTCTCCGGAAGGACCAGGCGTGGGCCTCTTAGGAGACAGCCGTCGGCTGACACGGACAGTTCGTGACGTACCAGATAGAGATCTTTCAGCGTAGCCTGGGCAGCTGCCGTACGGAACTGAGTCGGGCATTGTAGCAGCTTCCAGTTGGCAGATGCGACTGCCTGGATGGCCACCTGGAGGCAGTCGTCTTCTTTCGTGGCTAGCACCACGTCTGCCAGCGACATCGGCAGGGGCCGGGACCGCTCCACGATCATTCTGACGTAGTCTTCCGTGGCTGCCGCCTCAGCTGCTTCTGGCCCGGTGACAGGACGAGCATGCCGTGACAAAAAATCCACCGGATTCCGGGTACCAGGCTTGTACTCCACTGTGAACTGGAATTCCTGCAACTGTAGAATTCATTTTTCGATGCGCGGTGGAGGACGTGAGGACGACCCTTGAAACAGGGGAAGGAGGGGTTTGTGATCCGTAATGACTGTAAAGGGGTGTCCGTACAGGTAGATGTGGAAATGGCGGCACCCCCACAGGATTGCGATGGCCTCCTTTTCGATTTGGGAGTAGCGTTGCTCCGTGGGGGTGAGTGTCCTGCTGGCGTAGGCAACCGGGGCCCATTCTCCACATTTCTGCTGTTGTGCCAACACCGCTCCTAGTCCGGTGGGGCTGGCATCCACCACCAGTTGCGACTCGTGTCTGGGGTCAAAGAACACTAGCGTGGTATCAGCTGAGAGGGTGGCCTTCGTATTCCGAAACGCCTCTTCTTGTTCTGCTTCCCAGGTCCAGTGGCTGGTATGTCTCGTGAGTTCTTGCAGCGGTCCGGTTAGGTCAGATAGATTTTTGATGAAGCGCCCGCAGTAGGTGACCATCCCTAAAAAACTGCGGACTCCGGACACGGACGTTGGGGCAGGAGCTGCCTGTATGTCCTTGACTTTGTCTGGGTCCGGGCCGATGCCTTTATCCGTAAACCGGTATCCGAAGAAGCTGATGTCTCGTCTTAGGAACTCGCACTTTTCCCGGTGTAGGGTGAGGCCGTTGTCTTGTAGGCAAGCGAACACCGCTTGGAGGCGCAGGAGGTGTTGCTCCAACGTGGGGGAATGCACGAGGATGTCGTCACTTACGTTAAGAACGCCATCCAGGCCTTGGAGGACGTTCTTCACAATGTTCTGGAATACCTCAGCCGCGCTGGATATCCCAAAGTTTAGGCGGGTGCATCGCCAGAGCCCTGCGTGGGTAGAGAATGCCATGATGGGCCTTGAGTCCGGGTGGAGGGGGACCTGATGATATCCGGAACGGAGGTCCATTTTCGAGAACCACCGGGTCCCCGCTAGCTCTCCGATTATGTCATCTACAGTCGGGGTCAGGTGGCGCTCCCGTTTGATGGCAAGATTCGGGATCCTCATGTCTACACAAATCTGGACTGCGTTTGGCTGCTTTGGCTTCTTTGCGACGACGATGGGTGACACCCATGGGGTGGGGCCAGTCACTCGCTCAATGATTCTGGCTTTTTCCAGCAGACGCAGCTCAGCCTCCACTTTGGGGCGAAGATGGAAGGCGATTCGCCGGTGTCGGAGGGCCACCGGCGCAATTGACTTATCGATATGCAGCTGGATGGCTGGGCCCTTCAAACAGCCGATGCCTTCGAAGAGGGAGCTGAAGTCCCGTAGCAGCCCGCTGAGGTCCTGGGCGTGCACTGTGAAGGCAAATTGGATGAGATTGAGTTCCTGGGCAGTGCGGCAGATGAGCAGAAACCCGGCTCCTTCCTGAGACACATACACTTTGGCCTGCTGCTGGGTGTCTTCGTGGGAGAGGTCGGCCTGGAATACTCCGCACAGTCGAAGGGGGGCTTGAGTCCCAAATGCATAGACTTGTACTCTGGTTTCGCGGAGCGGGGGAGGATTGGATAAGCCCCGGTAGACGCTGGCGGCCATGAGGTTGATCGTGGCACCGGTGTCAATTAGCGCGGCCACTGCCTGGCCTTGGACATCGATTTCGCACATCGGCGTGGCGTGTTGAGAGGCTGAGAGAGAGTGCAGCATTCGAACCACGTGGACTGTGGTCACTTTGTCGTCGTCCATATCGCTGCTGTGTGGGTCGTCGGGGAGTGTGCCGAGTGCTCGGACTTGCCGGCGTGGGCCTCTCGCCGTCCCTCTTCATGACGAGCGGCATACTTTCGAGTAGTGGTTTAGTCTCCCGCAAGCACTGCAGGTCTTGCCGCTCGCAGGGCAGGCGCCCTCATGGGGGTAAGGGCCTCCACACCACCCACACGGGCGGCTTCGCTGGGGCTGCTTGGACGGTTGCGTTGCGGGTACGCTGTCTTTCGCCCACGGGTGTCGGGCATCCGTCCGGATGGCGCACACTGGTTCTTCCTTGACCACCACTGCAGGCTTGGCTTCCATATGTGCCGCCCTCGCCTTGGACAGTTCCTTGGAGCGACCCAACGTGAGGATGTCCCTCATCGGCATGTTGTGGGCCTCCAAGACGCGTTCCCGCAACTTCGACGATGCGCAACCCTGGATAAATTGCGCCCTCACCTCGTCGTCCTCATCTGGGAGGGTGCACGTGCTCGCTAGCTCCTTGAGCCTCGCGTGGAAAACATCCACTGACTCGTCTGGTTGTTGGCGTGCTTGGCGGAGCAGGAACCGTTCATAATCCGGGTTGGCGTATGGCTCAAAGTGGGCGGTAATGGCGTCGCGCATCTTGGCGTAGTTCCTGGGAGGGCCATTTTCACGCACCGTCTTCGCTATCTTGTGTATGTCAGCCCCTCCAAGGTGAAGCAGCATGGGGCGACGTCGCGGCGCCGGGATGTCCGCAGCGTCAAAGTACGTTTCTAGGCGCTCCACCCACACCTTCCAGTGGGCCACTTGGGAGGGTGGCGGGCCTGTGATGATGAAAGGCTCCAGGTGCGGAACGGTCACCATGAGGATAGGCGAGTAGGCGGGGTTGTACCAGGGCGTGCACTCGTGGAAGATGTGCGCGGTGGGCACGTGCCGGCCGGTCAGCAGAGTGTCCTGGCAGTGCTTCTCGGCAGTGGCTGCCAGGTAGCGCTGAAGCCTGTTGCTGGCGCTTGTCGCAGGGATGGCAGGGCCCACTGGAGCTGTTCAGGCCGGCTGTGAGGTAGCGGTAGGCAGAAGAGATGGCGGTGCCTGGGCAGCAACGTTGCACCTTCACGCAGGCCTGGCAGTGCAGGCGGTGGGCCGCAGAGAGGGCCGTGACGGGGTGTGGGATAGCTGTTGCGCAGCGCGCCCTCGCGCTTGACTGCGTGCGCAAAACACTCACCGGGGCTGAAGAGCCGATGGCGGTGCCGCGGCTGGCGGTCTCGGCGCACCCGCCGCGGGGTGAGCGGAGTCACGGTCCGGCACGCACACTCGCTGCAGTGGGGCAGGTAACGCAGTGGCTGCCGCGGACAGGCCTTGACGGAAGCGGCGGAGCCAGCGGGGTGGCGTAGGGGCCGCCGGCGCTCGGCCGCGCGTGCAAACGTGGAAGCAGGTGGCTGGCGTGAGGTACACTCGAGCGCTGCGAAGGGTGAGACCACCTCGTCGCCAATGTCGTGTCGTTGGTGGGGCCTTACAGGGCCGGCAATAAGACACGTGAGGCCAGGCTAGTTTGCTGGCTAGTGCGTAACTGGCAACGTCCAGCATGCCTGCCCCCTTTATTCATCTCCCACACGCTGGCCATGCGTACGCCTGGCCAGCCCAACAGAGTTACGCTCGAGGGGGTTTTACAACATTCACCCTCCCTCGGCGTTCCACTTAGTGCGGTCCGGGCCGCGACATTACACACTCTTAACCTTGATTTTATTTTCAGTAGCTTTTTTCAGGGAATTTAATTCCTTTATGACATACTACTTCCAACTTCTTTGAATTCATTTCCTTTCCTGCTGTGTGCTGCAGGGTTTGGACACAGCTTTCCGTGTCTGGTGCACATTCCGCACTTGGATAACAAACCCCAGCTATGCGCAGACGTTGCCAATGTGCAGAGAGTGTTGATGTAGGGCTTAATTTATGGCTTGAGCATGCGTCCAAAATCTGCAGGTGCCTGACCCACTGCTGTGCACGGTTTTCATCCGTGCTCAACTGGAGTTGGTTTCAGGGTTTCGCCTAGGGTCGAGCTCTGTGCTGAAACCATCATGGGCTGCCAACCCCTGCTGTGCATTGCCTTTGGCTGTGTGCAGCTTGGATTGGCTACAAGTTGTGCCCAAGCCACAAGTTGCACCCAACATGCCGCAGGTGACCTACCCCCACTGCGTGAGGCTTGTGGCCAAGCACAGTGGGGCTGGACTGCAACTTTGGTGGCAAGTCGCCATTTATAAACATTTTAACTTTTCTTTTTTTCTTTGCTGATGCAATTTAGAGTAATTTAATTCCAAGTGCTGGGATTCATTCTTCTCCTGGCATCAGATGTTTGTATTGCACTCTATGCAGCAGAATGACAGAATGAAAAGATGCTAAAGGAGGTTATATATATATATATTTGGCTCCTGTAGTTAATGTTGGGGAACTTTCTGGGGTCTTTCTGATTCCTGGCATTTATTTTCTTTTGTCTTTCGCTCTTCCAGAACCTTGAATACTCCTTGTAATGCTTCACATGAAGGTGTCATCTGTTAGGATCAGGGCTAATTGGAGGCATGAGACCAATAATAGGAAGAGATAGACACAGCAAGGAAAGAGCAGGGAGAAGCAGGACTGAAGAATCTAGAGGGCCGGTCAGTGGCAGGTGTGGCATAAAGGTATCAAGTGGGCCTTCCAGGCCAAGATTACAAGATGTGAGAAAATCTCTTTGCGTGATCACCCCCAGTTTTTGCTGACAGGTATTGCTGATTTAGAACTCCTCACACTAGGGCATTGCTGTTCAATGCTCAGTGAATGAGCTGTGATCCCAATATTTAGTTTTCCAGTAAGGTCATAGTATATGATGCAGGAAAATACTCAGATGGCATGGAAAAAGTTACATTTCATCTGTGGATGGAAGCACGTGTTGCGCTATCCACTTGACTGAAAAAGAAAACATAGCTGCAGGACTACCTTTGTAGTCTGGCTACTGCAGCTTTTTAGGCAAACTTCTCAAAATAATCATTTTGATAAGATTAGAAGTCTACTTTCAAATATTTAGTAAGTCAGTCCTAAGTAGGCCTTGTAAACCCACAAGGTAGGGTGCCTAGTATTTAAAAATGGTACATGCAAGAATTTAGCGCCTATCATGTACTTATAGTGATTAGCCCTCAAAGCTGTTTTCACTGTGAAGGCCTGTAGCTGTTTTTATTATAAAATTTAAATTTCAGATCAAATAATAATTCTGAAATCATTCATTTGGGACAAGGTACAAGAATGATTCAACCACTATTTTTAATATTTATAAAAATTCAAATAGCTAGTGAAGTTGGATTTTTAATAACTATTTAGTAAAAGTAACTTTTAAAAAATTCTACTTTGTCTGGGTGAATCTCCAGTAGGATAATTAGTGTTAACATGCAAGCAGCTGGCCCCTGTCAGTGCTTCTACTGCATGAGGTGTGATAACTGCTCCCAGAGCAAAAGCAATGGCTTAGGTCTTTTTCCAGGAAGACCTGGGTGTGAGGTATGCGACTCCTTACAACTGTGGGAGGGCAACTGGGAAGGGTCCTGAGCTTCATTAACTTGTTTGCAGGCTATCTGTAGCCAGCTTGGCACCAGCCCAGTAGAAGGTAGATCTGGTGCCAGAACAATTTTAGTATAGTTGAGGAGGAGAGGACTGCTTAATTCCCCCAAAAGACCCTTGGCTGTCACAGTAGCAGAATCCAAAGACAGAATTGGGACTGGCAATGGCTGCGAAAAGTTCACTTTGGGATAGTTTGCAGTAAGGCAAACATGATTTGCTGCAAAGGTGGGAAGGAGTGCTCCTGGGAACCTTTTCATCACTGATTAGCCACCCACTGGAAATGGAATTCTTCTATTATATTGGCACCCAGATTGTCAAATACAAAAAATCTCAAAAGGCTAGGGTCTTGTAGGGTCTAGTTTGTGAAACAAAAAATCTAAAAATGTTTGGATACCAGCTTTTTTGGTTATGATTTTTAATTGCCCATAAATGTTCCAAAATACGTTTTCTAACCAGGTGAATGGTACTCCCTATGTCCATTTTATCACAAGGGCATAATAAATAATATATTGAGTAGACAGATTTACATCTCAAATTTTTGTTTATATCAAACTCGCTATGACTGTTGGGGATGTCCAATCTAGAAAAATATTTGTGCTGGTTCTGCATGCTTTGCATTTTCTGCATCAAACAACAGCTGATCTATTGAAAGGATCAACAGAGAGGAATGGTTTTTAACCAAATTGTGACCTTACAAATCCTTATGTGATTTGTTTTTTTCTGAACATAATCGTAGGATGTTCTGGCATATATTTGGAGAGAACCTCATCAGTATTTAGTAAGTGCCAAAGTTTGTGTATACCTGCCTAATGTTTCTTGACTTGCTACTGTATGTTTTAATGAACCTTATCTCAGCCTCTTCTGTCTGTGTATTTGATTTGTGTTACCTGGATTGTTTGAGAAATGTTCTAGTCACAGTATTTGATTTCTCTCTCACTGCAGTTAAAGATTGAAGGTTGTAACCCCCGTCTAAAAATCTCTATATCATAAAGTTTATCTCATTATCCAATGCTACCTGAGAACTACAATTTATTTTCGTTTTTAGAATTTCCCCTATGGGATGCTCTTGACAAGATTCCTAGGGTGTGCACTTTGGGCATGTAGAAGGTTATCTCCTGCTGTTTTCTTCCGAAATAGGTCTCCAATTTATTGTCTTTTACCTCTAGTACTAGATCCAAGTACTCAAGTTTCTTTCTGCTAGTAGCACATGTGAATTCTAGGTTAAATTTGTTATCATTTTATCATTTAGCACATGGACAAAATCTTTGGCAGTTCTTTCTGACCCCTTCCAGTATATATATATATATATATATATATATATATATATATATATATATATATATATATATATATATATATATATATATATATATATATTCACTGAAAAAAACCATAGGTTTCAGACATGTTATAGTTAGGAATTAGCATTTAAAAAACCTTTGAAATTCACTGAAAAAATCATAGGTTTCAGGCACGTTATAGTTAGAAATTAGCATTTAAAAAACCTTACAAATTCACTGAAAAAACCATAGGTTTTAGGGACAGTTATAGTTAGTTGGACATTGCACTCGTACAAAACCCGTGAAATTCCCCCGTTATAGTTAGTTCAGGTAACTATAACTCGCGCCCCCGCAATGCACTGCTGATGACGTCACATATTACATCACTCATGACATGGTCAGTGACATCACTCATGACATCACTGATGACATCTCAAATGACATCACTGATGACATCATCCAGTGACTGTGTGTTTCTGTAAAGTTTAATTATGTTTAATATATATAGGGAAAGGCGTATTGACGAATGAGTGGGTGTATAAGTGTCTGAATGGATGATTTAGTAGGTGCGTGACTAACTCTATAAGTGAGTGATTAAACGTATCTTACTGAATGCATGGGTTAGTGACTAAACTGGGTGAATGTCTGTATCCGTCTGTCTGTTGCTGTGTAAGTGGCTGCATGGGTTTGTGAATAGCTACATGAGTGTCTATATGAGTTATTGATTGGTTGTCTGAGTATCTGTATGGGTGCCTGAGTGTTTGTGTGGGTGGGGTGTGTGCGACTCTGTGCATAGGTGTGTGAGTGGGTGATTCACTGGGTGGATGATTTCAAGAGTGCATCTGTGATAGACTGTATGGGTGGGTAAGTGTAAGAGTGTGTTAGTGAGTGAATGTATGTCCCAGTGGTACATGTGTGAGTAACTACATATGTGAAAGGCAGTATATATGTGTGTTGGAGTATATAAATAGCTATAAGCGAGAGTGTGTGATTGTGAGAGTGACTGTATGGATGAGTGTGTGCTTGTATCAGAGATTGTATAAGAGCGTAAGAATGTGCTAGTATTTGTATGAGTAAGTGAGCTGGTGTGTGTATAACTGTATAGGTGAGTAAATGGGTGTGTGCTTAATTTTTGCATGACTGACTAGGTGTGTGAGTACCTCTCTGGATGAGTGGCGGTGTGTGAGTGTTTATATAGGTGTATGAGTGCATATAATAGTCCTGTACTGAGTGACTATAAGTATGAGTGACTGTACGGGTGAGTGAGTAGATGTGTGTGTGTGTAGACCTAAGAATCAGTGAGTGTGTATATAGTAATTGGTGTTGGAGTGTCTATGGTTTTGACAATGGCAGTCTGTAATTTACAGTGGGTGTATCAAAAGTTATATTAAGGTTTGAGAAGATGCATCAAATTATCACATGGATGATGTCATCAGTGATGTCATCAGTGATGTCATTTGAGATGTCATCAGTGATGTCACTGACCATGTCATGAGTGATGTAATATGTGACGTCATCAGCAGTGCATTGCGGGGGCGCGAGTTATAGTTACCTGAACTAACTATAACGGGGGAATTTCACGGGTTTTGTACGAGTGCAATGTCCAACTAACTATACCTGTCCCTAAAACCTATGGTTTTTTCAGTGAATTTGTAAGGTTTTTTAAATGCTAATTTCTAACTATAACGTGCCTGAAACCTATGGTTTTTTCAGTGAATTTCAAAGGTTTTTTAAATGCTAATTCCTAACTATAACATGTCTGAAACCTATGGTTTTTTTCAGTGAATTTCAAAGGTTTTGTAAATGACAATTTTTAAATGTATTAATTGTTATATTTATTTTTTTGATACTGATTTACTACATTTTTTTAAACTATTTATTTTTAGATATTTTATCTTTTAAATTACATTGTAATTACATTATACATTACATTACAAAATATACTTTCTCAGAATGAATTACTTTAGTTTAAATACTTTGCAAATAGGCAATAGACTTTTAAGTACAGTAGTTACAGTTGTTGCAATGGGCAACACAATTTCAAACACAATGCAACATTGAGCTCAATGTGAATTTCTAGTTAAATGCAATTAGTTACTTTATGGATTACTTTTTCTAACCACAGGACTGGATCCTAGATTCAGTCCTGCGACATCTCCTGTAAACAGTTGAGTAAAAGCGTTTTGGTTACAGTAGTGATTTTTAAGAAATATTATTGTATTTTAAAAGTTGACACTTGAAACTTTTTACATAGAATCACCAATGTTATCCTATGGGAGGAAATTCACTTAGCAGGTAAGTAGTGTTATCGTTACTTTTTCTTACTCAGTGGTGGATCCTGGATCCAGCACTGGTGCATCTCCTGTAAACAGTTGAAAGAATGCGTTTAAGTCATACAGGCAATTTTTAAGGAATATTTGTAGCTTGTGAAAATCGACACTGAAACTTTTCTGCTGAAAACCAGACAATGGATTCCTATGGACGGAAATACAAGATACTGGTAAATACGGTTAGAATTACTTATCAGGGTCAGTGCTGGGCTAAAAGATGCAGCACTGGGTTCTCTCCTGATAACAGGTGAGTAAATCGGAATTCGTAGTTCGGCTGATTTTAGAGGAATATTATAAAGTTCCAAAACTCCACACTTAGAAGAATTTCCAAGTGAAACCAGTCAATGTTAGCCTATGGAAGGAAATTCAAGTTACTGGTAAGTACGGTTAGAATTACTTTTCAGGATCAGTATTGGGCTCAAAGATGCAGCACTGAGGTCTCTCCTGATAACAGGTGAGTAAATCGGAATTCGTAGTTCTGCTGATTTTAGAGGAATATTTGTATGTTTCAAAAATCGACACAGAAACTTTTTCAGCAAAAAGCAGGCAATGATATCCTATGGAAGGAAATTCAAGTTACTGGTAAGTACGGTTAAAATTACTTTTCAGGATCAGTACTGGGCTCAAAGATGCAGCACTGAGGTCTCTCCTGATAACAGGTGAGTAAGTCGGAATTCGTAGTTCGGCTGATTTTAGAGGAATATTTGCACAGTGGTGAAGGGGGGGGGCGGGGCTTCAGGTGACACGTCTGCAAACAGGCCCCGTGGTGCGTTTTAAGATGGGGAATTAAATCCTCCTCAATCCCGAGGGTCCCTAGGGGCCAAGTAGCCCACCAGATACCTCCAGTATGTGCCAGAGAGCTGCGTTGCAGAGAGGTGTTCAGAGGCCACGCCCCTTTTTGCACCTCTCTGCATCGCAGCTCTGTGGCGCTTTCTGGACGTACCTGGTGGGCTAGTTGGCCCCCAGGGACCCTCAGGATTGAAGGGGATTTAATTCCCCATCTTAAAACGCGCAATGGGGCCTGTTTGCACACATGTCACCTGAAGCCCCGCCCCCTCCCTTCACCACTGTGCAAACGCGCCCCGTGGCACGTTTTAAGTTGGGGAATTAAGTCCCCTTGAATCCTGAGGGTCCCTGGAGTCCAACTAGCCCACCATGTACCTCCAAAGCGCCACAGAGCTGCGTTGCGAGAGGTGTAAAAGGGGTGTGGCCTCTGTACACCTCTCTGCAACGCAGCTCCCTGGCGCATACTGGAAGTTCCTGGTGGGCTAGTTGGCCCCCAGGGACCCCCAGTATTCAAGGGGAATTCGTTCCCCCTCTGCAAATGCGCCAGGGGGCGCGTTTGCAGAGTGGTAAAGGAAGGGGGCGGGGCCTGCGGCACGATCGTTTTTAATTTTTTTTTTTTTTTTTAAATGCTTTTTTGCCCAGGGGTCCTTGTGGGACCCCCGAGCAGACCTAGGGGTCAGGGTGTTTCTACCCTGCCCCTTTGTGCGTTTGCGCACTTGTTTCTGTGCCTCGGTTCTACCGAGGGTCAAAATGGCTGCCAACACTTCCTGATTTGGAGTGTTGACAGTCAATTAGCATGCAGCTCGTGATCGGGAGGGTACGCGGACCCTACTCGGCCCTAGATATATATGTGACTTTACTTTTGATTTTCTCAGGAACAACTGAACGGATTTACACCATTTAACAAAAAGGGTTCTTTCTGAACCAAGAACTACCTCTTTGCCAAATTTGGTGTAATTCCGTTCAGCAGTTCGGGCTGTAGCCGTGGCTAAAGTTTCCTATGGGAAAATGAATGGGGAAAACAAGAGTTATTTCAAATAGAATGTTGCGGATTTCCTATGGAAAATAGGTCCTAACTATAACTATCTACTGGCGACCGCCAGTAGATAGTTATAGTTAGGACCTATTTTCCATAGGAAATCCGCAACATTCTATTTGAAATAACATTGGCGCCGGTTGACGAATCTTCGTGAAAGTTTCCAACTTGTTGGGGCGCTCCGGTCCGCTCCTATCCTGAAAGTCTCGGGGTGATTCATCAAGCGGGGGCCGAGAAAAAAGGGGGGCCCCAAAACGCGTTTTCCCCATTCATTTTTCCATAGGAACCTTTAGTCGCAGCTACAGCCCGAACTGCTGAACGGAATTACACCAAATTTTGCAAAGAGGTAGCCCTTGGTTCAGTGTTGTGCCTTTTGCTTAAATGGTGTAAATCCGTTCAATAGTTCCTGAGAAAATCAAAAGTAAAGTCACATATATATCTATGGCCGAGTAGGGTCCGCGTACCCTCCCGATCACGAGCTGCATGCTAATTGGCTGTCAAGTGGCTGTCAACACTCCAAATCAGGAAGTGTTGGCAGCCATTTTGTCCCTCGTTAGAACCGAGGGACAGAAACAAATGCGCAAAGCGCAAAAAGGGGGCAGGGTAGAAACACCCTGACCCCCTAGGTCTGCTCAGGGGGTCCCACAAGGACCCCGTGGGCAGAAAAAAGCTTTTTTTTTAAATGGCGGGATGCGCTTAGGGTGCGCGGATCCCGCCGATTAAAAAAAAAACCACAAGAAATAAGCGTGCAAAACACACAAAGGGGGCAGGGTAGAAACACCCTGACCCCCTAGGTCTGCTCAGGGGGTCCCACAAGGACCCCCTGGGCAGAAAAAAGCATTTAAAAAAAAAAAAAATAGGCGGGATGCGCTTAGGGTGCGCGGATCCCGCCAATAAAAAAAAAAATCGAAGCGTGGTCTCCCGCGCTTCGATTGTATTTTGCCCCCGGGTGGCCCAAGTCCCGGGGGCATGCGGGGGTGGGTTTATGTTTTATATGGGGGCCTCTAAGGCCGGGGACCGCCACCCCGGGGCTTTATAAAAAATGGTGCGGGAGGGCTCTCCTGCCTCCCGCAGCCCCGGGGACCGCCACCCCCCGGGGCTTCTTTTTAATTTTTAATAATGTGTGGGGGGGCTCCAGCCCCCCACACGCCCCGGGGACCACCACCTCCCCGTGGCACTTAGAAAATAAATGTGGGGGTCAGCCCCTGGGACCACCACCTCCCCGGGGCTGTGCAATTGAAGGGAGGGGGGCCGCGCGTCCCCCCTCCTGGAGCCCTTGATGGCCCTGGGGACCGCCACCCCCCAGGGCCGGCTCCTGCAGTGTCCCAGGGTGCCTACCCCCGGGACACTGTAGTTTGCTATGGCAGGGCGGGAGCCTCGCGGCTCCCATCCTGTCATAGCAAACGGCTTTGGATTTTGGAAGAGAGAGCAGGGAAACCTGCTCTCTCTTCCAAAATTCAAAGCAGATTGCTTTTCCACACGGGGAGCTGCATCTTAGCAGCTCCCCATGTGGAAAAGCAATGCCGGCTCCCGAGGGACGTGGGGAGCCGGCGGGACTGTGGGGGGATTGGGGACCCCCCACAGTCCCCAATGGAGAGGGCCAGCCCCGGGGGATGGGTTCCCCTGGGCAAGTAGTGGCAAGGGAGGGGGGCCACGCGGCCCCCCTCCCCCCCAAAAAAACAAAAACCTTGAATAAAAAAAAAAATGGAAAGGCCGGCTCCGGGGGATGGGGTCCCCGGGGCCTTAAATGGCCTGAGGAGGGGGGCTACGCAGCCCCCCTCCAAATATTTAAAATTTTAAAAAAAGAGGGCATGCCCCGGGGGATGGGGTCCCCGGGGCCAATATAGGCCCAGGAAAGGGGGGCCACGCGGCCCCCTTCCCATTTTATTTTAATTTAAAAAAAAAATTAAAATCCTCATGCCCCGGGGGATGGGGTCCCCGGGGCCAAAAGAGGCCAAGGGAAGGGGGGCCACACAGCCCCCCTCCCATACAAATTATTATTTTTTTTTAAATAAAAAAGACCGGTATCGTGCCGGAGGCCCCGCCCCCACCCTGCAGCAGTCTGCAAACGCGTCCCCTGGCGCGTTTGCAGATGGGGAACAAATTCCCCTTGAATACTGGGGGTCCCTGGGGCCCAACTAGCCCACCAGGAACCTCCAGTATGCGCCAGGGAGCTGCATTGCAGAGAGGTGTCCAGAGGCCACGCCCCTTTTTACACCTCTCTGCAACGCAGATCTGTGGCGCTTTTTGGAGGTACATGGTGGGCTAGTTGGACTCCAGGGACCCTCAGGATTCAAGGGGACTTAATCCCCCAACTTAAAATGTGCAAACAGGCCCCGTGGCGCATTTTAAGATGGGGAATTAAATCCTCTTCAATCCTGAGGGTCCCTGGGGGCCAACAAGCCCACCAGGTACCTCCAGTAAGCGACACGGAGCTGCGTTGCAGAGTGTTGTAAAAAGGGGCGTGGCCTCTGTACACCTCTCTGCAACGCAGCCCCCTGGCGCATACTGGAGGTTCCTGGTGGGCTTGTTGGCCCCTAGGGACCCTCAGGATTGAGGAGGAATTAATTCTCCAACTTAAAACGCACCACAGGGCGTGTTTGCAGACATGTCACCTCAGGCCCCACCCCTTCCTTCACCATTGTGCAAATATTCCTCTAAAATCAGCTGAACTACGAATTCCGATTTACTCACCTGTTATCAGGAGAGACCTCAGTGCTGCATCTTTGAGCCCAGTACTGATCCTGAAAAGTAATTCCAACCATACTTACCAGTAACTTGAATTTCCTTCCATAGGCTAACATTGACTGGTTTCACTTGGAAATTCTTCTAAGTGTGGAGTTTTGGAACTTTATAATATTCCTCTAAAATCAACCGAACTACGAATTCCGATTTACTCACCTGTTATCAGGAGAGACCACAGTGCTGCATCTTTGAGCCCAGTACTAATCCTGAAAAGTAATTTTAACCGTACTTACCAGTAACTTGAATTTCCTCCCATAGGATATCATTGCCTGCTTTTTGCTGAAAAAGTTTCTAAGTGTCGATTTTTGAAACTTACAAATATTCCTCTAAAATCAGCAGAACTACGAATTCCGATTTACTCACCTGTTATCAGGAGAGAACCCAGTGCTGCATCTTTTAGCCCAGCACTGACCCTGAAAAGTAATTCTAACCGTACTTAACAGTAACTTGTATTTCCATCCATAGGAATCCATTGTCTGGTTTTCAGCAGAAAAGTTTCAAAGTGTCGATTTTCACAAACTACAAATATTCCTTAAAAATCGCCTGTATGACTTAAACGCATTCTTTCAACTGTTTACAGGAGATGCACCAGTGCTGGTTCCAGGATCCACCACTGAGTAAGAAAAAGTAACGATAACACTACTTACCTGCTAAGTGAATTTCCTCCCATAGGATAACATTGGTGATTCTATGTGAAAAAGTTTCTAAGTGTCAACTTTTAAAATACAATAATATTCCTTAAAAATCACTACTGTAACCAAAACGCTTTTACTCAACTGTTTACAGGAGATGTGCCAGGACTGAATCTAGGATCCAGTCCTGTGGTTAGAAAAGTAATCCATAAAGTAACTAATTGCATTTAAGTAGAAATTCACATTGAGCTCAATGTTGCATTGTGTTTGAAATTGTGTTGCCCATTGCAACAACTGTAACTACTGTACTTAAAAGTCTATTGCCTATTTGCAAAGTATTTAAACTAAAGTAATTCATTCTGAGAAAGTATATTTTGTAATGTAATGTATAATGTAATTACAATGTAATTTAAAAGATAAAATATCTAAAAATAAATAGTTTAAAAAAATGTAGTAAATCAGTATCAAAAAAATAAATATAACAATTAATACATTTAAAAATTGTCATTTACAAAACCTTTGAAATTCACTGAAAAAAACCATAGGTTTCAGACATGTTATAGTTAGGAATTAGCATTTAAAAACCTTTGAAATTCACTGAAAAAACCATAGGTTTCAGGCACGTTATAGTTAGAAATTAGCATTTAAAAAACCTTACAAATTCACTGAAAAAACCATAGGTTTTAGGGACAGTTATAGTTAGTTGTACATTGCACTCGTACAAAACCCGTGAAATTCCCCCGTTATAGTTAGTTCAGGTAACTATAACTCGCGCCCCCGCAATGCACTGCTGATGACGTCACATATTACATCACTCATGACATGGTCAGTGACATCACTGATGACATCACTGATGACATCTCAAATGACATCACTGATGACATCATCCATGTGATAATTTCATGCATCTTCTCACACCCTAATATAACTTTTGATACACTCACTCTAAATTACAGACTGCCATTCTCAAAACCATACACACTCCAATATCAATAACTACATACCCACACACTGATTCTTAGGTCTACACACACACATCTACTCACTCACCCGTACAGTCACTCATACTTACAGTCACTCAGTACAGGACTATCATATGCACTCATACACCTATATAAACACTCACACACTGCCACTCATCCATAGAGGTACTCACACACCTAGTCAGTCATGCACAAAATTAATCACACACCCATTTACTCACCTATACAGTTATACACACACCAGCTCACTTACTCATACAAATACTAGCACATTCTTACGCTCTTATACAATAACTGATACAAGCACACACGCATCCATACAGCCACTCTCACAATCACACACTCTCACGTATAGCCATTTAAATACTCTATCACACATATATACTGCCTTTTACATATGTAGCTACTCCCACATGTACCACTCAGATATACATTCACTCACTAACACACCCATACACACACTCACCCACCCAAGCAGTCCATCACAGATGCACTCTTCAAATCATGCACCCAGTGAATCACCCACTCACACATCTATGTACAGAGTCACACACACCCCACCCACACAAACACTCAGGCACCCATACAGATACTCAGAGAACCAATCAATAACCCATATAGACACTCATGTAGCTATTCGCAAATCCATGCATCCACTTACACACCAACAGACAGACGGATACAGACATTCACACAGTTTAGTCACTAACCCATTCATTCAGTAAGATACGTTTAATCACTCACTTGTAGAGTCAGTCACGCACGCACTAAATCATCCATTCAGACACTTATACACCCACTCATTCTTCAATACGCCTTTCCCTATATATATTAAACATATTTAAACTTTACCGAAACACACAGTCACTGGATGATGTCATCAGTGATGTCATTTGAGATGTCATCAGTGATGTCATCAGTGATGTCACTGACCATGTCATGAGTGATGTAATATGTGACGTCATCAGCAGTGCATTGTAGGGCGCGAGTTATAGTTACCTGAACTAACTATAACGGGGAATTTCACGGGTTTTGTACGAGTGCAATGTCCAACTAACTATAACTGTCCCTAAAACCTATGGTTTTTTCAGTGTATATATTTATATATATATATATATATGAAGCTATTGACAGATTTGACATACTGTAAGAAATTGGGTTGTTGGTTGAGCACACAACCACCACAATCCCTGTCAGAGTGAACCACAATAATCACTAAATTAATCTGTCCTTAACCCTCTGGTAGGTTGGCACAAAAGCGCATAGGCTTAACTTAGAAGCAATGTGTAAAGTATTTATGCAGCACATAAACAGCAACAAAGTGAAGACACAACATAAGAAAAATCCCATACTAATTTGGAAAAATAAGTAAATTTGAAACAATTATTTGGCACTAAAACAACAAAAATCCAATTAGTAGAACCTGAGATATGCTTTCTAAAAATTAAGGGTAAAAACTAGCACTTAAATTATCAAAGTGCCAACTGCAGACATCTAGTCGCAGAAGACTGGGTCAAAGTTGAAAAATATAGCCGACAGTGATGGAGCGCAGGTCAGATACACAACTTTTATTGGGCCTGCTCAGCTCCTACCTTCAGACTCAGAAGAAATTTCAGCAAAAATGGCTTGAGAAGGTAAAGTTCAGCAGGGCAAGGCTTCAGGTGGTGTCTGTGAGGGAGCCGTCATCTTTGGGGAATCGCTGGATGAAGTCACTGTGAAGATTTCGACATTTGGACTTAGGGCCTGATTTAGATTTCAGCGGATGGGTTACTCCATCACAACAGTGAAAAATATCCCATCCTCCAAAATATAAATCCCATAGGATATTTTGGGTTTTATATTTCGGTGGATGGGATATCCTTCACCATTGTGACGGAGTAACACGTCCACCGAAATCTAAATCAGGCCCTAAGTCTCTTTTTTGGATGTCAAAATTCGCCAGTGGGACAAGGCTGGAGGCTGTAGCCAACCAGGGCTCCACAAAGTGCGATGCTCCTTCTGCAAAAGACCTTTGAACAGCATTGGCTGCTGCAAAGAAGAAGGGATTGGAAGTTGCCGCAAAGTTAGGCTGACTGGAGATCTACCGTGGGTGGATAGACAAGCAGGTTGGTCCCAGTCTCCTCTCAGTTCTAAAAGCAGTTTTTAGCCCAAAAATATCAAAGTTCCAAGTTTTGGATTTTGGCTATCTGGGCACCTTTAGCACCACTTCCAGGAGGCCAGGACCAGAGGAGAACTGCTTGGAGGGTTAGGACCACTTAGGCTGGGTCCAGGTGCGCGTTCAAGATAGTTGGAGCCTTTTCTGTCCCTGAAGCTCTGATAAACAGGCCAGTCAACAAACCCTTGGAATCACTCTTGTAATCCTGAGTGCAAGTAGTGGAACAGGGCTCAAGCAGCAGGGCAGGGCTCTGAGGTTTCAAGGGAGGATTCAGCCAGCAGAACAGTGCTTCCAGGTTCACCAAAACAGTCTTCTGAAGTACACAACAAGCCACAGCTGCAGGCAGCTTTTAACAAATAGGGTCAGGAGGGAAACTCCACAACCCCAAGAGGGTGGAAAGACCCTTTCAAGACTGAAAGGAAAGGGGAAACAAACTTCCATTCAAATACTCTTAACTTAAATATTATCCTCCCTTGTAACTAGCACAGTATAAGGAGAAAGAGACAAATCTACACTCCACCGCTCTTAGAGGAGGGAAGAGGAGAAAGACTCTTTTTTTATATATAATCCTCACACACTCTAGTAGTGGCATGCTTCATCATCGGGTTCACCGACTCCTACAGGTCAGGGTGGGCTCAACCATGTTCCAGGGAACTCTTTTGGCGTTTTTCTTCTCATTTATAATAAAAATCCCTCGCTCACCGAAAGGTATCCCTTTATGTGTGGGGTGAGTGGGAATAATTAAAAACTATGGGAAGGGTCAAACAGAATGTTGTGGTCCTATGACCCTATTTAAAAAGCGCCAACATGTTTCTTCTGTACTCTAATGGCCTATATCGGTCATGGGCATTCTTTAGTGCGATACTAGAGAAAAACAATCCCCCAGTGACACAATCCTGTACATGATGCACGTGAATGCATAATGTACTAAAGGTCGACTTCAGCATGGAAAACAAAAGAAGTGTACTTGCTGTGTTTAAAGAAATAGCCCAGTATTAAATAAATTGTACTTATCAGGGGGGACAGGGGGTAGGCACTGTAGTCAAACTAGCATCAAGGGTCCCTACCCGCAGCAAACCTAAGTGACCTGACCACTCTCCCTGGCTGGTCCCCTCTTCCACAGGTTCAGAAAGGGTATGGAAGAGTGGGTCTGAGGACCTATGTTTATACTGTTTCTTCTATGGAGTAGGATACGTTTTGAGAGAATTCCCTTTGAAGTGAGGTAGTGTGAAATCCTTTGTGTGAAGGCAGGGCACAGCCTATTGACATGCAAGTGTGAATGTGACCAGCTCCCCCCCTAACCTGCCATCCATCTAGGCACACTTGGTCCCTCTATTATGTGATTATCTGGGAAGTCCATCTGCCAACTACACCCAGTCATGTGACCCAAGGACAGGCTGCAGACACAAAATAGCTAGGGCAGAAAAATGCTGACTTTGTAAAAGTGGATTTTTGAAATTGTGACTTAAAATCCAACTTTACATACAGCTAGAGGATGCCCCAAGAAATGGGAGAAAGTGTGGGGTGATTGGAGAACTTACAGGGGTTAGGGACAAGGGCAGGAAGGGAGGTTACCCGTAAAGTGAGGAGATAATGAGATACATTAAGCAAATCGAATGGTGCGGCCGTAAAAACGCCTGGACAATCCGCCTGAATCATGAAGGATATGGGGTACTGTGATCCCAAGATGAATACACATGTGCAATGACCTAATCATACTACTGCAGAATGATATGTGAAGCCTACTGTTTGTTTACCAATAAAAAGATTTAAAAAAAAAAGAATTTAGTCAGGGAGAGCCAAAGGCTTACAGACTGAGGTGCAGATAAAAAGGCCTGCACCCCACAACTATTAACCAGCTGCCTCCAACTGTTAGCCAATTTATGAAGGAGGGAATCCCCTATGTTAAAAGGAGTACACTTTGAGTGTGCCCCTATCATTCGAGAGAGTTGGTGAGCAACATACAAAACTATGTAGAACCTTTTCTTGGGGAGCCTTTTACCTCACTGGAATGTTTGTGATTGCAATGGGCACGTTGTTGATTTATTAATAGCTGTTGCATTTCAGCAAATAATAAATAATTGGAAAAGCTCTCTCTCAAAAAAATTAAAATAAAATCCAACTTTACAATTAAAGAGTGTTTTAAATTGCAATTTCTTAGTCACCAAACATGAAATGTCTACCTTTTTGCCAATCAAAGGTTAGCACTTATTAAATGTAATAAAGCAATTCAATGTTATCTTGTGGGAGAAATTGGCCTCACGTTAGTGAAAAAAAATGTTAGGAGTTTTTCACCACCAGGACCTCTAAAACTTAAAAGTATACATTCAACCTTTTAATTTACATGTTGCCCTGTGCTTCGGGCTGCTTAGGGCCTCCCTTTGGGATGACGTCTATGCAATAAAAGGGCCATTTAAGGCTTGGCAAGGGGGTTATTTAGCCTAGTCGAATTAGCAGTTTAAAACTGCATTCAGGCAGCAATGCCAGACCTGGGACATGTTTTAAAGGCTACTTAAAAGGGTGGCACAATAAGTGCTGCAGGCCTACTAGTATCAGTTTATTTATGTGTCCGGGGTATATGGTATACCACTTTACTAGGGATATGTGTGTAGATTAAATATGCCAATCAGATGTAAGCTAATTTTACCATGTTTTGGGGAGGGGGCACAAGCACTTTAGCACTCGTTAGCAGCTGTAAATTGTACAGAGCCCTAAGGCCAGCAAATTCAGAATAATACAAGGGTGAAGGCAAAACATTTGGCAGAAGACCATCCTATGGTTGACAGGCCCTACATATACACTTTGCATTTCCTGCTTATGTGACCCCATTTGCATTACATTTGTTCATGTGCACAATTCTCATTCATAAATGTATGTTCATACTAGTAATAATTGTGCATGTTTCTCATATAACTAGGGGTGTGTGAATTTTGCTGAATTACCTTTTGCATAATTACGCAAAATTTGGGAAAAATCACAGAAGATTACACAAAATCAAAATGTGGCATTTTTAGTGTGGAGTGTAGCAGCACAAATCGAGGATGTACTTCTGTAGTAATAGCTTCAATCCACACAGAATAACGTGGTAGACTTTTATTTCTGCGACAGCCAGAGGCAACCAACGGAATCAACTGTCAAATCGAGTACCACTCAACTGAATTGGAACGTGGTAGTTCCCAAGGGAAGGTAGGCAATGGAAGACAAGGGAAGGGCTGAGGTGGGACAAACCATAAACAAAGCTACAAATAATATGTACATTATTACGCAAATAACTTACAACACTTCTCCCTCCTATACAACAACAATGTTCGATACAGGAAGTGCAGCCCCTAACATTGAGGGCGGAGACATGCTTGCATGACAATAAGGCATCTTAAGACACAATGTAGTCCTTGTGCCACTCAGGAGGTTTCAACTCTCTCACTTCCCTCTTTTCCAACCCCTTCCTACAGTCGTCTGCTGATCCTCCAACCAATTTTACCGGATCTTCTGAAGACAACAAAGAAGGGTGGCATGCAGTGATTCTGTCCATGCTCCATGTCTTTCCATCATTCAATGTCACCACATTTTACCCCACTTTAACCACCTCCATAGGTGCTGAAAAATTGCTGAACCCTTTCTGTCTAGGAGCGGGAAGTTTGATGAGTACCTGGTCACCCACTTCCCACCTTCCATCCTTTACACCATGACGGATATCATATTTTTTTTTGTAGTTCTGTTGATGAAGTCTTCTCAACCTGTCCATTTCCTTCCTGCATACCCATTGCAGTTCACCCCCACCCAACCAATTGGGTGACAGTTTGGTATCAGGTAACCGGCCCTTCAAGGCCAGAAAAGGAGAAACATTAGTAACTAAATTAGGAGCTGTATGGTAAGACCACAACATGGTTTGGAGGGCAACCTCTGCTGGGTTCCCTGAGACTTGAGCTGATTGCAAACACTCCTTGATCATCCTGTTCACTCTCTCAACTAATCCATTAGCCTTTCTACAATACAAGGCTGTCCTGAGGTGCCGAATAGACCACTTCTCTAAAAACTGGCACATTTCATCAGAAACTAATTGAACCCCATTGCCTGTTATTATTGTGCTGGGGACACCCTCTGTGGTAAACACTTCTTGCAGGAAACTGATAAGAACCTTGGTGTTAATACTGTTCACCACCTAAGTCATGATCCAGTGAGAATGATAATCCACTACAACCAACATGTATTTCCAAAACCAATAAGAATTCCTTAAGGGATAAATTATATCCAACCCTAACTTATCCCAGGGATTAGATGGAACTACAGCTGGGGACAAAGGGGGACTTCTAACAGGCCTGGAGTTTTCACTACGGGCACACGTTTAACAGTCCTTCACAATACTTTCAACAACACAATCCATTTTAGGAAACCAATGCGTAGCCCGAACCTTGGCCTTAGTGATGCTTCTGCCCAGATGTCCTTCGTGAGCCATAACAGCAATTCTTTCACGCAAATCTGACGGAGGTATTAACCTGTTACCTCTCAGGACTCTGTCATTGACAATACACAATTAATCTCTTACTGTCCAATGATCTTGCAATTCCGAACAAAGGGAACCAGGTTTAGCGGGCCATCCCTGGACTATTTTCTCTTTTACTTGCTTGAGAACCATATCTTTCTCCATGCCAGTTTCCCATTCTTCCATCGAGATAGCCGGAATATCCACCATGCCCACCAACTTTCTCTCTTCCCACTCTCCCATATCCAACCCATCCATGCATGGAAGCCTAGACAAGCAATCTGCCACCTTATTTCTGAGTCCAGGTACAAATTCAATTTTAAAGTTAAAACCTTCTAAACCTAGCAACCATCTTGCTATGCGGGGAGTAGAAGTGTCTCTACCTCTGATGGAAAACATAAAGGTCAAGGGCTTGTGATCAGTTCGTACCCCACAAGAAAAATTTAAAATGGTTTATAGCCCAAGAGCACGCCAGGGCTTCCCTCTCCACCGTTGAGTAATTCCGCTCTGCCTTCTACAATGCTCAGGACGCAAAAGCAACCACCCTTTCTTCCTCTTCCACAATTTGAGATAAAGCTGCACCAACATCAATCCTACTAGCATCCGTGGTCAAGAAGGTTTTCCTCCGAGTATCAAAATTCCCAAGAGAAGGAGCATTACAAATAGCTTCCTTGATGCGATCGAAGCAATCTTGACATGCACCATCCCAGACAAAGAAAACTCCCTTCTTTAATAAACTCCTCAGTGGTGCAGTAATGTCAGCGAAGGTCTTAACAGACTTTGCCATATACTCTACAAGTCTAAGAAACTACTTAAATTCTTCCTTATTCTTGGGGGAAGGTGCTTGTTTAACCACCCCCACCAAGTCCAGTTTAGGCTTCACCCCGTTTTTTGAAATAGTATGACCCAAATATACCCTTGAGTCTACACCCAATTGACACTTCTCCTTGCTCACAGTGAGACCGGCTGATTTCAAAGCCCCTAGGACTTCTCTTAATGTGTCATAATGATGTACAACTGAGTCTCCGTAAATTAAAATGGAGTCCTGGAAACAGGACGTTCCTAATTCCGCTCAATATATTTTGCATCACCCTCTGAAATACTGCAGCTGCTGATGTTAGGCCAAATGACATATGGCAAAACTGATAAGCTCCAAATGGTGTGATGAAGAATGTGAGAGCTTTGGAATCCAGATGAAGCTCGATCTGGTGATAGGCAGACAATAAATCAATAACACTGAAAACCTCTGCCTCACCAATTACACTCAACATGTCATTAATTCTACGCATGGGAAATCTGTCAACCCATATGCTGGCATTTAAATCTCTCAAGTCTACACAGAGAAGCAGACCTCTTCCCCCCGCCTTCTGTGTTACTACAATCGGAGCCAACCATAATGAACTTTCAATAGGTTCTATTATACCTTGACTTACCAATTTATTCAATTAATCTTTGAGTGGCTTTTGCATGAGTTAAGGGATTTGCCTCACTTTGTGTACCACAGGTAAAGCATTGTCTTTCATCTTAATCTTATGTTGATATTTTTTGAGAAGCCCCACCTTTTCAGAAAATACAGTGGGAAACTCCTCACACAATGCTATAGGATCACACTTACCAGGAATTTCTACTGCCAAGACAGGATTCTCATTGTTAGGATCTTATACAATACCCAGATCCTTTTAATGAGCCCAACTCAGTAGGTTGGATCCTCTTTTGGTCAAATACACTTTCCCCAACGTAGATCTATTCTTAAGGGTAATTTCCATGGTCAATATACCCACCAAAGGAATAGGATCCTTATTGTATCCCCCGGGTTCAATGTCAGGTTGGCACAACTCCGGCTCCTTGTCTTTGAACTTATCTCTAAATGTGTTATAATCAATTCATGTATATGGGGAACATGAGTCTGCAAAAACTTTTAATTCCTCCCCATCTAAAGAGATCATGCATGTAGGATGTGAGGACACAATCCCCACCTCATCTTCACCGATATGAAACACTAACTTTTTATCATCATCATCGCTAACCTTAACACAATTCACATTTATTTTTCACAGACAAATTTTTACAAAGTCTGGCAAAATGGCCCCTTTTTTTGCACTTCCTGCAAATGATGGACCTGGCAGGACAACACAGATTGTTGGCCAAATTATTGAAATTTCCACAATGGAAACATCTAAATTTATCACTTTTGCTATCCTCAAATCCTCTCTTATAGCGAACTCCTACCCACCATGAGCCTCCAGGGACAATTTATTTTTCACCACTTGCACTGTATCTGATACATTTCCTACTTTCATTTCCTTCATACATTCTGCTGTATGCTCCACACTTTTAGCAATTTCAATAGCTACCTTCAAATCTGGATTCCCTGTTAATAACTTTTCTTGTATTTTGTGATTATTGGTACAACGGACAAGCTGGTCCCTGATTAAAGAATCACTTAATGTACCAAAATCACACAAATTAGCCAACCCTCTTAGAACCGCAACGTAACTTGTGACTTTTTCATTTTTCCCTTTAACCCTGCAAAAAAATGTATGCCGTTCCAGAACCACATTTATCTTTTGACCAAAATGTTTCCCTAGTTTCATTAATGTGAAAGAATATATGTCCCCCTGACCTTCTTCCCCCTCTGATTCACTACCTGAGTCAATAAGATTTTCATACACTTTCTGCCCCTCAATTCCCAAATTGTGCAGCAAAATATGTTGGTTCCTCAGAGGAGAGAATTTCTCTCCACCAATAGCTATTAAATAAGACAAAAATCTTTTCCCACTCTTTACACCGAATTATAGGTTCACCTTCCTCATTAAGAAACAAAGGAGGTTGATTCATACTCATAGATGCCATGGTACAGTAGTGACAACCTTAGTTCTTGAGAATGTTCCAGTAGAAGGAAGCTGTGCCAGTCAGTGAACAACACATAAACCGGCAAAATGCTGTGCCAGTCAGCGAAAAATGACACCTCCTGCAAAGCTGCACCCAATACCCCAGATCTGGGCAGAATAAGGCGAGTACCAAACTCACTGTGCCCACGCACTGCTGCTGAGGCTTGACGTACAGTGCACACCCCAGCAGTACACCAATGTTACCTGTGCACAGCTCACTGCCCCCACACTTTGCTGCAGACACTTGATATGCGGTACTTTCACTTCCTTTGGGCAGAATAAGGCCAGAAAAGAAACTCACTGCGCCTACGCACTGGTGCTGAAGCTTGATGGACAAAACACTCCACCGCAAAACACCAATGTGGAATGTGCAGAGTGCACTACACCCTCGCCTTGCTGAAGAACTAGATGCACAGTACACTTGACAGCTACAGATGCTTGATGCGCAGAGCCTCGACTGGCGACAACTTTGCGCCTACGCACTGGCACTGTAGTTCGCCATACTTATCCCAAGATGAAAAGCAGACTGGTCACGCAACACTACCATGACCGCACACACAACCCACCTACTAAATGGGCAGTGCGTTTAACAAGCACCTGTCCACCCGATGCCACCCTCCAGTGGTCCCCCAGAAGCTCAAAGATGCAGTCAGCTTCCACCTTCCGCTGCCAATGAATGTTGCTGACTACTCCTCCCTTCTGTCGGAGATGGTATGCGTCAACGGCTCACAGCCCCTCCTCTCCAGCCAGAATCACTCCCACAGCCGGAGAACGAGCCGACCCTGCCACCACACTTACGGCACAGTTTGGAAGTCTTCGGTCTGCCAATAGTGGTTTGAAGGAAGACTGTCGCACGCTGTGCTGTTCCTCCACCAGCAGTCATCGCCAAAAATGTAGTTGTAACTTCACTACACACAAAATAACGTGGAAGACTTTTATTCCTGCGACAGCCAGAGGCAACCAACGGAATCAACTGTCGAATCCAGTACCACTCAACTGAATTGGAACGTGGGAGTTCCCAAGGGAAGGTAGGCAAGGGGCAGACAAGGGAAGGGCTGAGGTGGGACAAACCATAAACAAAGCTAAAAATAATATGCACATTATTACGCAACTAACTTACAACAACTTAACACTAAAAAAACCCAGAAAAATCACAAATGCCAGGAACAAGAGCCACTCACGTACCTGGATTCGTGCTCCCAAAACTGCATTTTTTACCCAAGCGCCCACCCAAAAAATGACGCCCTGTGACTCAGTGGTGTAATTTTGTGTATTTTTAATACAAAAAGTTTTTGCGCTAAATGCCATTATGACATGAATTATACTGCAGTAATTCTGTTTTTGCCCAGTTCGAAATTCAACTTATGCTTTATTATAAGTTGATAGTGTATTTTTGCCCATATATGTATATTAATGTGTATTACAAGTTGTAGCAGAATTTAGTGACTATGCAATAGAACATGCATGCCAATTCTTGCATTCTACATCATTACTGACAAGGTCTAGCCTTGTTTTCATATCCAGAAAAAGGGTATTTCTATCTGATACAGGCACAACTTCGGAGAGAGACACCCATGTATTACACAGTGGTGATTGCCACTGTGCAGGTCTTGTTCGTCCACAATTTGCATTGAAAAGGCATTTTTTGATTTGCCTATAACTTGTGACACCATGGAAGGATCTGTACCCAATTTATCAAAGGCTTGCGGGGGTTTGGCGGCCTGAAGAGTAAGGCGCCCAACACTTGCTGAATTTCATCATCATTATTTTTTGCATTCCTCATTTGGAGCAGCATTTCGCTAGGGCTTAATATTACATTTGTGAAATGCCGTAATTGTATGCAGAGGATAAGGTCAAATAATTCTCCACCCTTTGTAGTTATACTGAACTTAAGCAGACATGTCCCCAGCAGTGAAATACATTTGAGTTACACAGATTGTGAGATTTATAAATTGGTTTGATTGGCCATTCTGTACATCTCCTCTTGTGTTCTTTAATTGAATTGCTCCTACCACTGCTTTATTGCACTTCGGGCCTGTCGAACACTACTCCAACTTCCATAAAATCAGGACTAAAAGGCAATAAAATAAAAGACGGCATTACTTATACACCTCCCTACAAGTGAACAAGAAAAAACGACAAGCCTCAGGGAGGGAGTAAAGTGAAGTTCGCTGAAGCAAAGAAAAAATTAAGATTTAAGAACAGTTTTTTGGCATCAGGTCTCTTTAGTCGTCAAACTTTCGGACTCGTTTGGTCCTAATGTACTAGGACCGTAGTCACAATTAGTTCCTCGTGGTAAACAGATTGTTGATGACAATTAATAATTCCATGATTTAAAACTGTTCTGCTGTGTCACATTTTCTGGAAGAATGCAAAGTTATAAGACTAGGCATTTCTTTATTTTGGATGTGTGACCCAAATATATATCGTAACAGCTGGGACTCCTTAGCATGACCGAGTAGGATTTAAGTGGAATACCTGCAGCAATAACATGACCTTGTATCTTTTCACCTGATTACAAAGTGATAACGGGACATTCCATAACAACTCTATTAGTATGTATCTATCTATCTATCTATCTATCCATCCATCCATCCATCCATCCATCCATCCATCCATCCATCCATCTATCTATCTATCTCCTCAAGGTATGTATATGCAGGGGCGACTCCTCTCTTAAGGCGGGGGAGCGTCGCCCCACTAATCAAATTCCTCCCAGAGATGAAAAATAAAATGGTAATAGAGTCATTTATTACCATTTTATTTTTAAAAACCCCATCTAGAGCCGAGCATCAGGACGGAGGTGGGGCTTTCTGGTTTCTGCTGCTACCAGTCAGGCAGCAGCAGAAAGCAGTGATGGGCAGGGCACTTTAAGTTTATATGGAGCATGTCTCTTTTGCCGGCCATCTTGCAACAGCCAGCCAGACATGCACATTTTAAACCCCTCTAACCCAGCTGTCTTAGACAGCTGGGTTAGAAAAAGCAGAGGGCTCCAGTGTCCCCAGGAGCACCAACGGAGACATCTCCCTCCAATCCTGTTGCTGCTTTCATGCTGCATGAGAGCAGTGCTAGGATTGGTTAATGCAGTTTCCTGGGTCCTGCTGGAGCCTACCTACCCGGAAAAGACCGGAGTGAAGAGGATGTCGCACCAGGAAGGTAAGTGTGGTTATTTTTTTACTTATTTTATTTACCCGCCTCACAACCCTCCATCCATGCCAGCCGCCACTGTGTATATGTGAAGTTAGGAATAGTAAATATATACTTACCTAGATAAACTTACCATCACAATATTTTGGTAGTTCATATATGTATCAGGTTGCATACTTTATTTCAGTGTTCTCTGATATCAAAGATTACAAAGTCATGAGGGAATTCTGTGTAACATACATCTATGCTGTTCAATCCATATGTTGCAGAATTGTTGTAGTTACTTTCTCACACCATGGATTGGTTGTGTTCCTATCGGGGTAATATACCTTTGCCCCATACTTAAATGCATGTGTGGTAGCGAATATCATGAGAGGGATTCTCACTTTCCCACAGTGATGGGGATCAGCAACCTGAACTCTTTCAAATCTGCAGACGGCATGTTAGAAATGGGGATCTCCTGTTGGCAATGGTTTGCACCTTTGTCCAAGTAGGGACCCTTCTTTCTAGTCAGGGAAAGGGTGATACACTTCTAAAATAACCCCTGTTCACCCCCTTGGTAACTTGGCATGAGCAGGCAGGCTTATCTCAGAGGCAGTGTGTAAAGCATTTGTGCACACATACAGTAATACAGTGAAAACACTACAAATGGACACCACACTAGTTTAGAAAAATAAGTAATCTTTATCTAAACCAAACAATACCAAAATGACAAAAATCCACAATACATTAATCAAAATATGACTTTTAAAAAGGTAAAAACAGTTCAGTCCCTAGCAAGCTATAGATGCAACACTTTCAAAACAAAGTACCTTGGATGCATCATAGTCACAAACAAAAACAGCCACAGGGAAAGTGATGCGTTGGTTCCTAACGCCCAGGGAAGGTTATGAGTTGGTTCCTTACTCCAGGGGAGGTGATGTGTCGGTGCCTTACTGCCACACAGGGGCGGTGATGCGTCGGTTTCTTACTGAAGGGGTGGTGATGCATTGGTTTCTTACTGTGTGTGGAGGTGATGCATCGGTTTCTTACTGCAGCCCGGGCGTCCCGGTGTGATGCTTGAGGATTGGGGATGCATCGGTTCTCGATGCGGCTGCGGCAACGGCGCTGCGTTGGTCTCTCCAGCCACAGTCCCACAATATGTTGGTTCTTGCAGTCGCACAGCAGGGCCTGCATCAGAATCGGTGTGGTGATCTTGGACTTCGGAGATCGGTGCATGGGATTCGATGTGTGGTGAGTTCTCCAGCTGCGGGCAGGCGCTGTGTCGGTTTCTCCGGCGATGTGTCGGTTTCTTCGGCGATGCATCGGAAACAGGTGCAGAAACGTTGCGCTTCTCGTAGTTGCATCTCTTTTCCAGCTCCCAACAGCAGGAACAACCTCCAGAGGCCCAATTCAGCAACAGGCACCTCTTCACAGATCAGAACTCCCAGCAAGGAAGTTCAGGGGAGCTGGTGGTGAAGTCTTTGTATCCCTGAGACTTCAAAACAGGAGGCAAGCTCTACTTCAAGCCCCTGGAGATCTTCCTCAAGCAGGAGACACAGCACACAGCAAAGTCTTTATCCTTGGCAGAAACACCCACTGCAGGCCAACTCCAAACAGCACACAGCTAAGGGGCAGTACTTCTCCTTCGGTTCTCCCAGCTCTTCTCCTTGGCAGAGGTTCCTCTTGACTTCCAGAAGTAATCTAAAGTTTGGGGGTCTGGACCCCAACATTTATAGTCCATTTCTCTTTGTTCTCTGGTGTCAGAGAGGCTCTGTGCTCAGTCCAAACCAGTTCTGTCCTCTCTGGTGCAGCTTCCCAGCAGGAGGTCGAGACAGCAATGTGTAAGGCAGACCAGGCCCATTTAGTGGAAAGGAAATCTCCTCCCCTATTCTAAATGCATCTTAGGTCTATTCAGCCCAGCCCTGACTCATACAGGAAAGGCAGGACAAAGCTCATCCCCCCCAGTGGCTGTCTACAGTGAATGCATGCACATCCCCAGCCCCTGTCACTCGAAAGACAGACAGCCAATTCACAAACCAGCAGAGGCACATAGGATGGCTAAGCAAGAAAATACCCACTTTCTAAAAGTGGTATTTTCAAACACAGAATGTAAACATCACCCTTACTAAAAGATGCATCTTTATATTCTGAGTTCAGGCATACTAAACCTTACCTTCCTATCTTGTCCCAATGAAAGTTATATTTATAAAATGTTATAAATAAACTCCCATTCTATCCTATGGGACAGCTAGCCTTTCAATAGTGAAAAACAAAATTCTGTGTAGTTGACTATCAGGACATGTTACACACCTCAAAACATGTCCTACCTTTCACAGACACTGCTCTCTGCCCAGAGGGGTACCTTGGGCCTACTTTAGGGGTGACTCACATGTCAGAAAAGGGAGGGTTAGGGCCTGGCAAGTGGGTGCACTTGCCAGGTTGACATGGCAGTATCAAAACTGCACACAGACACTGCAGTGGCAGGTCTGAGAACATTTTGCAAGGCTGCTTGTGTGGGTGGCACAATCAGTGCTGCAGGACCACTAGCAGCATTTGACTTACATGCCCTGGGCACACACAGTTCAGTGCACTGTACTAGGGACTTAGTAGGAAGTCAAACAAGCCAATCATGGAAACACCAATACATAGTCACAATTTAGAGAGGGAGCACTTGCACTTTGGCACTGATCAGCAGTGGCCGATTGCCCAAAGCATCTAGACCAGCAAAAACCGAGTCCAGCACACAGCAAAAACACAGGCGACAGAGGCAAAAATACAGGGGAAAACCACGCCAAGGATGGCAGGTCTAACACAGCAAAACATTTTAGTGGCACTAAAGCCAGGGGGCAGATTTCCTAAGATTTTCATCTGTGTTGCACCACATTTGTGGTGCGGCTCTGACGCAAAACAAATTTAGTGATGTACTATGCCACACACAGCCACTTTGCATGACTGTGTGTGGTTTAGTAAAATCAAAGTAATGCAAGGGAGCAACAATGCTTCATCATGTTACTTTGAATCAGGGAGGCATTCCTTGGCTGGAGCATGGCCGTTCCCAAGCATCCACACATAGATTATGATGCAAACCCAGATTTCCTAAGGTGAGTAAACCTGGGATTGAGCCAAAATGCTAAGCCTCCCTGAAATAGGCATAACAAGGAGAAATATCTTTATTTTTCCTAGTTACTTCCTCTTTCCATGCGTGCTGTACTCTGCAGCACACATAAAAAGAGGAAAATGCTTTTAAGGATTGTTTGTCTGTAGTAAGGTATCACTTCATGCACAAAAACATTCCTTCCCATAAAGCAGCCACCTGCAGTATGGTTCAAGAATGCCTGTGTTGGCTCTAGACAGCCTCAAGTGCACCAGGGAAGAGACAGAGCTGAAGACCACCGTATTTTAGTAGATATGGCATATTTCTGTTGTCTCCCTTCTTATGCAATGCCTTGCAGCAACTTTGCTTGCTGCCCTGTGTTGCATGAAAAATATGTAACTATCTCCCCAAGTTCTTAACATCTGGGTTCTCATCATTCACTTATTGATTAACCTGGTGACTCAGTGTTGTTTTTACTTAAGTTCATATCATGCCATCTTGCCTTTGTTTCACCCACACATACATTGGGGATGCAAGTGGGCAAAGTCACTCGTGTCATAGATTACATGCTATCTGTCTAGTGTGCACTGTCAATATTTTCTGTGTAAACTGTTCCATCTGTATATTCATCTTTTTCTGTGCAAATATATTTTCATCAGAGGTCCCGGGTCTCTCTGGCTTACCCTAGAACCATATGTCGTCACTGAACAGAGTCACAGTTCCTAAGATGGGAGTAAGAAGAGAGAGAAGAGAAGGAATCATTCCTATAGAAAGGTCGGAGGGACCTTTACTTGATGCCCTCACACACCCCGAAGGATGTCAGGCTTCATCATGGGGCCGTGCTCCTCGTAGGGCTGGTGCTGAAATGCCCTACGGGTCCCCCGAAGGGTCACTTTATCGGAGATCTTTAAGGAATCTAGCCGTAAGGTGTGTACAGGTCTGAGTGCAGAGGTACGTGAAGTGTAAATGTTAAAAGGTGACTAGAGGGAAAGTGAGGTAAATGCGCCCGCTATTTTCTAAAGAGGGACTGTATCTGGGGGGATAAAATTGAAGATGTAAAACAATATAAGGGGTCAGGGTAGGAGTATCCTGACCCCACAGGTGTATTTGTAGGGGTTTCTCAGGGACCTGTTATTAGTTTTAGAATGCCAAAATCAGTTTTTTTCCCATGTGGATGGAGTCGTGAGTCCATCACACCACTCAGCATGGCCCCGTGTAACATCGTGTTGGAGCCACGAACACCGTTGAAACAAATTTAAAAAAATGTTGCAGCTGGTATTATATGAAGTGGGAGATGGTCCCAGGGGATAGAAATATACATAAAAAAGAATAGACGGGGTCAGGGTAGGAGCACCCTGACCCCCTGGATGTACTGTAGTGATTTCTCAGGGATCCGTTATGAGTTTCAAAATGCCAAAATCAGTGTTTTTTTTCCATGTGGATGGAGGTGCGACCCCATCGCACCCGTTCTAACAGCACAGTCGAGTCACACAGACACTCACACATTCACTCACAGACCCACTGAGAAACGGAAGCCCCCACTCACAAGCCCACTCACAGACTCATGCAACCACTTAGACACTCATATACTGACTCACAGCCCCACTCAGAGACTCATGCACCCACACACAGACCCACTCAGGCAATCACACCCACTCACATACCCAATTCAGAGAGTCACTCACCTACTCACATAACTACTCAGACACTTATGCACTCACTCATAGGCCCAATCAGAGACTCATGCACCCACTCACAGAACCGCTGAGACAGTATTTGTATTTAATGTATTTATAAAGCGCAACATTCATCCCAGGGGACATCACGGCGCTAGGGCAGAGTTTAGTTCAGTCACGCATCAACTCACAGACTGACTCAGAGACTTATGCACCACCTAACAGACCTAGTCAGACACTTATGCACTCACTCACAGACCAACTCTGAGACTCATGCACCACTCACAGATCCACTCAGGGACTCACACACCCACTTACAGAATCACTTAGAGACTTACGCACCCAGTCACACACCTATTCAGAGACTTATACACCCACTCACAGACCCACTCAGAATCATGCACCCATTCACAGACTCACTTAGAGACTTATGCACCTAGTCACACACCTATTCAGACTCATGCACCCACTCACAGATAAACTCAGAGACTTATGCACCCACTCACAGACCCACTCAGACACTCATGCACCCACTCACAGACCCACTCAAAGACTCATGTACCACCCACTCACAGATCCACTCAAGGACTCACATACCCACTTACAGACTCACTTAAAAGTAGACTTACGCACCCAGTCACACACCTATTCAGAGACTTATACACCCACTCACAGACCCATTCAGAGTCATGCACCCATTCACAGACTCACTTAGAGACTTATGCACCTAGTCACACACCTATTCAGACTCATGCACTCACTCACAGATAAACTCAGAGGCTCATGCACCCACTCATAGACCCACTCAGACACTTATGCACTCACTCCCAGGCCCACTCAGAGACTCATGGTTCTACTCACAAACCCAGTCAGACAGTCATGCATCCACTCACAGATCTACTCAGAGACTCATTCACCCACTCACTAACTCACTTAGAGACTTATGCACCTGGTCACACACCTATTTAGAGACTTATGCACCCACTCATGGACCCACTCATAGTCATGCACCCACTCACAAACCCATTCAGAGACTCACTCACCCACTCACAGACCCACTAACAGACTTATATACTCACTCACAGACTCACTCACCCACTCACAGACCCACTCATACACTGGCACACTTACACACTCACTCACAAACCCACTCAGACACTCAAGTACCCACTCAGAGACTTACAGACCAACTCAGACATTCATGTACTCACTCAGAGACCCAGTGAGACACTCATTCAGGTACTCACAGTCACTCACACACCCACTCAGAGACCCACTCAGAGTTATGCATCCACTCACAGAGCCACACAGCCACTGATGTAGTCACTCTGAGACCCACTTAGACACTCTTGTTCCCACTCACACATTCACTGAGGAACTGACATATGTACTTACTACTCAGACTCATGCATACGATTATTCACACACTGGCAAAATTACTCACAAAGTGTTTGCAATATGTATAGTATAAAAATAATAGTTAGAAATCTTGAATATGTTGTTGTGCATTGAAATCACATGCACTAAAAAAATTAATTAACATTAAAAATTAATATTACTTAGTATTGGGCAAAAGGGTGGCTCTAAGGGGAGCTTTTGTGTTCATTGTAAGTATGTGACACCTGAATAAAAGACCGGATACACAGTTACAAGTTGTTGAGAAACAACCTGTTGCCGTCATCTGTAAAGTGAACTCCATCACTTCTACAAATTTCATGCATGTTAAAACGCAGATTGTTGTTGTAGATAGAGCCCATATTATGGTCTCTGAGGAATGCAGAAACAGCTTTATTAACATGTTTCCTGGCTTTGTCAATCTGTGGACAAAATTGATTTAACCACTTCCATTTCTGCATTGGGCATATGTTGGAGTACACCAAGACAGTGTGAGGTAAAAGTGCCATTAATTGGCCAACGGCCTTCTTCATTGCAATTTCTAAACCAACCCTAGTAAGAGTGCCTAGGTCATTGCCACCACAGTGCACTATTAAAAGGTCTAGATGTTCGCAATGTGCAATTCTTTCAACCAAAAGCAGCAACTGATTCCACTTTAAACCTCTCTGGCCAATCCATTTAATGCCTACATTAGGCAAACCCAAGTCCCTGTCAAAGCCACTCTCTGACCCAGAAGACTTAGGGGCCGATTCCGATTCGGGCAGGAAATCTCTCCGACCGAGCCGGACCCGGAGAGATTTCCGACCGAATCGGACCCTAGCAGTCCGACCGAATGAGTACGATGCGTTCGCATGCTATCGGACTCGATTCGGTCGGACTCCCATTGAAGTCAATGGGAGCCGTTCGTACAACGCGTACGCGGGCTCCCATTGACTCAATGGGTGTGAGGCGAACAAGGGCGCCCCCTATAGCAGGTACATTTCGAAGCGGGTCGTGCCGTACACGCACAGGTAGGGGGGACCCATGGGTCCCCCCTGTGTTCGACTCGCATGGCTAGTCGTACAGGGGGGTCCGACACGGACCCCCAAAGTGCGGCTCCGACTGCTCTCTCGATCCGGACGGCGCGAGTCGGTCGGACTGCTTGCGGCGCGCATCGTACTTACCCGGCCGGGGAACGTCTCCATTGCGCGGTGCGAGTCGTGTCCGTGCGAGTCGGTCGGAGCGGTTGGGTCCCGCGAACGAGTCGGTCGGCGATTTCGCGTACATTCGCATCGTACTCGCTCGCCCGGACGCACGTCCGACTCGGTCGGAAACAGGGCGTCCGAATCGGATCCGGTAAAGCCGAATCCGATTCGGAGCCCTACCGGCCGAGATCGGAATCGACCCCTTAGCTGTGATTCACAATCCACACTCTAACCATTTTGAAGGAAGGAGCAGTGGTAATCAGGAGAAGGCTGCAGCAGAATATGGCAGTTGGTAGAATGAAAGGCAATTAAAATGGAAGAGTGGACTTGTTTTAAGAAAAGGACATACTTGATTGGGTGTTATAAATAAATTAATACCTAAAATTAGGTAGAGATTCAATAAGTAAAGTAAGTTGATTTGTTATTGGTTGTGGATAAATCTTACACAAGTAACACTATTGTGCATTTGCTTGCATTTTGAAGAAGTCAACCACACCTGCTACAGTTGAACTTGAAGCTGATATTCTACAGTTAGAAAGTGTGTGAACTTTTGACTTAGTGGTACAGTAGAGTGTTTCATAGCAGGTTGCTTTGGCAACTAAGGCAAAGCAGTGTGGGGGAAGCGTTCCAAATAGATTATGGTTTCCTTCTTCAAAGTATACTACTTTTGAGCTAGCATATACTGTGAAATCAATAATATAGAACTGGTGAAATACGATGAATCCCAGGAGATCTTGGATCTCTCTCAGAAAGGGTTCCACGCCGGTCACAGTACTGAGTCTACCCTTATTGCGGCTACTCACTGTATCCACGCGCAGGTTGATCAGGGCGGGGCACCGGTTTTGATAATGCTCAACCTATCAGCGGCATTCAACACTGTCTCCCTGGTGCGTATGGTTAAGCGCTTGTGGCAAGTGGGAATCGCTGGAAATGCCTTGCAGCTTCTCCACTCTTTTATGTCAAACAGGGCCCACATCATCAGCTGTGGAGGCTTTAGAGCCGAGGCCTTTCGTCTTCCTTGTGGGGTACCCCAGGGCTCATCTTTGAGCCCCACTCTTTTCAACCTTTATCTAACCCCCATGGCTGATCTGGTGCGGTCCTTCGGATTTCAGGTGCTTTATTATGCAGACGATAGACAAATTATCGTCTCCATCTCGAACGACCTGCAATCAGTTTCGGAGAAGTTCAGTCAGTGTATGTCCGGCATTATCTGCTGGATGAAGGGCAATTCACTGACGATCAATGCAGACAAGACTGAAGTGCTAGTATTTGGCTCGCAGAATTCCATCTGGTCAAACTCTTGGTGGCCGGCAGTTTGTGATCCCCTCCCTGTCCCAGTTAGGACAGAAAAAAATCTGGGGGTCATTTTTGACGATGGTCTGAGCTTTGACACACAGGTTAGCTGCATTGTTAGTACTTGCTTTTATATTCTGAGGACTCTTAAAAAGGTTTTGCCTTTTATTCCATCCAAACTGCACCAGTCAATCATAATCGCACTAGTCACCTCTCGGCTGGACTAGTGCAATGCTCTGTACCTGAACATCAATGCAGTCTCCCTTAATAAGCTCCAGGTGGTACAGAACGCAGCGGCGCGGATGATTCTTAAAATTCCCAAGTGTCAGTCAGCCAGGAATGGGATTTGATCCTTGCATTGGCTCCCCATCAGGAAGCGTATCTCCTTTAAGGTTCTGAGCATGGTATTTAAGGCCAATCATAGTAAGGGTACGCCACATCTGAAAACTCTTTCTCAATGGTACACTCCTGGGAGGCTCTTGAGATTCTCCTCACAGAAAAAACTGGTGACTCCCAGATTTTGCAGGTCCAGATAGGGTGGCCGCTCCTTTTCTGTAGCAGCTACCAAGCTATGGAATTCCCTGCCCACCTTTATCTCCAAAGCGGACTCTTTACCGGCTTTAAAAAACATCTGAATACCTGGCTTTTTTCATCTTAGAGGGCTGCAGGTGCGTTTCTTTCTTTCTTTTCGTCTGTCTGCTCAGCGCCTTGACACCCTCGGGTTTAAGTGCACTCTATAAATAATATCCTATCCTTCACAGTGAGTATAGCTTTTAAGTTTCTTTTCTCTAGAATGGTATGAAATACTAACATAATCAGATATTAACGACTTTAGATGTTTAAATCATACAACCTATAATGTGTACACTATTTTGTGATCAGAATCTACTTGGGTTTAAAGACAATATTTAGGATGACAAAAAAGGAAGAGAGGAGAAAAATAAAAAAGAAACAGTACTACTTGGAAAAGATACAGAACAAAAAAGGACATGGTGGACAGAATGTAGTCCAGGAATACAAATTTGGTGGTAACAGTTTCTTAGAACTGCAGTTAGAAAAATGAAAAATATGGAAAGCTATGTCAACAAAAATTAAACTTTACCAACAACTCAGAACTCATGTTCAAAGTAGAAACTGTTTTTAAAAAAGTTATCTAACAGCAAGCCAAAAACAGTACAAAGAGATAAGAGGAAAAATTATTAGAAGTAGGGTAATAAAAATATGGTAAGAAATATAAAGCATTATAAGAGAAGATCAGCAGCTTATAAGAAAAAACAGCACATAGAAACTGTAGTAGATAAAGCATTTGCCTTGCAGTGAAAACTGCTTATATCAGTATTAAACAGAATGAAAATACTGGATAAAACAGTCTTGAGAGTGAAGAGAAAAAAGACTTGTGAATAAAACTAATTTTTGTGAAATCTTTAGAGGTGAATGGAAGCATACATCTAGCATTGAGACTTTCTTTAATGAAGAAAGCTACTTACAAGAGAACACATTAGTGCATGCAGTTGAAACAACTGGTCGATGTTATGAGGTGATGGGTAATTTTCCCATTCCAAAAAAGAGATGTTTCCAAGGAATGCTAAAGAAGTGATAGCCGAAGAGGTACAAGGAAGGCGTACACAGCCCACAGTTTACAAGTCGAATTGTAGCAGTATTTGTAGTGTTCAGCAGGAATCTATTGATATTTTAAGAAGTTTCCTGTGAAAGTTTCCAAGCAGAACCTCGAAACAAAAAATTGCAGTTTTGCAAGAATTAGATCCAAGCAAAGTGAGAAAGTATAGTAATTTACAAGGACATTCACTAGCGTGTCTATCAAAGAAAGTGTGCTGAAGCACCTTTCATCATTTCAGAATGTTAGCTGTTCATTGCACTAAAATGCGAAAGTTAGTTAGGAGACTTTACTATGTTAAAACTCCTGCACTATGTTTAGGAGAAATGAATAAAGCTCTTTTGCATGGTACAATAGCAGAGGTAGAAAAAGTTTGTGATGATGTTCAATTTTGTTTCTTTGGTCCTCAAGGGAAGTCTAGGTAAAATGAGGATTTGCCATCTGCAGATGTAGCGGAACATGAGACAGGGATTACCATTGATACATTTGTAGAAGAGATTACAAAGTTTAACACAGTTTCATCTGAAAAACCAAAATTATGTTTCTATTTGTTGTTGACGCACTCACTACAATAGTCAAACTAGAAATGTTGATTTGTATTTAAAAGAGAAAAACAGAACAATGATAAGTGGCAACCGTCTGCTGTTTATTTATTTGTAGAGTATCGGTTTGACTTGTCCACTTGGCAAGTTATATGTAAGTACTGTTGAAACCATTTAGAATAAAACAAAATGCCAGCTAGAGCAGTCCATAACAAATTATAATTAGTGTCTATTCCACAAGAACTAAGAGATTTAAATGTTTATGAGTCTATTCTAATGCAATGTGTACACCCATTCCAGGCCAGACAGGGAAGCTGCCACCAACTGACTTACAAAAAGACCTGAAACGAAGAGTTGTATACTTGCATTTAAATTTTAAAAAGAATATTAAAACTGTTGGTGCAGACAGAGAGGACCATAAACCATTATCATTCTAGTAAATGGTGTGCCTACAAAGAATATAAAAATATGGCAAGAGTTAGAAGATATTAGTAAAGTTAAAAAATCTAAATTATACCTGGCAGAACATAATATTTATTATAAGAATGTTGATGTTGTTGAAGATGTGACATATGTACAGGATGAAACATTACCGTCAAGAGGACAGTTTGAAAAAATGGATCAATCCAAATCAGAAGAGATTTGTGAACACTACAGCATCCATCCTCTACATTCAAAAGAAGTGATCGGTGATGCCATTGAACTATTTCAAATGAAGCAAGCAAAAGAAGCTCCAGTGAGTATATGGGAGAAATGTTTAGACGCTCGCTGTTTTCCACAACTGTTACCCACTGGAGAAGGTGGACACTTTGATGACCGTCCTGTACAGATACCAGCATCTGAATACCGGTCAACAAGATTGTACTCAGAAAATCGAAGATTTCCGCAATGCATTCACTACATATTTCATCTTCTGTTTGAGAGTGACTTGTCTGGGCTTTCATATGAGGTTAACCATATATTGAAGACAGGACTTGCTGTACAAAAATCTCTCTGCAAGGGATTTCATTGACAAAGTTCAGGGAAGGGATGAAAATTTGGAATATAGCTTAATCAATTTGATGGTGTGCCAACGTGGCACCGAAGATTATTGGTATCGTCGTCATGAGCTCAAATGCATGTTGAGAAACCTAGAAGCACTTTCTTGGTTTCTAACACTTAGTTATGCTGAGTATGCTTTGGATGACCTGCTTGAATTCTTGCGACAAGCGAATGCAAACATGAAGGACATCGAAGTGAAAACAGCTGGAGAACGTTGTTCCTTGGATCCCGCCAATGTTTGCAGATATTTTAACTGCAGGTTTCAAGCTATGCTGTCTTTTATTTGCAACAAAACAAATACACCTCTTGGAGAAGTAACTGATTTCTGTGGGCGAAAAAAGTACCAAGCAAGAGGTTCTCGTCATATACAGATGCTAATATGGATAAAGGGTGCACCAAAATTTGGGACAGATATTGATGAGGCTGTCCTGTCTTTCATCGAACAGTATGTCATTTGTGACACCTCAAAAGATGGTGGTGGAAACACCTTGAGACAAAAGGTTTTACGGTTTTAAAGCATAGATGTAGAAAATACTGCAGTCGAAAATACAGATTTAATGGTCGATGTTATGCAGGATGTCGTTTTGGATTCCCATGACCTGTCATTTCAGAAGGAAGAGTAAACAGCTTTTTGTCAGCAGCAAGACATATACTAACTCGGAAATCACCAAAAACACGCACAGCCTAAGAAGAACAGAAACTTCAAAGAATATGAATGACTATAATCCAGTCATTCTGAAAATGTGGAATGCGAACATGAATAAACAGTTTGTTGCAAACAGCTTGATTGCTGTTGTTCGTTAAGTCACATCATATATTACAAAATCAGGGAAGTCAGAGATGAAAGACATGTGGGAGGATATTTCTGTGGAAAAGAGTATCAGCAAGAAATTGTACAGCTTCAGCTTGAAGATGCTTTCCCATAGAGAGAGAGGATCATATGAGAGCTTGAAATTGGTTGAGCTCTGCCAGTTTCTTCTCAAACTCAAGAGGAATTGTTTGCGTAAGTTTAGGCTTAGGCAGTACGTGGAAGTCTTTCCCAGAAATCCAAAACTTAGCAGAGTTTGAGCCAGAAAGTACTGATATTGTCAAAACAAATATGTTGGATACATACTAATCAAGAAGGAGTCCACATATGGAAAATATGTGCGTCTATGAAGTACTTCATCACTACAGATATAAAAAGAATGTAACAGAAAACACACAAGAAGAAAAGTACGCAGTAGTTGGATGTGACGAATGTTTGGTCAAACATGCAAAAGGAAATCTAATTAACTATAGAAAACTCAGTTGCCAAGCTCTGAACAAGAGAGAATTTTTCTATTTAGCACTTCTGCAATTCTTCAAGCCTTGGCGTGCTGAAACAGAATTACTTGGCGGCTATAACTGCTATGAAGATTCTTCAAATGCTATAAAAGACAGTATTCAGTGTTCAGTCTTTCCTATCTATTTGAAAATGTTAAATGATGAGATTGAACAAGAAGAAACCATTGCAGCTGAAATAGCTAGAGAAAGCTTTCAAAGTAGCCAAAGTTTAGGACCATTGAGTCAAGATCCTCTTGGACAACCGATTATTAAAAATGAAGGAGCAATAGCCATGAATGAGGTGAAAACTGTAATGGAACAAGCGAGACAGGTCAGCATTGCTTTTGAACAGTTAGAAGGACAACTAAATACTGAACAGAAACAAATCTATATAGAAGTACAAGAGAAAATAGAGCATGGACTCCTCCATGAGAAGACAGAATGTCAATGCTCATTGTTTAAACCTATCCTATTATATATCAGTGGTCAAGCTGACATAGTAAAAAGTTTCTTAACTAAAGTTCTCACCGGTTATCTACACAGGATCAAATGTGTACTAATAGCACCAACTTGATTAGCAGCACACAACATTAAAGAAATTACTTCACATTGACTACTTATGCTACCTGTTGAACATGATAATAAACTGGTATACCGGAGTACGATGTGCTGTTTGGAGGAAAGCATTCAATTGTCTTCGGTGACCTACTGCAACTTACCCCATTGAAAGGCCAGCCTGTTTTCAAAATATTTCTCCATAATGAAACAGGGAATTCTTTGGGAAGCATTGGCAATGTAAATATTTGGTTAAACTTCGAAAACAAGGAACTAGTGAAGAATATGCGTCAAGCATGTGATGTGGAATATGGAGATATTCTAAAGGACATTAGAATAGGAATTTTGACTAAAGAGGGCAAAATGTGCTTTGGAAAGTCGACTAATCAAGAAACAGTTTTCATCTCAAAATAAACCAGCACAACTAATGTATAATTTCATTGCAGAAGACAAAGCTATAGTCTGTTTAATGCCTACACTACAACAGTGCTCCAACTTTAATGAAGAATTGCTAAAATTTGAAAAACAGCATATTTTGGAAATTACAGCTCTCAATAAAATGGAACACCAGGAAGTATACTACGAACTACAAAACTACAAGCAAAATTGAATTCTTTGGAACAGTCTGTATTGAAGAAAAGTGTTTATGCATGTGTAAAAACTGGTGAGTTATTTTGTAGCGTAATTTGAATGTAGGGGATGGGTTAGTAAATGGTGCTATGGGTAAAGTCATTATTTTATTAATTATCCAAACAGGGATCAGATAGAATTAGAATTCTTGGCTATAAAATTTCATTAGATTGATGGCGTAAAGCAGATTGGGCGATATGTTGTATGTTTTTTGCTTGTAAAGGACTTGTATGTCAGATGACAACAGTTCCCAATGTCTCTAGCGTACACTGTAACTATCCACAAGTCTCAAGATTTAAGTGTAGACAGAGCTTTTGTGAACATCGGTAGTAGTGTGTTTAAGGAAAGAATGGCATATGCTGCATTGTCTCGAGTACAACTGGTTTGTATTTGATGGAATTTGATGACAAAAATGTTAGTGCCAATAAAAATTGTGAAAGAGAGTACCATCGGTTAAGAAGTCTATATGCTCATTATTTAGGTCAATACCCTATTTATGAGAAACTGATAATGTGTCAAAAATGGAAACATACAAAAGACTCAATTGATGTCCAAGAATAGAAAGCAATAGAGGATAAGGTACAAAGTGCTAAGAAGAAAAAAGTGGAAAATCAGGGAGATATTGTAGGAGACTAATTGGAAAACAGTTCAGGTATCAAACACTATTCAAAATGTGGTTGTCAATGCAGTGTTTCATTTACCACATCTTGTTAATCAGATTGAACAGAAATGTGAAAAAAGGTTCTGTTTTGCACTGTATCATTTACTCCAATGTTTACTCAGTGACAGAACTTTAATACATTCTGCTTCAGGCATTCAAGATCTTTTGGAAACATGTACCAGATCAGTAATATTTAGACTCAACATTCAACAAGACACACAAGAATTTATAATGGTCATGCTTGCAAGTTTAGAAGAAAAAGATACATTATTGATGACTTATTTGGACTAACTTACAAATGGGACCATGACTATGAAGATTGCTCATTTACATCTACCACTGAAATAAATGCTGAACGATTCTTGTACTTAACACTACCATATTGCAAAATAGAGTCTTTTAACAGATTGATTAAAACAGCACACCTAAATATGCCCTGTCCAAATTTTAGATCAGAGGTTATGTCTATGTTGCAAATATAAAGAAGTGGAAAATATCTCATATTAATGCTGCAACAATGTAGAGCAGATGGATCTATGTTGGAAACTGAAATTACAAACTTCAAAGCAGGACAAATATAAATTTCTGGAAGAACTTACAAAACAGTGGTTATGATCTTTCATGAAGGACTCAATATAGCATCTGGACACTACACTGTCTATTTAAAACGTGACAGCGGGTGGATGCATTGCAATGATAGCAACCTTAAATTCAAAGCTTAACTGTCGTTTCAAACTACAAAATTCTTACCTCTTGTTTCTTCAACCAAAGTTCTAATGACAACGTTTGGCCTATTGGGGGTGATGTCCTTAAAAAGTAGTCTACAATACAACAGTCATTTTATCTTCTGCAAAAGAGTTCATATAACATGTATATATAACACTGTCTAATTAGACTTACATTTGTTTTGATTTGATTTGATTTGAGTATATATAAAGCGCACAGTCACTCCAACAGAAGCATCTTGGCACTAGGTGGAGGTAAAGCAGAGAATTTGGACGATTATGGGTTACACCAAAGAATAGCAGAGGAGGTCTGGGGCTGTAAAAATCCAAGTCTTAAGTGCTTTCCTGAAGAGTGTTTCCGATTCTAAGAATCTTAGTTGTATAGGCAGGGTGTTCCATGCTCTAGTGCCTATGCAGGCCAAAGACTTCCCACCTCTAGATTTAAGCTTAAATGGGGGGGTTTAAACAAATTGGCTGATGAAGATCTGAGAGTTCTAGTAGTGACATATTGTGTGAATCTGGCGGTCAGGTATGGTAGTCCTATTTTCCTAAAAGCTTTGAAAGTGATAAGTAGGACCTTGAATAGGATTCTCTTGTGGGTCGGCAACCAGTGTAGAGTTTGCAGTGCTTTTCTAGCCGACGAGCGAGCAGGCACTTTTAGTACCAGTCGAGCAGCTGTATTTTGAACCATCTGTAACTTTCTTAGGATCTGCTTATTTGCGCCAGCGTATAGGCTGTTGCAATAATCCAATCTAAATAAGATCAGGGCTACTGCAACTGTTTTTCTTGCTGCAACCGGAATGAGATCAAAGAATTTTTTCAATGATTTGATCAGGTTAAAGCACATCCCTGCCACTGCCAGGGCTTGTGGCCGAAAAGAAAGAGTGGCGTCAAACTTCATTCCCAGATTTTTAACTATATCCACTGTGTTGGGTGGGGCGGGGATGTCATCAGGCCACCACTTGACTGGTTCAAACAGGTTGTCCATGCCAATTAGCATTATCTCGGTCTTGTCAGTATTACATTTGAGGTGGTTGGCCGACATCCACCAAATGACTTGTGTTAAGCATTTATTAAAGTTCAATTCAGATTCATTTGAATCCTTATCCAAGACTAAGATAAGCTGCGTATCGTCTGCATAAGATGTGGTTTTAATCTGAAATGATGACATGAGAGATATGAGTGGGGCCATGTAGATATTAAACAAAAGCGGGCTAAGAGAAGCCCCCTGTGGTACTCCCATTGGGATAAGGCATTCTTTAGAAAAGAAAGAACCTAAGGCCACAATTTGCCTGCGATTGTGGAGAAAAGACTGAATCCAGGCCAAGACCGTGTGTGCTATACCGCAATTTTTCATTCGGGATAGGAGAATATTGTGGCAGATCGTGTCGAATGCAGCAGACATATCCAATAGGGTCAGTACTGCATTCTTTCCACTGTCCAGGGTCAGCTTCAATGTATTTACCATCTCTAGCAAGGCAGATTCTGTTGAATATCTGGGTCGGAAACCTGACTGGTGGGGGTGAAGGATATTGGCCTCTTAAAACTGGAAGAACAGAAGGGAAATACAGCAACCTTCAAATGAAAACAAAAATGCCTTTGGAAATACGAAATTGTGATTTTTTTTCTTCCTTCAACCAAAGTTCTACAAACTATTCCTACAAAAAAAGAAATGCATTGCATTTCATCAGTATGGATCATCAGTGTTTTAGACATCATTTGGCCTAGTAGGGGTGATATTTTGAAAAGCATCTTGAAAATTCAAGTGTGGTGTACATATATTCGTAGTACTGTACCAGGTATATAATAATAGAACATTTTTTTGGGGATGTATTTATTTTAATTAGTAGACTAAGTGTAAGTAAATCAACTGATTAGCAAATTGTAGTGAGTGCAAAGCATGGTAAAACATATTTACAATGATGTACTGCGCAGTTCAATTTTCTTATACAATCCATACAATTGTTTTTTCTCCACTGTTCGAAGATGATGGTACACACAGACCACCGAGTACGGTGAAGTAGTATAAAAGCTGAGAACAGTAAAAAAGGGAAAGTAATACTTTTATCACTTTGTATTACAATGGTATAGTAAAAGAAATATGTATTGTTAACATGCTGTATTTTTTAAGATCACATAATAATTTATTTTTCTGTCTTTTTGTTTTTATTGGTGGCTACATCAGCGTTCTAAGATGTCTCAAAAAATGTTTTCTACCATAAACATATTGATTAGATGTATTGATGGGGAGTGTTTTTATAATTGAATTGGTCTTGTGATAGCTTCTCATTACTTTTTTTTTGCTTATTTTGTAAGTAAACATTTCAGCATAAAATTATAGAATTACAGACACTCAAACAACATCTCATTCAAACAGTTATTCTTATAAACACTCACATACCCACTACTTCATTCATACAGTGTATCACACCACCACTTGTTTTCTGAAATAGGCATTAACACATCACATGTACTCACTCATACTGTGCTCACACACAGTCTAAGTTACTGATTCAGTGCTTAGATATAGAGCTATATCATATGTATGTACCCGTGAAAAGAGTCACTAGTACACCCACCTGTTCTCTCATATTAACACTGAAGCATCCACTCACATATACTGATACATTATATATATCTAGCCCTACTGGGAGCAGTTCTGGACACACATGGTTGCATATACCAATACTCACTAGCACAGCCTGAAAGTAATTGATGCTGCTCCTTTGATACTCATTTAGAGAGCTAGTCACTAAGAGGGATAGTGATATTAATATACTTCCTTAAATATGGAATGAAACACTCAAATAGGAACTGAGAAACTCATTCAGATATCTACTGAGTACCTAACTCTAAGAGGTCCACCAAATAGAAACTATTGCTTCAAACATGTCTTAGACATGCTCCTGCAGAACCAGTATGTGCGGTTAAATGAGAGGCCAAATTGAGTTTAGAAACTGGTTGGCAAGTCTTAAACTCCTCTTCTATTACATATAACTCACCCCCCAAGGTGGGAAGTACACAGGACATAGGCAGTGACCTATCTGCGTAAAGACTTACACATATGCTTTCAGATTTCAGTCACTGACAACTGTCCTTACCAACCCTTATGTCATGTTATATATCAAGTTTAACAGTCAGATTGCAACTCACTTCTAATCTGCAAAAGTTACAGCCACTAATACACCCAGTCACTCACTTACAATAGCTCCCAAGCATTCATTCAGATATTCAGTTACATCATATCTATTGAGGCCTACTAGGGGCAGTTCTGAATACATAGTTGCACACTCATAACACAGCCTGAAAGCAGTCCATGCAACCCCTTAGATACAGATTTAGGCACAATAGTGTCACTAAAAATAATAGTCCAATAGTAAGATACTTCCTGAAATATGGAGAAAAAAACAAAATAGAAACTGAGTCACTCATTTAGCTATCTACTGAGACGCTAACACTAACAAGTCACCCAAATAGAGAAATACAGCTTCAAACATGTCCCAGAGCTGCTACTGTAAAATCAGTGTGTGCAGTGCAATAGTAGGTCAAATTGACTTTGTGAACTAATTGTTAAGCCTTAAACTCATATTCTAACATATATATCTCACCCCCAGAGGTAGGCAGTACCTAACGCATAGATCGTGATCTATCTGGGTTAATACTTACACATATGATTTCAAGTTTTAGTCACTGACAACTGCACTTACAGACCCCTATGCCCAGTTATACATTCTGTCTCACAGTCACATTGCAACTCACATACCTATCTGCAAAAGGTTACAGTCACTAATGACACCCACTCACTTACAATAATTCCTAAGCATTCATACAGATATACAGTTACATCATATATATCGAGGCCTACTGGGGGCAGTTCTGAACACATAGTTGCACACCTACATACTCAATAACACACCCTGAAAGCAGTCCATGCACCCCCTTGGTAACAGATTTAGACTGTGATAGTCACTAAAAATGATAGTTGTATAGTAACATACTTCCTTAAATGTGCAAAGAAACACCTAAATATGAACTGAGACACTCATTTACATATCTACTGAGGCTCTAATACTTACAAATCACCCATATAGAGAACTGATGCTTCAAATATGTCTCTGACCTGCTTTTGCAGAAGTAGTGTGTGCAGATAGTAGGTGACATTGACTTTGGAAAGTGGTTGCCAGCCTTAAACTCCTCTTCTATTACATATAATTCACTCCAACGTAGGCAGTATCTAGGGCATAGGAGTGCCCTATCAGCTTAAAAACGTACACATATAGTTTCAAATTTCAGTCACTGACAACTGCACATGCAATCCCCTATGCCCAGTAATACATCCACTCTAACACTCAGATTGGAACTCACAAACATATCTGCAAAAGGATAAAATCACTAAAACACCCAGCCACTCACTTACAATAACTCCCAAAACATTCATTCACATACTCAGATACATCATAATTATCAAGGCCAACTGGGGGCAGTTCTGAACACACAGTTGCACACCCGTATACTCACTAACACATCCTGAAAGCTGTCCAAGCAGACCCTTAGATACAGATTTACACTGCGATAAAGCCACTAAAAGGATAGTTGTATAGTATTATACTTCCTGAAATATGCAAAGAAACACCCAAATAGGAACTGAGACACTCATTCAGATATCTACTAAAGCACTAACACTAACAAGTCACCCATTTAGAGAACTGCGGCTTCAGGCACATCTTTAATCTTTGTCTGCAAAACCCTTGTGTGCAGCTTCAGGAATAGGATAAATTGACTTTAAACAATGGTTGCCAAATATTAAACTCCTCTTCCATTACATAAAACTAACTTCTAAGAAAGGCAGTAGATTATGGGCAGTAGATTATGGGCAGTGACCTATCTACTCAAAATCAAACACATTTACTTTAAAATTTGAGTCACTACACTTCTACTTTCAGACCCCTATGTCACCAAATCACTCACTCAGAATAGTCCCTAACCATTCACTCAGATGTAGACAAACATCATATGTAGCTAGGTCTACTGCAGACACTTCTACACACACAGTGACATACCCCACTACTCCCTAATACAGCCAGTAAGCAATACATACAGCTTCTTATATACATATTTAGAGAGCCATAGAAACAGTAAGAGAGATAGTCACTTAGCAACTTATTTTCCTATACATACAGAAAAAAAAACAAAATAGGTAGTGGAACACTCATTCACATATCTACTGAGTCACTAACACTAACAATTCAAGCATACAGACAAATGCTGTTTGAAACAGCCCCTCACTCATCAATATATACAACTATGCATCCACTCAGTTAGCAGTGCATATACCCACTCACCCATGCAGTCCCTCACACACACAGTTAACCAATCATACAGGCAATAATACATCCACTCAACTACCCATATAGCCACTCATACACCTATTCACACACTCACCCATACAGCTCCATATACACCCACTCCATCATTCATGCACACTCACATAGCTAGTCAATCACACATTCAGTTGCTCACATACTGCTCACACACATATAACAACTAACACATCCACTCACTCCCTCATACAGCCCCTCACACAGCTAATCACTAACACATTTACTTAGTCACACACATATTTGTGCATACATGCACAAATAATTCCACACTCTCACTTACTAACACAATTATTTATGCACCCTTTTACACAGTTCTCTAGTTACTGACACACTCACTCACTCATGAATAGAACCAGTGATATACCCTCTAACTCACCAATATAACCACTCATACATCTAATTACTAATCTGTACAGGCACTCACACACCTTTTCACTCATCCATACACTAATTAATATACCCTTTCACTCACTCATTCAGTTACTCACGCACTGACTTATTTTTCAATGCAGCAATTACACAGTCTCCCACTCACCCATATAGCATACATGTACCCACTCACTGAGTCATACAGTCACTTACACAGCCATTTACACACACATTCAATTTCTCTCACACTCACTTATGCATCTACTCACACATTCTGGCATTCACACATACATCTACTGATAAATAACCCTGGGCGTAGCGGGCATAGTGAATCTACGCGTATTTCCACGGAGTTTAAAAAAAACTTAGTGGAAATACGCTACGCTCCCTCCGCCCTCCCAAAGTCTTTAAAAATGTAAAAAATAAGCCACTTACCTGTTGTCTGCTGCCTCCCCTGCCTGGCCACTCTCCGTCCTACTCCTCGGTCCTCGCGTCCCCTTCTGGCGGCAGACACCAGGTAAGTGCCTTCTTTTAAATTTTTAAAGACTTTGGGAGTCGGGAGGGAGCAGCTAACTCCGCTCCGCCATGGAGGCAGAGCTTTTGCCTACTCCACGTTCGCCATGGAGAGCGGAGTAGGCAAATCTCCACAAACTCCGCTGCCGGAGCGGAGTTACCCACCCAGGGTTACTGATAAACCCTTCACTCATACATATACTCACTTATGCACTTGTCACCTAGTCACACAACCACTGAGACACCCACTCATTCACCCATACAAACACTCAACATCCATTGACTTACCCATAGATGTGCTCATGTACCCTCTCACTCTCACTCACATATATTACCACTCTCACAGTCAGTCACTAACTCATGCAAGAATTCATGCACCCTGTCACACATTCATATGAACATTCACACACACACTCAATGCCAAATGCAGTTACTCACATACACAGTCTATTACATATACACTAACTCACACACCAAAACATGAAACAAAACATATTCAGACTGTTACAAACTACATATAATATGTAATAATATTTTTTTAACCAGTATAGGTGGTTCTAGAAAAAACATTTTTTAAAACATTTTTGAGATTTTTTTGGTTTTACTAAACGTTTTGAAGTTTTTAATTTTTTATTGAAAAATAAGATAAGAACAGGCACAGAAAAAAAGCGCTTTAACACAAAACAAAATTAGCAACTGTGAGTATTGATGGTGTCCAACATTTTTGCAACAACTTGCTCTTCAACACTAAGAACCTTCTTGCACTTTGGGCAGAAGATGCCAGCGTTTGCAAAATATGGCTGAGTTACAGGGATGTTGACAAGTTGTCCTCCTGCTCCAGATGTTCCTAGCTGATTTCGTCCTGAAGCTGATAACCCTTCCTGCTCCTTCAGCATTCTCAATTCTGCTTTGGCAAGCCGAGTGCTGTGGATGGTACGGAGATGTTTGTACATCGAAGATGTACCACATGAATATTTTTTCTCACTTCCACGTGAGAGCACCTTGTGACAGATTATGCAAGTCACTTTTTGTGCTTTCACCTTTTTCTGCTGCTCACGGATGGTGAAAAATTCCCACATCACATCACATCACATTTTCTTTTCTTTTTTTTGGGGTGGTTCTTCATCTTCCAAAGCAGCCAGCAAGAGATCTCCAAAATAGAATGTCCCTCAAAAACTGTGAACACTGAGAGTCACACCCAAATGAAGACTGTGCAACCCCTACGTGGTGCCGTGGCCCCTGGAACATAACTCCCTAAAATGTATTAAAATCATATTTATACTAAATTATCTAAAAAATTATACTATTTTCTTTTTACTATGACTATACCTCTTTCCTTAAAGCAAACAAAAATGTTTTTAAATATATATTTTAGCAGTGTAAAAAAATGCGTCCTTTGTGGGATGTCGGAAATATGTGCTGCGACGGTGCGCGAGGGTGTTCCTGCTCCTTAAAACCTAGTAAGGCAACCATTGAAATGATTTTATTTGTTATTACACTACTTTTTTTACTGTATTAGTAAACCTCTAACGTAAAAGTAAACCATAGAAGTATCCAGATATAAGCTTTACTACTACTAAAACTACATTGAAGTCGGGTCCCCAGCAGGACTCCGGAAATACGGGCCGCAATGGTGCACGAGGGAGTCACGAATTGCTAAAATCTATTCAAGTAACTATAAAAATGGATTTTACTTCTCACTACACATTCATCTTTACTACATTACTAAACCTCTAAAATATATATATATATATATATATATACGTGTATTATCACTGTCTAAAGTACGTTGGAGTCGTGTACCGTACGCGAAGGGTCGTGATGGGTGTGCGACTCCTATTTTAAAAGAAATTATGAAAATTAACTGCAATCTCAGTATACAAAACTTACAATAAACTTTGTTTTCAAGGATATTGAGTAGCATTCTAAAACATCTCATTACAAACCCACTTAGGCACTCAATTATACATACATTCGAACAGGGATGCTCCCATTCACAGATGCACTCTGACACTCACACACCTAGTCACACATCCACTCATACACTGATGCAACCTGTCACATACAAAACTTAGAAACTCATTTACCCAGTTACACATTAACTCATACTCTCATACGCACATCCTGAGACATACTAATAAGCTCACAAAGTCACAAAGAGCGTTATTACTCACTCACATACTCAGTTACAAACACTCCTACATCCACTCACAGACCTACTCAGACACCTTCATATACACTCACAGATGCACTCAGACTCTCATGCACCAAATAATACACCCAGTGTGAGACTTATACAGGCACAAAGAAACACTGACATACACTAATTAAAACACCACATACTCACTAACACACCCACTAAGACACTAATGCAGTCAATCACACACTCACTCTCACCACTTACAACTTACAGCAAGGTAATAAAACAAAAAATCTGCAGTGATTCACTGACAAAAACAAAGGTTACGGGGATGTTTTAGTTAGGAAATAGAATTTTTAAAAAACATAGAAATTCACTAAAAAAACAAAGGTTACAGGGACGTTATAGGTCGGCTCAGCATTCACTCATACAAAACAATTGAAATTCAGCAGTTATAGTTACTTGAGCTAACTATAACTTACGCCCCGGCAATGCACTGCTTATGACCTCACATAATATATCACTCATGACATGGTCAGTGACTTCACTGATGACATCACTGATGACATCTCAAATGATATCACTGATGACATCATCCACATAGCCACTCCCACATCCACTCACACCCCCATGTAACCTCTCGTACACCCACTCACACACCCACACAGCCATTCACATACCCATTCATAGACTCACACAACTATCACACAACAACTCACTCTTCCTTAGAGCTCCTCACACACCCAGTCACTCACTCATACACCCACTCACACAACCAGTAACTCTCCCAGACAGCCTTTCACACAGCCATACACTCACCCATACATCTACTCACACACATACTTATTCACCTATACAGCCACTCAAACACACACCCACACACGCATACTGCCTCTTAACACAGTCACTCACTCACCCAAGCAAGCACTCACACACTCACTCACACACCCACACAACCACCTCCATACCCATTCATACAACCATACAAGCACTCCTATATCTGCTCACTGACTTATACAGTCATTCACACACTCACTCTCTAATATAACCATTCACATAGCAACTCACTTAACACACACTCAGCCACTCACTCACCCACATAGCCACTTACATACCCAGTCATGCACTCATACAGTCATTTAGACAACCACTTACTCACCCATACAGTCACTCACATAGCCACTCACTCAAACAGCCACTGACACACCCATTCACTCAGCAAAATAGTCACTCGCACACCCACTCACTGACCCACACAGCTACTCATGTACCTACTTATGCACTTATACACCCACTCACACACCCATACAGCCTCTTACACACCCACAAGACCACTCACACACTCATTCTCACTCACACACCCATACAACCACACAGATACCCACTTATACACCCATGAAATGACTGACACAACCACTCACACACCTTCAGACCTAGTCAGAAATCCACTCACTCATTCAACAGTCACTCATGCATGCACTCATACACCCAGTCACACACTGATACAGACAGTCACACACCAACTCAAATTTCACATGTTGCAGATAGTATCACTCATTAGTAGTACAACTAGTATACTAATCTAACTTTTCTAGTAGGTTAGTATATATATATTTAACACCCATAAACTCTTAAAAACACTTACACTCACTTTATGATGTTATCAGGGATGTCATTTGCGATGTCATTAGTCATGTCTTCAGTCATGTCACTGACGAAGTCATGAGTGATGTAATATATGAGGTCATGAGCAGTGCATTGAAGGGGAGGTAAGTTATAGTTAGCTCAGGTAATTCCTGGTAGTTCTGCTATTCCAAAATCAAATGATGCACCAAGACGCAAATCCTCGGGTCAGGGCCTGTTAGGAGTGTCAGTCCCCAAATATTCCAAATGAAAACTCATCCAACACCTTTCAGTAGCATGAAATCAGGCCCACCAAGAAGAGTAATTCTATGTTTAGCACTATTTCTTAAGGCAAAAATGCCCTTTTGCCTCCAAAATGGGTGCAAGAAAGCATTTTGTGCTAAGAAATAGTGCTAAACTCAATGGAACATGAATAGCAAGCAAAAGCAGCTGCTTGCGCTCGCTAAATGTGCTCTTGGGGTCGGATTTTCACCCAACTTACCCCCTACATTTAGTGTTATTTTCTTATTGAAAAATGCCTCACTCGCATCCAAAACGGGCACGAGAAGACATTTTGCTCTAAGAAATAGCGCTAACTGTGCTGTTGGGGTAGACTTTTCTCCCGACATCTAGGAATAGCATACCCAAAATAGACACAAGGATGCATTTTTTGTAAAGAAATAGTGCTAAATACAGAAGAAAACAAATAGCGAGCATGAGCTGCCACTTGCAGTCACTAAATGTGCTCTTGCATTAGGGTTGAGTTCCCCTAAATTACTATTAATTATGCAAGCAGGTGTAATTGCGTTATTATTGGTAATTTCGCTTCAAAGAGTAACACAGAATTACTGAATTTACTCCAATTACACCGGCGTATTTGAAATGTGTCCAGGACTAATGGCAAGTACCCGAGATATATTTACCTTAGGGCATGAGTTATAATTACTAAAGATAATTTTTAAAACGCTACTTTGTCACTGAATTTTCCCCTAACTATAACGTCACTTTAATCTTTATTAAAGTAAAATGTTATAACCATATGTAAAGTCCTGACCTAAGTTCAAGTCCTGCTTCCAACTCATTGGTGCAGGCCCCTCACTAAAATACTTTGAGCCCTGGAGACCCCGTTGTTGGGAGATTTTTTTTTAAAGGGAGGGGGCCACCGGTGCCCCCTGCCTGAGCCACATTGGACAGCAGGGACGCCATTCCTCTGGGTCTTTGTTTTTATTTAAGTGGATGGGGCACAAGGCCCCCTCCTGAGCCACTCTGGGCCCTGTGGACACGATCCTCTGGGGCCTTATTTTGTTAAAGGGGAGGGGATATACAGCCCCCGTTTCCGAGCCTCTATGGGCTCAGTGGCCCCAATCTGCCACGGGCATTTTTTTAGTAAAGGGAGGTGGCACATGGCCCCTCTCCCGAGCCACTAAGGGCCACTGGGACCCCATCTCCAGGGGCCTTTTTTTGATTAAAGAGAGGGGTGCTGCATGGCCTTCCTCCCTGAGCCAACAGTAAAAGGGAGGTGGGCACGTGGCCTCCCTCCACGAGCCACAAGGACCCCAGTGACTCCATCTCTTGAAGCCTATGAGGGGAGTGTGGTATGTGAACCGCTCTCTGAGCCAATAGTAGTTCAGGGACCCCATCTCCCTGTGCCAAAACATATATTTTAAGGGGAAGAGGATGCGCAGGAGCATTTTCAGAGCTCCCGCCGGGTGTGAGCACATTTGCCTTTTTTGCCCAGGCTCCTGTGGGCAGGGAACCTACTGTGCACCAGGATGGGCTCCATAGGGCATAGTGTATGAGCTGGCCCTGAGTAATGGGGTCCCTGGAGGCTTTTAAGGGTCAGGGTGTTGGGCTGTGCACCCACTCCCCTATTCTTACAGGCTGGCCCAGAAGATGGGATCCCCGGGGCCTATTGGTGGCTTGGGGAGGAGGACTGAACATCCCCCTTCACAAATAAGCAGTACTTTTGGCCCTGTAGATAGGGTCTCGGAGCTTATACTGGCTCCGGGATGGGAGTCGCACATCCACTTCACTTTTTTTTAAAGATGTATATGTATACTTTAGAACTTTGATTTGCACTTAGGCATTTGCACTTTATTTAGAAATGAATTTTAGTGTATTTGACAATGAACGTGTTTTTTGCACTTGCATTTTCATAAGACAACTCTCTGGTATAGTTATGATAATTATGAATGAAGTTTGTAAGCACTTGTACCTTGAAATGTTTGAGGCAGTACATTGCAGTTGCACTTTTTACGCAGAAGAATCAAACTATATCAAATGAAATATATGTCAAGGTGTTGGGGAGCAGTTGACCTAACAGGAGGTTCCACAGTTTGCTTTACAGTTGGACACATGTTTGTATTATTTTAAAGCATTGTGAATCCTTGGTAGTCTATTGTGATACCATTTGAAATTTATAATGCGAAGGTCCAATGTTGTCCACAGTAATATATGTACAGGAAACAGAGTGGGACAATTGAGGAAAAATGAACAACAGTCCCGTTTTTCACAATAAGAAGTATTATTGTGTGAACACTGTAAGTTTATTCAATAGTGGTTTACACTCATTCAGTGCAATATGAGCATTAAAACTTTCTCTATGCACCAAAGTGAATTGGTTATTTAGCGTTGAGAATTATTGAGCACGATGAGAATTTTCGCCTGCATGAGTCGCAGTATAAAGAAACAGAATTATGCGAGGGACAATGAATTTAAATTGCCTTTACGTTTGCTAGATAGACAAGAGAATAATCTTGGGAAAATCCGCATTTATTGATTTTATGTTACCTATTTATTTATTTATGGTAAAGGATCCAATGGTCATATACGTTAGGCATTAGTGGCATTACTGAGTCTGTTTACTATGTCCTTTGAAGTAATGCATCATGTGATGTTCAACCTTCTATTTTTAATGGTGGAGCTACGATGACGCTTTGTTGTGTGAGCAAGGCAGGAAGTGCCAAAACGCATAACAGCAGAGGTTTCAATAAACAAGAAACCTATCATTTGATCCAGTGCCTGTGTCGGTGTCCATTTCTTAATTGAAGGAATTGGAGTTGGAGTTGATGTTGAAGCCGCGCCGTGCTGGGAAAAGCCGCAACACCGACGCACCCTCGATTTGGTGCTTCTTCGAATCCAGCAGCAGTGGTGGTTATGTGAAGTACATAGCGAGAAAGCCCCCCCCGTAGTATCGACAACAGCGTGGATAATTACCGCCAGGTGAGGAGAGACCGGATGCAGTGGGTCAGAGGACGCCTGTAGACTGGAAGTTGTGTCACCAGATAATGCGGAATCCTGCAACTAACTAATGGGGAGAGGAGCTGGGGAGGTTACCTGGTGGAGCTGGATCAGTGTTTCTGTGTTTTATTGGCTTTAACACAGTGTGTGTAAACAAGCGTTCCTGAAAGAAATAATGCTGATATGGATACCTGGATAAGGGAAAGAGAAGAAGCAGTTGACTCAGTGTTCAATGAAGAAGCTGTGGACCCAGCGGTTCAGGCTTGAGGGCCTGAAATCGCAACGAGTGAGAGCAACATACAGTCCCTGATGCGTAAGCTGGAGAAGCTTAAATGCACAGAGGTCTCCAAATGGTGCGAGGTAACCCTAGAGATGTATCTGGATGTCAGAAGAATTCCGCGTGGGCTGAGAGTTCTCATAGCACCCACCTTTGAGAACCCAGACATGTTACAGGAGTGGGCCAGCAACAGTGCAGCTTCATCAGAAAACATGATGAAGATATTGGTAAAATACGCAAAAAAAGATCGTGACAGAATACTTGAGGAAATCAAAGTGTTGGAAGCTGAACTTAAAAGAGTGGCGAAAGAAGACGCCATACAGAAATTTGAGTCTGATATGTATATCAGACTCAAGAAACATGAACAGACAATAAGAGACCGCAAAGCCACAAAGTTTTTGAGAGACAGACTAGATTATCAGCGAGGGCAGATTTTTACATTTGCCCAACGCTTTGATAATATCCGCAGACAGAGATTGTCAAACACTACAGGCCTAGACAAAAAGAAGGCTGAGTAGCGATAAAAAGGAGCTGAATACAGTTCAGAAGCGAGTTCAGTGGTGAGCTCGGATGTAGATACTGGGTCAGAGGATGGCAACAGGAGTGACAACCGCAGCAGAAACCAACTTGAGCCCCCATCTGTAATTGATGAATTGCATTTTTTATGCCTGGACAGGACACAAAACGTAAGACGGAATCAGCAACGGAAAAGAAAGGAACAACAAGGAGGCGTAAAAACCGACGGGTGGGCATGGAGCTGCGATCAGGAGCAAGGGTGAAGGAACCTTATCACCGGAGATAACGGAAGATCCAGCAACGATAATCAATTTGACGGATCTGCACCTAACTGTGGAAGAGTCACGAATACTATCTTTGTACAAAAAACAATTTTAATTACACCCAGACTTGCATTGATTTCTTCAAGTTTGTAAGGAAGCTAAAACTTAAAAAATTATTTTTTAATAGAAAAGACCAACTTGAAAAGACACAGATGGAAACAGATGAAACCCAAAATCTAGAACTTGGAGATTTGGAGGTATTACATGACTTATACCAATTGGAGAAAGAATGTGAAGGACAACCAATGTCTGTGACTTTGAGTGACACTGCTTGTATGGTTGGCTTAGACATTTATGGAAGTACCAAAACTGTATTTAAACCTAAATCGACCTTTACCCCCAACAACCCAAAGGACGCTATAGATGTTTTTTCAGATTTGGTCATTAAATATTTAAAAGCATTATCAGTGTCATCGAGTAAGGTATTCATAAAGAGTGTCAGTCATTATGATAAAAAGTACTCTGCACTGGTAGACAAAATCAAGAGCAGAAAAGACATCGTAGTGCGACAGTCGGATAAGGGGGGCAATGTGGTCCTTTGGCCACTTGAACTCTATAATGAAGAAGCCAAAACACAGTTGAGGGACCAGAATTGTTACTTGAAAGTACCACAAAGCAACAACACAGAGGTGAAGAATAAATATTTGAAAGATTTGGCAAGATGGCGGGGCCTAGGTTTGTTATCTCAGGCAGAATATTAATTTCTGAGGGTAGAGGATCCTGTAAGACCGATCCTCTACCTCATTCCAAAGATCCACAAGAATAAAGAAATCCCACCCGGCAGACCAATAATTTCTGCTATTGGCAGTCTCTTTGAGCCCACCTCCCGATACTAGGATAACTTCCTACAGGAATTCGTTAGAGAGCTTCCTGCTTACATCCAGGATACGCAAGACTTTTTGAACAAAATTACTAATTTAACATGGAGAGACTCATATCTTTTAATCACACTAGACGTAATGAGCCTCTATACAAGTATAGCTCATGAAGACGGAATGCGTGCGATACGCCATTTCCTTAACACACGACCCATCTCATTTTACCAACACTCTGGGATGTTGATGGAAATGTGTAGACTGTGTCTCAATAATAACTACTTTATGTTTGGAGGTGATACATTCAAACAGCTTCAAGGGGCGGCAATGGGCACCTGCTTCGCCCCCAGCTATGCTAATTTGCATATGGGCTGGTGGGAGGAACAGGTGCTCAGAGTCGAACATGCAAAGGAATGGCAGGAAAACATAGTTACATGAATGAGGTTCATTGATGACCTGTTTGTGGTGTGGGATGGCACAATGGACTCAGCTCAGTGCTTTATCCAGGAAATTAATGTTAACTCCTTAAACCTCAAATTCACAGACACTATTAGCAGGTCAAAGGTTTCCTTCTTGGACCTAGAAGTGTATATTAAGGATAGTACAGTGCACACCCGTACATTCAGGAAAGCGACAGCAGGAAAATCTATCCTGCATGCTAGGAGCTTTTGCCTTCAGAGGCTGAAAATGAGTATACCTTATGCAGAGCATCTGAGGATGAAGCGTAACTGTAGTGAGGCCAAAGCTCTGACAGAAGCACAGGCAGGCCTAACAAAGAGGTTTATCCAAAGGGGCTACAGTCCTGATGTTTTGGATCAAGCCTTACATAAAGTGAATAAGATTGAAAAGGAAACTTTACTCCAACCAAATGAGGCCCAAGCCATTAAGAAGAAGAAGATACAGGTGGCCAAATAAGGATGATCACTGGATACAGTGCTTACCATTCCAGGGTGAGGAACAGTTTGTGTAAGCACTGGTATCTAATTAAAAGGGACCCAATTTTAAGTGAAATGTTGCCACGTAGACCACTGATGACCTTTAAAAAAGCTAAATTAATGAGAAATGAGTTGGTAAACAGCAGCCCAGAAGTAGGAACCTCAGAGGGCTGGTTGAAAGCAAGTCTCGGTTTCCACAAGTGCTTTAAATGTAAAGCTTGTAAGATTGCTAGTAATGAGAAGCAAGTCACATCACCACTTATGAAAAGTCCTTGGAAGATCAGAACTTCATTGAATTGTAGAAGTGAGTTTGTTGTTTATATTCTAAAGTGCACGTGCCCAAAACTATACGTGGGCAGCACCATACACATAGTTCACATTCGGATATTACAACATCTGAGGGCAATTAAGAACAACGACAAAAACTACCCAGTTGCACGCCACATCAATGAAGTCCATAAGGGTGATGTGAGTGATTTGTCCTATTTTGCAGTGGACCAGGTGCCAAAATTAAGGAGGGGTGGAAATCGTTAGATGAGATTGCGTCAGTTGGAGTCCAAATACATACTGATATTCAACACTAACATTCCTTCTGGACTCAACGCAGATGAAGATTTACATGTCCATTTGGGTTAATCAGGCTACTCATAAGCAGTGTTTTTAATGTTTTACAGGTTTTGAACAGAGAGAGGAAGGTAAAAAGCGGAGATGCATAACAAATGACGTAGGAGACTAAGAGGATGGGTCCTAGTATTGATTTTTCAGACTCAAGGAGGTGCTTGAGATGTGAATATTTTATACAAAGTAAGAAGCAATATATTATTGACCACTATTTTATTAAGGGCCTTTCGCTATATGAATTTGCACATTTAGACTATTAAGACATATTTGACATAACTGCTCCCTTAATTTTTAATTTTTAATTTTTAATGGAGATAGTAGGTTTTATGAAAGCATTTGCACTTTACTGTTCATTGCAATGATCTTATGCAGTATTTGCACATTTATGATGTAGTTAGTTTACAAACATTTTAAATTGTAAATGAGTTCTATAAAGCACTTGCACCTTAGAACTTTGATTTGCACTTAGGCAGTTGCACTTTATTTAGAAATGAATTTTAGTGTATTTGACAATGAACGCGTTTTTTGCACTTGCATTTTCATAAGACAACTCTCTGGTATAGTTATGATAATTATGAACGAAGTTTGTAAGCACTTGCACCTTGAAATGTATGAGGCAGTACATTGCAGTTGCACTTTTTACACAGAGGAATCAAACTATATCAAATGGAATATATGTCAAGGTGTTGGGGAGCAGTTGACCTAACAGGAGGTTTCACAGTTTGCTTTACAGTTAGACACATGTCTGTATTATTTTAAAGCATTGTGAATCCTTGGTAGTCTATTGTGATACCATTTGAAATTTATAATGCGAAGGTCCAATGTTGTGCACAGTAATATATGTACAGGAAACAGAGTGGGACAATTGAGGAAAAATGAACAAGAGTCCAGTTTTTCACAATAAAAAGTATTATTGCGTGAACACTGTAAGTTTATTCAATAGTGGTTTACACTCATTCAGTGCAATATGAGCGTTAAAACTTTCTCTATGCACCAAAGTGAATTGGTTATTTAGCTGTGAGAATTATTGAGCACGATGAGAATTTTCGCCTGCATGAGTCGCAGTATAAAGAAACAGAATTATGCGAGGGACAATGAATTTAAATTGCCTTTACACTTGCTAGATAGACAAGAGAATAATCTTGGGAAAATCCACATTTATTGATTTTATGTTACCTATTTATTTATTTATGGTAAAGGATCCAATGGTCACATACGTTAGGCATTAGCGGCATTACTGAGTCTGTTTACTATGTCCTTTGAAGTAATGCATCATGTGATGTTTAACCTTCTATTTTTAATGGTGGAGCTACGATGACGCTTTGTTGTGTGAGCAAGGCAGGAACTGCCGAAACGCGTAACAGCAGAGATTTCAATAAACAAGAAACCTATCGTTTGATCCACCGCGTGTGTCGGTGTCCATTTCTTAATTGAAGGAATTGAGGTTGGAGTTGATATATATATATGTATATATATATATATATGTGTGTGTATATATATATATATAATAAGACCTCCGACCCTCGGTCTAGGTCCACTCTCTACCCGCAGCTCCGCTGTGCCGTCTCTTGCCTCCAGACCCCGACCTCCTCCTTGGGAGGTTCGAGGCTGCTGCCCGCTCCAACTGGGACCAGACTGCCTGCAACCACCGTAACCTTTCTCAGCCGTTTTTTTTTCTTAATTTTTCCCTGTTGTGCCACTGTTATTGTGCCCATCTGTGTCTTGCTCTAATTCCACCACTGTTTTTATTTTCTCGTGCCTGCCTGTTCCTTTCGCCTTTTGTCGCTGCTGCCCCTGCGGCCCCTCCCCCGGAATTCCCCCCAGAATTCCCCCCGAATTCCCCCGGAATTCCCCTCCGGAATTCCCCGCTCCCACCTCCCAGCCTCTTCTCCCTCCCACCTCCCCTATTTAATGGCGGCCGCTGCGTGGCCACACGCAGCGGGCACGCCACTGGCGCGCCAAAGGCAGCCCGTCTGCGCCCGTCCGCGACCCGACCGTGGCCAGCGCCAGGAAACCTGGACCTCCCACTACCCATTGCTACGACACCTCCACCCTCCTCGCACTCAACCCTGGAAGACTTAGAGAATGCCAACAGGCCTCTCCGAACACGACCCATGGCCAGTTCTCCTGCCTCCACTGCTGCCAGACCCTCACCGCCACCCCGGCCTCCAACACCGCCGACGCCAGCACCAGCGACACCCTAAAATGCATCCTCCTCAATGTACGCTCCGTACACATGCCATGGAAATCTGGAACCTACTCGACTCTCTCTCGATCGACATTGCCTTATTCACAGAGACCTGGACCAACGCATCCTCCGCCCCGACATCAGCACCGCCATCCCAGACGGATACAAGATCCATAGGAAAGACCGCCCCAACCACCCTGGAGGGGGCCTCGACATCGCCCACAAGAGCACACTCCGCCTCACCACCTCCAGCGAAACCTTCCCCTCCGCCGAACACCTGCACTTCCAGATCCAGACCACCCCCAAAGCCACACTCTGAGGAACCCTCATCTACAGACCCCCCGAACACCCTTCGCCGCCACCATCACCGACTTCATCGCCTCAGCAAACTACTTACTCATTGGAGACCTGAACTTCCACCTCGACAACCCCAGCGACCCCAACTCCACTATCCTTCGTGACAACCTTGCCAGCATCGGACTTAACTCGTCAACACACCGACCCACAGAGCAGGACACCCCCTCGACCCCATCTTCGCGGCAGGAAACAGCATCCAATTCAGCCACACAACGCAGCCACCATGGACCGACCACCACTGCGTACACTTCGCCATCAACAAACCCAAGGCACCCAAACCAGCCCCACGCCCACCTCGAAGGAACTGAAGCAAGGTTACCGACGAGCAACTTAACTCCACCCTCACCCGAGACAACCACACCTGGGCACCCCACGCAAACTACGCAAACGACGCAGCCAGAGAACTCCACACCTGGATCTTCAACTGCGCAGACGAGCTCGCCCCGCTACGCAACCCCGACAGACAACGCCCCAGGAAAGCCGCCTGGTTCACCACCGCTCTCCAAGAAGCCAGACGCACCTGCAGACGCCTGGAGAAGAACTGGAGAAACACCAAGACAACCGAAAACCACACCATCTACAAAGACGCCATGACGGACTACCACAACCAGATCAGAGCCACCAAGAGGAACTTCATCCACAACAAAATCCGGGCCAACTCCACCAACTCCAAGGAACTTTTCAGTGTCATTCAGGAATTCACCAACCCACGCAGCGAAGCCACAGACATCACCCCATCCCAAGACCTCTGCGACAAGCTTGGAACCTATTTCCACCTCAAGATAAAAAACCTCTATGACAACTTCATCGACCATCCACCAGGCACCACAGACGGCCCCCCGCCCCCCAGAAACACCAGCCAGCCCACCATCTCCAACTGGACACCGATCATGGCCGAAGACACTGCCGCGACCATGAAAAGCATCCACTCGGGGGCCCCCACCGACCCTTGCCCCCCTCACATGTACCACAGAGCCGCGGCTGCCATCGCACCCGAACTGCAACGCACATCAACACCACCTTCAAAACAGGCACCTTCCCAGACGACTGGAAGCATGCAGAAGTCAGACCCCTGCTCAAGAAGCCCACAGCTGACCCCACCAACCTCAAGAACTATCGGCCCATCTCGCTCCTCCCCTTCGCAGCCAAAGTTGCAGAGAAAACAGTCAACAGGAAACTGACACGATTCATTGAAGAGAACGCCGTCCTCGACCCGTCCCAATCCGTATTCCGAAGCAACCACAGCACAGAGACTGCCCTACTCGCTGCCACAGACGACATCGGCACCCTCCTGGACCAAGGCCACTCCGCAGCCCTCATCCTACTCGACCTATCAGCGGCCTTCGACACCGTCTCTCACCACACACTAGTCGCCAGACTACACTACGCAGGCATACAAGGAACAGCCCTGGACTGGATCCGATCATTCCTCACCGGAAGAAGCCAAAGGATCAGACTCCCACCCTTCCTCTCCGACCCAACGGAAATCACCTGCGGAGTCCCACAGGGTTCATCACTGAGCCCCACCCTCTTCAACATCTACATGGCCCCCCTCGCAGCCATCGTCCGACAACACGGCCTCAACATCGTATCCTATGCCGACGACACCCAGCTCATCCTCTCCCTCACCAAAGACCCCACCACTGCCAAACTCAACTTCCAGAAGGGAATGCAAGACGTCGCAGTCTGGATGGCCAACAGCTGCCTGAAGCTCAACGCCGAGGAGACAGAAGTCCTCATCCTCGGTACCACCCCTTCTGGATGGGACAGCACCTGGTGGCCGACCGCCCTCGGAAGCCCACCTACCCCCTCAGACCACACCAAGAACCTTGGCATCGTACTCGACTCATCACTCACCAAGAACCGACAGGTCAATGCCGTCACCTCCAGCTGCTTCAACACCCTCCGCATCCTCCGCAAGACCTTCAAGTGGATCCCCCCTGAGTCAAGGAAGACAGTCACCCACGCACTCATCACCAGCAGACTGGACTATGGAAACGCACTCTACGCTGGCATCAACAAGTCCCTACTCCGCAAACTCCAGACAATACAGAACACCGCCGCCAGACTCGTCCTCGGCATCCCCCGACACAAACACATCAGCCAACACCTACAAAGTCTCCACTGGCTCCCCGTGGAGAAAAGAGTCACTTTCAAAATCCTCACTCACGCCTACAAATGCCTACACAACAACGGACCCAAATACCTCAATGACAGAATCAACTTCCACGTACCCAAAAGAGACCTCCGATTTTCCAACCTCGCACTGGCTGAAACCCCGCGCATCCACAGAGCCAGAGCAGGAGGAAGATCCTTCTCTCACATTGCAGCCAAGACCTGGAACGAGCTACCGGCAGACATCAGACGCGCCCCCTCCCTGAATACCTTCAGGAAGACCCTCAAGACCTGGCTCTTCGGCTTAACAGATCTGCGGAACCCCCCCTCCCTCAGCGCCTTGAGACCCTCACGGGTGAGTAGCGCGCTTACAATTCCCTGATTAATTGATTGATTGATTGATTGATTGATTGATTTATATATATATATAAAAAAACAAAGGTTAAAAAGATTTTTTTGTTATTATAGTTAAGTGAAATTGTAAGTTAAAATGTAATATTTTAAGCTCAAAGAAACACTGAAATGCACCAGTTATAGTTAAATGAAGTAACTATAACTTGCGGATGTAATCAGTGTTCTTATCAATGGAATCATAAAACATGCCATAAGTGACTTATTATGGAGGTCGTATGTGAGGTCAAAAGCAGTGCATGGCTAGTTCATGGTCTCATCAGCAATGGGTATTAGTCATTAAGGATGTACTGCATTACTGCCCTGACCAATAAAAAATAAAAGGCGAGTTTAGATGCTTCAGTGGCTGGATTGGTCATGCACTAACCCAAGTTTTTTTTTTACTTTCTGGCAACTTACAATAAAACTATCATGGTTATCGTTCAAGTAGCACAAGTAGAGCATATTTGGCAAATGAGAGGACTATTCTAATCCTTCGGTGTATGGATCAGCCATTATCATATACGCTATAAATATTAAGGCTCTCTTCTTTTCTTGCTGTTCTTTAATCTCATTCCATTCAAATTGCAACCCCCCAAAATAGGATTCGAGACAAAGCACAAGTTTCTTCTAAGTACCCTGGAACCTTGTTTCCATTACTTACTTTATGAAAGGAACTCTCTTTGTCTGGGTCTTTGGACAACATTGGGCCAGGTGTACTAAGATTGGATTTGCAAAACATGGTCTCAAATGGAGCCCTGACTTTTTGTGAATACAAACTGTTCGTGCAAACCAACCTATGTACTAGTAGTTCTGTTCACAAAATAGGGAATCAAATGGATTTGAAGAACATGCTGCCTAATGAATATTCATTAGACTTGTCAGAGTTTGAGTCACCCTGTGATCGGCTACAATCACAAGGATGGTGGTGTACAAGGGACAGCACACCATCATCTCTGTGATTGCATTTCACAATGGACCTTTCCTTTTAAATCATCCTGGTTTCCTTAATGGAAACCGGCCTCCTTTAAAAAAAAAAATCCATTTTGAAAAACTTCTGTGAGATTTGGCAGTGGTCTGCTGGATGACTTTCTACTTACTCTGAAGCTGCCTCCCGGGTTCCCAAAGGGTAAGAGATCCAAAGGGGATCTATTCCCCTATTCAAATCAGTTACTAGCCCAACTTGGGAGTCAGTAAATGAACAATGGTTTGGGACCAGAATTGTGATTGCAAACTAATGACACAAACCTCTTCCAAATTTCAGTCCGGTAGGGGTCGAAAACTCCGCTTGCCAATTCAGAAAACCTTTTTCCGCAAACGCCATTCTGCGATTTCCATAAAAATGTCCAAATCGCAAAATGGCTTGAATATATTGGAAAAGGTGCTCTTATTACATCTAGGAGAAACGTGCTAACTTGGACTCGCAAGCCTGTCAACAAGCAGACACTGCAAGGCTCTCTGATGTGAGCAAGATTGAGATGCCGAGCGTACAAATATAGATTCTTCCCACGAACACTTTTGCAAAACCGCTCAACAAAAGAACAGCAGACGCCTGTTATAAATGTAACACCTTTTAATTGACTATTTCAAACACTGCGGTGTCGGCTTAAATCAACAGAGTCTAATTTTCCAAATCAGACCTTTTCATTTAAAGTTTCCTTAGACAGCACGACACCTGCTGCGCCTCTTTCTCCCTAACAAAGGGCTCTCACCTTCTTTCGCTTCCATTGTACAACGTGGCAGCTGCAGATTAAACGTGCACACGTATTCCTTCAAGGCTAGATGCTGTTTCCTTCCAGGTCCCCTTCTAAATAGTTAATTAGACAAAAAGTTGTTTTCTAAAGAGAGCATATTAAATAATGTGTTCATCAAAGGGAAGGAGACTGTAAGAAACTAATGTGTCATAGTTTGTTTGAGAGCTGGCATTTCCTCTTCATCTCCTTCATAAATTATAGCGAGTTATATTTTTATTTCAGCATTCCTTTTGAAAGCACTTTAAATATGAACTAATTTGGTCTTGTGATTAGCAGCCAGATGAATTAGTAGCAATAATGTTATGCAATCCTAAACATTGGTTGCAAGTTGTTCTTTTAGAATAAAATACAAAATTACATTATGACAACTCAGAATAGGTCTAAAATATAACATTACATAATAATAACTCCGAAGAGGTATAAACAGTATTAGACCATTGGAATGTTGGGAGCTCCTTTGAAGACAATGGAGTAGCTCAGGGCTTATAATGGCTGGTATAAGCCCAGCACTCCAACATTCCAATGTTTGTCTTTTTGTTTCTCCATTTTTAATTTAGAACATTCTACCCTTAGTGGGTGGAATGTTCTAATAGCCTTATAGCCCTTCTGGCTCAGGCTATACCAGTTGTTAAAGGCCCTCTCCCTCGTTATAACTCGGGATCAGGGCCTTTAACAACTGGTATAGCCCTCAGCAGCGGGCTATAAGGCTATATTAAAAATCGTTTCAATGCTTGCTTTATTTTGGTAGTGAACAAATGCATTACATTTTACACAGCTAGATTCAAAGGGTTTCAGTTTCAGAGATGCATTTCACCCATTTACATAATTTTAAAATATTTAGGGCCTTAATCACAAAGGCATTTTGGAGTATGTAAAGTAGTTCTCCTGTCGGACTCTTTTACTTAATTAATCTTATATGCCTTAGTAAACTAGCCCCGAAACATCTAAAATGGGAATAAAAGAGATTATTGGCAATATTTGGATGCAATACCTACAAAAAGAAAGGCAAGTGCACTCTTTGCTCTTTTACTAATAGGGAGTTGGATATTTCAGGGCTGATTTGCAAAGCCATGTAAGAGTACGTAAAAAAGAAGTCCTGTAGTACTACTTCCCATACTTACAAAGGCTTGTGAGGTTTGTGAATCGCAGCTGCGGCCCATGCAGGTAAGAGCGGTGGGGCCCGGTGGGGGAAGGGGTATTTCGACGGACGACAACGAGGGAAAATTAAATAAATAATTATTTTTCCCTCGTCTTCGTCAGCCGCAATCACCCCCCACCGGGCCCCACTGCTTTTACCTGCAGGGTCCGGGGCTGGTGAATCAGCCCTCTGTGACTCAGCTCAATTTTTAAGTGAAGGGGTTGGCAGGGCACGCTGGGAATGGCAGACTGATGTATTTGTTCAAGGCCTTAAGTTTCAAATCTCAGCCAGTGAGTTAGCCTGCACTTACATCACCATACCTGCAGCTTGAAAGGAACTGATACATTTTATTATTACCCAGCTGTTTTTGTTCAGCGTGGCATGAGAGACCTGGTATTTTAGCCATTAGCATTTTTCATTCTGGAACATTTTTGTTATATGTATTTAGTTACTCATATGCTCTTTGTATGATGGGGTGAGGTGTTGTTGACTGAATACATCTCTATACAAACAGAACATAAGATTTAGATGTGTCAGAAATTCAGAATCTGTATATATAGCAACTGAAAATATGAATGCACAACTGCGGATCATAAAACTTTTCTAGAGCACTTGCTTAATTAGATGTGCATTTTTATCCCCCTGAATACCCTTTAAGACAGAAGAATAAACAACAGTATTAATGCTCATGTAAAACTGTTTTGTTTATAACAATGACATCAACATTGAACACATTTAAATATGTAGATGACATATTAGGAGTATCACTTTCAGTTGCTAAAGTTGCTGCTTTAGGTGCAGGATAGGTCTGTCTTTAGCTTCCTCTCCAGATTTATCAATAATAAAAAATGTGCAAAAATAAAACACATTGGAGCAGATTTACCAACATTTTTCACTGTGTTTGTGTCACAAAAGTGTCACAAACCATCCAAAAAGAATTTTTCTTAATATTTACTTACCAGCGAAAAACTTATGTTGCGCTGGTAATTGCCTAAGAGTAACACAAAGTAGCACGAAGTGCTGTTTTGCGTTAGTTAGCGTCGAGGCGGGAATTACATGGGTGTTACCATGCAACCACCCATGTTTTTTCACACAAAACCCTATCTACCAAAAAACTGAGACAGGGTTTTGCGTCAAATATTAATGTCTTTTGAAAGCAGGCGTTAAAACGAGAAATGTTTTCATTTTTCCAATTTTTTCTAACTTTGCTTGTGTGCTGCACTGTACAGCACACATACAAAGTAGAAAAAGCTTTAAAACTTCTCTAGCTATAGTATTTTGTACTGGAAGGAAACCCTTCCAGTATAAAACCTACGCTAGACTCATGCACACAATCTTGCACAATGGTCGCAAAGTTGTGTGCGTGGAGCACAGCAGCAAAATTATGCACCGGTGTGAGAGAGAGGGGAGGAGAGTGCCATATCTCTGTAAATATGGCACTCTCCTGATCCCTTCTTGTCTCACAACGCAGCGCATCATTTTTGGCTTCAGCGCTTCGTTGGGTGATAGTTTGATAAATCTGGCCAATTATGTATAGAGAGGGGCTTTGAGTAAGGGCCAGATGTACGACGTGATTTTGCATACGCAAACGGGTTTGCGACCCGTTTGCGCATGAAAAATCACTGTGGGCCATGTACAAACACTATTTTGTGACTTGCAAAAAATTGCGAGTTGCAAAATAGTGTTTTGCGACTCGCTATTAGAAAGGGGCGTTCCTTTCCTAATAGCGACTGCAGCGCCATGTACCAATGTTTTACGACCGCAATTGCGGTCGCAAAACACTCACAAATTACCGCCCTCTTCAAGACGGTGGTAATGGAGTCGCAAATGGGAAGGGGTCCCCGGGGGACCCCTTCCCCTTTGTGACTGGCTCTGAAAATATTTTTCAAGGGCAGGCAGTGGTCCCAGGGACCACTACCTGCCCTTGAAAAATTAAACGAAGATAGGACACTGTAGGAGGAGGCAAGATGGCGCCAGAGTGACATCTCCGCCGCAAAGCTCCGCCGATCGGACCCCGTAGACACTTCTTTATACGCTCACTGAATACATAATGCGAAAAAATTGACTGATTAAGTAAAAATGCAGCTGAGAGACTTACCCGGGCATCTGCAAGTTTACCTTATCTGCTCTGTCGACTCAAGGAATACTCTCTCATCTCTCCCCAGCCTCGAGGGTGTTTGCACGGATCGGGCATCCTGGATCTTCCCCGCCCTGCGTGACTTTCCTCCAACGCTGCCAAAACGTAGAATCTCTTCGGTGATCCACAGCGCACCGCTTGTCACGAGGAAAGCTTCTCTGAGTTTACAACATACTGGGCAGCACGTCGCTTTCCTGGTAACTGGATACCTTTACGAGATACTTTGTTGCAGCAATTGGAGTCTTCGTAAACAAGTGAGGATGGCTGGCTGGCAGGGGGACGAAATCAGTTAAGGGGAAAAATGTGCCTTCGCTTAGCTCCCTAATGCACATCCTCACAGCCCAGCTCAGCGATAGTGGACACCTGACAGAAAAGGCTGGACACCCGGGGCGCTAAGAGTAAGAGCGGCAACGGGGGAGAGAGGGGGAAGTGCACTGATAAAAACTCGGGTGAATGGCATGCAGAAAATACTGAGAATGCAAAGAAAACTCAAGTAAAATCTCACAAAGAAGCCGGCCACTCCCAACCATTAATCACCAGCAGCTTTGGTGCAATAGGGGGGCTCGGACCTGGGCCCAAGTCTCAAGTAGAAGCTTCGACTATTGCAGAGGAGGCGGTGGAGCAGAATGAGAGAACACTGTTTAATCAGAAGCTGCCAACTGCACTCTATGAACCGAGGCTTCCAGGCACTCCCTTCCCCACAGAACAGGTGGCTAAAACAAGCTCTGAGGCACATTCTACTCCTCTAACTCAACAACACCACACAGATGGGGGTAGCTTTGGGGACAAGCCAGCAAAACTCAGCAGCAAATCAAGCAAACCAGGTGATGGCGCAAATACTACTGTAGGAACTGTAGAAACAGTAGAAACACCACAAGATATAAGCTATGCGCTCCATGGCCACTTACCCAAAATGCCTGATAGTCAAGAAAGGTTCTTCTCGTTAACGGATGAATCGGAGATATCAGATATAAGCATTTCTGTATCAAGTGGAGAAGACGACCCAAAATGGTATAGTAGCTCTAATACAGACTCTCAGAAAAATAAACATGGCCAGAAAAAACTGCAAAAAATGGGGGTCGCCAGAGAAGACACAATATCTCTGACAGAGGAAGTGCTACAGATCTGAGATGGGACTATACTGATACACAGCTTACAATAGTATCAGACACAATGGACGCTTCAAGTGGCAATGAAACAATTACAGGCAGCAACAAACGAGAAGAGGAAGGAGGGACAAAGAGCGAGCCAGAACTGGCAGTTGTGCTACATTCCATCAAGAGCTTCCAGGAGGAAGCGAAAGCAGATAGCCGCAGATCACATTTGGCTGCCAAGAAACTACAAGGGGCTGTCAGGAGGGTCGGCAAAACTTGTGCCGAAATTGCAGATCGGATGGCTTCTGTAGAGGTACGGACGGAGTATCTAGAAAAAGATGTAGCCACACTGAAAATTCAAAGAGATGAACACGAGAGCATAGTCAAGGATCTTATGTGGAAGATGGAGGAGCAGGAAAATAGGCAGCGGCACAACAATCTCCGCTTCCTAGGGATTCCTGAAGGTGCGGAAAGGGATGATCCCAGAAACTTTATGATCACGCTTCTCAAAGGGGCTTTTCCAGAACTACACTCTTGGGACTGGGATAAAGAAGTTCAGCAAGCGCACAGATTCCCACTAACCGCAGCAAAACGCTCCTCATCAACGCAGCAACACCCCCGTGCTATGCTTCTATTCTTTGGGAATTTTCTCCTCCGTTAAACTCTTTATGATTTGGCTAGGCCCACAAGTAGAAGGACCTTTGATGGAATCACCTTTTTTACTAGACCTGACTTTGCTCACGCCACAGTCGAACGCAGATGGAGACTAAGGCAGCTCTTTGCCCCCTTTCAAAAACTTGGAGCTGATGTGTATCTTCAGAACCCTGCTAGACTAAAGATCGTATAGAAGGGGACTACACGCAGTTTTGTTTCAGAGATCCAGGCCAAAGTATACCTAGAGGAAGTTACTGGGAATAAGTAGCAGTAGCAGTAGCAAAATGTTCTGTATCCCGGTCTGATCAAGAGAATTTGTGTAGCTGTACAGTTACAGATATGGATTTTAATATTTTTGCTATCCCTGTTTATATAGTATAAATATGTTCTTCTACATAGACACGTAAGGGACTACACTGGGGGGGAAAGATTAGGCGGGTGCGCGGGGCTCTGTTTCCTCGGATGCCAACTCCCTGGCCTTGGTTAGGCCAGGTAACCTCAATAATTGGTGGAGGGTGGAGGGGTGGGAGAGGGAGGGGGGGAAGGGTGTCAGACAGGAATTTTAAAAGGATAGGAGAAATGAGCCTATGTCGTTAGAGGCGGATTATTCTGGTTTAAACTGGTATGTTGGTAATATCAGGATATCTGGTGATAAACTGGTCACGCAAAGTACTGAGTATGGAGCTTTATCTGGAATGCAAGATTTAAGTAGATGGGTGTGTTAAAGGTTATGTCCATGAATATATGTGGTCTGAAAGATATAAAAAAAAAGGCAAAAAGTGGCAGTAGGACTGCAAGCACTGGGTGTTAACATTGTATGTCTACAAGAAACACACATAGAAGGTTCTCAAACACATGTTTTAAAAACACTAGGGTTTAGGTTGATATGTGCGACGTCACAGGACGCCAGGGTCCGGGGGGTAGCTATTTTAGCTAAAGGGAGTGGGCCTGTGTTTAGCCAATCTAAAGCAGATACATTTGGTCGTTGGGCAGTTACTGAATGCCAATATGGGGGTGGGCAAAAAATAACGCTCTGTACAATATATGGAAGCAACAGTGATGATCCGGTGGTGTTTGATGATATCTCAAATGAACTTACACATTGGCCGTTACCATTAATGGTCTGCGGGGACTTTAACATTAACCTTCCTAACGATTGGTCTATAAAGGAGGGTTGGCAATACACAGGCCGTAAACCTAAAGTGTTTAGGGCATTAAAGAATATGTGTCAGACACATGGTTTAGTGGATGGTTGGCAGACTCTAAATGCCAATGACCCAGGGTATGCTTTTTTTTCTAACCCACATCTCACCCACGCTAGAATAGATTATGTACTTATTTCCAATTCATTAAAAGCAAAATGCCGAATTGAGAAGCTGCCACGTGTCCTATTGGATCATAACCCATTAATTTGTAATTTAGAAATAGGAATGGGTAATTTACCAATAAGGTCCTGGACATTCGAGAAGTCCCTGCTTTTAGATAGTGAATACTGTGCACGCATGAGAGAATGGATCTCAAACTTTTTGGAAGATAATCTAGGGAGCACGTCAATTGAAATAGTTTGGGATGCCTTAAAGGCGGGAGTTCGAGGGGAAACGGTACGATTCTCACTAAACGCTAATAAGCAAGCTAGGGAATCTCTGAAGTTATTACAGGAGAATCTAAGGCTGGCTGAAGAAGAATTGGTAAGGGCAGCTATAACAAATAACGGGATAGAGGGAATACAAAAATACAAAGACAGGTTGCAATTGCCAAGGCAGCAATTACCAACACATTTACTGATAAACCTGTAAAAAAAGCTTTATCACAAAAAGAAACGGTTTATGAGGTAAACGAGCAAATCGGCCTCCAACTTGCCGTGCGTACAAGACAACAGACCTCTTCAAACTGATACGAGAGATTAGTGATCCTCTGTTAGGTCAAATAACTGACCCTGAACTCATAAGAGATGCTTTTTGGAGATTCTATCAGGATTTATATACTGCAGAGGTGGGGGGTGGCCAACTAGATATCGAGGGTATCTAGATAATGTAGTAGGCGAAAAATTTGATGTTGAAGATCAGGCAATCTTAGAGGATCTAACTGACGAGGAAGAAATTCTAAGGACAATCAAAGGTCTGGCAAAAGGGAAAGCGACCGGAATGGATTGTATTCCGTCTGAATTCTATGTCACCTTTATAGATCAAATCAAAATTATTTTTTCAGACCTCATGACACATATTTTTAAGGGCGGTCAACCTCCAAGCTCCTGGTCTGGGGCAAAAATAGTTATCTTTCCAAAAAAGAACAAACCTTCAGAACAATTAGGGTCTTATCGACCTATTACACTCATTAACGCGGACTCGAAGATATATTCGAAAATCCTGGCTAATAGAATTGCACCCATCATCTATAAAGTGATCTCCAAATGTCAACATGGCTTCGTGCCAGGGAGATCCACTATAAATCATATCCAAAGAGTGATCACTTTATTTGACACTATGGATGTTGCAGGAGACCCTATGGCATTGGTTCTACTAGATGCCGAGAAGGCCTTTGATAGGGTCTCCTGGCAATATCTGTGGGCTGCCATGTCCAGGGTCGGAATTAAGGATCGGTATATCCAGGCAGTGCAAAAATTGTATATTAAACCAATAGCGGCAGTAATGTATCTTATCTAAGGAATTCACAATATCCCGCGGTACGCGGCAGGGTTGTCCATGCTCACTGCTGTTATTTGCGATCTACATCGATCCCTTCATCCGTAGACTTGAAGAAAACATTGAAATAAGACCTATATGGTCACAGGATTATCCCACCAAATCCCTGGCTTATGCGGACGATATAGCTGTGGTAACTGCTGATTCTAATACGGCTATGACAGCTATTGAAGACGAGGCCAAGAGTTTTGGACAAGTCTCTGGGTATGCTTTGAACCAAGGGAAAACTCAGATTGTTTTGAATGATAAAACTAAAATGAATGACGCGCGTGTCTTAGAAAAGGCTACATATTTAGGGGTCTGCATTTCATCCAAACTTGATAACGTGGTTAAATTAAATCTAAAACCAATTATGGATGTAATGCAGAAAGATCTCCAACGTCTTGATAATTTGCATCTTTCTATTATTGGCAGAGTTAACGTTGTTAAGATGTTGTTTTTTCCTAAGATTCTATATTTGTTCAGAGCGATATGTTTACTAGTTTTCAACACAATGGTTTAAATCAATAGAGCGTATGTTTACTAGTTTTATTTGGGCTTACTCGCAACCACGGAGGGCCTATAAATTCCTCACCCTTTCTAAGGGTAGGGGAGGGCTAGCACTCCCAAATTTAAAAGCATATTATTGGGCCTCCGTCTTACTGTATAGCAGAGAGTTAATACAGAACGATAGTCAGGAGGTACCGGTGGACAGTACACCATCTATTTTTCAACTAGTGCTTGGCAGTAAGAGTAGAGGATATTTCTGGCGCCATCTGCATGATAGTTACTATAAAAAAGTCAGGTACAAAACTCTATATAGTGGGTTTAAGGTATGGAGTTCATTAAGAAGAATGCTCGGCATAGGGAGAATTTCTTTTTATACCCCCTTAATCGACAATCCAATCCTCCCGGAGGTTTTTAGAGGAATTTATATGCAAAAATGGAAAGAGGCAGGAATTGTTCAGATAGGCTGTCTTCTCTCCTTACAGGGATACAATCCTTTGAAGAAATGAAAAAAGATTTTAATTTAGACTGGCGGGACTTCTTTAAGTACCTCCAAATTAGAGATTTTTTGTCACGAAAGGTCGGCGGAAGGGCACAATTCGAGAAAGTCAGAATCGTGGAGAAATTACTTCACACCAAAACAAGTACTATCGGGGATATATATTCTCTTATTAATGCGGTATTTCCTGACGATATGGATAAAATGTTACAGAAATGGTAGGAGAAAGTAGGAATTTCCAATGATGAATTTAATTATGCATATTCGATGTCACAAACTATCCTCATGTCTACGAAATTACAAGCACAGTTTTTTAAAACATGTTTTTTTTTATATTATACGCCTGATAAAATTGCTAAGTGGGGGAGTGGTAAGGGAACATTTTGTCCAAGATGTATGTTATTCAATGCGGATAGCATACATGTTTTCTCTGCATGTGACGAGCTAACAGCATTGAAGAAAGATATAGGGAAATTCTTGACCGAAGTATTACAAACTGAAATAGTACTGACCAGTGATGTTATTTTATTAGGGGCGGCGGATCCTAATAATGCAAGAGCAGGACACAAATTTATTTTTATCGCCATGGCGGTTTTAAGAATGTGTATCGCGTCCGCATGGTTGGACCCTAATGCCCCATCATTCCAGCAATGGTTAGCCAGGTTGTTAGCAATCTCCAATTTAGAAGTTGCCATATATAAACGAAAGGGTAGGAAAATGCGTAGAAGAGGGGTGAAGATCTGGACCCCCCTACTGGATTGGATCTCAATGTAGCGCGTAAATAGCGGAAGATTATTTATACCCGTTAACGCAATGCTGTGTAGAATTCTATCTAAAGATGATGATGTATGTAACTGCTATCGTAATGCATAATGGATTGTATTTTGGAATAAGATGATGGATAATGATATAATGAATTTGAATCTATATTCCTGTCTGACGGGGGGGTGGAGGGAGGGTCAGGGCTGTTTATTTTTTGGAAAAACTGAATAAAGATCGTTAAAAAAATAGAAAAATGAAACGAAAACGTTTCATTTTTCTTTTTAAATGCATCCCGTTTTCCTTTAAGGAAAACGGGCTGCAATTAAAAAAACTGCTTTATTGAAAAGCAGTCCCAGACATGGAGGTCTGCTGGGCCCAGCAGGCTGCCATCCCTGGGAGGGCCAGCCATTCCCAATGGGCTTGCAAATTGCAAGTGGCTCATTAATATGCATGAGCCTCGCATTTTGCGATCCCATTGGGAATCGCTAATAGTGTCTCAGACACTGTTGTACATACCAAATTGCGGCTCGCAAATTGCGAGTCGCTATTGCGACGCAATTTGCGAGTCGCAATTTGCTTGGTCGTACATCTGGCCCCAAGTCATTTCAGGCACCCCTTGTTTGAGAGTGTCACTCATAGTTTGGAACAGCCCACATACTGGTCATTTGATGTTTGAAGTATCATTTAATGATGTAAATTAGGCTGTGTACCAGAGTTTCCATTGGCAGAGTTGAATGAGCGTCTGTACCGGCATAAGAGCACTTTTTCCTTGCAATGTGCAATAGAGTTCTCTGAATCCACTACTATGAAGCATTGCACTACCGCCCTCCAGCAAGCTCTTTTATGCAACATATTCAGAAGGGAAACACCAGTGTGACCTCCAGACATACAGAGGAACATGGAACATCATTTATGGCTTTCGGTGCCGGAGCAGTATCTAAGATGCTGTCCTGAATCAAGCGCCACACAGCCTCTACTGGTGGAAATAGAAAATCTAGATCTAGAGTCTTGTGATCCTCCTGCTGTTTACCCTCAACGCCATTGTGAAATATATACTTCTCTATTGCAAAATTCACCTTTCTCAGGCACTTTTCAACCAATGTGGGCTACTGCTTGCAAACCATTTGCTCTTAAGCAACATGACTGTGCAGAGGAAAGTAAACGGTAGCAAAGAATGCAGAGCAGGCTCCATACCTGAGCAGGCCCTGGGCTACACAGTCTTTCCTGTGGAGTTCTCAGTGATCTCCTGATTATATCTATCACCATATGTCAAGGAGCACAAGGTGTATCAACAACGGAACCGCACATGGTAAGAAGGTGTACAATGTTCATCACAATTTTCTTTCTGTACTGTATTTCTGTGAGATCATTAGGGCTGGACTGGCCGTAGTGACCAGTGGGCGTTTTCCCAGTGGGCCGGAAGGGTTAGGGACGGTTTTGGACCCATGGGGGCTGGTTTTATTACAAGAGACCAGTTTTGCAGCAGTGGTGCAATATCGGCCCCCTGTAACAAAAGCAGCACAGCTCGGTGGTGTTTCCCAAACCTTGAGCTGCTTGCCAGGGTTGGTTTCTGTCCCCAGTCCGGCCGTGGAGATCATGGCTGTACATGAAATGAGCATAAGGTTTAAGATTAGCTTATTGAAATGATCAGGCAATGTATATATGTGTGTAGTATTTCTACAGTTCTAACCTAGCTGAAAAGGCAGCAGAGTGCAGTACAATGTCAAAGGCAAAGATACAGTCAACAAGTGTTGGATTCTTACTGCATTGTGACATAGTGTTCTGTAAAGGGGTGTGTCTCCAACTCTTTCCTAAATCGGAACAGCATTGGAGCAGTCCTTGGTGCATAGATAGAAACAGATTGCTGCCTTTCTTTTGGTTTACACTTCTCAGGGCTTGATCTACAGTTTGGTAGAGGCAGGTGGGCAATGAAAAACCAGCTGTTCATCTATATGTCACAGTGGGGGTCTGTCCTTTCTATTTAGAGTTTGTTTGATGGAAGAACGTCTGTCCTCCATACACCACCTCCATTGCATTTTCCTTACCTTGTCATTGGCGATATACCCTAAATACGATAGAGGGACTGATGGAAGACAAGCTTTGGGACTGTCTGTGGCAGAAGGGGAGGATCAACAATGCAATACACAACAAATTAGTAGGTAAGTACAACTTTTGAAACTTTTTTATGCACTATGTTCGCCAAAAATGTCACCAACCTTAACTTTATGTACACAAAATCATATCTAACAGCATTTTCCCTATGTCCCTGTCTGTTCACATCCTCACAATACCTACCCACATAAAATACTCACGTACTATAATTTTACTATCACCCACCTCAAATCTGTAGGTGAATTCACATTTTTTAAACTCTACATGGGAAGACAAACATATAAGGCAAACACACTACGTTGGACCTGACATCCTTGGCATGGTTTTCCCTCACCTTTTTGCCTTCCATTCTTCTGTTTCTGCTTACTTTATTTTTGCTGGCTTCAGCACTCTCTACACTTTACCACTGCTAACCAGTGCTAAAGTGCTTGTGCTCTCTCCTTTAAACATGGTAAAATTGGCTTACCCCCAATTGGCACATTTAATTTTCGTGCAAGTCCCTAGTAAAGTGGTACTACATATACCCAGGGCCTGTAAATTAAATTCCACTAGAGGGTCTGCAGCATTAATTGTGCCACCCTCTTAAGTAGCCTTATAAATATGTCTCAGGCATGCCATTGCAGCCTGTGTGTACAGTTTTAAACTGCCATTTTGCACTGGCAAAATAAACCTTTTGTCAGGCCTACACCTTTCTTTTTAATACATATAATTCACCCCTAGGAAAGGCCCTAAATAGCCTATGGGTAAGGGTGCAGTGTATTTAAAAAGTTGGCCATGTACTTTTAACTTTTACATGTCCCAGTGGTGAAAAACGCTTACATTAGTTTTCTCTACTGCAAGGTCTAATCTACCATAGGAAAACACTGAGTTACCTTATTACACTTAATAAGTGCTAACTTTCAATTGGGAGCAATTAGGAATGTCGAGTTTGGTCTCTACAGAATTGTAATTAAAAACCCTCTTTAATGGTAAAGTTGCATTTTAAAGTTGCAATTCTGAAAATGCCCCTTTTAGAAAGTTGGCATGTTCTTGTCCTAACCATTTGATCCCTTCAGCCTGTATCCAAGGTCACATTGCTAGGTGTAGCTGGCAGTTGGTCTTTGTATATTGTTTCCAAGCAGTGAAACAAAGGGTGAATTGGTGTTGGCAGGATGGGGCATCCCTGACTTGATGAGGGGGGAGCTGTGCACATCAGAAAGGCTCTGCCTGAGCACACTCACAAAGAGTTTGACACTAGTTTTTTGTCACCCCAGACAACTTGGGGCCAAGGCAGGGAGGCAGGAAATTCCAAGCACCTCAGGGGTGAAGCATTGAGAAACTTCTCCTACTTCAAAGTGGGCACCTGGTATAAGCAATTGGCCCTCAAACCCAACGTTTCAATGCAACTCTTGACCTGTGGAAGACTCAGATAGACTACTGTGCTGCTCTGCAAGAAGGACTGTTGCTCTGCTGCCCTACTGACCTGCTGCCTGAGTAGAAATGACTGGACCTGAAACCTGGGATCACCAGAGTGGCTCCAAGTGCTAGTTAGCTGGCCTTGTGATCAGAGCCTCAGGGACAGCACAGGTTCCAACAACCCTGAACCCAGCACCTGGACTCTGTTTACTGTGAGTCCTAGCCCCTAAGAGGTTGAACCCCAGTTCTGGACCCTTGCAAGTGGGCCTGTAGGTGCTCTGCCAACCCAGATGTGGAAGTGTGAGCAGAACAGATGAAGCACGATTCTTTTCCTTACAGTCACATCGGAACCACCGCTGCACAATGCAGGACCTCGCATTGCAGCGTACTCGGAACCACTGCTGAACTGCGCATCCTTGATGCAGGCCTTCTCATTGCAAGTCCCTCAAAGTCGGCATCCTAGATGGTGGTGCATCACAGCCACGCAGTTTCTTAGGAATGGCCACCTAGCAAAGCATCCTTGATACATGCCTTTTTATCGCAAGGCCCTCATGGACGCCATCCTTGACAACAAAGCAGGACTCTGGATCACCACCCTGCAGCTTCCCAGGGACTGCTGCTGCACAACTCAGCCTCTCACAGTGCTCCACAGCCAGGATTTAAGGTACTTTGTTCAGTGGGCCTGACTTGGTCCCTGTATCTGGCCCACCCTCCATCTTGGTTGGCCTGAACTTGTGACTTTGTCCCCTTCTGGTATGACCTGATACCCACAATTAACACATTTTGTTTCTAGGCACTGTTTTTACTTACAACTTTTAAATTGCATATCTCTGGTTCAACTGATTGGATTTTTTTCATTTTGATCTCAGATAATTTATTGCATTTCACTCTATTTTTCTAAATTGGTGTGGGAATGTAAAAGTCTACATGAAATCAGAAACAGACTCTGTTAGCTCACAGAAAGGACATATTTATTAACGTGTAACATGGAGACAGTTGACTGGTGATCAAGTGTCCAAATTGCAGAAGTACATCGCAATCTATTATCCCTGCAAACCGCACAAAGGCGTTTCATTGCATGGCCAATAAAATCACAAGTACCAGAGAATTTCTCGTCAGCTATGGACCAATACATCACATGTCCAATGTCAGAAAGGAACACATTACACAATCATTATATACCGAGCCAATTAGAAGAAGCCAATAGTGTGTGAAACCTGCATGGCACAGGCTGGTGCATCCTCAAATGTCTATATTGTGACACAGAGGTATTTCCAAGCCTATGCAAAGCAATAAGCCAATCAGAGGTGAACGCTTTGTCCCAACCATATATGCTGTGCTAATAGGCCTAACGGTCTTCTTGTTGCTGGGCTAGCATGCAATTGCAAGTCAAAAGTAATGTCCTTGAGCAAGTCTTGTGTTATGTTGCATTAGAAGCTGTTTACTTACACAGAGTACATTATAATATGCTGTGCACATTCTACAGTCCTTAGTATCATTGAATATTACAGAACTAGGCAAAACAAAATGGATTCCATGCAAAATAGAAAAGAAGCGTGATTCCACAAGATGATGCTTGTGTTGTGTTTTCACTTTATTGCTGTTTGAGTACTGCACATGTTGCCTTAAGTTATACCTGACTGCTTTTGTGCCAAGCTATCAGAGGGTTGAGCAGAGGTTTATTTAGTGACTTTATTCACTAAGTCATCCTGCCAGCGATTCTGATTATTATTTGAGGTGGGTTCTCACGCCCCTCAACTAATTCTCTCAATTTTTTATACATGCCCATAATACTTTGCAAAGAAAGAGAGATCTCTTTACAAACATTTCTTTATTTTGTGGGGGCATCACAATGAGAGCAAGGAGAATCACTGTACACAAGCATTCTTTTTCAAAATAAAAATATGCACTAGTCAACTTGCCCTAAAACGGTGATGCAAATCTCCACCCACAGTTCCAATGTTACAGAGAAAAATTTATTTATTTCTGTTTTACAACTAATACAGATTTGCAAATATGCAATTGACCTGCTCATAATGACAAGTACCATATGATCATCTCGAACTGCAAATGCTCTAAATGATGACACAGTTTTTTACAGAAATGTTACTTATGCCTGGGATACTTACCTGGCAGGGGAGACACCATGGTCATGTGGTCGTGCTCTCCTATGTACCTGAGGAGTAGGTTCCAGTTGTTTCAGCAGTTGCAGCTCTTAACTTTAGCATGAGATAGGGAGACCTTTCAAGGATGGCGGCTACTTGAGCACACCAAAATGCTTTGAGGTTCTCAGCCACTGAAGATGTCAAGATGGATGGATTGATGTTCAGCCAGACAGTGCTGCAACAGTAACTTGGATTCAGACCAGATCAGATGGTCTACCTGTTTGCTTTTCCTGGAGGTAAAGCCTTTGAAGTGATTTTCACCATTTTTGCTTTGTTTGAACAATGGCTCAAGTGCTTAAAAGAGAACATGATTCTACACCTCTGAAAGTTTTTGCCGTAAGTGACTTACCTCAGCCTCAGAAGAGATGGGTGACTATCTCCATGTTTAATTAATATGTTCGTAGCGCTGACATAATTACCTGGCTAAATCAGTTTTGCATTGCTTCACATGGGGCAAGAGTTAGAGATGCTGATGGAGTAAGGAATGGCTACTTTAAAGCCTTAGTGACTAACAAGAGACCCAGGCACTGATGAAATAAGGCATATATCAAGTGCTATTAGACTGGGAGGAGGCACAGGCACCGTCTTCTACGTGGGTCAGCCAAAAAGATAGAGAAAATGTAATTTAGTTGGGCACTTAGCTAAAGATTGTACTGCACCTTTCTGCATAGAGTGTAGAAATACTAGCCATCAAGCAGAGGATTGTGTGACTGAGAAAACATGCAATCTTTGTAGCTCAACTGAACATGAGTTTAAAAACTGCCCTTCTTCTATGCCTTTAAAATTACAGCTGCATGGATGGAGGAGCCTTTCCCTCCCCACCCAAGTAGAGGGAGGTCAAAAGAATATGTTGAGGTAGAAGAGGAAAAATTCATCAGACTTGGTTTTTGAGGCGGAGAGATTTGATTTCCAAACTAGTTTATCTCTGTCTGATAAAAAGGCAGATATCACTCCAGAACAAGAAACCTCAGGAAAAGAAATTCCTTTTTTGGAGGGAAAGCAAGCAGGTGTTGTTAATGAGGCTGGAAAGATCGTAACTCCCAATGATGGAGTTTCACCAGGTGCTCCTGAACAAATAATCATGGCTCCCACACTTGATTTGGATTTGCCTGCCCAATCAAAGCAAACACTTTGCAAGGCCACTAGGGGGAGTGTTGAAAAACAATGTGTTCAGCTGAAAGGAATGAAGTAATAAATGCATAATGCAATAAAACATCCAAGGTGCAACTTGACCTACATTATAAACTGCAGCTAAAAGACACTAAGGATGGCAGTTTGTCAAGCCCTGGAACCGTCATCTTTCTCTCACATTGAAAGAGTCATTGAATGGGGCAAGGATGACGATATCATTGAGGAAGATGTTGAAGCTGCCATGGATATTTCAACCTTATTAAAAAGGATGGAGAAAGAGATGGTGATGCTGATGCTGAAGAAACTGGATTTGAGAGCAATGGCTCGAGAGACTTGTGTGCACAGGATGAGAGGGGTACATTTCAGGAGGGAATACCAGAAGATGCTTTTACACCTGTGATAAAGAGAAAGACCAAGAAAAGAAAGAGGAAGTTGGACGAGACGTAATCTTATGACAATGCCTTTTTCTAATGTTTCTTGATGCTTCTCTAGGGAAGTATTAATGTTGGCTGTTTAGGCAAGGATGCTAAATGTTCAGCAGTGTTTGTTTGTTTTTTGAAACCACAAAAGATAGATTTACATTTTTTACAGGAATGTGCTATTCCAGCAATTTAAAAGGACAAAAGATGTCAGCAAATGTGGAACTGTGGACCTTCAATCTGGTCAGACTACAATTCAGACTAAAATGCAGAAATAGGCATTTTACTTTGCTGTTCAGATTTTTCTATTCAAAAGGTACAACATGTGGTTAAAGGGAGACTAGTGTGTGTGGATGGTGCATGGTTTGGACATGAAATTTGCCAGATTAGAGTGTATTTCTCTACCTCATTATCATGCAGGGACAATGTTTTGAGCTTACAACCACAGCTCATGTTATGCAACAGGAATATTTTCTTGGTTGAGAATTTTACCTGCTTATTGTATGTTAAACATAGAGCATCTTGTGCTACAGTGTACCTTGACGGTAGCTCCAAATCACTGCAGAATATCATTGCTGATTTTCATTTATAGGATGCTTACAAAGTGTTACACCCTAATGATTCAGAATACACTTGGATTAGTTCTAATTCTTCCACTAAGTCCCGCATTGATTTTAACTTTACAAGTCCATCAGAAAAGATAGTTTCAGCAACACTCATTGCAGTTTTCTTTAAAGATAACAATCTCATTACAGTTGGTGTCTCCATAGCAGAGATATCTCTTAGAGGGAAAGGACTGTTAAAACTAAATATTAATTTACTAAAAAACAAGGCTACCTGTGAAACGTTTAAGCATTGTTACCAGAATGATCAATCCCTGAAATGTTTTTCCCCTCAATAAGTGGGTGGATTGAGGACACTAAGACCCGTATACGTCCTTTTTTTTCAAACCATCTTTACTGAAGTTTTATATTACCTCTGGCAGCTCATGTGCCACCATGCAGACAAATGTGAATGCAGGCCTGACATCACAGTGTACAATTCCATGTACATTACATAGTGAAGGATTATGATAGTAAGCTAATTTCCCAAAAAGTCAAGAGAACTTAACCATGAGCCTATTATCCCATCTTCGCAAAGGTGAACCCAAGTGGGATATAGAAATACTCGCAGCATACCCAAGATGAGGGGTAGTGGGAGGGTTAATGCCTCCAACAGCGGAAAAGATCTGCTGATCAAGTAGCCCAATAACGCTGCACATATATTTTAGACTACACTCACTGTGGGGAGAGAGAGGTCCAGGGATGGAGAAGAAAGCAGGGGGAACGGATCAGTCATGCCCGGGAAAAGCACTACCCATGCAAAGCATGTAGTGGCCCATCAAGCAAAACTATTAACACTTTCATGGGTCCCCTCAAAAGTGGAAAGTAGTTCATCTGACTCAGCCGCAATGGGTCTCCTCCTCATTCCTCGCACCTCTTCTCGTCACAGCTCTGTAGCTCCACCTCACTCCATTTAATGGTTGCAGCCTGCCAATGCACCATGCTTGGAAGCGTCAAGGCCCTCCAGTGCATTACTATCATACAACAGGGCATCAGCATTGCCAAATCAATGAAGCGATTAGTGGCACCTGATCCAGCGCTAACAATAAAAATTCTTCTCCTATATGCTTCGGTCATCCAGGTGCAACTATTCCTCCGACACATAAACTATATCCATATGACGGTGGGGCCCATAACACCGCATATACATTCACTTACTCATTTATTCCCTGGATTACCTCTGTCCTTAACCTAGGAGAAAATGATTCGCTGGAAGGAGACGGGATACCTCTTTTAACATGACATAATGTTTCTCATTTGCTTTAAGGTATTCGGCTCATTGGTCGATGGACCAACTAGTAGGAATCAGTTGATGGTGATTAAGACCAGCTCAATCACAATAAACTCTTTAACATTCTACCTTAATTATTGAGCTAAAAGAATCACTGAGTCATTTGTTTAAAGAATAATAAAGTTTATATAAAGTTTTGAAGCAAGAAATAAGTTTTAAGCTTATTATTCAGATCATTACATTTATCATCATTATAAGAATAAATTGAAATTGCAATGCATACCTATTAAACGGAAAATTAAGGTTGTCACAGCAAGAACTCCAAGAGATCAATCTATCTGTCCTGGAAAATCTAATAACTCTAAATGAAAAATCTATCAGGAGTAAAAAGGTTCTCCAAAAGCAGCATCTTATACTCAACTAGAAATATAAAATAGCAGCAGCAGCAGCATCAGCTCGTCAGCATCAGCAACCGCAACTTCACCCATCTGCAGCATCCACTCTCTCCAGCATCTGACTCTCCAGCATCTAACCCCTCCCACCAAGAGTAGGTCTTCTTATACCCTAATTCTAGCTTACTGAATAAAAATGTTGCATCTTCATGGCGTGATTCTCTCTCATTGGTTCACTCAGGCCCATATACATTTTAATCAAACTTCTTTGTCTTAACCAGTTCCTTGTGGAATGTCCATGCTTGCATCGTTTCCCACAGTTCATGACATTGCTCATCCGTTTCGATCAGTCCAATTTGTATCTTTTTCTGATACTTTTTAGATTCAACAGTTCCATCCATTTATTCAGTTTGACTTCTCACGCTTCTTGCTGATCATCTTGGCACACATCTGCTCAGAAAGGTCACAATAGCCTTGACCATACTTCCGTCTTATGCTCTCAGCACGAACACGTGGTCATCCTTTTCCACAGCCTTTCTCCTCTACCACACGGTCTCTTGCTCATGCGTACTCTAGCAAATGGCGGCCATTTTATATCGCTGCTCAACAGGCCTAAGCGCACTATTTTCAAAGATAAACAAAATATTGTTAAAATAAAGAATATAAACCCTTTCGTTTCCCTCCCGTCTTTCTACGTACCCCAATTAGGTATTACCTAGCAAAAAGCAACATATAAAGCCGTCCCTTACTTACCATCGCTTTATTTTGCCACCACACGTTTTATTTTCAAAGCACAAATCATGCGTTTATTATTTTATTAGTACGCAAATATTACGTTATGTTAGACACGTCAACAATTATAAGTTGATTAATTTGCACACAAAAATTATCTTTAACCCTTTACATGTAACATACATTGTTGGTTATTTACTTAAACGAACATGTTTATTAATTATTTTACGAAAATTATTAGGAGGTTAACATTTTTTCATTTACCCTGCTCCATCAACTCCCCCTTTGGTGATTTTTAATATCACCACAAAACCCAAGTTATACAATTTTCTCAGACAGCATATATCTTTTATCCGTTTGCTTTTGTTAGTTTACACAACTGTATCCCTTTCAACTTGTCTCTTCGTTTTCTTGTACATGTTCTCTTTTATTTCTTCTAACTCTATTTCACCCATTTCTCTCTCTCTCTCCTTGTTTATCATGTTTTCTTTTTCTATTTTATTCTGTCTTCTTCTTCTCTTTATACATGTAATTACAAGCTTCAGCACTAAAATTATTATTATTATCATGGTTGCTATTATTATAACTTTCCCTATTATTAATCCACTCATTCTTGTTAACCAATTTATTACTGAAGAAAACCCTTTACCAAGTTTTCCCAATGCACTTTCAACCTCCAGTGGAACAAGTTCTTTGTGCAAACTTGTAATATTTGTTATATACTTTTGTATATTTTCACTTTTATCTGGAATGTAAGTGCAACAATGTTGGACTTTCAGCATTCCACAGACTCCACCCTCTTTTGCCAAAAGAATGTCAAGGGCAAGTCGATTTTGCATCACCATAGCTCTCATGGCAACCATCTCAGTATTTACCATCAAGAACCCTCCTTATAGCAAGAAAAACAAGGAGACCCTGGAAGTCAGCGGGGACCAAGGGTGAAGTTATGCTTTACAGAACAAGGGTCCCACACAATTTGGAATGCAGAAAAACAATTTCACAGTTTTATAATAAAAATTGGATATAACAAATGTTTTAATATACAAATAGGTAATTTAATGCGAAAGTCTATAAAACAGGGAAATGATATCACGCGGAAAAATAGGGTGAGCAACCGTGGCAAGGCAGAGGGAAATCAGCCGATTTCCTTACCCCAGGCAAGTGACTTAAAACGTGACTTTTCGGTATATGTGATATAAATAAACAAAAGTCAAGGGGAAGGGAAGGGAAGGGGAAGGGAGAGAAAAGAGGCAATTTAGGAACAAAATTAAAACCATAGAAAGGGAAAATAGAAAGGTAAAGGAAATAAAGTATGGCGGTAGGGCGGATAAGTGAGGGTATCGGGGGAGAAATAAGGGGAGGTGGGAGAATTATCAGGGAAGGGAAGGTGAAGGTGAAGGGAGAGAGAAGAGATAAAGTAATAAAGGACTATTTTCCCTTTCTATGGTTTTAATTTTATTCCTAAATTGCCTCTTTTCTCTCCCTTCCCCTTCCCTTCCCTCATACTTATCCAGGCAACTTCTCAGGCACCTGTTCTATCTGTTAGTCCTGATGAGATCCCGATACTCCCACCGGGATTGAAACGTCGTCGACATATACATTCTCAACTCTATACCGCTATTTATATTCTATTGTGGAGTATGAGATGTAACCTCAATTGTGACCTTTGTTTATTTATATCACATATACCGAAAAGTCACGTTTTAAGTCACTTGCCTGGGGTAAGGAAATTGGCTGATTTCCCTCTGCCTTGTCACGGTTGCTCACCCTATTTTTTCGCGTGATATCATTTCCCTGTTTTATAGACTTTCGCATTAAATTACCTATGTGTATATTAAAACATTTGTTATATCCAATTTTTATTATAAAACTGTGAAATTGATTTTCTGCATTCCAAATTGTGTGGGACCCTTGTTCTGTAAAGCATCAAGAACCCTCCAGCAGTATCTGTAGATAAACGATCTACCACTGTGGATAATTTCCGAATTCTAAATGCATTCAAAGATATTCCCACTGCTGGTATCAATGCTCCAAAAATATCACCTACTATTTCTGAAAAACTTTCCCTTTTTCTACGTGTAAAGGTATTTATCATTCTGTGTGTTCCTTTTTCTTTTCTGTCCATATGAAAAATCTTTGGAAAGACCAGGCCTAAATAAGATGACCCATACCAATGGTCCGGCAACCTGTAATAAGCCCTATTACCGCAAACATAATAAATCCCTGGAAATATTGGATCTTTTTCCCCTTTGAATCCCCATCCGCCTAAAATTTGATAATTGTCATGGCATATACTGGAACCCACAAAATAATTGTCATATCTTGTCTTATTTCTTCTAATGCACAACCTTCCCTGTTGGGGCCAATCCAGAGTCATAGCTGCATTTGTCTTTTTCTTGTCATGATTGTCTTCCTCAAACGCCCAAAGAGGTGTTTTTGTCTCTTCTATCACTTTTCTTTGAAATTTCACTCTTCTCTCTTCAACCATCTCTAAAAATACTTTTTCTTCCTTCTTTAACTCACAGGTAAGGTTGTATTTAATTATATTATCTAATGTTAAAATCTTATCTTCTAAAAAATATTCACCAAACGTTTTTCCCTCTTTTATTTTGTTTAGCTCGGGAACTACAGAAACGTTCGCAAAAATCTTATCTATGTCAGTGTAATAATATTCTAATCTACCTGTTTTATAAAATAAACTTGCTAAAACACTACATGTTATTCCATACGTCAAAGGGAGGTGATGATAAGTCACACCCTCTGCTACAGATGCAGGCAATTGCATACAAACATAGCAATCTCTTACAGCCATTGTTTCTACATACTCATATAATAATTTAGTAAAAACATTCTTAGAAAAATCTGTTATTGATTTGTCCTTGTGTAATTCTGCACTACTTTTTAATATAACTGGTTCTTGAGTGTTAGCTCCTTTTTCTTTCTCTGTGTTATTAGAAGTTTCTATTACAGCTAAACTAATTGGAATAGTGATTGCTAAAACCACCCATACTGTCATTAATAATCCTGTACAAAAGCAGCACATCTTACACCATCTACTTAAAAACTCACATTTACATTTTCTATGTCTAGTATCCTCCATTTTGTTTTATAACCTTATTTATTTATTTTCCAGAAAACCGTGTCACTACACCTCAGAAATGACTTATTTGCCACTCTGCATTCCAATGTTTTTGTCTTTACTTGGTACTTTCTTTTAATTCTTTTCAGAATTCTTTCTTTGTCAAATCCGGTAGAAATTCGTCAGATCCAATGTTTTGTCAAGTCCGGTAGAAATTTGTTTACATTTCTTCAAGTTTGTTGCACCTCACCTTCACCCATTAGGTTTCTTTGTTCTGGGTTCTCGTGAGTGTTCTTTTCTTCTTTGATATCAGTCAAAGCAAGATACAACCATTCAGGCGATCTATACTTCGGATTTACCTTCTTTACTCTTTTCGTTTTCTGCAAGTGTTTTCCACCTTGTTTTTCTTGCTCTTTCTGACTTATTTCATTCACTTGTTCAGCACTTTTTCCATCTAACTTTATGATTCTGTATCTTAATTTTCTTACTTCGTTGGGCCAATTGTCTCCTTTTCTTGGCCTTTTTGCCTCACTTCCTTTTTCCTCTCTTTCTGTTTTCCAATTCCTTTTTCTTGACTCTAGTTTTTGGTTTCTTTCTTCTCCACTTTCTTCAGACTCTGTTTCAGTTCTTTCGTTATTGCCTCTTATTTTGAAACTTATAATTTCATTTTCTCCCTCTACTTGTGGTTCTTTTCTTATCTTCCTTCGTTCACCTATTTCTGTCCCTCCTCGAGGTTCTTCCGAATTTGTGTCAGTCTCTCTATCTGCTTCTAAATTTCCCTGTTCTTTTGTTTGACTATCTGCCCCTATTGCTCCTCGGGGATCTTCCGATTTTTCTAGCTTTCTGTTTGAAACTCTCCCTTCTTCATCTATTAATATTATCTCCGAAGGATTTTACCACAACTTGTACTTGGTTGCTCACTGTTACTATCTTCTGGCTCAGTTTCTTCTCTTATGCTTTCAAATTTCCAATTTCTTTTCAGAATTTCTTCACAATCCGAATAATCTGTATCAGATTCTGAACTGGTATCTGATATTTCCAGATGTCGACTTACAGGTCGATCTTCAAGTTCTGGAACTTCAGCTGTTTCCTCTACTTCTTCTGTCGTTGCATTTGTAGTTGGGTCTTCCAGATGTCGACTTACAGGTCGATCTTCAGGTTCTGGCACCCTGTTTGTTTCTTCTTCTGCTTCTGATGCTGAACTGTTATCCAATACTTCCAGATGTCGACTCACATGTCGATCTTCAGGTTCTGGAACTCTGATGGTGTGACTGGCATGCACCCAGTGTTTCACTCCTGCACATTTGACTGCAGTGGTTGTCACCAGGATCACTTGTCGTGGTTCGTCCCAGCGAGGAACCAAACAGTTTCTTCTCCTGTGGACTTTTATGCGGACCCAATCTCCTGGATTCAAGTCGTGAGCTGGTTTTCTTTCAAGAGTGGTCGCATCCGGTCCAACCTGATGAAACACAGAACTCACCACATCAGCCAATCCTTTGCAATAATCCGGCACTAGATCATCAGTTATAGTCAGTAGTTTGTTGACAGGTACTTGTGCTTGTCTCATTGCTCGTCCCATAATTATCTCATGGGGACTGAGTCCAGTTTTCCTTTCCGGAATACTTCTGATTGTCATTAAAACTAATGGCAAGGCATCTGGCCATTTGAGTCCTGTAGCTTGACACATTTTTCCTAACCTGTTCTTAATTGTTCCATTCACTTGCTCTACTATTCCAGAAGCCTCTGGTCTGTATGCACAATGCAGTTTCTGTTTAATACTAAGTGCTTCACAAATCAGTTTAACTAATTCATTTTGGAAATGTGTTCCTCTATCTGTTTCAATCGTGGCTGGAAAACCATACCTCGGAATGAATTCTCGCAGCATAAGTTTTGCTACCGTTATTCCATCATTCCTTCTGGTTGGGTATGCTTCCACCCAACGGGAAAACAAACAGACGACCACTAGGACATACCTTAGTCTGTTGCAAGGGGGCATTTCAATAAAATCCATTTGCATTCTAGTGAACGGACCTCCTTCTCGTCCTATTGTTCCTAGACTCACTACTGTCTTCCTTCCTGGATTTAACTGTTGACAAATAAGACATCTTTGACAAAGACTCTCAGCTATGGCTCTGAATTTTGGATTATACCATGTTTGTCTAAAAGTCTGATCATTGACTCTCTCCCAATATGGGCTTGTCCATGGTACATCCGTGCCATGTCAGAAATCATACTATCAGGCATGACTGGTCTTTCATCTCTGTAAACCCAAACATCATTTTCTTCATGTTTTCTACATCCTGCTTTTATCCATGTATCTTTTCCTCATCATCTGCGGCTTCCTGTAACTGTCTCACCTCATCCCATGTCTCAACAGGGTTAGTAAAAAGCAAAGGACAAGAAATATGCTCTCTTTCTCGACTTTTGTTTAAAGAAACCACATTCTTTGCACAGTACTGTGCAATCTCGTCAGCATATTTATTACCAACAGTTATGTAGTCTTGCCCATTTTTATGTGCATTGCACTTCACAACAGCAATCTGTTTAGGCAGCTGTATCGCCTCAAGCAACTTTTTCACAAAATCTCCATTTCTAATTGGTGTTCCTGCAGACGTCAAGAAACCTCTTTGTGACCAAATCTGACCGAAATCATGCACCACCCCAAAGCCGTACTGGCTATCTGTCACAATCGTAACCCGTACATTTCTTCCCAACTTGCATGCTTGAATCAGAGCTACTAGTTCTGCGACTTGAGCAGACCGTATCCCTTTCAGACAAGATGCTTCCATTAGAGTTGCTACTGTGCAAACCGCATATGCTGCACTTAGAACTCCATCATTCGTTCTCAAACATGATCCATCCACAAACAGAATATAATCTGATTCCTTTAAGGGCTCATCTCGTATGTCTGATCTCGGTTTTGTACAATATTCAAGCACATTCAGACAATCGTGATCTACTTCATCCATTTCAATTACACTTTCTTCATCTGGTAAAGATGTCGAAGGATTCACATTCATACATCTGTCAATGGTCACATTATCTGCACTCAAAATTACTTTTTCATACCTAGTCAGCCGACTATGTGTCATGTATTGGGTTTTCGTTCTTGTCAAGAGAATTTCCAAAGAATGGGGAACATATACTCTCAGTGGATATCCCATCACTATGCCTTCACTCTGTTCCAAACTCACACAAGTAGCAGCAACTGCTTTCAAACATCCAGGCAACGCTTTCGCTACAGGGTCTAAAACAGCTCACAAATATGCAATGGGTCTTTTCATAGTTCCATGTCTCTGTACCAAAACTGAAAATGCACATCCATCTCTTTCACTGCAATACAACTCAAAATCTTTCTCATAGTCAGGCATTCCTAACGCTGGAGCCTCACATAATTTCTTTTTCAGCTCTCTGAATGCTTTCATTTCTTCATCATTCATTTCAAAAGGATCTTTAACATCCTTCTTTGTCAGTTTTTGCAACGGTTTAGCAATCAGCGAAAAACCGCTTATCCATTGTCGACAATATCCAACCATTCCCAGAAACATTCTTACCTCTCTTTGCGTCATTGGAGCTCTCATTCCTTGAATCATTTTTATTCTTTCAGTCGTTACTTTTCGCACTCCTTTCTCAATTTTATGCCCTAAATATTGGACTTCTTGTTGACAAAACTGCAATTTTGATGGGGACACTTTATGTCCTCTTTTTGCTAAATGATTCAGTAAAGCAATTGTATCATTGACACATGCTTCCTTCGTTTTTGATGCCACCAGTAGGTCATCAATATACTGAACCATCACTGACTTTTCTGGCATTTTTAAATCTTCCATAGATTTCTTTAGAATCTGATTAAAGATTGAGGGGCTTTCTGTGTACCCTTGAGGAATTCGGCACCATGCCAAAATACGCTCTCCAAACCTAAACGTAAATAATGGCTGGCTATCTGGATGCAATGGAATAGAGAAAAATGCATGACATAAATCAATTACTGTGTACCATTCTGCTTCACGTGGAATCTGGTATAGAATCACAGCAGGGTTTGGTACTATTGGGCAACAAGGCACTACAATTTTGTTTACCTTCCTCAAATCCTGTACAATTCTATATGTTCCGTTTGGCTTTTTCAGTCCCTTATTGGCGAATTACATGGACTGCTCATGATTTCTTTTAGAATCCCTTGTTCAACCATTTTGTTTATTACTGGCGTTATTCCTTAATTATTTCTGGTGTCAATTTATACTGGGGCGTATTTGGGTAACTCGTTCCCTCTTTTACTGTTATTTTAACGGGATCTACTTCTTTCATTAATCCTATATCTTCTCCTGTAAAGTCCCACACTTCTTCTTTCACTGTCTTTTTCAATTCAAATGGGATTTTCTCTGCATCAAATACAGGAAACAAATCATTTACTTCTGGGTCTAAATTTACCATTGTCATTTTATACAGCACATCTTCATCTGGGGTCTGAAATGCAATTCCATCTGGAGTACAATAGATAGTGCAATTCATCTTGCACAATAAATCGCGTCCTAATAGGTTCACGGGACTACAATCGCATACCACAAATCGGTGCATTTCACTAAATGGACCAATTCTTACCTCCACTAATTTAGTAAGAGGCGTCTTAATTTGTTGATTCGAAACTCCAACTACTTGGATATGTTCACCTGAGAGAGGAAGGTTTGGAATTTCCACTGACCTAACAGTAGAACGGGTAGCTCCAGTGTCCACAAGGAATGTTACATTTGCACCATTCACTTCTCCATCCACAAATGGACCAGACTGATCTACCTCTAGAGTTGCGCCAAGCACGCACTCTTCCCCTCTCCTAGGCACCGTCCGAAACTTTCATCCGTTTCATCCTCATCCTGTCGTAACCAATATTGAGAAATTGCAGCTGCACGCGGCAACTGTGTTACCTGTTCTCCTCCGTAGAATCCTGTTTCTGCACTGTATTTCTGTTGGTTAACACTCTTGGGAAGTGGTGGTTGTGGCACCTGACTTTGTTGAGTAACTACCTCACTCTGCACCTGTGAATTTAATGATTGATTTTCCACATTAAGTTTTGGAGGAAATTTACACTCGTTTCTCCAATGCCCTAGCTTTCCGCAGTTGTGGCATGGCCACTTTTTCTTTGCTTCATCTATGCTCATTTGTCCTTTTCCTTTACCTATATTAGGTCGAGATCTAACCTGTCCCTCTTCATTACTGGTATTACTCAATTGAGCTTCTTGCTTCTCTGCAACTTTCACCTGTGCCCACATGGCTTTTTCTTTCAATTTACGCTGTCTACTCTCAATATCATCACTGCAATATTTAGCATATCTCAAAACTTCGTCAACTGTGCTATTCTGCCAGCAAATCATATGCTGCTTAATCATTTCACTTATCTCTGGTTTCAATCCATACACAAATCTATATACAAAATGACTCATATCCTTCTCATTTAGTGTCTCATAACCACTGTACTGTTTGAAAACCAACAACAGCCTTTCGTAATAAGCATGCACTGATTCTTTACTTTCCTGCGTTGTTCTGTCTATTTTTACCCAATCTGTTTCTTTAGGTGGAATCTTATTCTTCAAAAATGTAATTACTTGGTCATACTTCCTCATTACTTCTGGTCCTGGTGCTCCTGTTTTAGCATCCCTTGGATATTCTACAGTTGGCCAATCAATAGTAATCTTACATTCTGTCCACAAATCAGCTGGCACTACTATATCAAACAATCCATCTAAGTCTATCCACAACACTTTTGAAACCTTAACAAATCTTTCCACTTGTCTGTACCATTCTACTGGCTTTTCTCTCAACTTTGGGAAGTAATTTGTAAATGACAGTATATCCTGTCTAGTCCATGGGACATGCACATAACTACCACCTGGAGTTTCTCTCATCGGGTACTCCCTTACAACTGGTTCCTTATCTGTTACTGCAAAAGCCAAAGATGCTTTATCTGTTGTTTTCTCGTTCTTTTTCGTCCATCTATTTCTCCATCTATCCACATCACCCCATTTTCTCAGTAAAACAATTAACTATTTTATTTGGGTCAATCTTCCTGATGTATTCAGATTCTCTATATCTTTTTCACAAAAATCTACTCTGTATGGTTTCTGCAACGTTCTCACTTTTACAAACTCTACTCCTAGTTCACTTGCTGTTTCTTCCAATTTGTCATGTAAATTTCTAGCTCTCCATGTAAGACTTTTGCACAAAAACATAATCTCATCATCCTGATAATTTTTTAATTTTTCTGTACCAATCGTTCCTAAAATCAATTCTTCCATGTCTATTTTTAACCTAATTACATCTAATGGTTTTACTTCTGTTTCTTTTGTTTTTAGCGCTTTCATCCATTCATTTAACTCATCTGGAGTCGGACCTACAGGCGTACTATTTAATTCTATCCAATTGTTACTTCTTTCTGGTGTCCCTGATGCAGACTCCGTTACCATAGGTATTCTCCTAATCTCATTCTCGTTTATCGTCAAATTAGTAGGTGGGCTTGGTCTATAGGTACTAACCAAATGGTGTGCACCTTCATTATTCAGTTCCATCCCTTCTCTTTTTCTTTGCAACTGTGAATTCATGGGAATCACTAAAGACCGTTCATCAATTTTCTGATTCTCAAAAATTGGCATTACTGGACCTATCGTTACTGGTACAGTTACAGCTTCCATATTCTTTGTCAATGCTCTTATTTTCTCAGTTAATTCTCTTGTGGTTTTTGCTAATTCAGTTGCATTGTCACTTTCTATCTCTTCATTTTGTGAAGTTTTTAATTGATCTTGTGACCTATTTGTCTCATCTCTTCGTTCGGGATTTTTATTCCTCCCAGTTTCCATTGGCGGTGCATTAGGTGTCACCACCGCAGAAGTCTGTTGGTATGGAGGTGGGTTTCTGTTTAAAATATCTTCCAGCAATTCGTCATCCGTTTCACTACCACCATACACATACTTTTCTATAACTACATGTTTCTTTTTCTCTGTACACTTTCTCTTTGCTTCTTCCTCAACTGTAAAAGCTGGAAACAAACCTCCTGTCATATTAGCACATCTCCAACGCTTTATTCTGTCCTCATGATTTACTCCCCATAACCTTCCAGGCACAAACTCATGATTCTTTAATCCTCTGAATCTCTCTCGTTCATACATCTCATCTTCCCATTCAGTTACAGCTTCAAACTGTGTCGGTCTAGGTCTAGGTTCTAACTTTGCCATCTTTTCTCTCAAGTTCCGTAGTACAGCTACATTAAATGAACCATTCTCAGGGAAAGCCAAAGCTCCATCATTCTTGGTATATTTTGTCCAATTTTCTAACCATATGCATGTATGATATCCATATTTCAGCATCATATGCGAAGCTGGTGATTTCGGCGGAGGAATTATTTGTCCCTCTCTAGTCACTACCTTTTTGTCTTTCTTAAAGAAATTCTTAACTTTCGACATCCATGACGTTTTCTCTCTACCATACTCATAATACGACATGATTCACAATCGCTTTTTCTCCTCAAACGATGCGCAATTCAACACTGTTCTCTATGCGTTATTCCAACCAATACTAGCGCGACTCACACCAACACTCCAATCACAAACTTCCACGTCACTAGGCTATTCGACCAATCCTAGCACGACTCACATCCAAGCTCCAATCAGAGCGATTTCTGTCTACAGCGTATCATCCAATCCCAGCGCGGCTTTTGTCTACATCAGTTCTGCTCCTGTTTCCGTATGACTAGCGCACTGTCCAATCCCAGCGCGGCTTTTGTCTACGTCACTTCTGCTCTTGACCCCTCCTTTACAAAATGTATCGGCAATTTCTTTTTCAACAATTCTTCGTTAGTTACAACATTTAAAACACATTTCCATTGTCTGATTCGCTAAACCAAAGAGATAGCTTTGACCATTTACACAAGAACTCTGTATTTTCCAGTAGGCAGTGCTTACCTCTACCCTACCACAGAATTTTCAGTTTCGCCGATAAAGTAGCACTTCCCTCTACCTTACCCTTCTTTCAAGCAAGCAATAAACCAGTTTCTCTGGGGATAAAACACATGTGGAGACTATACTGCTCCTGAGAATTAAGGCCAGAGTTTCACAAGAAAACCGATCACTATTTCACTTACACACCTTTTATACGGAAAATGTCCCTATCATAACACAACCTGTGTTATCACCAATATGAACTCAGACAATGCACCATTCCATGTGACTTCTCTTGCCACACGTGTTCCACTTCCTACTTCCCGGAAGCGTGAAAACTTACATATAACATAACTCGACTCAACATAAAGTGTTAGACATGAACTTATCAATAATCAATAATCAATAATCACCAAACTAATCTATAGTAACCATAACTCTGCTACCAAGAAATCTGATCCAGCGCTAACAATAAAAATTCTTCTCCTATATGCTTCGGTCATCCAGGTGCAACTATTCCTCCGACACATAAACTATATCCATATGACGGTGGGGCCCATAACACCGCATATACATTCACTTACTCATTTATTCCCTGGATTACCTCCGTCCTTAACCTAGGAGAAAACGATTCACTGGAAGGAGACGGGATACCTCTTTTAACATGACATAATGTTTCTCATTTGCTTTAAGGTATTCCGCTCATTGGTCGATGGACCAACTAGTAGGAATCAGTTGATGGTGATTAAGACCAGCTCAATCACAATAAACTCTTTAACATTCTACCTTAATTATTGAGCTAAAAGAATCACTGAGTCATTTGTTTAAAGAATAATAAAGTTTATATAAAGTTTTGAAGCAAGAAATAAGTTTTAAGCTTATTATTCAGATCATTACATTTATCATCATTATAAGAATAAATTGAAATTGCAATGCATACCTATTAAACGGAAAATTAAGGTTGTCACAGCAAGAACTCCAAGAGATCAATCTATCTGTCCTGGAAAATCTAATAACTCTAAATGAAAAATCTATCAGGAGTAAAAGGTTCTCCAAAAGCAGCATCTTATACTCAACTAGAAATATAAAATAGCAGCAGCAGCATCAGCTCGTCAGCATCAGCAACCGCAACTTCACCCATCTGCAGCATCCACTCTCTCCAGCATCTGACTCTCCAGCATCTAACCCCTCCCACCAAGAGTAGGTCTTCTTATACCCTAATTCTAGCTTACTGAATAAAAATGTTGCATCTTCATGGCGTGATTCTCTCTCATTGGTTCACTCAGGCCCATATACATTTTAATCAAACTTCTTTGTCTTAACCAGTTCCTTGTGGAATGTCCATGCTTGCATCGTTTCCCACAGTTCATGACATTGCTCATCCGTTTCGATCAGTCCAATTTGTATCTTTTTCTGATACTTTTTAGATTCAACAGTTCTGTCCATTTATTCAGTTTGACTTCTCACGCTTCTTGCTGATCATCTTGGCACACATCTGCTCAGAAAGGTCACAATAGCCTTGACCATACTTCCGTCTTATGCTCTCAGCACGAACACGTGGTCATCCTTTTCCACAGCCTTTCTCCTCTACCACACGGTCTCTTGCTCATGCGTACTCTAGCAAATGGCGGCCATTTTATATCGCTGCTCAACAGGCCTAAGCGCACTATTTTCAAAGATAAACAAAATATTGTTAAAATAAAGAATATAAACCCTTTCGTTTCCCTCCCGTCTTTCTACGTACCCCAATTAGGTATTACCTAGCAAAAAGCAACATATAAAGCCGTCCCTTACTTACCATCGCTTTATTTTGCCACCACACGTTTTATTTTCAAAGCACAAATCATGCGTTTATTATTTTATTAGTACGCAAATATTACGTTATGTTAGACACGTCAATAATTATAAGTTGATTAATTTGCACACAAAAATAGCGTGTTACCTTTAACCCTTTACATGTAACATACATTGTTGGTTATTTACTTAAACGAACATGTTTATTAATTATTTTACGAAAATTATTAGGAGGTTAAAAAAAATTCATTTACCCTGCTCCATCACACCACCCGCCTTTCAACACTTATAAGGACCCATTAGACCGCTAGCAGCCCCATCCAGATTTGGATGGCCAGTAACACCCATAGCCCAAAGCTTGCAAGTGCTTGGACATGTCCAAAACATGTGCACCATGTCCGCTATGGGGGCACGGCAGGGACGGCATTTGGTAGAGGCTGCAGGGTATATTTTATTTAGTTTGGGCAGAGGTAGATAAGCTCTATGTCATATGTTGTATTGGATGTATTGAAAGAGGGCATTGTGGGAAACCTTGACACAGTCCTTCTTTTTTTTTTGACGGAGCTAGTTTGGCTACAGAAAGAAGATGCAGAATTAACCATTTACAAATTCAGCTCCAGAATTTGTTCAAGTTTTTAGAGTATAGGTTTGATGTACAAGCTGACATAATGTTGTACATTCAGAGAATATCCTCATTGTACAAAGATTTTACAAAATGTTTATATATATATATTTTTATTGCATGTAGTTAATTAAAACCATTACAATTTTATGCTAAAATCATCAATATGTCAAAAACAATGAACAGATAAAAAAAAGGAGAACATGTCCCTTTTGTGAAGTTCAACATTCATCAGCATTAATCAGCATTGATCATTATGCAAATTATTTCTCAATTTTGACCATCTTTTGTCCTATAGCTAAAATCATGTGTGAGACACAAGTATATACCAAATATTGCTGATCCTCTGCTTCGTGGCTGGGATCATGGGTGAAAATGCAATACGACTATATAATGTGACGCTCATTGTAGGTGGTCATCAAATTTCATTACAGCGATTGTATGCAAAAAGTGCATATGTGCGTGAATCCTCAACTGCATAGCTAAAATCATGTGCAAGGTACAAATGTAAACTAGGTATTACAAGACCTCAAATTCCTGTCCGATGTCCTGTACTATGTGAGCTGTAAAACAAATTAATTTCAAGATGTTAACAGTCATCTATTTCATGGTTAAAAGCCATGTGCAAATAGCAGGTGTACTTATCACTATACTGCTAAAACAACACTCATGCAAACGCTATGTGTTTGATTTTAATAATAATGAACTAACTTTCTGCAGAAATCCGGATGCCCTGCATGAGGTCTGTAGCAAATAGCTATTCAGTAGTAGCATTATGGCCGGTTGACATGATCTAACTTGAAAAGAGCGGAATACATGAAGTAAATAATGCCGCCTCAAATTGTTCACTGCTGAGCAAATACACACTAGGTGAGTGAGAGACTCTTCAGCCTGGCCACAAAGTCTGCAAAGCATAGTTGGCCATGATTGTTTCCATGTTGGGACCTGGTCTTTTGAGGTGAAAGCTCCCAACCGGGTCAAAAGTAGCTGATGCTGGATTGATGGAGTTATGTGCTGGACGAGATACAGCTGGGGCGATCGAATCTCATATGAAGATAAAACCATCCAGCCATGTTTTTTCTTCGATAGAGCAGCTTTATCCATTATCCAAGCCTTTTGTTTTGCTGCGTTGTTGGCTATTTTTTTGAATGCAGTAAAACTAGTCTGTGTCCAAGGCGTTGTGCATGTCAAGCTTTGTTAATGCTTGTTCGAGTACGGTGTGCCAGGCTTTTCTTCCTTTAGGTTGTTCTTCATTTCCGTCCAACAATACCCCAACAAGGAATCCTCTTGTGCTGCTTTTAATTTCCAGCACATTTTTATTATTGCTGCTTGTCTGACCGGATGTTGATTTGATAACCCGAATTCCAAGCGAACTTGAGCTTGAGACATAAACTTCAGAATCCGGAAGATTCGTTTAAATAGGCCTGATTGCTGGAGATTCAGGAAGTTGGCATCTTGGCCTTTAAATAGTTCGGAGTCATAAGTAAGAGTTGGGAGGAACTTGGCAACAATGACTTTTAGTAGAAGGGAATTTTATGGATACTTTAATTTCAGTTTTAACATATTTAATGCAAATCGTAGTTTGTTTGCTTGAGATTTTCTAGTGTTTAAGTGTTCTTTAAGTGTGAACCTTGTGTCGACCACTACTCCCAGGTATTTGTAGGAGGCGCTCTTCTCTATTCTGTTTCCTGCTGCATACCAATGGTATTTTTTTCTGTTGGGCACAGTGTTTGCTGAAAAACACATAACCTTGGTTTTGTTATAGTTGAGAGATAAACCAAGCTCCTTGGTATATTCCACCAGCTTTGTGATCAAGCGCTGGAGGCCCACTGGCGTCTGACTGCATAGAATGATGTCGTCTGCATACTGCAAACTTCTTATTTTGCAGTGAGCAATCTTCGGGGGGTCACTCTGAACTTCTGATAGCCTCTTGTCTAAGTCTGCGGTGAAGATGTTAAAAAGACTAGGAGCTAGCACACATCCCTGCTTTAGACCGATATGCGTAGGAATCCTTGCTGTGGTACTTTCTCCGTTACCCAGTTTTATCTGAACCCAAGTGGATGTGTACAAATTAACGATGGCCCGTAGTAGTAGTGGTGGAACGCCCCAATTTGCCATTTTTTCCCACAGGAGTTCTCTGGGTACCATGTCGAATGCTGCTTTTAGGTCGACAAAGCAGGTGTACAGTTTGGTGGATTTTCGTTTGGCTTTTTCAACAAGGAGGTTCAAGGCCAAAAGATTACACATCGTGTTTGTACCAGGTCTAAAGCCTGTCTGTGTAACTGGAATGATCTTGCTAGAAGTGACCCATTCTTCCAGAGCTATCAGGAGATTTGACGCATATAGTTTAGCTTCTACATCGATTAAGGCAATTAGCCTAAAATTCGCCGGATCCGACCTGGCACCCGCTTTGAATATCGGATGCAGAACGCTACCTCTCCAGGACGCTGGAATGCTGTTTGTTTGAAAAGCATGCTTGAATAATGGAGTAAAAAATTCTGCCCAAAACGATTTGTCTTGTTTAAAAAGCCCATTTGGTAAGCTGTTTGGGCCTGGGGCTCCGCTGGATCTGAGTTTTATTATGACCATTTCGACCTGGTTAGTTCGGATCCAGTTTTCCTCAAGCGAATTTTCTGAGTTGTCGTTGTTTAGTTGATGCACTGCATTATGATCTGTATTCTTAACTTGATAATTGGTGTTTTCGTCCATATTATTTTTGGTTAAATGAGCTATTGAGTCTGCCTCTAGAACGTTTGCGTTATGCTGACGGAAAGATCCATTTACTATGTTATTTATTTCCTCCCAGAATTTTTTGTTATTATTTGATTTACTTATTTCCAGTAGTTTTAACCAAATTTCGGTTTGTTGTGTTTTCTTTACCATCCAAACTTATTTTTTATAATTCTACCTTAACTGATGTATTTGTTGCTTTTCCCCTTCGCTCGTTGTTAGGGCATTTTCACGTAGTTTTCTAATTTCTCGTTTGAATGCCCTTTTTTTTACTGCGAAGGAGCCTAAAGGCTCTGTTGTTTTTATCCTTTGGTTACTTCCATGTTGTCTGTTCTGTGATGGAAATTTGGAAATCAGCATCATGATCATATTGTCCCAAGTTGCCCATGGCTGTGTCAAGTTTTGTTCTTGTGTAATCGACGGTGAGTTTTTTAGGTAATTCATTATTTCACCAGCGTTTTTACCATTCCACGCAAGCCTTTTTAGATTGTACGGACTCGGGACTTCGGACAGATCATTACTTTCTGCTGCTCTTGACGTGTAAATATGGAAGTCGATTAACTGAGGGATGTGATCACTCTCTTGTCTATGAGTTATTTGATAACTAGAGATCATTTGTAATAGCTTAATGTCCACTATTGTATAGTCTAGGACAGAGTGTGTCTGCTTAGATATTCTGGTTGGTTTCGCTGGTTGGTCTTGTGGGAAGAGACCGTTTAAAGTTATCAGCCCTGTATCGGCTAATATTAAAGCGCAGAGTTGGCCATGGCGATCTTTTTTAAGATAATTTGTAATTACTGGGGGAAGCATTTTCCCTTTGAATTTAATTTGTTGTTTCTTTTGTGCCTGGTCCACTTGAAATAAGAACATATTAAAGTCGCCAGACAGCACAATACCTGCCTGCGGAAAAGTTGATTGCAGTGATTTGATCAATGCTTTAAGGGTCATGATTTTCTCCTGTTTTGCTTCTGATGCTGGGTGAATGTATACGTTACATATAATTAAAAGCTTTTCCCCATTGTTATGTTGCAAACCATTGAGTGGATCTTGCGATAGTAAAATATTTATGCATTGGATCCAGGTTTGTCCTAGCTCAATCAATTCATAGGACAATGGTATGCTTGTGCTAAGGTAGATTGATAGGCCACCAGATGGTCTGCCTGATGCTTTACCTTTAGTGGCATTTTGCTGAAATTCTTTAAAAACGTTAATCGGCATGGGTGCCATGGTCCAGGTTTCCTGAAATAGGAGAATGTCAATTTTTTTTTTTTTAAATTGCAAATCTACCTCATCTGCCTTTCTGCCAAAGCCGTTGATATTCCAAGAGCACAGTTGTAAGTTACTTTTTCATGCCTTGTTGATGTTTGATTATCTGCAGTAGGGCTCAATTCTTTCTTTCTGAAAGCTAAAGCTGGTGGGACAATTATGAGAGGAAGAAGAAGAGGCATACAACAGAAGCAGGTACAATGGCAGACGCAGAACGCGGAGACCTCCAGACAGACCAGGAGCCAGACGGCCGGCAAGAAAAACGAATTGTCAACTTATCCTCTAGAACACTCACCGACAGCAAAACTTCGGTCCTCAGTAAGGGCATGGGATACGTCCCCACCCCTCAGGAGGATAACTTCAGGGCGACACAGGAACTACACCGGTTTTTTAGAAAAATCCGTCTCCATGCCTTCTTCCAGGACAAACCTCCGCCGGACCAGACCGACTCAGGCCTGCATGCCACTTCTACCTTTACTCCTACTACAGGGATGGTACTGCCTGAAGTCCTCACCTTCAAAAAGGCAGTCCTGAAAGACGTGGCCCGCTGCCCGCACAGACGCACCTTCTCCAACATGCCAAAGGCTGAAACATAAGTGATGCACTCCCTAGGCAAAGATGAATCAATAACTATAAAACCAGCAGACAAGGGGGGCGCCATTGTCATCCTCAATACCACTGATTACAACCAGGATTGTGAGCGACAGCTATCTAACCGGGAATACTACACTCCCATCAGAGAAGACCCCACTGGCCGCCTAAAAAGATACATCACCTCCATTGTTTTTGCGGCTGAGACCCAGGGGTGGATTAGCAAAAAAGAAGCCACATTTTTGGTCAACAACAATCCAAGGACACCTTACTTCTACACGCTCCCCAAGATCCATAAAGCCATCAGACCACCACCAGGGAGACCGATAGTGTCGGGTATTGGGTCCGTTCTGGAACCCTTGTCAGAGTTCTGTGACTTTTTTCTCCAACAACTGGTTACCAAGACTCCCTCCTTTCTTAAGGAGACAACCGCAGTGCTGAACCTCCTTGAGAACCTTGGCGAAGACATCTATGTGGACATTCTTGTCACCCTCGATGTGGAAGCTTTGTACACTAATATACCCCAAGATGCCACGTTGGAGGTGATCGAGAACAGCCTCAGGGCTGAGTCTTGGTCCTCAGCTACCCCCATCAGCTTCATTATGGAGTGTGCAACTTTGGCCCTCAAGGAGAACTTTTTTCAGTTTAAGGACACACTCTACCACCAGACCCAAGGAACATCGATGGGAAGCACCTTCGCTCCAAGTCTGGCCTGTCGGTACATGGCTGACTTCGAGCGGAGGTGCATCTTCCACGATGACAATCCCTACCAACCTAATATCATTGTCTGGCGCAGGTATATCGACAATATCCTCATCCTGTGGCAGGGCCCACACACAGCATGTGTGGAGTTCTGCAACTGGATGAACACCCTCAATCGTTTCCTCAAGTTCAGTAGCAATCTGTCCACATCTGAACTCCCCTTCCTCGACCTCCTGATCACCCTCAACGATGGCAAGACGTCCACCAACCCCTACAAGAAGCCCACTGAATGCAATCGTCTCCTTAGGTACCACAGCCACCATCCCAAACACTTGCGGGATAACCTACCATTTGGGCAGTATTTGCGACTCCATCGCAACTGTAGCACCATCAGTGACTACAGAGAAAGCCTACAAACGTGCACGTAACAACAATAGGGAAGGTCTCCTCAAACATCACGAATGATCTACTTGTGATGCGATTACCTGCGTGACCTCATTCACCCCACAATCTAATATGATACAAAAGATCATCAAAAAACATTGCCCAATCCTACATACTGGAGAGTTGACACCTGCTACCCCGCGCTTCTCCTTCAAACGCACCGCCAACATCTAAGACAATATTGTACACACAAGACCACTACCCAAGTGCCCACCACGTCAACAACAATTGTGGGGCCTTCCCCCCATTAGGGTCCACTACCCCTGTGGGTCCTGTAGCATGTGCCCCTTTACCCGTCCCTCCAAGGAAGTCACACTGAGCCCTAATTTCACCTGGACCTAGATGACCCACACCAATTGCAACACACACAATTGTGTATACCTTGTCACTTGCCCCTGTCAGAAGAGATATGTCGGCATGACGACCAGATCAGCTAAGATCTGAATTACCGAATACCACAGCAACATCAGATGTGGCAGGTCCACGTCCAAGATGCTCTCTCACTACATCGAGATGCATCACATACAAGACGACATAGAGTGGACGATATTGGAATCTTTTACCAACATCAACCAACAAGCTCTATTTATTAAAGAACAACGTTGGATTTTCTGCCTGTCCACTAATACTACAGGGTTCAATGATGACATTCCATGGGCTGAGGTGGGTCACTGAACACCTACGAGTTAGGCCACTCTGCAGTCTGACACCCTCCGCACACCCTCTTGTGCTACTACGGGGGCCAGTGGCAGCACGACACCCTGGTGCACTGTCCTGTCACTAACCACACTTAGCCCCACCCATATGGGCAATATTGTAAGCGGCTGGGCCTGGCTGTGACAACTAGGTGTTCTCACCGGCTACAATGGGCCACCGGTTCGCACCCGCTCAATGCCTCGTTGTGAAGCCTGTCCCCCGCTTTGCCAACCTCCACCCATTCCTGCATCCTCCCTTTTTCCTTTTTTTCCCTCTGCACCGACCCGAAGGGGCTTTTCCGTGGGACATCTGTGTCATTAACTATTGGACCCCAACTGTCCCCAGCTATTAGCAACCACTCCAATATGGTGACTACTTTGCCGCCCGCACCAACTGATTGGGCCCCACTCCATAATGATGCCCTTGCATCTCCAGACATGCGCCCCGCCTCCCCCCACCCCCCTTTTCACTTTCCATGAATGTTTTACCCATCTGCAGCACTATTTAACACCACACTAGCAGTGCCCGGACACCCTCCCAGGCGTCCGGACTTGGGTAGGTCCTATGAGTAGGAGCGCCGACTGAGTCGTAAGTGAGCGCAACCCCCGCATGAGCCATGCCCTGCCCGGTAGGCTCCACCACTAGCCCTTAGCTCCATTTGGACCTGATACCGGCTGCTCTCCCTCCAAAACATAGCGCACCCACAGTGCAAAGACTAACTGTCCCCTTGATTCACCCACAGCTACTTGTCTGGTGATGGTGGCAACTACATTAGGCCCCGTTGCTCCCGAGCATGACTAACCCACAGTGCAAAGACTAACTGTCCCCTTGATTCACCCCAGGCTACTTGGCTGGTGACGGTGGCAACTACATTTTGCCCCGTTACTGTCCAGGCCACGCTGGCTGCCCGCTTCACCTCCTTCATCCACCGACTCGGTGCAGCACTTCATAAGGCGATAGCAGATGACCCTGCTACATCTCTATTCCGCCCCGTCATTGTCCGCGCTCTGTGGGCGGCTCCCGCAGCTTTACCCGCACTGCGCCCTGCCTCACCTCCATCCAACGGACACGGTACACCCCTTTACACGGCAATAACAGATGAACTTGCTACATCTCTATTCTGCCACGTCACTGACCGTGCCACGTTGGCGGCCCCCACAAGCCGTACCCGCATTATGCCCCGCCTAACCCCTATCATCCACAGACACGGTGCAGCCCTTTACACGGCGATAGCAGACGACCTTACCACATCTCTATTCACCCTCCGGGCCAGACATTACAATAGAGTCCTCTGAGCCCACTAGCTCCCTGGGTAGCCGGTACACACACTCACCATCGGTTCCATCATTCCGCAGGTGGCTTACTCCCGCCAGTGCTGCGGGATATCCGGCCATCAAGGCTGAGGCTCTACCCAATCCCCTTCTAGGTGAGTCTCCATACTCCTTTCCCTACCATCCGGCCAGGCATCTTAGACAGTTTGGCCAAGGGACACTGTTGTGGCGGTAGGGCTCTACTGTCCCCCACAGGTTGTTCCCATTTTACCTTCTGTCACTGAATTTATGACAAGTACATACCTGTAGATGTATACGAGTAACCGGTATGTAACTCGCATGTTTTCTTGTTTTTTTCTTCCAACCAGTTACACACGGCGGGTTTACCTACACACTGTGACACTATTGACAGTGTTGTTTATCATCTTGCCACATGTGTGTATTACATCACAGGTTCCTTTATTCATTATTTTTTATACCGTGTTGTCTTACCCTTGTTGTTTGTTTCCCTTCTTTCATCCAAGTTTTTGTCAGAAGGAAGATATTTCTTGCACTCCCCCTTCAGGATTACTATTGAATCCATGATATACGGACGGTACTCTTTAGGACACTCTTCCGACCTTTTCCTACAATTCAGAGTAGATTAGGTTTTTTGTTACCCCGGACCTGATGAAATGCCGCTGATCTGTTAGGAGATTTTAGGCGTGAAACATGTCGACCTTTTAACCCATTTTTTCACCTGTCACCTCACACACTGGACTGTAGCAGGTTTAATTTTCCTTGCCAGCCACGACTCTCGTAGTCTGTTTTTAACCATAGCATCAGTGCCTAGCGAATAAAGGTTCTTGGGACACTCATAGCTATTTTTAACGCACTCACTGTACCCGCTCTACTCACTACACCGCTGCCCCACTACCTCATTTCATAGGGCCTCCTGGCACTGAAGACCTCCGGCAAAGAGCCCCCCTGCAGGGCCCGTTGGGCATTGCAGCAACGGCCCAACGAGGAGCTGCCCTATGATGAAGCATGACACCTCTCGGGGTGTGTGAGGGCCCTTGGTCCTTATTGGAGCTCTCCCCTCCCTTTCTTCCTTCCCTTACCTGGAATTCCATGCCCTACGGATCATCCCAATCACCTCCTCAGGAACTGCATACCTTTTTGATATAACCGGGAGAATTATGATGCCATGGTGAACTCACAGGGTAACAAGTGTACTCCTACTGAAGGCATCATAAAATGTGTGCATAGCTTCTATAAAGATCTTTATGGCCCTAATATATCAGACAATGTAACTGAGAATTATTTCTTGTAATATTTGCAGTTGTTTTTGTCTAAAGAAGACAAGGAAGATCTTGAAAAGGATTTTGTACTTGAAGACATAGAAAGAGCTATTCAAAGCCTTCCCAAGGGGAGAGTCCCAGGTGCAGACGGCATACCCGCAGAATTATATGTTACCTTTTTGGGATGTATTAGGTTCTGATTTACTTGAAGTATTTAAAAATTCTATGAGGGAACAATTGATCCCACATTCCTTGAGAGATGGATGCATACAACTCATGTATAAAAAGAAAGGTGACCGAAATTATGTTAAAAAATGGTGCACAATTAGTTTTTTTAATGTAGACTTTAAAATCTTGTCTAAAACTGTTCCTTCGGTTGAGGCCTGTCATTTCCACAGTCTTTGAATCAGACCAAACATGTGGTGTATCAGGGCGCAAAATCCCTGGCAATTTATGTTTAGTTAGAGATGTGCTATCATATGTTAAAGACCGTGGTTTCTCAATGCGTTTGCTCACTTTGGACCAGGAAAGCCTTTGTTTGATAGGCTGAACCACTCTTTTATGTCCAAGATTTTACAGCACAATCATTTTGGTTCTAAATTCAGATCGTGAATTACTTTATTGCACTCAAAAGTTACAGCAAGGTCATGGTCAATGGCACATTAATTGACTCTTTTCACATTTTATTAGGAGTAAGACAGGGGTGCCCTTTGTCCCCCCTCTTGTTCATGTAGGCCATTGAACCTTTAATTGCTACTCTGAGGGCTGATAAGCTGATTAAAGGGATCCCTGTCTAAGAAGGAATGTGATGGTCTGTCACTACTTATGCTTATATGGATGATATATCTGTTTATTTTTCAGACAACATTTAAATTCAACAGGTTTTTTGGTATTGCCCTAGATTTTATTTTGCATCCTCATCACAAATTAACCTGGCAAGGAGTGATTGTTTTGCATGTTAACTGAAAAGACAAGATAGATTGGGGCCTTAAAGTGGTGAAAGATCGTATCAAAGTTCTTAGTCTGTTTTTTGGAGAGGGTGGTGGTTTACAGAGTTGGTCAGAAAGCATGTGTAAGGTCAAGCAAAAGATCTCACTTTGGGGTCTGAAATCACTCACTGTGACCGGTAAGATTCTTGCTGCAAAGGCAGAATTTCTATCAAGCTTTCTGTATGCTGCTATGGTTTTCCCCATCCCCTGAAACTGCCTGACACTAATACAAAGGAGGGTCTTTCAGTTCATCTGGGGAGGGAAGAAAGAACGAGGGGCTCATGTGACTATGTTTAAACCTGTGGTTTTGGGTGGAAAGAATGTTTCAAACATTGGACTCACTTTTCAATCCTTGTTTATTTGCAACATAATAAAAGGGAGCATTTGTCAGGACAAGGAAGAAAGGAAATGGTCCTTTTTTGCCGGTTTTTGGTTGAAGTTTCTGATATGCATAATATGGGGCATGGTAATAATTAACAGCATGCCTCATTCAGAATCCTGCTCTTTTGCTTACTTTTATACCAGGAAGTTCATTATGAAGCACAAATTAAAAGGGATTCCTTTGGGTCTGATTTCACCCAAGTGTATTCCCAAAGCAGTCACTGAGGAACAGTTTCAAATACCAGTTAGTGGATTTTCTGATCAGACTCCTACAGCAATTTGTGGAAATGTCTCTGTACGGTACCTGTTTATTATCCATCGCATCTACGGTACATGGTTGACTGCTTCCCAACCTCTATTTGTATAAGAGATGTTCTAGAGCCCCATTTTGTATCAGGAAGGGATGTTTGTCAGAGGAATCTTTGACTTTCATTTTCAGAGCAGCGCTGGAGAGCTACAGAACTATGCTGCCCCATTGATGCGATTCATCACCATCAAGAACCTCTCTTTGAGTCCAACCCACGGTGGACCAACCCCCGAAGACCTATTCTTCATTAATTTCGGCTGTCCCTTGTTCCCTTGTATCGCCTTGTCCTGAGGAAGACCCACCGTGCCTATTATTCAATCACGCACCTTTCTGGGTCAAAACGTCGACGTGCTTGTGATAATCCGGACCCTACTCTCTCCACCGCACGTGAAATGGATATTCAAAATCCCAAGCGGCCAGGAGCTTTATGTACCTAGGTATGGATGTCCTTTGAATTGCCAGTTCTAACAATTCATACAGCACTGTATATATCTTGTTCACATTTAGCACTTTTTTCGCACTTTTTTCACCATATCACTTGTGTTGTTGGGACAAATTGTATGTCCATGAACTTTGACAGCCTTCTAATGTCATCTTGACACCATAAAATGTAAAAAGAATACATGGATTTATCCCTAAATACAGACTTTGATTATTTGATTTTGGTGTGTTTTTTGTTTCATGTACTTTGTCTTTTCTTCTCTTTCATTTTCTTTCATTATTACTGAAAAGTTGGAGTACTGTTTTTTGTTTTTTTTGTTCTTGATTGGTTATTATTTAGCAAACCGTGAATCAATTCTGTACCCGACAGAACCATCATTATCCACATTCAGAGGAATCTTCTGACCACGTTTTTGGAACTGCCCTACGGCACAGAAGGTGTGGGCTTTAGCAGAGGTTTGACTATCTTCACTAACTTCAGATGTGATTTTATCTAAAGATGTTGTGGTTTTTAATCTGAGCAGATCCAGCTCCCCATGCTGACATTTTTGGATTGTTGTGAATTGCTTGAAAGATGCTCTATGGAAAGTCAGGAATGTCTTGCTTTTTAAAGGCGTTGATGTCTCCCCTCAAGTGATCTATGCATTAGCATGGTCTTTGGTCCAAGATTATATTTGCAAAGACATATTACAGAAGGGCAAGGTAAAAGCTTACTTAGAATGGTGTTGGGGTGATCACCGATGATGGTTGTTTCCTGATTTTAAGTTTTTGAACAACATGAAATAATGTGCTTATTTGATTTACTCATTTATTGGTTTAGTATTTACATTTTATTCCATGTTTTAATATTCTTGCTTCAAGTTTCTTTTAGTTCAGGCTACAATACCATCTAGATGTAAACCTGGTGTAGAACTTGGCACTGTGTGCGTTTTTCACCTGGTCAGATGTCATGTCACCTGAAATATAGATTGGCTAAAACGTATTCTGCCCGTTTAATTGAATAAAGGTTTTTGAAATTGTTTTGCAATGTTTGTAGAGCTGCAAACAGTGGTTTTGGTTATTTGATACCATGGTTCGCAGATATCAGCAGAGCAGAGATTTTGTGTCTTCTTGGAGGCTGCTCAAAAAATGGGAATGGCTCCTGCTGTGGTGCAGGCAGTTGACATTCTTATTCCTGAATCACTACTTTCATAGCAACAATCCATAATATTGAACTTCAATCTGTCCTCCCAGAATCACTGGTCTGGCCAGACTACACCTCCACCCACACTCTGAAGATCCTTTCATACCTGTCAGGAGTGCATTCTGTTTTACTTGCCCTGAACTGTGCCTTCAGGGCAGCAGAGGGCATGGGGGACACAGAAGTTAAAATTTGGAATTCTAACTCAAGACATGGAATATTTTGGGACAAGTTAAAAACTCCCCAATTATTCTACCAAAGGGCTGAAAAGTAACAATTTTCTATTGCAAAAAATGCCACCCTGAGGGTGCAGCTCAAGACAAAACCTTGTAATACCGCAAGGACCCCAGATGAATGAGAAGTGATGGAGCCAATACTGGTAGCCCTGCTCCCAACTACGAAGATGAATGGGTGCCAGCAAGTATGGGTTAGCAACAATGGGGACAGTAAATCATGCTCCAAGCGGAAGACTAGCCACAGTCTCCAATTGAAGATCCCTGGAAACCACAATGTCACCAGGCAAAAGGGGAAGGAATCATTGCTTGACACAAACAATGCACCTATATTGCAGTGCAAGGATACTCACAGTCCATGCATTGGGATGTAAGGACTACAGAGGCAGACTAATACACTTTGTAGACAGTAGCATGAGGATGAGAATGAAGTACTCCTGTAGGCTAGCCAAACAAACCACAACGGCTGAAGGGGCAACCCAAAGTGCTCTCTTATCTTTTTGTGCTCAATGACAAAAGTTCTCTCTACACCAGAATAAAAATATACTGTGAGCAAAAAATATGTATCCCATGAATTAAAAACAAAACAGACCAGTCAGCAGGAATTATTCTAACCTTTACTGAAACCTGAAGTTGTAATAGTAAGGGCACTGCTTGCTTATCCTTCGTTACACCTGGGGCTGCCCTTCCTGCACCTACTCCTAACGGTCATAAAGTCAGCAGAAGTGAACAGCTCTCTAAGAGCCATATCTATTTACTGTAGTTACCATTTCATGTCTTTTTCATCACCCCTTAGCAGCAAATAGGAGACTGCTGAAATCTCAATAGAGGGAAAAGAGGGCAACCATTTGAAGCAAAAAGGAGTACGATCTCACTTTTGTACCCTGGAGACCTCATTTATGAGGCCCCTTGTGGCACTTTTGCACCACCAGACAGTCACTTTTTTGACTTTACGGTGGCGCAATGTGCAGCGGTATATTTACAAGGCTGCATAAGGCCACTTTACATGGCTTTTCATGGCCTTGTAAATACGTGCCCCTTTCACGCAGAACACTGCTTGAAAGGGGCGTTCAATGGGTGTTGCTGTGGGTGTTCCCACGCAACACCCATGGAATCTGAAGCATTACCAGATTTACGCGAAATCGTAAACCTGGGAATGCCTTCGAAGCTAACGCCACCCCATGGGTGGTGTTAGGGAGGCGCAACGAGGGGAAATGTTAATTTCTCCTTGTTTTTTCCTTATTCCATGTTTGCTGCATTCTGCAGCACACATAGAAAGAGGAAATCGCCTGAATTGATTGATTTTGTGCAGGAAGGTGTCCCATCCTGCACAAAATCAATCAGCCCCGCAATGCAGGCACCCTTGCACCATGGTGCAAGGGTGCCTGCTTTGGCACTAGGCAGCACATTGTGCGCCGCCGCAGGGGGAAAGGACAGTAATGTGCGGTATCTCATCGATACGGTGCATTCCTGCCTTTTTGTTTTTACTTAGGGCAGCGCAGCAAGATTCTTTGTGACGCTGCACTGCGCCAAAACCTCATAAATGAGGCCCTTAGTATTTTTGTTCATTAACACTCATGATTCATGCCTCGAGTGTTACGCTGTTATATATTTCTCCTTTGTTAGACAATGTCCCATAAGCGCACATTTTTCGTTTCTGCTTCATTAGAGAAACCATTATGCGAGATTTTTTTAATAATTACCTGTGCTTTTTCAACAGGCATTTGTATTAACAGAAAAGCTTTCTGGCGTGTTATTTGCAAGAGTGTGGGCGTGTAACGTAAGCACATACAAAGCAGGCCTGCAGAGTGCCACCCACTTAGCGCCTTAATTATCACACCAGCTAGGAAAGAGCAGTTTACCCAATCACGTCATCATAAACCGCAACCTTCCGTTGACAAAGGACAGAATAAAAGGATATACAGTAATATACACAGAAATAGCTAGAATAAGGAAACGAGGTCAGGAGAATTAGTGTCCCCTTTTGGCAGAAAAGGTTCACACATTGTCACATAAATGTTGATAATTAGGAAAGCTGTGGAAGGGTATACCACACATGCAAATGATCGATTGTCCAACTCACTGGAGTCTTCCAAAGCCTGTTTAAGTGTGTTTAAAGCTGAACCTTACTTTTTAGACTGAAATCAGTTTTAAAATTAATTCATTAGGACTTAGTTAAGGGGCTGAGATGTGAAAATAATTTTGGAATACTTTGACTTTGATGTCCTACAGTAAGGATAGGTCTTTGACGCTATTTTTTGTGAAACATTTCGACCGAAGTAGCATGCCGTCAATTGTTGCACTGTAAATGGTAAAATTTATCCCAAGTTGCAAATGTTTATTAGCTATTCATATTGCTTTGATAAATCTCCCCGTGCATGACTGAATACTGGCCTGCAATCCACATGTTATCATGATAAATCCACACTGTTCTCTGTGACGACTAGTCCACTAGGAATTATCAAACATGAGTTTACTGGAAGAGGCCCTGAGCACATTCCGTGCTGCCACTCAGGCCTACCACTCATCCTACTTCGATATTTAAAAAAATGTTTTGTTTTAGTTGGCAGGAAGGCTGACCTGTTTGTCTGCACATATGCAAGAGAGGAAGCCACTCTTTGGGCCTCCTTTACGAGGCCCCTTGCACCACCGGTGCTACACTTGTTTTGATGCTTCGGTGGCGCAGTATGCTGGTCCATATTTACAAAGCCAGGCAAAAGCACTCTGCATGCCTTTTCATGGCCTTGTAAGTATAGTCCACTTTCTTACATCACTGCGTAAAAGGGGTGTTCCATGGGTGTATTTCATATTTATATTTTATTTATTTTATGTTTTTGGTCAATAAAAACCTTTACACAATCATTCATTCATTACATTTCATAAAATGTGATTATAAGCTTATGTTGCTGACAAATCTTTTAAAACTGACATATAATATAGTGGTGGAGGTATTGGTGGTGGTGGTACTGGTAGTGATGGAGGTATTGGTGGTGGTGGTGTTGTGTGTTGTTAATAAAACAGGCTTTTGAAAACAGCCCGTCAGGTGGCTTTAGTACAGATGACATGTAACACGGATGTGCTGTTGTCAGCTTCAGTCCATTAGCACACGATTATGTGCTACCTGGAATTCACTTGACTTAATTCGCTAATCATTTCTAATTCCATTTTACTTGGAGTAGGGGGGGGTTGAAAAAGACACGAGATAATGGCGGGTTAAAGTGATTGAAAGCAGGTGCCAGTTTTACGGGGTGGCCTTGCTGCTTAAAAAAACACAATAGGTCTCGCATTTACACGAGTTTGAGCTATTGCCATTGTAAATGACAATGACTTTTATTTATGTTTTGGGTTTTAAAACATAAATAAAAGGCATTGTCATTCACAATACTAATAGCTTAAACTCTCACAAATGCGAGACCTATTGCATTGCAATAAATGGCCTTCGCGACCACTTTTTAGATTGTAAATATCAGAGGAAGAGACCAGCCTGTGACGTCTTCAAAGTAGTGATAAATAGTGCAGTGTGGCATTGGGTAATGTCATTGCTATCTTTGGCCTAATAAACACTCCAGCTGTAGTAGGGCCCTGGCTTCACCTCCTGGTGCAGGGCGGGCTGTGCTTTATGGCACGCATGGAGGGAGGGATGGTCTCGGCTGCAGCTCTGGCCTTGTACAGTGCCCCTGCTATTACTAGTGAGCGATAGGGGCTGAGGTGGTGGTGGTGGTATTGGTGGTGGTGGTGGTATTGGTGGTATTGGGGCTGGTATTGGTGGTGGTGGTATTGGTGGTGGTGGTATTGTGGTGGTGGTGGTGGTATTGGCGGTGGTCGTGGTGGTATTGGTGGTGCTGGTAGTGGTAGTGGTTCTGGTAGTGGTGGTGGTACTGGTACTGGTGGTACTTGTACTGATGGTAGTGGTACTGGTGGTACAGGTACTGGTTGTACTGGTGGTACTGGTGGTGGTGGTATTGGTGGTGGTGGTATTGGTGGTGGTGGTATTGGTGTTGGTACTGGTGGTATTGGTGTTGGTACTGGTGGTATTGGTGGTGGTACTGGTACTGGTGGTATTGGTGGTGGTACTGGTGGTATTGGTGGTGGTACTGGTACTGGTGGTGTTGGTGGTACTGGTACTAGTGGTGGTACTGGTACTGGTGGTATTCGTATTGGTGGTGGTGGTATTGGTGGTGGTACTGGTGGTTCTGGTACTGGTGGTGCTGGTACTTGTGGTACTGGTGGTGGTGGTACTGGTGGTGGTACTGGTGGTACTGGTACTGGTGGTGGTGGTACTGGTGGTGGTACTGCTTCTGGTGGTGGTACTGGTGGTGGTGGTGGTGGTACTGGTGGTAGTGGTACTGGTGGTGGCGGTACTGGTGGTGGTACTGGTGGCGGTGGTACTGGTGGTGGTACTGATGGTGGTACTGGTAATGTTGGTACTGGTGGTGGTACTGGTGGTGGTACTGGTGGTGGTGGTACTGGTGGTGGTGGTGGTACTGGTGGTGGTACTGGTGGTACTGGTGGTGGCACTGGTAGTGGCAGTGGTGGTGGTACTGATACTGGTGGTACTGGTACTGGTGGTACTGGTGGTGTTACTGGTGGTGGTACTGGTGGTGGTACTGGTGGTGGTGGTACTGGTGGTGGTACTGGTGGTGGTGGTACTGGTGGTGGCACTGGTGGTGGCGGTGGTGGTGGTACTGATACTGGTGGTACTGGTACTGGTGGTACTGGTGGTGTTACTGGTGGTGGTACTGGTGGTGGTGGTATTGGTGGTGGTACTGGTGGTGGTACTGGTGGTGGTACTGGTGGTGGTGGTGGTGGTACTGGTGGTAGTGGTACTGGTGGCGGTACTGGTGGTGGTACTGGTGGTGGTGGTTCTGGTGGTGGTGGTACTGGTAGTGGTACTGATGTTGGTACTGGTGGTGGTGGTACTGGTGGTGGTACTGGTGGTGGTGGTATTGGTGGTGGTGGTGGTACTGGTGGTGGTACTGGTGGTGGTGGTACTGGTGGTGGCACTGGTGGTGGCGGTGGTGGTGGTACTGATACTGGTGGTACTGGTACTGGTGGTACTGGTGGTGTTACTGGTGGTGGTGGTGGTACTGGTGGTGGTGGTACTGGTGGTGGTGGTATTGGTGGTGGTACTGGTGGTGGTACTGGTGGTGGTGGTGGTGGTGGTACTGGTGGTGGTACTGGTGGTGGTACTAGTGGAGGTACTGGTGGTGGTGGTACTGGTGGTGGTACTGGTGGTGGTGGTGGTACTGGTGGTGGTGGTACTGTTGGTGGTGGTACTGGTGGTGGTGGTACTGGTTGTGATACTGGTGGTGGTGGTACTGGTGGTGGTGGTGGTACTGGTGGCGGTACTGGTACTGCTGGTGGTGGTACTGGTGGTAGTGGTACTGGTGGTGGTACTGGTAGTGGTGGTACTGGTGGTGGTGGTACTGGTGGTAGTGGTGGTACTATTGGTGGTGGTACTGGTGGTAGTGGTGATACTGGTGGCGGTGGTACTGTTAGTGGTAGAGGTATTGGTGGTGGTGGTACTGGTAGTGGTGGAGGTATTGGTGGTGGTGGTACTGGTGGTGAAGGTGGTGGTGGTACTGGTGGTGGTACTGGTGGTGGTACTGGTGGTGGTGGTGCTGGTGGTGGTACTGGTGGTACTGGTGGCGGCGGTGGTGGTGGTACTGATACTGGTGGTACTGGTACTGATGGTGGTACTGGTGATGGTGGTGGTACTGGTGGTGTTGGTGGTACTGGTGGTGGTACTGGTGGTGGTGGTACTGGTGGTGGTGGTGGTACTGGTGGTGGTACTGGTGGAGGCACTGGTGGTGGTGGTACTGGTGGGGGTACTGGTGGTGGTACTGTTGGTGGTGGTGGTACTGGTGGTGGTGGTACTGGTGGGGGTGGTACTGGTGGTGATACTGATGGTGGTGGTACTGGTGGTGGTGGTGGTGGTACTGGTGGTGGTGGTGGTACTGGTACTGCTGGTGGTACTGGTGGTGGTGGTACTGGTGGTGGTGGTACTGGTGGTGGTGGTACTGGTGGTAGTGGTGGTACTATTGGTGGTGGTACTGGTGGTAGTCGTGGTACTGGTGGTTGTGGTACTGGTAGTGGTGGAGGTATTGGTGGTTGTGGTACTGGTACTGGTAGTGGTGGAGGTATATGTGGTGGTGGTGTTGTTGGTAATAAAACAGGCTTATGAAAACAACCCATCAGGCTGCTTTAGTACTTATGACATGAAACACAGATGTGCTGTTGTCAGCTTCGGTCCATTAGCACAGGATTATGTGCTACCTGGAATTCACTTGACTTAATTCGCTAATCATTTCTAATTCCATTTTACTTGGGGGGGGGGTTGAAAAAGACACAAGATAATGGCGGGTTAAAGTGATGGAAAGCAGGCGCAGTGTTACGGGGCGGCCATGCTGCTTAAAAAAACACAAGCATTAGCAATGCAATAGGTCTCGCATTTACGCGAGTTTAAGCTATTGGCATTGTAAATGACAATGCCTTAAAAACGAAAGCAAAAATAAAAGGCATTGTTATTTGCAATGTCAATAGCTGAAACTCGCGTAAATGCGAGATCTATTGCATTGCAAATGCTTGTTAGATTAGTGAGTAGAAACGCTCCCTTTCGGCCCGCGCGGCAAATTAATTAAATAAACAAGCACGGCCGCTAAAGTGAAAGTGGACCGCACTGCAAATAAAAAAAATAGTGCTTACCCACTTATGAAGGAGACCGTGTAACGCCACAAGTAAAAGATCCAGTCCTCATGGGAGGTAACAAATAGCGACATGGCGGTAACAAGGAGGGACTAACAAGACTCATTATCAATCGGAAACCAGCATTTACCAAGGACAATGACACCAGCCAATGAAAAATATGGGCGGAGAGAAGGCGAGGCTTCCACAGCATACTCGACTACTGCATGCCTCGCAGAGCGAGTAGCGCATGCGCGCTGCCGCTAGGCTCAACCTAAAAATGAATATAAAAATTACATTAATGCAGTTCTTGTGTGGCCTCAATTTGAAAAACTCGCTACTCAGTGCATGACAATTTTTCTCAGGGCTTTATGTGATTCCGTTAATCAATGTGCAAGAGCTAGTGTTTAAAGTGCTATTATGCTGAGGTACACTTTAGCTTGAGTATCTTCTTTCTCGTTGTCCCGGGTTTTAAGGTCCGTTGTCTTTGTTATTTGTTTTAATCGCTCTTTTAGCTCTAATTTCTATTGATTTGACCTTCAGTTCTTCAACTCAGCGAAATTACTGTTTTTCCCTTTCGACGTTACGTAAACCCTTTGTTAAAGTGCAGATGCAATATACTTCCCAGTTATAGTTCTTTGTCAAGGTGCCGGTGCCCTAAATAGATTGCTCTAATGCTTTCATGTTTACTTTTACAAATTTTACTCCCCGGCATATAAGCGGTATATAGGAGCCACCCAGCCAATGGGATTCTGCTTTCTCGTAAAATTTGCATTTCTTCTCTGCGCAGTTTTTTGCTGTACCATATTTGCTTTTTTGTTCCTTCGTTTTGCTTTCTATTCCCATTGATCCAACATGTGTGCCTTTTTATTGTGAATTTTTCTAGTAGTGTGCATATTAATCGTTCCCATGCTATTTTTAAATCCCCTTCTTTTATTTGTCCATTTTTCTCCCTTTTTGTTTATTTTTTATTGTGTCCGGAGTCCCAGCATGCATATATACCTCCTTCAGTATCTTCTCGATCCCTTTACCCCTCCATTTCAAACTTTTTAAATTATATGTTACAGGGGCCGAGAGAAGGTCGTTAGATGCGTGATGCAGCTCTGTCTTATATTTTATTCCAATGATCTGTGGAAAATGATCACTCTCCATACGGGGACAAATTTGAAAGTGACATACCTGCTGCATTGCGGCTTCACTTACTAGGGTGTGATCTATAGTTGAGATCTTATTCCCACTTAGAAATGTAATGGCGGCCGGTGTGTCTTCTTTTGTATTTTCGTTCAGGAGCCTCAATCCCAGCTTTTCCAACTTGTTTTTATAAGTATTCTCTTTCTGGCGCTGGTTCTTTGTCTTCGTATTTTTACTTAGGTTAATGTTGAAGTCGCTTGACATTATGTAAATTGCCTGTTTGTATTGTCTCTGAATTGTTTTGAATATTTCGTATGGAATTTTCATCTGTTTCTCTTTTAGATCCTTACTTGGGTGAATATAGACATTTATTACTATAAAGGCTGGCTGATCCATGCTCTCGTTATCTCTTACTATTCTTATAGCCTAGGCACAATTTGTCCCAATTTCTAAATGTTCTATTTGCCATTTGAACCTTGTTGAACAGAAGAGTGCTAATCCTCCTTTTCAATGTCCAAATGTTGATGTTTTCTCTGTCGATACATGATAGCTTGTGGATCCAGTAATTTGCATTGGCTCAGGACACCATGTTTTCTGCATCAGAATTATGTTGTGCCTTTGGAGACATTTTGTTGCCTCTTGATACTGTAGGAGATTCTCAAGCCCATGAACGTTCCAGGAGCAGATACTCAGTCGTTCTTGCTCCCATGTTGATCTGGTAATCCTTTTGTCAGGACTGAGTTATTGCTCGTCTGATGTACTCCCCGGATCCTTCCTGGATTGTTGCCCTGTTGATGTTAAAGTTCTTCTGATCTTCCTGCTTCACCTGTTCTCTGCTGGAGTACTTGATGATCCTGAAGTTTTAAAAACTGCCCTGATTTGGGTCTGCTCCTGTAGCTCCCCCTTAAGATAGAGATACCTCTTTCGTTTTCAGGCAGTAATGGTCCTGGGTAGCAGGGGGGTTCAATTAATTGTAACTCTACCCCCCATGCCCTGCAAATACTGTGATTATTAATCATTTGCACTATTATTTCTTTTGAATCCCAGTTGGTCATTGTTGCTTCTCTATTGCTTCCATGAGGATGAGGCACAAATTCCACTGATGTCAAATCCGAGGATTTGATGTGACCGAGGTCTCCTATTTCCTTAATTAGTTTTAATATTGTGCTTCTATTCAGGTTGTCGAATGGTCCTCGTGAAACATAGTTTGGTATTAAAAGTAGCTTGTTTTCATTAAGCTCCGTTTTTGCTTTTTGCCTCTCTAAACTACTATTCCCATGTGGTTTCTTTGTTAAGTTCAGCGCAGTGTTACAATCTTGCTGTCCTTTGTTTCCTTCCCCCTGTCCGCCTTTTATCCGTCGTTGGTTTATGTCTCTGTTTTCTTCTAATATTGGTTGCACAATTCTCTGATTCGGTTCCGCTATTTGCCTTTCCTTACTCACTGTAAAATGTTGTTCGTCCTTATGTATTATTACTCTCCAGTCTTCTCTTTCTGTCTTTTCTAACATACTTTGGTGTGTTATAGCCTTATGTTTATTTTCTTTTATCTGCTGCACTGCCGCACCGCCCGGTGAATAATTCATAGTTTCTATTGCTAGGCCCGGGTCCAATTCCTCCTGATATATCCCTTCTGGACAAGTTGCATATTCTTCGTTCTTTACATAGGGTTGCGAATTGCATCTAGGATCCTGTAATGCTTCCAGTGTGACTTCTTCCACCTTTTTGGGTGTCTCCACCACCGTTGTCTTTTTATTTTAATTGAATAATTGCCATATGTTTTTTTGTTGTGGCTGTTTTCGCTTCTTTCTTGCTTTTCTTTTCCCTTTTTGTAATAATTTGTTCTTGCTCTTGTACTTCCGCTCCTATCTCTCCACTCTCCTTATTTAACTGGCCAATGTTAGGCGTCGTATGGAGATCGAGCAATTTTTCATTTAGTACTTTTTCTAATCCTCTCCCTGTTAATTGTCTAGGGGGAGTGAGCTCTTCTGCTCTATGCGAGTTACTTAGACACTGTTTTCTTTCATTTGTTTCCTGCTGTTTCTTCTGTTTCGTGTTCTTGCACTCCTTGTCTCCTATATGCTCTTGCTGCTTGTGCCCTAACTTCTGTCAATATTTCTGTAAGAAGTGAGGTCACCCGAATGGGTGTGTCTCCTAGGGTTTCACAACGGCATGTAACTTGCTGTATGTAGTTGTTTTTTTGGGCTCTCTCAATCAGATCATTTAATGCCTGTAATTTTTTATCTATACCCACTATATGTATTGCCAAGATGTTTAACAGTTCCACCTGAAGGTCCTGTTTGTCTGCTTGGTGGAATAAGGCTGTCGACATTGCGTCCATAGTTGTCAAAAGGGCCCCCCAGGTGTTGCCCTGATCCTTCTCAGCTCGATCCATATTCTCTTTGTTACCCGTAGTCAGGGCTTGGCTTGTGCCTGCGGCCTCTCCCTCCTTTTGCTCCCTGGTCCTTTGTAAAGATTTAGATGGTAGTGGGGGTGGTAGCGGCGATATGCTCCCAACAATGAATCGTTTTTTTGCCTGCAGGCTTTCACTGTCTGTCCTAGTTAAGGATATGTCCTCATCTCCCCCAGCCCCCCTGTAAGGGATTAATGTAGAGTCGTCTGGTAAGTTGTCCTTCTGTTGTCTGATCTCCTGGTTTTGAGATGAAATTTCAAGAAGTTAAATCATAAATTGTTCTTGTGTCCCTGGAGGTCCTTTTTGGGACTGGTGGTCTTCAATCATATATTTTGGGCTTGAGCAGTCCCAACCCTTTGATTGAGTGGACTGGGGTTGCACTCGTATTTCTAAATTATGTATTTCTGCTTGAACTATTATAGAATTTATTGGGGTTGCTCCTCGCAAGTCGAGATCAAATGTATTCTCTTGTTTACGTTCTTCCGGCCGGGTGGTGATTTCACTTCCCAAGTCTGATCGACATACTTCCAGCTCTAATGGATGTTTAACCTGCTGATCAACCATCTGATCGACCATCTTTGAATCTAACAAGGAGTTTTGCAAGGAGTTTTGCACTGAGGTGCGCTTTGAAATTAAAAAGTCCGTTATCGTATACCCTTACTTCTTTTTTGTTTCTGTTTCTATTTCTATTTCTATTTCTTTTGCCAGTCTCCTTCTTGGTGCTGTTTTTCGCAGCGGGATTGTTTCGGCTTTCCATCGCTTTGAGCTGCTCTGATTCCGAAGTGGTGTCAGAAGTGGTGTCAGACTTTAATAACTTCTGGTGCGATCTATTAGTTTGTCTCTTCTTTCCCTGGGTTATGCACCCTCTATCTCGGCCTGAACGCATAACCGGGAGGCTGTCGTGAGCAGTTGTGAGCAGCACTGGTATGTCACTAATTGGACCCAGATAACCGCCCCCCTATTCTTGTAACTATGCGTTCTTAATACCGGATTCTATGACCCATACAGTCCAATCCTTCCCCCTCCTCCGTACCTCTTGCTCTCTTGCCCTGTGCGCTCTATCCGCTGATGGCTGCTGGTGGCTGAAGTCTGATGTCCCAAAGATGTCTGATGGACATGGATGTGGCACAGGTAATCCGGAGGGGGGAGAAGAAATAAATAATTACAATGCAGCCCCTTAATCTGTACTCTGGGGCAGGATGGTCACCGGACCAGTGTGCCTCTGCCTGCCTCTGCCTGTGCCCGCCTCTGCAGCACAACCCACGCTCTCTCTGCCTCTCTCTGCACTGGCGGCGATGGCGGCCCACTCTCCAGGCTGTCCAGGCTACCACTCTGCCTCGCCTCTGCCTCGCAGCACCGCGTCCACTCTCGTTGAGCACAGACAAATGGGTGAGCGGGTGAGCAAGTGGGTGGGGGGCGGGCGGGGGGCGGCTAATGCAGCTGGTGCATGGTCAATACAGCGGACCGTACCCCCTCTACTAGCTCCTACCCCCTGAGGGTTGGCCCCCCCGGGCAGGTGATGGTCAGGGGCCAGGGTTTCCTGGCTTGGTTTTCCTGGATACTTGGTCCTCTGTGCTCCGCTCCTCGGCGACTCCACGGTTCGTGCCTCCATAACTCCTCCTCTTCCTCTTCCAGTGGGTGTTCCCACGCAACACTCATGGAACCTGGCACATTCCCAGATTTACAAGGTTTCGTAAACCTGGGAATGCGTCAGATTCCTACTCCTCCCCAGGGGAGGCGTAAGGGAGGCGCACGAGGAGAAATAAAGGCCCAAACCAAGTAAGTTTAGTAAACCACAGAATGTCACACATTAAGGAAAAATGGGTAAAAATGTTGAGAAGAGGATGTTGTCAAAATGTTCAAAATACCCAAAGACTCGAAATGGAGCAAAAGTAGTCCAGTTAATCACGAGTTTAAATTAAATTAAACAAGTTTAATTCAAACTTAACTCAGAGGGTCTTATTTGTTTAAGTGTTGGCAATTTCACAGTGAGAGAGACTGAAGCATCAAAGATGCAGGATGTGGCATTGAGCGCCAGCTTAAAGATGTTTAACAGTTGTTTTAAAGGTGTTGAATCAGTGTGGTGAATATTGGAGAGAGTTTTGCACTACCTAAGGAGTCACTGAAGTAGCTAGAATCTGATGAATGAGTGAGGTAGTGTTGAAAAGGAAGCATAAATGAGTAGTGGATGGTTGAAGCGGTACTGATGTGGTTACAAAGGGCTCTGGATCTCTAGTCAATGCTAAGCAGGACCTTCACATTGGATGTAGATACCTTCTGCAGCTGGGGTTTGATGAGGGTTTAGTGGGTAGTGTTTAACCCAAACACTACCCTGACAATCAGGGGTTCAGCTCATCGATGATCTTAATTGTTTTTGGTAAAATGTTAAATAAATCTACTGTACATGTTAATAAGGGTATCTTCAGGGGTAATTTCGGCAAAGACATTTTAGAAGTCTCTGAAATGCTTCCTCCATCCTCAAGTTCTTCTCAGCCAACATAGCACTCAGTCTCTTCTGGCCAAGATCATTCCAGTCAGCACAACACTATCCAGCAGCCAGGTTCTTCTCGGCTCCTTAACAACTAGGCTTCTAGACGTAAATTTCTCCAGTATGTTGGGATACAGATATAACACCCCCCTCTACCCAGAAGAAGGAAACTGTTTCTGAGATTTCTGAAACAGAATGCTGGATGGTCAGCCCTGACATAGGGAGAACACCCTCCCCCCACATCTGTGACAGGTAGACCAGAGTTCTTCAGTGCAGAAAGCTGGGAAGTCTTCTTTAGTGTAGCAGGCGCCCTCCTTCTGGCAGCTCAAATAGGTTTTTAAAAAAAAATGTAAATCAAACCACTATTGATTGTAATCACTTGGAAAATAATTAAAAAACATCAGTACTTCCCGCTCACATATTTTCTTCAAAGTGATGCACTTGCTTTCCTGGGAATATGTCCTGAAACATTAAATACTCCCCAAAATGTAATGAACTTAAAGAAAGATAAAAAAAACATGTGGTAGATGCTTCAAAGTCTACCCTTCCCACTCCACTCATTCCCCTACATGTACATACTCCTGAACTACAGTAACCCACTCCCCCAGACTTTTTGCTAAGGTCTCTGAAAGGAAATGATCTTCACAATGTCTCGCTCGTCCTTCCCTATGAAAGGAGAAGATGCTTACCAATGTAGCCACATACATGGTCATTCCACACAAAGAGCAATTCTTTTCACTAAATACGTTCTTGTGGTGAGAGCTCTTTGAAGTGGCAGCTGGAGAACCAATGGGATCTTGTGGAAAGATTGGTGTTAAGTTCCTGGTTGCAACTATTGGGTAGCAAGTGTTAATGGGGCATATTCTCAACGACTTTTCGCCGATATATCGGCACTTTAGCTCCGCAAAAGTGGCAATAGATTTATCGCCCTATTCTCAAGCTGGTGCAAACTGCCGATATCGCCAGTTTTCCAGCGATAGCTGCCGCAAAAAACATCGCCACGGATGAGAGCGACAACTACCGCTAATGATATGCAGAGTAGGCGTTCCCGTGCAAAAACACACGAAAACACCACTTCGCGATATTCCCAACGACCAGCCAGATCGGTGAAGCGATCCAAAAACAGGCGATAAGGCGCGTTAGCAGCAGGGATTTAACACCTGCCTTCTACTGGTGTTAAGCAGGACGACAACCTGCAGTATGAAAGGGAGCCCAGCCCAGAGCCACATCTGAAGACCAACAGATGCCATGGAGCCAATGATCATGCAGCTTGGCGAACCAAGAGGGCCACAACACCCCCCCCCACCACCCCCAGGACCCCCCCCCAGACCACCCCCTCAGGACTACCACCTAGGCAGCGCAGAAGAAGAAAGATGGCCTTCCGAAAACGGCATGGTCCCTCGGCCACACAATTGCAGAATGTGGGGAGAGGTGGGAACCAAGTATGTGTGAAGGAGGTAAGTTACCCATGAAAAAGAATGTACACAATGCCAAGTGTGGCGGTGATGTGCTGGACAGACTTCAGTATGCAGAGCACAGACATGTCCATGTGGACATATACTGCTGGTGTTTGTAGTGTTGGGGACAGTGGACGCAACCATGCCACCTCAGGCAGTGGGGAAGACCTCGGTCACGTAGCTGTGTCCCCCCCCTGTAAGCATAAGTGGAGTGGGCTGGGCCGACGTACGCCAGTCCAGCGTAGGAGTGTGAATAAATAGGCCGGGGCTCTGGGCGTGGTTCACTTCCGGGATGGCCAACCGTCTGCCAGGGCGGCGCCCCTCACCCTGCCACAAGACCACCGCCATGACCACCAGCCTCCTCAGCCGATCGCTGGCTAACGCGACACAGGCCCCCAGCGCACCCAGTGGCACAACACCGTGGAGTTATGTGTGTGCTGACTACTGTCTGCAGCCTACACTGCGGTCAGCAGGTCCCCCAATTCAAATTGAGCCTTGATTTATTTATGGTGCAGTCCAGTAGGCAACAGACATTGCTTCCAGTGCGGCCCGCCCGGACGACGCATCATCGCATGCTGCGCACCCGCTGAGCACTTCAGGTGCCACCAACTCTCTGCAGCTCAAGTCATCGCCACGTGGCTGTGGGCTCTTGCTGACTGCTGCCTCCGGCCTACACTGCGGTCAGCAGGGCTCACACATATCGAATCCAATCCTGACCTGCAAGGACACGCCATCATCGCTGGCTGCACACCCGCTGAGCGCTTCAGGTGCCACTAACTCAGTGCACCACAAGTCATCGCCACGTGGCTGTGGACCCTTTCTGACTGCTGCCTCTGGCCTACACTGCAGTCAGCAGGGCTCACACATATCGAATCTAATCCTGACCTGTAAGGACACGCCATCATCGCTGGCTGCACACCCACTGAGCGCTTCAGGTGCCACTAACTCAGTGCACCACAAGTCATCGCCACGTGGCTGTGGGCCCTTTCTGACTGTTGCCTCCGGCCTACACTGCGGTCAGCAGGGCTCACACATATTGAATCCAATCCTGACCTGCAAGGACACGCCATCATCGCTGGCTGCACACCCGCTGAGCGCTTCAGGTGCCACTAACTCAGTGCACCACAAGTCATCGCCACGTGGCTGTGGGCCCTTTCTGACTGCTGCCTCCGGCCTACACTGCGGTCAGCAGGGCTCACACATATCGAATCCAATCCTGACCTACAACGACACGCCATCATCACTGGCTGCACACCCGCTGAGCACTTCAAGTGCCACTAACTCAGTGCACCACAAGTCATCGCCACGTGGCTGTGGGCCCTTTCTGACCGCTGCCTCCGGCCTACACTGCAGTCAGCAGGGCTCACAATTCAAATGGAGTCTTGATTTATTTATGGCGCAGTCCAGTAGGCAACAGACATTGCTTCCAGTCTGGCCCGCCCGGATGATGCATCATCGCAGGCTGCACATCCGCTGAGCGCTCCAGGTGCCACTAACTCAGGGCACCACAAGTCATGGACCCTTTATGTTTGAATCTTGTGTGTGTGATTTTTGATCTGGTGCCCCTACCTCAGTGCACTGCAAGTCATGGACCCTTTATGATTGAATCTTGTGTGTGTGATGTCAGAGCTGGGGCCCCTACCTCAGTGCACCACAAGTCATGGACCCTTCATGATTGAGTCTTGTGTGTGTGAACCGATGATCACTGTTCTAGTTGTTGCCAGCACCAACCACTCCCTGAGGGCTAGCTTACACTCACCCCACACCCATCCAGCACAGGCGTCACTGGACATGTGACCCTGGTAATAAAAGCGGCCGGGCGCACGTGCCCGTAGCCAGTTCCACTATCTATCTAAGTGTGTCCGTGTGGTCATTATGTATGCATGATGGCCCTGGGCCCTAACACATTACATTGTGCTGTGGACAGCGGACGCAACCATTTCACCTCAGGCAGTGGGTAAGACCTTGGACACGTAGCTTTGTCGTCCCCCCTGTAAGCGTAAGCGGAGTGGGCTGGGCCGGCGTACGCCAGTCCAGCGTAGGGGTGTGAAGAATTTGCCCGGGGCTCTGGGCGTGGTTCAGTGCTGGCCTGGACAAGGAAGTGACTAATGCGTATGTCTCTGTTGTAGTGTCGGCGCCACCCAGCCCGCAATCGACAATGTTGCAATGTAGCATGCACCCGGAGGGCGGGCTTGCACGAACGGAGAAATGAAGGAGCGCAAGACCGCTCGGGGTCTTGGCTCATACATGCCAAGTGTTGTGTGTATCTGTATTGCCGCAGCATGAGCCAAATGCCTAGCCTTAATCGCAGTGCGAGTACAGCCAGGCACGAACTGTACATCTGTGTCCGTCCTATCCTTACCATAGGCCTACACTCACGTGGCCGACCACCTTCAACGGCCAACATCACAGTGTCGTTGTCAGGCTTGTGGACATGCGCAGACAGGCATGACAATGGTGTGCCGTAGGCGTGCAAGTGATGCAACCGCGCAGCGCACACAAGTAAATAGGCTCAGGGGAGGGAGGAGCAGCTGTGAGGCAACGTAACACACAGTGATGCCGCTCATTTGCCACATGCAAGACATGTCAAACATGAATCCCAAAGTCGCACACATCCCACCCCACCCCCAACAAGCCACATCACATTTCCTGAATGCAAGCAGATGACAAACTAACATTAGGGATGAAAGCTCCTTTGTCTGAGCTATCAGGCGGAATCACATCTGCCCCTCCGACCTCGGAATTGCATGTGCCCGGCACCCACTGACAGATACTATAGCAGCTGATGATGACTCCCACACTACGCACAGCCCGACGAAAGACCAACGTATACACACCCCACACACAGAAGTCCTTGCTCGAAGTTATCTTGCATGGAATGTCCTTCACACTTACTCCCACACCATCCCAGGCGTACAACCGTTGCACACTAAAACAACTCATTGATCCGAGCTGTGGCATTTCATCCACAGAACTGGCGCAGGTCAGAACAGTGCCGCTTCAACCAGAGCCACTAACGCAATGGCAGAACATCCCGGACACATGCACAACCCCTGTCACGTGGAACTGTACCGTGCACGTATGCTGCATTTACTGGGGGCACTGCCATTGGCAGTGCTGCGGATCAGTTCCCGGCTAAGCTTCCGCCTTGCCAACATCACCTGCGTTCAGCCTGTGTTGCATTGTCGATCGTGCATGTTCGAGTGGTGCATGGATGTCTGCCTATCCAACAGGACGGTAGCTGAACTGGATTTTGACATGTGTGTTTGCCCCCTGTTGGCCCACGAATAGGAGTGTCACCGTGATACCCGTTTATGGGATGCCTTGATACTTGGCATACATGCTGGCAGCTGGACCTGGGAGATTGCACAACTCCTCGTGTGCAGTGACCACATTAAACTGCTCCACTATTGGGCTGTAGTGCTAATTGGTGAAAGGGGGTGGATGCAGCACATCTGTCCGGACCTGCTAATGGATTGCCTCGCCGTCCTGTTTGATGAAGTCACTTCATGTTGAAAATGATAGCCTACGAAGCTGCAATCGCTTTCATGGACGAGTAACTACGTACCTGCAGCCTCAACAGATTGGAACCCATTGCACATGTCCCAAAACCTTGTTGCATCTTGGAGATCTGGTCACATATCCCACGACAACAGTGGAAATGGCTGCATTCGCCTGGACTCCGAATACATGAGCGGACAACAAATCGGGTTAACACACACCTGTGAATGGTGAGGCACTCCCCCGGAGTGGACAGCAGCGCTTGGCAACGTTCCAAAATTCTGACATACTGCTGCATTGGTCTGCATGTTGTGGCACTTATCCTGCCCGTACTGACTCGCATATGCTAATAAAGTCTACGCACCTTCACTTGTATTCAACTGTGATGAGTGTTGATTTGAATGACAATGTGTGTCTCACTGCCGATCTGGGTCACGGTCATACATGCGCATTGATAGCATTACCCAGGGAGTACCTTTTTGTGGAATCACTGTCCCTACATTCATCCATACTTTCATACTTGATTGATCATAGCCATGACACATCTGTGTGAATTAGAATGTTTTATTTGCATTCAGTGGAGTGTTGAAGCTGGAGCAGTACAGGGCCATGCAAACCCCACTTTACATTGTTGCCCCGTGGAGGGCCAGCCAGAGTCCTTTAGGGATTGACAAGTTCATCGGAAGAGGAAGACTTCAGTCCGCAGTGTGATTGCTGTGTCATTGGCAACCAAACAAAATATGGCACTCCATGTCGGGGTCCAAGGTGAGTGTCGCTGAGTGTATCGGGGGACAGTGGAAGTTGTTATTCCAGAGCATGATGCAGAGGGCAAAACGAAGCTGAAACAGGCCATATGGCGGAGATGAATGCTACCACTTCATTCTTACCACAAAGCCAGATTCATCATCATCTTCGTCCTCTGATGTGTCAGGTGCCTCACATGTGGGTGGTGGTGTTTAGTCTGCATCACTGTGTGGCACTGACACTTCAGGAAGCGGAGATGTGGATGGAGTAGTAGCAGCAGCATTCATCCACGCCAGGCCTTGTGGCGGCAATGCCATGACATGGATCTGCAGGGCATGGAAGATCACAGCTACATCTCGCTGTTGTGCAGCTGTGGCAAACATTCTTTCCACCTGCATCCGCTCCAAGCTCTCCATCATTCTCCTTATGTGTCCCAACTCCCGGCTGACATCGCTGGTGCCACTCTGACTAGACAGTTGTTCTTGGCTCAGAGTCATGACTCCAGCGATGTCAGCCTCGGATTGTTGGAGAGCATGGAGCGGACAGTGGGTGTCCGTTAGGGACTGTAAGTGGTCCCTGATGGGACTTAGACACCCACGTATGGCATCTAGTTTGGCTAACACAAGGAGATGATGGACGGAGCTTCTTGGGACCGGTTTCGGGCTAACAGCCCTCATCAGCCAGGCTAGCTTGAATCCAGTAGCAAAGTGAGCAAGGGACCCACTTCTGGGCATACCCTGCCAACTTAGGGCGAACAAAGCAAACACAAGGAGATGATGGACAGAGTGCTGAAACTTTTCAGACACTCACTCCCAGTCACAGATCAGGGTTGAATCCATCATCGTTCTTTAGCTCACTTCGCCACCCGAGTTCAGACACAGCTATATGCAAATCAGTCTTGACCCTGTGCCTCATGGGAACAGTCCAGCCCGAACTGCCAAGCCATGTCTTCCCTGGACTGGAAACAAGCATCCTGGGACCATTTTCGGGCTAACAGCCCTCATCAGCCACGCTAGCATGAATCCAGTGGCAAACTGAGCAAGGGACCCACGTCTGGGCATACCCTGCCAACTTAGGGCGAACAAAGCAAACACAAGGAGATAATGGACGTGGGTCCGTTGCTCACTTTGCCTCTGGATTCAAGCTAGCCTGGCTGATGAGGGCTGGCATGCCTTTGATGAAGTTGTACCATAACTGCAGCATTCCTGCTGTTCTTGTATGCTATGTACCCACAAAAGGGCCTCCCTAAAATACTTGCAGCAGCTGCCTCTCCCATTCATGCCACCACTGCCCCCTAGGCCACATCGCAGAAAGCATGACTGAAACATTATGTCTGCCTACCAAGCTTGTAACATACACCTGCCTACAGTGGTAGTGGTAAGGTACATGGACTTAGTTTTGGAATCTCATGTTAGGAGAAGGCAGCTTAACAAAGTTTACAAAACAAGGTGACAGTAAAAGAAAGGATACATAGAATAAAAATCAAGCAGTGTTTCTAAGAGCACATTGGTCAACAGAATGAAATCCTGACTCTGTTATGTGTCAGGAGCACTGTTACTTTGTGTTTTGCTTCTCCCAGTTTAGACAGAGACCTATATCCACATGTTCTAGTTTCTGCTTTGTAAGAGACTCTAATATCACCAGACAAGACCACGAACACAGACCCGGAGGAGGAGTCACCATCATTTTTAAGGATACTTTCAAGTGCACCACCTCCACAGAAGCCAGAAATAACTATGTAGAGCATCTCAACTCTTAAATACAATTCACAGAAAACTTCAACCTGAGCAGAACTGTGATTTGCTGTCCCCCAGGCCCCTGAGCCAATTTCTTTAGCAACATGATGGGCTTCATCGCCCCACCAGTTTCCAACTCCAGCGCCTTCAACCTACCTGTGGAGAAGTGTGGCTCAATGGTTAGAGCGGCAGACCCTGATGCAGAGATCTGGCCCGGGACCAGGGTTCAATTCCCGCCTCGGCGGGTCTTGGGCTCAATTTCCTCGGACCTGATAATTCTCGCCTCGGTGCCTATTCTAATCATGGGTCCCACTCTGCAACTCTGGGCAATAGCTTGCTTAATCTCCACAACGGCCCCAACAGCGCTGGGATGCCTGGCTTCACCCTGGGGGTGCCCAGGAATGGACATTTCACAGGGAAAAGCCAGGAAGGGTTCCACAGCGGTATGCGTACAGCGCCTGGACACCCCTTTGGGGGTATGGGTGCGCTTTACAAGTACAAATTTCATTTCATTTCATTTCACTAGGAGACCTCAATTTCCATCTAGAAGACTAGACTGATCTCAACTCAGCCATACTCCCAGACAGCCTCTGCAACCTATGACTGACCCAATGAGTCACAGGCCCAACCCACACCTCTGGGCACATCCTAGACCCCATCTTCACGTCTTTCAACATCACGATCAACACACCCAGGCCCATCATCTGAACTGACCAGTCGCAGTCAGTTTCACAATCAACATCCACCAACACAGAAGAACCACCCACAGCAGGCCCAGTGGAACAATACTGGAATTACATAGGGGGGGGGCGTGGCTAGCCACCCGACATGGCGGACGCGAGATCCTAGCACTCCATCTGACATCCCTTCGTTATCCTGTGAAATTATCCTCCCATTGTGCCATCCGCGCCGGAGGGGCATAGAATTTGATCGATAATGTGCTGCAGCCGATAAAAAAAGCGGGCAAGAGCCCAGAATGCACGCGAGCTGAGACGTTGCTGGGATAACGGCTGAGGCCTGCATATCAGGAGGCCGAGCGAGGACAATGCAGGGCGCTGCCAGACGGAAGCCACCCGGGCCGGAGCTGATGCCCCTACCGAAGACAAAAGCACAGGGGCAGAGAGAGCGGGCCGGGCCCGGCCGGACCCTTGCGAGCCGTGTGCGTATTAACGACTGATCGGTGACACACAGCGGGTCCTGTAGTGCTGGTGCGAGGTGGCCTTGCCCGGGTCCGGTGTTTCCTGCCGGTGCCACTGATTATCCTGTTTTTGACAGAGCGGGCCGAGCGGAGGCCACAATGTGGACACCTGGAGGCGGAGGGCCGCCTGAAGTAAGTGCAGCGAAGCGGTGCTGAGCACACCCTAGACAAAAAGCAACATCCAGTTGCGGCAGTGTAAGCGCCTGAAGCCCGCAGGCACACCACAGACTGCTATTGGGGACCAGTGGAGATACTGAGGCACGGCGCGGCCCAGACTGTGGCGATGCACATATGCTGCGGTAGAGACCAGAAGGCGGCTCACGCTCAGGGCGGGGGGCCCCATTCAGAGACTGCTAGAAGCAAGCATACTATAGGCCACAGAGCAGGCCTAGGCCTCTTTCCACGCACCAGGAGAGGATTGCAGGCACAGCGGAAGGCAACAAGAACACAAAACCCCCCCTCCCCGCAACTCGTCAACCCAAAACCGTGCTGAAAGGCGAGAAGTGAGCAAATAGCATGCAATCAAGCCAGCAAACGCGCAACTGGATACATGCGCGGCCACCTCACCACATGCAGAAATATACCAATACAGTTGTGAGTAGTATGAGGACTCAGTGATTACAGGCAGACGTGCGAGTAAAGGCACAAAAACGAAGGATGTGCCATCAGGGAAGGGCAGTGGGCAGGAGCCCTACTTATTGGTCACCGAAACAAGTCGCAGCCTACTACTTATTCCAGGCCTAAACTGGTGAAGACGGAAACTGCTGGTCGCCCATGATTAAGAGTCAGAGGCACTGTGGGTAGACGCCGGCATCTTGGCGAATAGAGTCGCGCTGCCAGGGGCGCGAAGTGCCAGAACATCACGTAGAGTTGTACACAGTGAATACCAGCAGTGACCAGATACCCTGGACGGCGACTGAGGCCGGCTGCACTTGACTCACACGACAGGGGGAGCCGCGATTGTTAGTCAGTCATATCATTAGGGGTGAGGATTCCGGCGAGCAATGCGTCTTTATTAACACCACGAATCGTACCCCAGACGCCTGGACCTGCCGCAGAGGCCATACCGCAGAGCTACAGTGATCCCAATAAAAGTAAGTGCAGTCACCCATAAGTAGGAGTGAATGCTCTCAGCACAGCAAATAGTGATGGGCCAATTACGCAATAGCGCAAATCAGGGCATGGCGCGCACTGGCAGTTTGGAGTCGCCAACCACAGGGGGAGAACTGTCCACGGCCGCGTCGAATGCAGCACTGACAGCAAAGCTAGATATGGTATTGGAAGCAGTGGAAAAGATAGGCAGCGCGTTGGATCAAACCAGAACCTCTCTAGAGTCCAGAATCGACAAGGTAACCCAAGACTTTACACTCCTGCATGCTGATCACCGCAAGTTAGCAGAGACAGTCACCATGCAAAGTCAGTCGATTGCAGAGCCCAAAATCATACCGCTGCCTTACAAGATATACTGGACCGAATGCACACACTTGAGGACAGAGTGGAAGATGCGGAGGGGTGCTCTCATCACAACAACGTCCGCGTGGTGGGACTGCCGGAGGGCGACGAAGGGCGTCACCCAGAGCAATATGTTGAAAGCTGGCTCCAAGATCTCTTACCCCCGGGAACATTATCGTCGCATTTTGTGGTTGAGAGAGCGCATTGTGTGCCGACCCAAAGACCTCTACCTGGAGCCCGGCCGGGCCCATTCCTCTTTAAGCTCCTCAACTACAAGGACAGAGTCGCAATATTGCGCGAGACCCGCAAAATTGTCGAACTTAAAGTGAGCGGCAACCAAGTTATGCTGTTCCCGGACTACACAGCGCTGGTACAGAGACGCAGAAGCACCTACACAGCAGTGAAGCGCCAGCTCCGTGAACTGGAACTGCCCTACTCCTTGCTGTTCCCCGCCGCCTGAGAGTGGTGACTAAAAACGGGGTTCGGTTGTTTGACTCACCAGCGGATGCATGGGATTGGCTGGAGGAATCGGGACTGTGGTCGGGAGTCCGCCCTACGGATGCGAACTATGGCAAGACGCCTAGCAGAAGAGCTCGCCGGCAAAGACAACGCAAGATGCACGAGAAGGCGAAGATGACAACTGCAGCGCCTAGCCCGGAACGCAGCAGGATGGAACGCCAAGATGCTATAGACATCGTTGCGGCGCTTGGGAGGGCGCAACATCAGGACCGAACAGACACATGCTCCATCGATTCAGCAGCGGCCAGCAACTTGTCTTCTGCAGGACTTGATGATCCTGAAGAAAGGAGGCTCCCACATGTGACCCCGCAGACTGCCGATGATATCATCTGATGAACTCTCACCGATCTGTAATCTACCAGAGACAAGTCACGCAAGTAGCACCTGAATTGAGAAGTTAGATGTATAAGTGGGGGGGGGAATTTACCTGCTCTAGATAACACTTACATATCTGCCTGCACGGGATGCAGTCAAAGGGCGGCACTAATAGAGGGCGGCCACCGCACACACTTAGGTAGCTCCCATGCACTGAACTTCACTCCCCGCCCCAAAGAACTAGCTGGGCATATACACAGACACTTAAGTAATCCAACTATGTGGTAACACCATTTGCCTGGGCATGTAAACAGCACTGCTGACACATCGCAACCCATGATGCACGCCGCACGAGAACGCCCTGAGGGCGCAGGCTGCGGCTACTCGCACGGCCATTCTGCCCTTCCGGGCGCCTATGCGCTGACCACATGGACCAGCGGGTGGTACATTCTACGCATTCCTTTAAATATGAAGGGAAGAACAATGCTGTAGTTAAGCACACACTACGCACACCCCACCAGGCACTGTACTGGAATAGTTTTCTACACTGTTGTTGTTGAACACACTGTTTGGAAGGGCGCCTTTGGTGCATCCGCCCCCAACTGTTATGGGGTTCAAGATTGAACCGATGTTCATGTTAAACCTGACCTGCCTTATATTATATACTGTTGCTGCAAGCTTGGAAATGTCCTACTTTCTCCCGACCTGGTTGATGTTCACTTGTAACTGCCACGACACGTGTTAATATAATAACATGGAATATACGTGGAATGCATACGCCCAATAAGCGATACTCGATATTTGCTTACCTTCAGAGGCACTCGACCAACATTGCGCAGCTACAAGAGACACACATGTCCCAATCGGAAATAGAAAAGTTACACAGGCGCTGGAGAGAGCAGATATATGGTACTACATACTCGGCGCATGCGAGAGGCACACTAGTCTGGGTGAGGGCAGGGGTCCCTTTCGTACACGAAGAAACTGTGGTAGATGATGAGGGTCGATACACTTTTGTACAAGGGCGCTTAAACGGACAGGCAATACTGTTGGGCTCCATTTATGTGCCGAATGTGGATCAGCCCTCATTCCTCGCGAGACTCTCGGCAACACTGACCCCCTGGGCTGGTATTCCCTGGATAATAGGTGGGGACTTCAACTCAGTGCTCGATCCTGAAATGGATAGGTCGTTTCCCCCCCTACATAGAACGACTGCAGTATCCAATGCACAGGCCCTCACGGACTGGCTAACAAATTGGAGGATTATAGACCTTTGGCGCACAATGCACCCTACAGTACGTATCTATTCCTATTACTCAGTGGTCCATGACCTACATGTACGACTTGACAGACTGATAGGTTCTCAGTCACTGCTCCCCTTAATTAAGAGGATAGAATATCTGGGTCGGACACACTCTGACCATAACCCCCAATGGATGCAACTCAGCTGGGAAGTTGATCGCCCCCCCATACCAACATGGCGACTCCAGACAAACGCACTGGAAGACCCAGAATTCCGCTCATCACTAGGGACAGCTACTCTTGATTATTTTGAGCTTAATGAGGGCACAGCGAGTAATGCACTAATAGAATGGGAGGCTTTTAAAACTACGATTAGGGGCCACTGCTTGGGGACCACATGGAATATCCATAAGCGCCTTACCGATTCACTCACACAGCTTGAAGCCCAGCTGCTGCGGTATGAACAAGAGGGCGAAGGGAGAGGTAAAGACATGAGACGGCTAGAACAGTTGCGTGCAGAACATACAGAATTGTTAGAGCGCCTACGATTTCATAACTATGCAGCGCACACAGCCCGCACGCATACGTCAGCTGACAGAGCAGGCCGGTTACTAGCCTGGCTGATACGTCAGGATAATGATCGCGTCCCGATTGGAGCTATACTCACACCCACGGGTACTCTGTTGTATACACAGCATGAAATACATAAGGCCATGACGGAACACTATGCCCAGTTATATCAATCCAGGAGACACTGCACAGAGCAGGCAGGCACTAGAGGGGTTCTTAGAGTCCATGCACCTGCCTACAGCCTCAGAGGAGCACCAAGAAGCACTTAACGGTCAGCTTACATTAGAGGAAATTGGACAGGCCATTGGCGCCATGGCCTCTGGGAAAATGCCTGGGCTGGACGGCCTGCCGGCAGAGTATTACAAAGCGTATCAGGAACCTCTTGAGCAAAAGCTTCACACATTATTCGCCACTGCCTTAGAAAAACGGGAACTGCCCATTTCCATGTGCGAGGCATACTTGGTATCCCTATTGAAACCTGGAAAAGACCCCACGGCCCTTGGATCCTACAGGCCATTGACTTTACTGAACACTGACTATAATATACTCGCCAAGGTGCTGGCAGACAGATTGGCGCCAGTAGTCCCCACACTGGCCCACACTGACCAAAATGGCTTTGTGCCAACGCGGAGCACTTCCCTCAACTTAAGGCGTTTCTTTAGAGTGGCAACGGATGCTGCGCATGAATGGCCTAGGGCAGGGTGCCTCATCTTAGACCTGGAGAATTCCTTTGACTCCCTGGAGTGGAGATACCTGGTGGCAACTTTATTAAAATACGAGCTGGGCCCGGGGTTCCTTCAACTAGTAAACCTAGTATACATGAACCCAACGGTCCGAGTGCGATTGGGACCATACATATCAGACGCCATCCCGGTGCATAGAGGCACCAGGCAGGGGTGTCCATTGTCCCCCCTTCTTTTTGCGCTCGCAATAGAGCCACTGGCCGAAGCAATGCGCACTACACTGGGAGATGGCATACCTCTGGGAGATGCGGTGCATCAAGTCTCTCTTTACGCGGATGACCTCCTAGTATATGTGAAAGATGTCGAAGAGATCCCTGGCCAGCTGACACATCTGCTACAGACTTTTGCTGCAGTGTCCGGGCTACAGGTAAATGTTGACAAATCTTGTCTGTATGCGTTTTGCGAAGGAGGATGAAATCCACATTATGCCATTAACGGCAAAGAGGTGCAATGGAGAGAGGGCACCTTCCGTTATCTAGGCATCCAAATCTATCGTCAGCCGAAAGACTTGTTTGATGGGATACTGGGCAGAGCTGTAACAGCAGCTTGGTCACAAATGCGATTTTGGGGTAAGCTCCCACTAACAGTAACGGGTAGAGTGGCTTTGGCAAAAATGGTAATTCTCCCTAGGCTTTTATACTACTTTGCTAATCTACCACTCTACATCCCTGCGTCCTTCTTTGTCACATTAAGCAAAATGGTCAGAGACTTCATATGGGGCAATACCAGACATAGAATGGCATTGGCAAAACTATACTTGCCTACAGATCAAGGGAGCCTCGCAGCGCCCTGCTTCGAACATTATTACCTGGCGGCCCAGCTGCAATGGATAGCTCGCTGGCTGGCAGACAGAAACCATGCAGACACAGCCACCACACGACCGCCATATACCCTAACACAACTTACTAGACTCTTCCACCCTGCAGTTAAGTCCAGGACTCCAGAACCATTGCTACTAACAGTGGCCCACAAATGTTTTCACAGGTCCCTATACATTACCAGAGGCACTGTCCCCTATGCACCAGCGATACCAATAGTGGGGTCCCCAAGCAGGCTGGCAGTGCTCACATCCAAATCAATTGCGGGCTGGCTAGAGAAAGACGTTCACACATTGGGGGATCTCTACCGTGACGGAACAATCGTACCTTATGCGGTACTAGTGGAAGAGGATGGGTTGCCACCGGGCCAATTCCTGATGCACCGCTCATTATTGACTACCCTCGCGACCAGATGGGGAGATGTAACTGCTGAACCGCAGTCTCATCTTACCATACAGTATCTACATGTCATGGGAAATGGCAGGCATCTCATCCGATGGTTCGCAGCCTCCCTCAGATCCCATGCAGCGATAAACCTTGATCCTCTTCGCCGCAAATGGGAACTAGACCTGGGGCGACAGTTAGCTGATAAGGAGTGGTCACAGCTACTCGAGAGCCCAACACGTATACCTAGAAACATGCGATTCAGGCAGATACAGCTATATATCATTCACAGAGCCTACCTCACGCCTGCACTGATTAATCGATATTTTGACCGCACAGACGCGGCGTGCCCAAGGTGTGCTGTGCCAGGAGCAGAGCTGGTACACATGCTATGGAGCTGCCCCCGAATAGGAACATACTGGAGCACGGTTACCAGAATCTTGCGCACTTGCACAGGTCGAGAATTACCTTTTGAATGGCCGGTATATCTGGTGCACCAATTCAGGCGTACGACAGCCACTAAAGTAGTGTCTAGGTTTCTGGATTTAGGGATAATAGTAGCTAAAAGGCTCCTAACTAAACGATGGAAAGCGGCCGACCCGCCGCATCCATGCGCCTGGCGCCACTCGATGTTGGCGTGGGCTAAAGCTGAGGGCGTCTCCATTAGACAGGAGGAAACATTAGGACTGCGTCGAGAACCCATAGCCACACACTGGGATAACCTCCTAATAGCACTGCACCAGATCGAGGGAGGGGAAAGGGGAGATATAACGAGCCACGCGCAGTGCTAGAGGCGCGCCACAATATCCCATGGACATGCATAGATTCTAAAAGCAGGGGAACAAATATGGGCCTCACATATGTGGGGCTCTGCGTAATGCAACAACAAAACAAATGGCAATTACACAAGCGCGTGCAAAGAAGGAGAGGAGAAGACATTACTGGCAGGTCATCATTCTCGTTCCAGTTGTTCTTATTTTTTTTTATTCATACTTGAAGCATCTGTACATGAGATCACGGTGTTGAAGCGGGAAGCACCTTTGTAGAGCATTACAGCTATATCGTTTATAATTCAATGCATGCAGTCACACCTCTCCTTAACACTTAGAGGCAACTGAAACTTTAGAAATGTAAATGTCTCTTTTCAGTAGGACGAATGACTGTCAGGACTTGATGGACAGTCTGTTATGTACTATGTAAGCACCATTTGTTGTTATGCTGAAGTGATAAACACAGTGCACACATGTGCCGGTATAGCTATGTACTGCATGTATGAAAAGAAGACTAAAAAGTTGATTTCCTTGTACTTTGTCGCATTAAAATCAATAAAACAGATTAAAAAAAAATACTGGAACTACATAGCAGAAGTGGTTTGAGCCTCTGTCCTCCACAAGAACAAACCAGAACCCACAGGCCACGCATGCAACATCAAAAATGTCAACAAGTGGATCACCGACCGCGCCAACACCCTGGCCCCCCCACACACGAAGCCACATAGCAAAACATAGAACACAAGCCAGCTAGTACATGGAAAACCTCAGAATGGCCAAATGACATTGCAAACAATTGAAATGAAAATGGAGAACCAGCCAAGGAGAAATGGAAAAAGACACTTTTAAAGTCGCCCTGAGGAAATACCACCAACTAATCTGAGAAACCAAGAGGAAGGTTGTAGCCAAATCAGCAGACAACATCTCCAACAGCAGTAAAGTAATGTTCGCAATCATCAAGGATTTCACCACACCCTCCTCAGCAACTGCCAGCAGTATCAGCCCAACTCAAGACCTTTGCAATAAACTCTCGAACTTCAGCTGAAAGATCACAACCATATTCAGGAACTTCACCGCACCAGAACCATTGACTCTCACCTGAAGTCTCCCGGTGAGAAATGAAGAAAACACAATAAATACATGGGACACCATCAGCATAGAGGAACCCACAGCATTCATAAAGGCCATATACTCTGGGCCCTCATCGGACATTGCCAACATCACGCCTTCATCAAAGGAGTGACCCCCATCAACGAGGCCCTCATCCAGATCCTCAACACCTCAATCACAAGACTAACTTTCTGGAACCATAAAAACATGCAGCGGTCTATGCCTTCCTAAAGAAGCCCTCTACTGACATGACCAACCTCACCAATTACTGACCGATATCCTTCCTTCCTTACCCAGCTGAAGCCCTGTAAAAAACATCAGCAAACACCTCCCTGACCACATTGTGAATCATTGGCTTCTTGATTCCACACAATTAGGTTTTAGACCCAACCACAGCACAGAAGCCACCCTCATAGTAGCAACAGATGACATCCGGATGATCCTTGACAGGGCTCAAAGCCCAGTCTTCATCCTCCAAGACCTATCAGCAGCCTTCACCCCATTCTGAACCCAGAACTTCACAAGGCACCCTCAAATGTATCTGCACCTTCTTCACTTGAAGAACCCAAACCTCAACATGCCACTCTACTCCTTTGAAGCACAGAAACTCATTTGTGAAAACTCACAGGGCTCTTCACTCTGCCCAGCTCTCTTCACCATATACATGACTCCACTGGAAGATGTCATTAGGACTCACAACATAAACATCCTCACATACTCAGACCTGCTCACAAGCAAGAAACCTCTGAATCATTATAGACAACAAACTGGACACAGCTGTCCAAGTAATCACAGTTGCCGCATCCTGCTTCAGCATTCTGAGAATGCTGAAGAAGATTTTATATTAGCTACCAGACAGCACCAAGAAAATGGTCACCCAAGACCTCATCACCAGCAGACTGGATGACAGAAACACCCTATATTCAGGAATAACCAACTATCTCAAAAGAAGATTTCAGACCATCCAGAATGCAATACCCAGACCTGTCCTCAGCCTCCCACGTTGAGCCCACATTAAACCTCACCTTAAGAAGCTTCACTGGCTCCCAGTACACAAGCGTGCACACTTCAAAGTCTTCACCACTACCTACAAAGCAGTCCACAACAAATGCTCTGCCTACCTGAACAGCAACATCCATTTACACCAACCTATCAGACATCTCCACTCAACCAGAATCGCAGTAGTGTGTACCCCACGCATACACAAATGCAGAGGGGGGGTTGCGCCTGCTTATACCTGGCTCCTGATGTCTGGAATTACTTCCCTCAACACATCAGAGCTTCCTCATCCCTTCTTGAATGCTGCAAGAAGCTGAAGACCTGGCTTTTCAAGAAAGCCCTCTAGGGCAGGCCTGAGACACCTACTACAAGTGCATGGATACCCTTACGGGTGATTAGCAGATTATAAAATACAGATAATATAACATATAACAATGTAAGGGGGTATCAAATAAATCCCTGGGTCATTCACTGCAATGAACATATTTTTATTAACTGGAAAGTTTTGTCTAAGAGTGTGTAGGTGTGTGACGTAAGCACATTTAAATCCGGCCTGCTGCATACCACCCAGATAGCACATTAATTATCAGACTCATTTAGGAAGCAGCAGGGTGCCTAATCATGTCAAAAACCTTAATTGTAACAGTCTTTGCTGCAGTATCTACCAGATACACGGTACACCTTCATTAGCTGTTTTCTCTAAGATGCTTAAACAGATCCCCAGCCATGGTTTTTGGGATGAAACTGATGGCCATTTTGCCCTGGTGTCCTCAATCATGTTAAGTAATATAAAAAGGGACGCAGTAGCGCTGGCTATACACCAGTGGCTCACACAGGATGCTCCGGGAGATCAGAAGAGCAAACTATCTAAAATTATTTAAGAAACCTATGCGTCAATAGGTAGAGATAGTTTGTGTGCCAGGCCTAATAATCCACAAATTAAGAGTAATTATGAAAAGTATAACCTGTAGCAGGCACCCGAGTCTTCAAAAAAGAAGTGGGATTAGAAGAAAAATAAAGAAAAGACTAATGCATGGGGTGGATCTCCTCAACAAGAGTCCACTTAAAAGCACTATAATTTGCATAACTGTGATTCAATTAAACAGCCTGATAGGTAACAGGATACAGATACACGTCCTTATCGTTTCTTTTCAGGAGTCATCCTAAAAATGCTCAGAGAGAGGAGGAAGTTCAGAGCGCAGATCAGAGGAGTATGTGAAACCGAAGAAGGACTTACGCTCCTCCTCTTACTACATAATAGAAAAGGAAGACAAACCTCTAGAGTCAAATCGTGGTGTCAAGGATCAAAGCCAGGTGTGATATTGAGGACACAGCTCTGAACAGGGAGTGGGCTCTGATCATGCTGGTCAGCGCAGCAGAAGTCACAAAAATTCGCCAGAATATTATGGAGTGTCTGGTGGCAGCAGCAACGAGTGACTACATCCAGGTGGAAACACCGGACCAGAGACTGAGTGTCCCTAGTCAATTATATGAATTGCAACTCCAGATGGAGGGGGATATAGAGAGTATTACCAATGTTCTCTAGTGGGAGAACTTGTCAATCAGCTGCAACATTCTCTTGGCTGAAAGAGATTGGTCACCTGATTTTGTTAGGAATTGCCCACAAGGAGAAACAACATTTTTACCAGCCTTCTCCAACGGCTAGAGAGGTCAACCTTGAAGCTGGGGAATCGGGTTCGAGTCTTGGCAGAGACGCTCAACATCCTGTGATTCTGGATAAATCACTTAATCTCCCTGTGCCTAATAAAATTAATGTGTCTGTCTGTAACACAACTGGTGTTTATGTAAAGTGCTCTGATACCTTCGGGTTGAGTTCACGCTATATAAAACAAAAACAAAAAAACCTTGTTTCAGAATCTCGTAAACGCATATACACAAAGGAGTGGGCGTTAGCACAAGCTCTGGTGCTATACCGCAATCACGTGGGTTGGAATGATGAATCTCCTTACCACATTGTACCTGTGAGGTCCACTCCACAACCACAAAGACAATACTCAATTAAACATGAGGCCAAAAAACAAATTAGAGAGATACTCACGCAACTTGGACACCAGGGTGCAACAGAAAGTTGCTCCTCACCAATGAATAAACCCTTGTTTCCAGTAATGAAACCAGACCATTCATATCGTTTAGTCTTAGATTACAGACACATGAACACTGCTACATGCACATTTGCAGTACAAAACATGCATAGTGTGGCACTAATGAACGATATAGTGCGCAAACAATGCAAAACCGCATTAGACATTTCAAATGGGCTTTTCTGCCAAAACATAGCGCTTGAAAGCAGTTACTTGACTGCACTCCGCGCTCTTGGTTCTCAAAAACAGTTCTGTCAAGGTTATAAGAATTGCCCCGGGCTGTTTACAGCCTAGTCAATAATCAATATAGGGAGTGAAGAGGTATTGCTCCAAGAGCAATAAGAGGTGGAAACGTCCTCCTCGAGTTAGTATGTATGAAACAAAAGGAACCACCCCAGAAATGTAAAAAAGTGTTCTCCCCGATCAACGGTGCTTCCTACAGTGGTGGGAAGCACACAGCTTTGTTAAAATATCCCTCACACACCAAAAGGGCCCTTGGTGTCATGCTTCATCATAGGGGTCTTCCCGTCCCGCTGAGGGACGGGGCGTGCTACAACCTGCAAATACGCGGGAGCACTGATCTTGGTAAAACAATACTATGTGTAGTGTGGTATGTGAGTGGAAGGGTCAGGAGTGAGTGAAGGAGTGATTATAAGTTAAAAAACACCTGGCCCTTATGGAAGAAAATATTTTAATATTCTGTGGGGCTGGTGTTACTAAAAATGGGGAATGAGGTGGAGATAACTAGCTATAATGAGCTGTTTCTCCTATGTCGTCAACATGTTTCGAAGCCCTCCCCTGGCTTCTTCATCAGGACCAAAAGATCCCTTCTTACACTCAAATTATGTTCAACCAATGAGTACAGGTCGTGTATTTACAAGTAGATATTACTACGTGAAAAGCATGTCAAATAATAAGCATGCACCAATACAATACCTCAATAGGTATGTTAATTAAATAAATCTGGAAGAAAAAAGCGAAATATTAAAAAACTTACAACACATATATGCATCATCCTTCACAATATGTGGGAACCTGCAGAGAACGTGATAGTTAATCATGATATATAGCCACTAACACTATCTGCCTTGATGAATCAGTGTCGTTTGTGGAAAAAAAAGACAATACAAAAGACAAACACACATTTAACATAAAACACACACTCTATGTTTGACAAATAAACCGCAGGATGCGAGTCCCGGGTGCTAAATGCCGCTAAATGGCAAACATCTGTAGTTGCAGGTGGATCAAACCGCAATTGTAAAGAGATGGTAATTGTAAGTTTAGAGTACATACTTTTCATAAAAAGGGAAAATGCCCCGTGAGCCTCTGAACGGGGTGGGAAGGTGTGTCTATAGTCACACACTAGTTTGGAAAAAATGGAAATAAAGGAAAAAAGGAAAAGTGATGGTTAAGGAAAGGAAAGTATCCTGTCTTGCATCGTAGGGTCCTGTAGGAATTAAATCAGCTAAGCCATACTCACATCGTCAAGATCACTGCCTCTCCTTACTATAGCCACCCCGCGGCTCCGTTGAATGGTGTGTCCGCGGTGGAAACCTCCTTAAGTACCCTGTATAATTGGTACTAAATGCAGCCAAAACTGTGATTGATGGGATAATTAGAACTAGAATGTGCAGCGCCCTTAAGGCTATTCTATAAGAACGACGCAGATCTCTTCCGGTTTTGCCCCTTTACTCGTTATTGCATTGTCACAGGATTTAACTGAACCATTTTTAAAAAATGAATAAAAGAAATGGCTCGTGTGAAGTACCTTACAGGTGACGGTTGTTCTTCTTAAAAAGACGGCCGTGCATGTAAATAGCACTCCGTCCGTCTAGGCTAAAAAGAACTAGACCGCTCACCCATCACGGGATATGCACTACACTTCCGGGAAATCACCATCCCGGTGTAAGAAGACCACGGTTCGAGGTTGCTGTTCAGCACCCGTGGTTTTAGATATTTTAATAAAAAGAGGATTAGAACTATTGGGGCTAATTTTATAAATAGCGGATTTTATGAACCCGCTCACGTGAGGCTCATACAGAAGATGGTTATCTTCTCCACATGACGATTGTGCACGTTAGGAGTGAGTCGTCCGTCCAGTTACAAGAACTAGAACGCATCCCCGCCTAAGGGTTGTACACTTCACTCCCGGGATAGCACTCTCCCGGTGTGGTACAACCACAGTTCAAGGATGCTGGTAGGCACCTTTGGTAAAAGGTTATCAATATATGTGTATTCAATTACCCAAAAGTGAAGCAGACATTCCCAGAGAGTCCTATACTAGGGGTCTGGAAAACTATATGCATATCTAAGGAGAGGTAGTGGTTCCATAGAGCGTAACTGTAGTCCGCTCTTGATGATTAAACTATTATGGATGGCAGAATCCTTCCTATCATTCCTGAATATCCCTATGTAGTCCATCAAATGAATTGCCCCCATGGGATCTCATCGTTTAATCCATTGATATGTGTCCCCAGACGGAACACCCACCATTGTTCCTTCTGAAACAGACCAACCTCGCTACTCAATTGTTCAATTACTGTCCATTGCAATTCATCCACTGTATGTTCACAAGTTAAGTAATGGGTTGCCTTTTTTGTCGTGCTTCTCAATCAATCAATCAAGCATTTGTATAGCGCGCTACTCACCCGGAGGGTCTCAAGGCGCTTGGGGGAGGGGGGTCCGCTACTGTTCGAACAGCCAGGTCTTGAGTTGCTTCCTGAAGGAGAGGTGGTCTTGGGTAAGGCGGAGGTGGATGGGTAGGGAGTTCCATGTCTTGGCAGCCAGGTAGGAGAAGGATCTTCCTCCCGTTGTGGCTCTTCGGATGCGGGGGACGGCGGCGAGGGCGTGGTTGGTCGATCGTAGCTGGCGGGTGGGAGTGTAGAAGGTCAGACGGTCGTTGAGGTATCTGGGGCCTTGGTTGTGGAGAGCTTTGTGTGCGTGGGTGAGGAGTCGGAACGTGATTCTCTTGCTGACGGGGAGCCAGTGCAGGTCTCTCAGGTGTCCGGCGATGTGGCTGTGTCGGGGGATGTCCAGGATGAGTCGAGCTGAGGCGTTCTGGATGCGTTGGAGTCTTTTTGAAGTTTGGCTGTGGTTCCGGCGTAGAGGGAGTTGCCGTAGTCCAGTCGGCTGGTGACGAGGGCCTGGGTGACCGTCTTCCTGGTTTCGGTGGGGATCCACCGGAAGATCTTGCGCAGCATGCGTAGGATGTTGAAGCAAGACGAGGAGACGGCGTTGATTTGTCGGGTCATTGAGAGGGAGGAGTCCAGGATGAAGCCCAGGTTGCGTGCGTGGTCCGTTGGTTTGGGTGCGTTGCCCAGGGCAGGGGGCCACCAGGAGTCGTCCCAGGCGGAGGGTGATGATCCTAGGATGAGGACTTCCGTTTTATCTGAGTTCAGTTTCAGGCGGCTGTTCCTCATCCACTCGGCTACGTCCTTCATCCCTTCATGTAGGTTGGTTCTGGCGGTTGTGGGGTCGTTGGTGAGGGAGAGGATCAGCTGGGTGTCGTCGGCATAGGAGATGATGTTGAGGTTGTGTTGGCGTGCGATGGCTGCGAGGGGGCTCATGTAGACGTTGAAGAGGGTGGGGCTGAGTGATGATCCTTGTGGTACGCCGCAGATGACTTCGGTGGCCTCGGAACTGAACGGGGGAGGCGGACTCTCTGGGTTCTTCCGGCGAGGAAGGAGATGATCCACTCCAGTGCCTTCTCTTGGATTCCGCCGTTGTTCAGGCGTTGCACTAGGGTGCGGTGGCAGACTGTGTCGAACGCTGCGGAGAGGTCCAGGAGGATGAGGGCCGCTGTTTCCCGTTGTCGAGCAGGGCTCGGATGTCGTCGGTAGCTGCGATGAGGGCGGTCTCGGTGCTGTGGTTGGCCCGGAAGCCGGACTGCGAGTGGTCGAGGGATCCATTCGTCTCGAGGAAGGCGGCCAGTTGTCTGTTGACGGTCTTCTCAATGACTTTGGCAGGAAAAGGAAGGAGCGAGATGGGGCGGTAGTTTTTGAGGTCGGTGGGGTCTGCTGACGGTTTCTTCAGTAGGGCGCTGAGTTCGGCGTGCTTCCAGCTCTCTGGGAAGGTGGCGGTGACGAAGGAGGTGTTGATGATGTCCCGGAGGTGGGGTGCGATGACGGCGTCGGCCTTGTTGAAGACGTGGTGAGGGCAGGGGTCGGTTGGTGATCCGGAGTGGATGGAGTTCATCGTGCGGATAGTGTCTTCGGTGTTGATAGGGGTCCAGGCTCGGAGGGTGGAGGTGGGGGGCGTTGGAACGGTCGTAGGGTACGTCGGCTGTGTGCTGAAACTGTAGTGTATGTCTGCGATCTTGCTCCTGCAACGCACATTACTCCTGTGCTCGCCAATATGCGTTTTAACCGATCTTGTCGTCATACCGACGTACTCCAATTTACAGGGGCAGGTTATCATATACACTACATTCTTACTCCTGCAATTAGTGAAACTCCTCTGTTCCCACTCCGTTCCATTATTGAACTTAATCTGTCTGCTTTTCTTGGTTAGGTAGCAGGTGCTACAGTTGCCACAAGGGTAATGGCCCTGGACCGGTGGTAGAAGTGTACTGTCAGTATCCCTGGGTGTTACACGTCGTGGTCTTGTATGCACTAGCATGTCTTTTAAATTTCTTCCCCTTTTGTATGCAAACATGGGTTTTGGGAATCCTAGGTTACAACATGTGAGAAGCCTCCAGTGTCTGTTTATGATCTTGGATACCTGTTTGGAATTGGTGTTAAACGTTGTAACAAATATGGGTCTTTCCTCTTGTTCTTTTGGAGTTCTATCCTCCAGCAGATCCTCCCTATGGTTGTTACGGGCTCTTTTCATAGCCTTATCTATGATTGCCATGGGATAGTTCCGTTTTTGTAGTTTCTTTTGTAGGTCAGCGGCTTGTGTTTTAAAGTCCTGTAGTTCTGTACAGTTCCTCCGGAGGCAGAGGAATTGCCCATAAGGAAGATTGTCTCTGAGGTGACGGGGATGGAAGCTGTTATAAAGCAATAAGCAATTCTTGGCTGTGATCTTGAAATGAGTCATGGTTTTCAAGGTACCTTCATCTGGGTATATATTCAAATCCAGGAAAACCAGGCTTTCTCGCGACGTGGTGTTGGTGAACTTCAGGAAGGCATTCTGTTGATTTAGCCATGTCATGAACGCCTCAGTAGACGGAATGTCACCTTCCCATATGACTAACACGTCATCAATGTAACGTTTCCATGTTTTAATATTAGTAAAGAATGGATTGTCCGGGTGCAAAATCTTCCTCATCTCCAAATGATGGACGTAAAGGCCAGGTCTTTTGACTGGGAGAATGTTTGCATTGTCAGCATTCCGTCCATCATTTTCTGCTGTAACACTTTTCGCCCTAAGTGGGATGGGTATGCCCAGACGTGGGTCCCTTGCTCACTGTGCCACTGGATTCAAGCTAGCCTGGCTGAAGAAGGGTGACATACCCTGAAACCGGTCCCAGGATGCTTGTTTCCGGTCCAGGGAGGACCTGGCCTGGCAGTTCGGTCTGGACTGTTCCCATGGGGCACAGGGTCAAGACTGATTTGCATATGGATGGGTCCAAACTGGGGTGGCGTATTGGGCAAACGAACGATGGATTTAACCCAGATCTTGTGACTGGGAGAATGTTTGCATTGTCAGCATTCCGTCCATCATTTGTTTGCTCTAACACTTTTCACCCTAAGTGGGATGGGTATGCCCAGACGTGGGTCCCTTGCTCATTGTGCCACTGGATTCAAAGTAGCCTGGCTGAAGAAGGGTGACATACCCTGAAACCGGTCCCAGGATGCTTGTTTCCTGGCTAGGGCCGGACCTGGCCTGGCAGTTCGGTCTGGACTGTTCCCATGGGGCACAGGGTCAAGACGGATTTGTATATGGCTGGGTCCAAACTGGGGTGGCGTAGTGGGCAAACTAACGATGGATTTAACCCAGATCTTTTGACTGGGAGAATGTTTGCATTGTCAGCATTCCGTCCATCATTTGTTTGCTGTCACACTTTTTGCCCTAAGTGGGATGGGTATGCCCAGACGTGGGTCCCTTGCTCACTGTGCCACTGGATTCAAGCTAGCCTGGCTGAAGAAGGGTGACATACCCTGAAACCGGCCCCAGGATGCTTGCTTCCGGTCCAGGGAGGACCTGGCCTGGCAGTTCGGTCTGGACTGTTCCCATGGGGCACAGGGTCAAGACTGATTTGCATATGGCTGGGTCCAAACTGGGGTGGCGTAGTGGGCAAACAAAAGATGGATTTAGCCCAGATCTTTTGACTGGGAGAATGTTTGCATTGTGAGCATTCCGTCCATCATTTGTTTGCTCTAACACTTTTCGCCCTAAGTGGGATGGGTATGCCCAGACGTGGGTTCCTTGCTCACTGTGCCACTGGATTCAAGATAGCCTGGCTGAAGAAGGGTGACATACTCTGAAACCGGTCCCAGGATGCTTGTTTCCGGTCCAGGAAGGACCTGGCCTGGCAGTTCGGTCTGGACTGTTCCCATGGGGCACAGGGTCAAGACTGATTTGCATATGGCTGGGTCCAAACTGGGGTGGCGTAGTGGGCAAACGAACGATGGATTTAACCCAGATCTTTTGACTGGGAGAATGTTTGCATTGTCAGCATTCCGTCCATCATTTGTTTGCTCTAACACTTTTCGCCCTAAGTGGGATGGGTATGCCCAGACGTGGGTCCCTTGCTCACTGTGCCACTGGATTCAAGCTAGCCTGGCTGAAGAAGGGTGACATACTCTGAAACCGGTCCCTGGAAGAAACCTAGTGCAGACCCTAATCTCCTGGTCAACTACCGTCCGATCTCACTGCTCCCATACTTTGGGAAAGTACTCGAATCCATGGTCAACAGACAACTTGTCCATCATCTTGAGAGTAACCATCTATTGGTCCCCTCACAGTCTGGTTTCAGGGCCGCCCATAGTACTGAGACAGCGCTGGTAGAGGTAGTGGACAATATCAGACTATCACTGGATAGAGGACAATCCTCTATTCTCATTCTGCTAGACCTGTCAGCAGCTTTCAACACCATCTCCCACAGCATTTTAATACAACGGCTAGGGGAGATTGGTGTCAGAGGAAAGGCCCTGGGATGGTTTAAGAGCTATCTGATGGATAGAGTTACTACTGTCCAAGTCGGCGACATCAGTTCCTGTAGTAGGCCAGTCACGATGGGAGTACCACAGGGCTCTATTCTGAGCCCAACACTTTTCAATCTCTACGTAACACCAATGGCCAGGGTGATTAGATTGTACGGCTTTGACGTAATGTCATATGCTGACGACACTCAAATTCTAGTCACCCTTGGTCAGAACCCCATTGACACCAAGGCCCGCTTCAGGGACTGTATGATCCACGTCAACAGGTGGATGAACGAAAACCATCTACAACTAAACAGTGATAAAACTGAGATAGTATTTTTTGGGAACGCACAAAAATATTGGACTAATGATTGGTGGCCGGCTACCCTGGGTCCTAGTCCAATACCCAAACAATCGGTTCGAAATCTAGGGGTCCAAATCGATAATAATTTATCGATGAAAAACCAGGTGAACCACATAATTAGGTCCTGTTTTGGTACTATGCGCAATTTGCGTAAAGTTTTTAAATGGATCCCCATGGAAGCAAGGAAGCCATTGGTCCAGGGATTGATCATCAATCGCATGGACTATGGTAATGCCTTACTGTCAGCTATTAATGAAGATCTCTTATCTAGGCTGCAGGTCCTGCAAAACACTGCAGCTAGGTTGGTCTTAAATCTTCCATCAGGTTCTCCCTCGGCCCCAAACCTGAGACGGCTTCACTGGCTGCCTGTGAGAAAGAGAACGCGTTTTAAGATTCTCTGTTTGGCACACAAAAATATGTATGGCAGTGGCCCTTGCTACTGGAAAAAGAAGTTGAACTGGCATCAACCAAGCCGGCCCCTTAGATCCAGCAATCAGTACCTCCTTGCCTCCATCAGAATTCGTACAACTCGTAATGGAGGAAGATCTTTTTCATTCTTAGCCCCCACTTTTTGGAATAAATTGCCACTACACCTACGTGCTATGGCTGATTACTACCGTTTTCGTAGGGAACTAAAAACATGGGGGCATATTAGCAAGACCCACGTTAAAATTATCGCCGTTTTAGCGGCAGGAAACTGCCGCTAAAACGGCGATAATGGGCTTGCTAATATGCGTAATAGAATTCCAATAGAAGCCCATGTTAGATGTGCAGGACATCTAACCTGGGCTTCTATTGGAATTCCATAACGCATATTAGCAAGCCCATTATCGCCGTTTTAGCGGCAGTTTCCTGCCGCTAAAACGGCGATAATTTTAACGTGGGTCTTGCTAATATGCCCCTCCGTCTTTTGACAACTGACCACCCTGTTTTTTTCCTTTATCAGCTATATTGGTTGGAGATGTCTGCTAAGCGCCATGAGACCTTCGGGTGATATGAGCGCTTTACAAATGTCCCATGATTTGATGATTTGATTTGAGGATGCTTGTTTCCGGTCCAGGGAGGACCTGGCCTGGCAGTTCGGTCTGGACTGTTCCCATGGGGCACAGGGTCAAGACTGATTTGCATATGGCTGGGTCCATACAGGGGTGGCGTAGTGGGCAAACGAACGATGGATTTAACCCAGATCTTTTGACTGGGAGAATGTTTGCATTGTCAGCAATCCGTCCATCATTTGTTTGCTGTAACACTTTTCGCCCTAAGTGGGTTGGGTATGCCTAGCATTGGGTCACTTGCTCACTGTGCCACTGGATTCAAGCTAGCCTGGCTGAAGAAGGGTGACATACCCTGAAACCGGTCCCAGGATGCTTGTTTCCGGTCCAGGGAGGACCTGGCCTGGCAGTTCGGTCTGGACTGTTCCCATGGGGCACAGGGTCAAGACTGATTTGCATATGGCTGGGTCCAAACTGGGGTGGCGTAGTGGGCAAACGAACGATGGATTTAACCCAGATCTTTTGACTGGGAGAATGTTTGCATTGTCAGCAATCCGTCCATCATTTGTTTGCTGTAACACTTTTCGCCCTAAGTGGGATGGGTATGCCCAGCATTGGGTCACTTGCTCACTGTGCCACTGGATTCAAGCTAGCCTGGCTGAAGAAGGGTGACATACCCTGAAACCGGTCCCAGGATGCTTGTTTCTGGTCCAGGGAGGACCTGGCCTGGCAGTTCGGTCTGGACTGTTCCCATGGGGCACAGGGTCAAGACTGATTTGCATATGGCTGGGTCCAAACTGGGGTGGCGTAGTGGGCAAACGAACGATGGATTTAACCCAGATCTTTTGACTGGGAGAATGTTTGCATTGTCAGCATTCCATCCATCATTTGTTTGCTGTAACACTTTTCGCCCTAAGTGGGATGGGTATGCCCAGACGTGGGTCCCTTGCTCACTGTGCCACTGGATTCAAGCTAGCCTGGCTGAAGAAGGGTGACATACCCTGAAACCGGTCCCAGGATGCTTGTTTCCGGTCCAGGGAGGACCTGGCCTGGCAGTTCGGTCTGGACTGTTCCCATGGGGCACAGGGTCAAGACTGATTTGCATATGGCTGGGTCCAAACAGGGGTGGCGTAGTGGGCAAACAAACGATGGATTTAACCCAGATCTTTTGACTGGGAGAATGTTTGCATTGTCAGCATTCCGTCCATCATTTGTTTGCTGTAACACTTTTTGCCCTAAGTGGGATGGGTATGCCCAGACGTGGGTCCCTTGCTCACTGTGCCACTGGATTCAAGCTAGCCTGGCTGAAGAAGGGTGACATACCCTGAAACCGGTCCCAGGATGTTTGTTTCCGGTCCAGGGAGGACCTGGCCTGGCAGTTCGGTCTGGACTGTTCCCATGGGGCACAGGGTCAAGACTGATTTGCATATGGCTGGGTCCAAACTGGGGTGGCGTAGTGGGCAAACGAACGATGGATTTAACCCAGATCTTTTGACTGGGAGAATGTTTGCATTGTCAGCATTCCGTCCATCATTTGTTTGATGTAACACCTAATGAAGAAAAGCAGACGGATTAAGTTCAATAATGGAACGGAGTGGGAACAGAGGAGTTTCACAAATTGCAGGAGTAAGAATGTAGTGTACATGATAACCTGCCCCTGTAAATTGGAGTACGTCTGTATGACGACAAGACCGGTTAAAACGCGTATTGGCGAGCACAGGAGTAATGTGCGTTGCAGGAGAAGCACGACAAAAATGGCAACCCATTACTTGACTTGTGAATATACAGTGGATGAATTGCAATGGACAGTAATTGCACAATTGAGTAGCAAGGTTGGTCTGTTTCAGAAGGAACAACGGTGGGTGTTCTGTCTGGGGACACATATCAATGGATTAAACGATGATATCCCATGGGGGCAATTCATTTGATGGACTACATAGGGATATTCAGGAATGATAGGAAAGATTCTGCCATCCATAATAGTTCAATCATCAAGAGCGGACTACAGTTGCGCTCTATGGAACCACTACCTCTCCTTAGATATGCATATAGATTTCCACACCCCTAGTATAGGACTCTCTGGGAATGTCTGCTTCACTTTTGGGTAATTGAATACACATATATTGATAACCTTTTACCAAAGGTGCCTACCAGCATCCTTGAACTGTGGTTGTACCACACTGGGAGAGTGCTATCCCGGGAGTGAAGTGTACAACCCTTAGGCGGGGATGCGGTCTAGTTCTTGTAACTGAATGCCGAGAAATCAGAAATTATGCTGTTTGGAGGAGCAGCCATAAGTTGGACTCCCAGGTGGTGGCCGGAAGAGTTGGGCGCTGCTCCCTCTCCCAAAGAAGTAGCCAATAATCTAGTATTCCGAATCGACCACAATCTCACATTCGATGCCCACGCCACAACCATTGCTGGCACTTGCTACCATACACTCAGCTTACTTAGAAGAGTCTTCCCTCTGCTTCCTTCCTCGACAAAAAAAACATTGGTGCAAACCCTGGTATTAAGCCGCCTGGACTATTGTTACGCACTACTACCTTCGGCTAATGAGGCCTCCTTAAACAAGCTACAAGTTGTACAGAATATGGCTGCCCGACTAGTAGCCAACGCCCCTCCCAGAACGGCTTCCATCCCACTTCTTAATAAACTCTACTGGCTCCCTGTGAGAAAGCGCGTTAAATTTAAGATTGGCTGCATTGTCTATAAAGCCCTTAATGGTCAGGGGCCTACGTATTTGTCCGACAAATTAATCAGGTACACCCCCCGCGTACCCTTAGATCAGGGTCCAAGTTACTTCTGTGCACTCCCAGAATTAAAAAGGCTCGCAAGGGTGGCAAAGCATTTCCCCATCTTGCCCCTACTATCTGGAACGAACTGCCCCTCCAGCTTCGCGATTGTCAGAGCCTCCCTCTATTCAGGAAGCTTTTAAAAACCTTTCCTATTTTGAATCCCCGGGTCTGGCTGTAGCACACCGTCCTAAGCGCAGAGATACCCCTTATGGGATGATTCAGCACTATAGAAATTTATAAATAAATAAATAAAGTAACTGGACGGATGACGCGCTCCTAACGTGCACGATCGTCATGTGGAGAAGATAACTATCTTCTGTTTGAGCCTCACGTGAGCGGGTTCATAAAATCCTCTATTTATAAAATTAGCCCTAATAGTTCTAATCCTCTTTTTATTAAAATATCTAAAACCACGGGTGCCGAACAGCAACCTCGAACCGTGGTCTTCTTACACCGGGATGGTGATTTCCCGGAAGTGTAGTGCATATCCCGTGACGGGTGAGCGGTCTAGTTCTTTTTAGCCTAGACGGACGGAGCGCTATTTACATGCACGGGCGTCTTTTTAAGAAGAACAACCGTCACCTGTAAGGTACTTCACGCGAGCCATTTCTTTTATTCATTTTTTTTAAAATGGTTCAGTTAAATCCTGCGACGATGCAATAACGAGTAAAGGGGCAAAACCGGAAGAGAGTCTGCGTCGTTCTTATAGAATAGCCTTAAGGGCGCTGCGCATTCTAGTTCTAATTATCCCATCAATCACAGTTTTGGCGGCATTTAGTACCAATTATACAGGGTACTTAAGGAGGTTTTCACTGCGGACACACTGTTCAACGGAACCGCGGGGAGGCTATAGTAAGGAGAGGCAGTCATCTTGACGATGTGAGTACGGCTTAGCCGGTTTAATTCCTACAGGACCCTACGATGCAAGACAGGATACTTTCCTTTCCTTAACCATCACTTTACCTTTTTTCTTTTATTTCCATTTTTTCCAAACTAGTGTGTGACTATAGACACGCCTTCCCACCCTGTTCAGAGGCTCATGGGGCATTTTCCCTTTCTATGAAAACTATGGGGCATATTAGCAAGACCGGCGATAAAATTATCGCCGTTTTAGCGGCAGGAAACTGCCGCTAAAACGGCGATAATGTGCTTGCTAATATGCGTTATAGAATTCCAATAGAAGCCCAGGTTAGATGTGCAGGACATCTAACCTGGGCTTCTATTGGAATTCTATAACGCATATTAGCAAGCCCATTATCGCCGTTTTAGCGGCAGTTTCCTGCCGCTAAAACGGCGATAATTTTATCGCCGGTCTTGCTAATATGCCCCTATGTACTCTAAACTTACAATTACCATCTCTTTACAATTCCGGTTTGATCCACCTGCAACTACAGATGTTTGCCATTTAGCAGCATTTAGCACCCGGGACTCGCAACCTGCGGTTTATTTGTCAAACATAGAGTGTGTGTTTTATGTTAAATGTGTGTTTGTCTTTTGTATTGTCTTTTTTTTCCACAAACGACACTGATTCATCAAGGCAGACAGTGTTAGTGGCTGTATATCACGATTAACTATCACGTTCTCTGCAGGTTCCCACATATTGTGAAGGATGATGCATATATGTGTTGTAATTTTTTAATATTTCGCTTTTTTCTTCCAGATTTATTTAATTAACATACCTATTGAGGTATTATATTGGTGCATGCTTATTATTTGATATGCTTTTCACGTAGTAATATCTACTTGTAAATACATGACCTGTACTCATTGGTTGAACATAATTTGAGTGTAGAAGGGACCTTTTGGTCCTGTCGAAGAAGCCAGGGGAGGGCTTCGAAACATGTTGAGGACATAGGAGAAACAGCTCATTATAGCTAGTTATCTCCACCTCATTCCCCATTTTTAGTACCACCAGCCCCACAGAATATTAAAATATTTTCTTCCATAAGGGCCAGGTGTTTTTTAACTTATAATCACTCCTTCACTCACTCCTGACCCTTCCACTCATATACCACACTACACATAGTATTGTTTTACCAAGATCAGTGCTCCCGCGTAGTCGCAGGTTGTAGCACGCCCCGTCCCACAGCGGGACGGGAAGACCCCTATGATGAAGCATGACACCAAGGGCCCTTTTGGTGTGTGAGGGGTATTTTAACAAAGCTGTGTGCTTCCCACCACTGTAGGAAACACACTTGATCTGGGAGAACACTTTTTTACATTTCTGGGGTGGTTCCTTTTGTTTCATACATACTAACTCGAAGAGGACGTTTCCACCTCTTATTGCTCTTGGAGCAATACCTCTTCACTCCCTATATTGATTATTGACATGATAAGACAGCGTGCAGCTGTGGGGGTTTTCTTTCCAGTAATCCTGGTTACAAGATACCGGCAATAATACCGGGATCATAGAAGGGTCAGTGACCATTCTATTCCTTTCTCCTTTTCATTTTTTCATAAACACACACACCTCTATTTACGTTACACCTGGTGCCATCAAATATTTCCACCATGGCTGAGACAACAGGGCTCACCTTTCCGGATGAGGAGGTTGACAATATTTTGGCGGCCCTCAACCCTTTTGAAGGGTTGAGCAGTACTGACCCCGGTCTTAACAACAATGACTGGGATGAACTGGCGAATCTGAGAAGAACTCAGATTAAGACTGCTCTCCATGGTTTATTAATGACGGAGTACCTTAGGGCAAATGCAGCACCACAGGGCCTGATCGTTCGTAATGAACCCTTCATTTTTCAACATGACAAGGTGTTCAAAAAGGATTGGTCACTAATATCGTGGCGTTGCACCCGTGACTGGCTGGTTCTTATTATCAAAACAGCCACACGTTTGACCCAGGAACTTAAGATTGATATCCAAAAACTAGAAGTACAAATAAAGAGCTATCAATCTCCAAGCGTCCTCAAGAAACGCTTAGAGGAATTGAACCAGCAGATGAGCGAATTCGAAATCACGCTTAAACAGAGCAAGTATAATAAACTTAAGAAGGATACTGCACGCTTCAGCCATGAGAAGGTCTATCCGTATATACGGGACAACTGCATACCAAGGAATCCAAATCCGGACCACAGTTCTGATGGGGATACGTCCGACACGGGTTCCAGCAGCTCTAACTCCAGTAGAGGAAGCACCCCAAGATACCAACAAGGGGGAGCCCAATACCAACGACTATATGGCAGAGGACGGAGAGGATGGGGGAACCATCAAGGACCCCCGGTGTTCCCACCACCCTACCAATATGGCCCACCACAGATGGGAGGACCTTATCAACACTGGCTACCCCCACCACAAGTGTACAGTTAAAACTACTATGGACCACCGCCTTTTTTAGGAACACACCCCGGACCATGGAGGGGCAAGAATCGGAGGGGCAACAATGTGCACTGGGGCAAAGCCGAGGACGAGGCACCACGAGTCTCCACGAGGAGCATGACGAGCGCATCGAACAACCAGCCGTCAACCAACATGAGGGGAACCTAGTAGTGAACCTTACCAACCAGGAACTGACACCGGCACAAGAACGTGTTCTGGAACGGGGACTAGGTTTTGTACCGACCAACAGGCTGGATAAATTTAAACTATGCGCCGAGATGAAGGAGTTCATCCGGAAACTAAAACTGCGGGCCTTCTTTAAAGATAAAGAACCACCAGAGGATATGCGAACTGACACAGGACTACGGGTAAAATCTACATTCACCCCCCCTGACTCTACCCTACTGGTCGAACTTCTGACCTTTGAAAAGGCGGTCATGGAAGAAGTGGAGGGCATACCAACACAGGGCAGCACGTTTTTCCAGAATACATCCAAAGAGGAGAAGGAGGCGATACATCAACTCTCAACGAACAGTGAGATAGTCATCAAGCCAGCGGATAAAGGCAGAGCAATCATTATCCAGTCCACCACGGCCTATGACAAGGAATGCAGGAGACTTTTGGAAGACCGAAGGAACTACGGGATCCTGCGCGATGACCCTACTGAAGCGATAAGAATCCGAATAGCCTCGATGGTAGAAGAAGCAGTTGCCCATGATTGGGTTTCCAAGAAGGAAGCAGAATTTCTCACAAAGGAGTCGCCTAGAACTCCCTACTTTTACACCATCCCCAAGATTCACAAGAATCTGGAGCAACCACCTGGCCACCCCATAGTATCCGGCATAGACTCGATTCTGGAACCACTATCAAAATTTGCGGACGCTTTTCTGCGCCCTCTGGTACAAAAGACAGGAACCTACCTACAAGATACAAAGGCAGTCTTGCAGCTCCTTCAGGACATACCTTTTGATCCACAGAAACATCTCCTGATGGGATTGGACGTGGAGAGTCTCTAGACGAGCCTTCCACACGATGAGACATTGAACATTATTGAAAAGGTCCTTTTCACCACCACTTGTGAATATGCCACACCACGTAACGTGGTCATGGAGTGAGTTTCTTTAGCACTTACTAAAAAAAAAATTCATATGAGGACACACTCTACATACAAAGGCACGGCACTAGCATGGGGAGCACCTTCGCCTCAAGTTTTGCTGGCCTTTATGTCCATCATTTGGAGATGAGGAAGAATTTGCACCCAGACAATCCATTCTTTACTAATATTAAAACATGGAAACGTTACATTGATGACGTGTTAGTCATATGGGAAGGTGACATTCCGTCTACTGAGGCGTTCATGACATGGCTAAATCAACAGAATGCCTTCCTGAAGTTCACCAACACCACGTCGCAAGAAAGCCTGGTTTTCCTGGATTTGAATATATATCCAGACGAAGGTACCTTGAAAACCACGACTCATTTCAAGATCACAGCCAAAAATTGCTTATTGCTTTATAACTGCTTCCATCCCCGTCACCTCAGAGACAATCTTCCTTATGGGCAATTCCTCCGCCTCCGGAGGAACTGTACGGAACTATGGGGCTTTAAAACACAAGCCGCTGACCTACAAAAGAAACTACAAAAACGGAACTATCCCATGGCAATCATAGATAAGGCTATGAAAAGAGCCTGTAACAACCATAGGGAGGCTCTGCTGGAGGATATAACTCCAAAAGAACAAGAGGAACCAGGGATCCAAGATCATAAACAGACACTGGAGGCTTCTCACATGTTGTAACCTAGAATTCCCAAAACCCATGTTTGCATACAAAAGGGGAAGAAATTTAAAAGACATGCTAGTGCATACAAGACCACGACGTGTATCACCCAGGGATACTGACAGTACACTTCTACCACCGGTCCAGGGCCATTACCCTTGTGGCAACTGTAGCACCTGCTACCTAACCAAGAAAAGCAGACGGATTAAGTTCAATAATGGAACGGAGTGGGAACAGAGGAGTTTCACAAATTGCAGGAGTAAGAACGTAGTGTATATGATAACCTGCCCCTGTAAATTGGAGTACGTCGGTATGACGACAAGACCGGTTAAAACGCGTATTGGCGAGCACAGGAGTAATGTGCGTTGCAGGAGAAGCACGACAAAAATGGCAACCCATTACTCAACTTGTGAACATACAGTGGATGAATTGCAATGGACAGTAATTGAACAATTGAGTTGCGAGGTTGGTCTGTTTCAGAAGGAACAACGGTGGGTGTTCCGTCTGGGGACACATATCAATGGATTAAACGATAATATCCCATGGGGCAATTCATTTGATGGACTACATAGGGATATTCAGGAATGATAGGAAGGATTCTGCCATCCATAATAGTTTAATCATCAAGAGCGGACTACAGTTACGCTCTATGGAACCACTACCTCTCCTTAGATATGCATATAGTTTTCCAGACCCCTAGTATAGGACTCTCTGGGAATGTCTGCTTCACTTTTGGGTAATTGAATACACATATATTGATAACCTTTTACCAAAGGTGCCTACCAGCATCCTTGAACAGTGGTTGTACCACACCGGGAGAGTGCTATCCCGGGAGTGAAGTGTACAACCCTTAGGCGGGGATGCGGTCTAGTTCTTGTAACTGGATGGACAACGCGCTCCTAACGTGCACGATCGTCATGTGGAGAAGATAACCATCTTCTGTATGAGCCTCACATGAGCGGGTTCATAAAATACGCTATTTATAAAATTAGCCCCAATAGTTCTAATCCTCTTTTTATTAAAATATCTGAAACCACGGGTGCCGAACAGCAACCTCGAACCGTGGTCTTGTTACAACAAGATGGTGATTTCCCGGAAGTGTAGTGCATATCCCGTGACGGGTGAGCGGTCTAGTTCTTTTTAGCCTAGACGGACGGAGCGCTATTTACATGCACGGCCGTCTTTTTAAGAAGAACAACCGTCACCTGTAAGGTACTTCACGCGAGCCATTTCTTTTATTCATTTTTTAAAAATGGTTCAGTTAAATCCTGTGACGATGCAATAACGAGTAAAGGGGCAAAACCGGGAGAGATCTGTGTAGCCTTAAGGGCGCTGCGCATTCTAGTTCTAATTATCCCATCAATCACAGTTTTGGCGGCATTTAGTACCAATTATACAGGGTACTTAAGGAGGTTTCCACCGCGGACACACCGTTCGACGGAGCCGCGGGGAGGCTATAGTAAGGAGAGGCAGTGATCTTGACGATGTGAGTACGGCTTAGCCGGTTTAATTCCTACAGGACCCTACGATGCAAGACAGGATACTTTCCTTTCCTTAACCATCACTTTTCCTTTTTTCCTTTATTTCCATTTTTTCCAAACTAGTGTGTGACTATAGACACGCCTTCCCACCCCGTTCAGAGGCTCATGGGGCATTTTCCCTTTTTATGAAAAGTATGTACTCTAAATTTACAATTACCATCTCTTTACAATTTCGGTTTGATCCACCTGCAACTACAGATGTTTGCCATTTAGCGGCATTTAGCACCCGGGACCCGCATCCTGCAGTTTATTTGTCAAACATAGAGTGTGTGTTTTATGTTAAATGTGTGTTTGTCTTTTGTATTGTCTTTTTTTTCCACAAACGACAGTGATTCATCAAGGCAGATAGTGTTAGTGGCTATATATCACGATTAACTATCACGTTCTCTGCAGGTTCCCACAAATTGTGAAGGATGATGCATATATGTGTTGTAATTTTTTAATATTTCGCTTTTTTCTTCCAGATTTATTTAATTAACATACCTATTGAGGTATTGTATTGGTGCATGCTTATTATTTGACATGCTTTTCACGTAGTAATATCTACTTGTAAATACACGACCTGTACTCATTGGTTGAACATAATTTGAGTGTAGAAGGGATCTTTTGGTCCTGAAGAAGAAGCCAGGGGAGGGCTTCGAAACATGTTGAGGACATAGGAGAAACAGCTCATTATAGCTAGTTATCTCCACCTCATTCCCCATTTTTAGTAACACCAGCCCCACGGAATATTAAAAAATGTTCTTCCATAAGGGCCAGGTGTTTTTTAACTTATAATCACTCTTTCACTCACTCCTGACCCTTCCACTCACATACCACACTACACATAGTATTGTTTTACCAAGATCAGTGCTCCCGCGTAGTCGCAGGTTGTAGCACGCCCCATTCCGCAGCGGGACGGGAAGACCCCTATGATGAAGCATGACACCAAGGGCCCTTTTGGTGTGTGAGGGGTATTTTAACAAAGCTGTGTGCTTCCCACCACTGTAGCAAACACACTTGATCTGGGAGAACACTTTTTTTACATTTCTGGGGTGGTTCCTTTTGTTTTATACATGTTTACAGCCTAGGTCACAGAACTATTACAAGATTTTGATGACCAAGCATTGTCCTATGTTGATGATATATACTTAACGGATGATTACTTAACAACACACTTGGCCAGAGTAGATCCCATGATTTTGCCGATTTCAGTGTCCTGGTCTTGGGATATGATCTGTCAAGTGAAGGCTAAAGCCTGGCAACACATTTCTTAGAAAAGTGTGCACTTCTACAACCTCCAAATACATTGAAAAAACTCCAATCAATATTGAGCTTTCTAATTTGGCATAACGCACATACCAGATTATGCACAACAGGTAAAACCGTTTTACGATTTGATTCATCCAGACTTTTCAAGCACACATTGGGCATCTGCACACACACACATTTTACATTTAGTACAGCTGACATGTTAGCTTCAAAACACTTACACACATGTGTAAATACCACAAACTTGGTGATCCGTATAATTGCGGGTGTCTCATGATACACCTATGCCACATTCAATGAACCAATTGCATTTAATTTGCATTTATATACCCATGCAGACATGCGTTTTGCACCAACAGAAAATATCCTGGCTGCGGTACAGACAGATGTAGTCAAGAAAGATCATTGGCTCAGGGAAAACAAATAATTGTTGTTATTCTCATTCCAGCCTTAGAGGTTACCACAGAGACCAGCATTCCAAACATAAAAGCTTTACATTCGGGATAGGTAGAATGGGCTTACTCACACACAGAAACAGATGTAGATTACATATTTGACTCTACACTACAAACACAAGCATACCTTCAATAGAAATACAAATATCCTCTCCTTAATGAGATTATGCCTCTAGATCAGTATGATTTTCTAATCTGCACTGATGGTTCTGCCCAGCATTAATTGAGGACAAAACACCAATACTCTTCTGCTTGTGCAGTAAAGGGTAAAATGAGGAATGGAGAATTCCAGCCTGATAAAACACATACGCAGTCACTTGGTGCTTGCACTAGACAGCTGGCAGAACTAAAAGCTCTAATGCTAGCACTAGAACATATGGAACCTGAATTCCCCACACTAACATTGTGTGATTCATATTATTGTGTATAGTCTTACAATGAGTATTTACACTACTGGATACAAAATGGATTCAGAGATTCCAAATGGTGCACTATCAAGCATAAGATGCTTTGGGGACAAGTGGCAAGGCTTAAAGCTAGCTTGCCACAGGCTCATGTCATTCACACACTGAGCCATCAATGCGTTGTGATGCACATTGCAGGGAATTCAGTGCTGACAAAGCCGCAAAAGCAACAGTGCTAACTGCTGCAGTTGCTGCAATTACTCGTTCCAGTACAAGAATAGAAGAAGGCATCATGACTGCTGTCAGTGCTGAGCGCAATGGCATCCACCTATCGAAAGGTTTTCCACTAAAATACTCCTACCAGTTAAGTGCGCAAAACATTATATTTGCTCATATTCCCGGAGTGAGGGATAGAGTAATACCTAATTCAGATTGCAGGTTAGGACTGATCCTAGCAGCACATGAGGGTCTAGCATCTGCTTATGCAGGGATGGTGACTACAATTTCACTATTTCAGCAACACTATTGGTGGCAGGTCTTTACAAACAGGCAAAGACCATATCCTTAAATGTGACATTTGCCAACAAATCAAAGTGTCCACCACGATTCGTCAACCACAGACACATCTTTTAATCTCAGACAAGCCTCCGGCTTGTGTTTATCTGGATTATTGCGGACCCTTATACTCTGATGGGTCTAACAAATACATCATGTTAGCAGTGGATTCCTGTTCTGTATTCCTATGGGTATTGCCACATCGATCGGCTGACGCTTGAACTGTTACAAAGGACTTGCAAATTTTTATCTGCACATATGCATTAGCCACATTCCATTCGGACCAGGGCCCGGCGTTTGCTTCCAGGGCGTACAGAGACACAATAGGAATATTGGGTTTGACATGTGCAGTGTTCCTCCCCCTATTATCCAAAGGGAAATGTGGTAGCGGAGAGGAAAAAACATGACTTAAAGCAGTCTTTAACAGCTAGGGTCTTAGGTTCAGGTCACAGTTGGGATCCCATCTTGTATGGGGTCCAGAGAGCCTTGAACAATCTGCACAGAAGCTCCTTGGGTGGTCAGACTCTCTATGAAGTCCTGTTTGGGGTTAAAATGTGTGTTCCAGACCTTGACAGTACCCAGTAGAGTGGTGGTGGAAATGCCTTTTGACATCAGTGTATGTTTTACAGGACCTGAATGACGTCAGAGATGCTCAGAGCAACGTCGAGCAGAAACATTCTGCCACTGGTGAAGTGAAGGAAGCACCGGCTACTCCTGGCTGGATTTCAAAGGTCAGGGATTTAGTACAGGAGAAAATAATTGACAAGAAGGAATTCAGACCATCTTATAGAGCACCTGTGGCTGTTGAAGGTACCAGAACTTTACTTTTACAGCCACATGCCAGCAGCAAATGCAAGCAATTTGTGTCTATTGATCTTATCAAAGTATGTCCTGTGGCCAGTTCTGCATAGTAGGCCCTAAAGGCTCCTGGGTAGTTACATGCCTCCTCTCATTAACTTACAGGAAGTCCTGTTACAAGCTTTGAACAACGTTGAAGCTTTTACTCCATGGCTGGGGACACCCAACACTGAAGTGTCACTATTTCCAGTTACATCATCAAATAAGAATACACAGATTTCAACTCTGCAAGCAGACAGTGATGGTGTTTACAATGTACCGCCTTTGGAGCCAGCTACCAGTTCTACACAGCTTTATGAGTGTCCCATGTTTGTGCAAACAGCCTCTGGCTATTTTGTCGACTATGATGACTTCTCTTCGGATTCGTCATACCCACCTCCACAAAGAGGACCACATGAACTTTTCATTTAGGTCAAAAAGACATATTTTATCCCTCCGTGGATATACATTTGGATTGCAATTTCATTACTTTTCCACTTCATTTGGTTTGGTTTTGTGACTGTCTTTTTGCTGCTTCTGAATAGACACTATCTCCAAGAACGCTCTTCTGTTGAACTGGCAACAAGAGCAGAGAACTTTTTAACATTGTAAAAGACTTTGTATCTCCTAAGGCTATCAGTAGTCCTTTTATCCCTACCAGTGACTGGATTAATGATCTAGCCTGTTTCTTCCATGATAAGATTAAAACTATCCAAGACTCTTTTGATACCCAGCCATCTGTATTGGAAGTAATCAGGGACCTGCCTCTCTTTGATAGCTCCAACACTGGCTCCACCCTTATGCAGTTCCCTGTCTTACCGCTAGAAAAATCTCTTGAATTGATGAAGGCTCTTAAGTCTGGGTCTCCTTCGGATGCATGTCCAGCAAAAATACTGGCATCCATTGCAGAAGTGATCAACCCGGCTGTCAATCGGATCTTGAACACCTCCCTGGAGGTGGGGCAGATGCCTCAAAGCTGGAAACATGCTAAGATCCTCCCGCTCCTGAAGAAACCAAAGGACTACCCTCATGTAGCGGGTAATTATAGACCTATATTGCTGCTGCCTTTCTTTTCCAGTCATGGAAAAATACGTCAATAGGGTTATTACAGATTTTGTGGAAGCCAACCATCCTTTGCATCTAAGTCAGTCCGGTTTCAGAGCAAACTTCAGTACGGAAACTGCCATCTTAGAAGTCTCTGAAACCATTAAAACCACCCTTGATAAAGGAGGCAATGCGGCACTGGTGCTGTTGGACCTCTCCGCGGCCTTCGATACCGTGCCCCAGGATAGACTCTTGCGCAGACTTCAAGAGGGAGGTATCGGAGGCTCGGAATTTAGATGGTTCAAGTCTTTTTTAAGTGACCGCCTGCAAACCATTTGGTCCCCTCCTTTTTCGGCCCCCATTCCTCCTATGAATGTGGGAGTCCCCCAGGGCTCAATTTTGAGCCCGACTTTGTTTAATTTATATATGGCCCCTGTTGCGCTTCTCGCGGAGAAACACGGTGCTAAAATAGTGTCGTATGCAGACGACACACAACTGTTGTTTTCCTGTGTGAAGGGGGTGGCCTTTGACGGTAGTATGATTAACACTTGCCTATCAGAAGTGTTTCAATGGCTTAGACAAAATCAACTGAAATGTAATCCTGAGAAGTCTGAGATTATCTTCTTCGGCTCCCACCCATGTACTGATTGGCATCAATGGTGGCCACAAGATATGTCCCCCCCGCCTCCTCAGTCAGTATTGTGAAAAATATTGGGGTTAAGATGGATGCTGACATGTCGATGAGGCCTCAGATCCAGTCTGTGGCAGGAACCTGTTTCGGATTACTGAAAATGTTAAGAAACTTTCTTCCGGTCTCACACAGGAGGACGGTAGTCCAGGCCCTGGTGGTATCTAGACTGGACTATGCGAATGCCCTGTATTTAGGCTTGCCTGACTATTTACTTGGCCGCTTACAAGTGGTCCAGAATGCGGCGGCCGGAGCAATTTTTTGGGTCGGCGTCAGGACACAAACAACTCCTCTCTTGGCCTCATTGCACTGGCTGCCGGTTTACAAAAGGATTCAGTTTAAAGCATTAATCTTGGTTTTTAAGGCCTTCTACAACATAGGGGCGCCGTATCTAGGAGTGAGGGTCCAGCATTATGTTCTGCATCGGACCTTGAGGTCCTCTGCACAGTTGTTGACATCTACTCCTAAGTTTCGGCTCTCCCGGGTGGGTGTCAGATCCTTTCAAGTGGTGGCTTTGCGGCTATGGAACAGCCTGCCCCTTTCTTTGAGACAAGTTCAGGAGCTCCTCCCTTTTAGAAAGAAACTAAAAACATGGCTTTTTCAACCCTAGCCTGACATGTCTTAGCTCTGATGTTTTTTTCTGGTCTGTGTTACTGGGTCTGTTCCCAGCGCCGGGACGCTCCACGGAGTAGCCGCGCGCTTTACAAATACCCAGTTAACATAACATAACATAACATAACATAAACAAGGTTTAGAATCCTCATTCTTCATCACACAAAGTGCGAAGAGACCTTTCCCTGGTGAACATTTCAGATGTTCCAGTTCCTAATGGAATTGTTTGCGATAAGGTATCCTATGATATATTTGGACTGACAGAAACTCTAACAGTCCCATATGTATTTTGTATATCCTTAAAGGATGTTATCACTCCTGGTACTATCTTTCGAGGATTGGGTCATTAACACAGTGCATGAAATGCTTGCTGATTTAGAGCATTACAAGGTTTTTAATAGTGAAGAAATGTATGATGGTACATCTAATTATGATGCAATGTTCTGTTGTCACTATTATGGTTATCATTATTTACATAAAGCAAGTACTCCACATGCACTATTTAATTACACCAAATGGGAACACTGCCCAACACTACCACAGGGTAGCTCAAAGACATTTACACAGAAGTTTGCATTATTTTCAAGTCATGATCCAGCAGACCCAGAGCCTTATTATTATAAACGTACACCATCTCCAGCGAAGAAAAATATGCTCTCAGACAGAAGGTTGATTTATTCTGCATCTTTCATTTTGCATTTGTTGACACAAGGGTATGACTTTTGGAAAAACAATATTGATGTAATGTCAATATGGGGAACTAGAGATTGGCAGGTTCAGGGGAACAAGGCTGTATTTAGAGTATGCCTTATACCACACCAACTGATTTTCCTGAATAAAACTGTGCAGCAGACGTTCTGTCTTGGCTTTACCAAGATAAAGGATCTAAATACACCAAACATTCCCACTTTTGCACACTTTGCGAATTGGCAGCAATTCACAAATTACACAGAGGAAACGTTTGACAACATGCTTAGAAATGGGACAAACAATTCTTCATGTTCCAATCTAGAGGGATGGTTAGTGTGGCTAGTAGATACTAACGGATGTCAGGCACGTTTTCTTGACAAAACAAATGGGTTTAGGATAAATAAACGTGCAGACACAACACGCAGGAGTGGTCAAAACATACAGCGTTGCAAAGTTGTGCCTAGAATGGCTAAAACATTCAACGTTGTCTGAGGTGAAACAAAATTTGTCTTGTCTTTCTGGTGACATGGCCCCACAGGATTGCTTGTTAGGTCCTCGAAAACCATGTCAAATGTGCTTTCTGTATGCAATTCCAATGAAGTATGAAAAGTTTCACAGCAGGAAGCTGCTGAAAGACTTTGTGAAATTGACAGAGCAAATTTAGAGAAGGATCTAGCAGTAGTTGACAATGGTATGACTACATTATCCACTAGGATATATTCTCTGGGTAACATTGTGTCATCTACTATTGACATCATACAGAGTGATTTGTCCTCTTTGCAACATAGTTGATTCCATGGAAACACCTAAATGGCACTAGTTTGTTTTTACCATACAACTTAATAAAAGAACAGACCATTCTGGCTAAAAAAAAGTGACATGCACTATGTTACACATCGAAAAGTTAGAAAGATTGCCATTTACTATTGCGGAGGTACCAAGTGCAGAATGGATAATACACAATGTATTTCTCTGCCAATTTCAACTTTTCACTTCAAATACTGCTTGCAACATTATCAGGTAGGTAGATATGAAGCACTAGAATAAGGGTTTGTACATAAGACACAGATCCTACCTTTCACTTATTATTGTAGTAATGGTACAACTGAGGTTTTTCATAGCTATACAGACTGTGAGAATACTTTTAGCCATTCTCTAGTATGCAGGGAGGTTACACTCCACGGAGCATGTAATGCATCCAAAGTGAACTTGTCATGTTAACTGAAAGGTTCCTAGGCGGCTGTGATTCGTCCGGGGTACAGATTGCTCTCTAATGGGAGTTATTTGATGTTGAATAGTCAAGGTTTCTTTGGGATGAAACCCGGAATACCGTATCTGGTGACGGTTTCTGGGGTCGTGACCTGTTGTACGCAAGTATGTTTCCACTTGCCCATACAGTTAGGTATGTGACTATTTGGCCTTCGATAAAAATTTTGAATATGCACTTTGATGCTTTAAGCTGACTGAAAGACTTATTGTTTCAGAAAGAAGTGGCCTTAACATCTGCAAGGGAGATTTTTGATTTTCAAGTTGCAAGGCCTTCCTCTGAGATAAAGTCACTACTTGCACCAATCTCCCATACCATTTAGTGGAGCCAGTGCACTGCATTTTTAACATTTCCAATACTGCGGGGATAGTGCACTATTTAAAAACAATTGGCCCTGGGTTGGTTAGTCCCTTCCAGACGGTCTTTAGAGTTATTCCATCTTTCATACTCTCTGCGCTGGGAAGCAATTTTGGAGGCTTACCGCATGTACTGTTCCTAGTTGTTGGGACACTGATCCTATTCTATTTGTTCCACAATGGATGTTCTGCCATGCGGCCAAATGGGGATGGCTGTGCCACAGGTGATATTGTGTCTTGAGAGAATGATGCGTTACTTTGGCGCAGCCTTGCTTCAAGAACTGAATGACAACTGGTTCTTGTCCTTTCTGCCTGTTTGGCTACACTACGTGCAGCCCATATTTCTCTGTCAGCTGTGCATTATCAAGTGTTCCCTGAATATATGCTTGAAGATGCAACTGACTAATCTATAGTATGTTCTGGATATATGCTTGGGTCCCCTAAAGAATCACTTATACAGATGCTCTGCGTGATTGCCGGTGCTTCAGAATGCATATTATGAGCCTTTCTGGGATGCTTCAGCTCCTGTTGGCTTGGACATTGTCCCATCTTCTGTGGATGCACTACTGGCTGTCACTCCTTCAGCGGCTGCTCAGGGGGTTGGATTTGAACATATTTGTTCCCTGGAGCTGTTGAGAGGGGTGCCAGCGGAACAATCATCTGTGGATGCTGGGAACAGCAATGTTTTGTCTACTCCTCGGAACATTTATACAATCTGTCAGTTTCGAGCAGTGGAGATTTTTTTAATTTGGTTATGTTTTTATTCGATAAATTGCTTTTAGAATGAAGTTTTTTTACTCAGCTTTTTTCTATTTCATTTTTAAATATAATTTGGCTTTCTGTATGCGTTTAGTATTAAAGAAGCAAAATGCTTTTATGATTTTAGGTTTTATATTAAATCTATATTTTTGGCATACATTTTGGGAAGCTTTCACATCCAAGAAGTTGGTGTCATGTGGTCACATTAAGCCTGGGCAGGAATACCACCATTTTACATGTTCATGTTTAAGGTTGACATCTATTCTTGAGCTTGACATTTGACACACATTTGCTTGCATGCTTGTATAGGTAATGTTCCATGAAATAACTTTGCTTACATTTACATATCTTTGTAGGCATATTATAGGAGCCTTGAAGATTCTGTACCAAAGCTAAAGTTCACTGTGTAAAACTATGTTGTTTATTATTCTTTGCTTGGCAACAGCTTTGTCAGGATAGACTCAATAATGCCAGCCTGACTGGGACTTTGGCATGGCAACATGTGTGAAGTTTATTATTTAAACAACATCACTCCTTTGCCTAGTTAGAGGAGGATTTCACTGACACTGTTGAAGTCGCCCCATACCGGATTACCACCCCAGCCGAACCCTGTTTACCTTCTGAGAAGGATAGTGCCCAGCTCTACACCAAAATGGACTCCCAGATGAAACATATCCACAGGTAACTGGGAATTAGATCACCCTACAAGGATTCTTGCATATTCACCCACCCTAGGTGCACTAGGATATGGAGCGATAGGTAGCAAAACAAATATAACTGTACTTATATCCAAAAATATAATCTATCCAACAGCACAAAGGTTGAATTCTTTATTTTCTTTGCCAGTCTCGTGATGTTGAGTCTCTGTTTTGTTTCCTTCTATTGATTATTGCAGCACACAAGAATCTTATTGCTTCAATAAATATTGAAAGGCCATTCAAGCATTTCTTGTGTCTATCTTTGGACATGCATGAGTTACCAAAGGAAAGGGTTCTAGATCTGTTTCCACGATGTCCTTGTCATGTTCTGAGGTTGCACATACCACCTGTTACTTTGTTAGGTTAGGGGTACAGATGGTGCACTGTGAGCTAGCCAGGACTAAGGCCATCATATACTGCTGGTGTGCATAGAATCAGTAGTGCACAGTTTTTACATTGATGTTGTCCAACAAACGAACAGCTTTAATGAGAAAGTATGAACGTGTGCTGACCCTGCACATCACTCTCGATCTAGACCACTTACCATACATTCACATGGGTACAAGTCTCACCATGCACCCCTACAGTCACACAGGCCTTTCCCTGCATTTACATGGACACACCTCTCAACCCTTACTCACATTGGGACACCACTTGCCATGCACTCAGCTGGCCACAACTCTCTTGCTGCACTCATACAGATGCACTTGTGCACTCATAGGGCACAACATAAAATCACCCCTGCACTTACACGGAAACACCTCAAATCTAGCCCTCATAAAGGCACATCAGTCACCCTGCAGTTGGTAGACCCTTCATCCTGAACTCAAGCAGACATAGCCCTGCACTTATACAGGCACACCATTTGCCCTGGACTCACATGGACAAACCTCTCACCAAGCACTCACACAAGCCCATCTCCCACCATCTACTCATAGAGAAACACCTCTCCTTTGTACTTAGAAAGATATAAATCTTTACCTGCACTTACACAGACACACTGCGCTCTAACAAACACACCATTTACCCTGCACTTATACAAACACATCCATCCCAATGTACTTGCAAATGAACATCAGTCACCCTGAACTTATACAGTCACACTGCTCTCCAACAAGCACAAGATTCACCTTGCACTCATACAGGTACATCTCTTACTGTACTCACGCTGGCACACCACTCTTGCTATACTCGGATAGGCACACCACTCACTTTCCACTCAAATAGATGTGTCTCTCACCCTGCCATCACACTGGAACACTATACATGCAAATCACTCAACCTCCACTCACACCACTTTCATATTACACACAGGCAAAAGTCTAACCCTGCACTCAGCTGTACACTTGCACTCACACAGGAAAACTTCTCACCCTGCCTTAAACATCTCTACCCCACACTTACATGGTGACACTGCTCAACCTGCACTCAGGGGGTAAAACTCTAATGTTGCACTCATGCAGACACACTCCTTCACTTACAGAAGCACATCTCTGATCCTCCACTATCAAAAGCACACAACTCACCCTGCAGTCATGGGAGCACACCCATCAGACAGCACTCATACAGATGAATCCCTGCACTCACATAGGCGCACATCTCTACCTGCACTCACAGGCATAACTATCACCATGCTTTCGTACAGAAATGTTCCTCCCCTGTTATCACACAGATACATCGTTCATCCGGAAAAAAACTCTCACCCTGCACTCACCACAGTATCCACACTGGTATGTAATGCAGCCCAAACTCAAACAGCCACACCATGCCCTACAGATGGCAAACAACACAACCACCTAGTTTACCTCCAGTTCTTCAGGCTTTGGCCCAATAAGAAAGCTCTCCTCCCCAGTTTGGGACTTCTTTATTCTTAGCCAGCATGAGGATAATGCAATATTCCACAAGAAAGTTCACTGTGGTAAACCAGGTGGGCACCATGGTGCCGGAGGCCAACTATACCTTTAGAAAAAGCAACATGCAATCATGTGGAAAGAGTTCCTTAAAACATAGCTGCTGGTGGTGAGGGAGAACCAGAAGCTGAAGTGATAGAACGAGGTGGTGAGGAGGAGGAAAAAAAAGAGGATGCCAGCAGCATCAGTATTATGCTAAGCAGCCCTGCAAGTTTCCCCTACAGTGTACAGTCCTCACCCGCAGCAACCTCTGAATTGCACAAAGCACAGCAGCCTAACAAGACTTCCACCCCAAAGTGCCCAAGCGGCATACATGCTGCTGGCCCCCTTGAATGCTTGAGGCAATAGTGCCACAATGAAAACAGCCTACTATTAAGTCTAAGTTTACCAAGGAGTCACCATAGCAACTGAACCATGAAAAAGCCCATTTCTACTATGTGAAACTAGTTAAAAGGTTGGTGCTTGACCTCTTCCTTTTTTTATGTGGGTTCTGGAATTTGGGGAGGCCCTGTTCCCAAAATGAAAGGTTCCCAGCCAGACCTATTTTGCCACAGTGGCTCTGCCAGCGCTGCATCATGAAGTGCTGCAATTGATTAGCAACACTAGAAAGCAGAGCACTGTTCAGTCCATCAACCTCATGACAGACATATGGACCAATTGTCAAGCAACAGTTTCATGTTCATCACTGCACACTAGACCTCTTTTCAGGGATTTAAGCAAAGATTTGATGCTGGTCTCACAGTTGATGATGCTTGCGAGGGCATTTGGCGGCAGTCTGCAGCACTTCTGGTTCTAGAAAAAGACATAAAGCACATATTTAGATTCCTGTAACCATTTGTACAAGTTACAAAAACAATCCTTCACTAATGTAAGGTTATAGCTATCTATCTTTTATTTAAATAGTATCACTTTGAAAGGTTTACTTGACATTCCTAAAACCAAGTAGTCAACCGTTCAACGCTATAAGAATTTTTTCTCACAATCGAGGAACACGTCTAGGAACAAATCTAAAAACAATGAAGGGAAGGAAGGGATTGGAAGGGGCTTATAGTATTGGTGGTATCCTGCCCTGCTCCACTGTCACGACATAATGGAACCTTGTATGACATCCTGCTGGAGTCTATGATAACAATCTCTGTTCCTGTACTATTGACTGATTGCTCAATAAAGCCTTCTGTCAACATACATGTTGTGAATACTTAGGCCAATCTATAGAAGGCTTGGGGGAGGGGTTCCTTCTCCCAAGTCTGAAAGGTAGAGAGGTCCTTCCACCTCATGGAAGAGTGACAGGAGGGATACGTCCTCCCGATGATGAAGCATGACACTATTAGAGTGTGTGAGAGTTATTTTTAAAAAAAGGAATCCTCTCCTTCCATGCCTTTAGGCAGGCGGTGTTCCACCTGACAACAATAGCATAGTGCAAAGAGTTGAAATATTAGGTAGGATACTTTGTGTGTGGTGAACACTTAGGCCTACATTCCTCTTTATGTTACCAACACTCTTCTGCTTACAACACAAGCGATGTAAAAAGAGAGGCGAGGAAAAGGTTACTAAACAAAGTGAGGGGGGAAAAGCTACAGACATGGGGAAGTCAGGTGCAGAAATTATAGAATTTAATGGAAAACAGTACACAAGGAGGCAGGTATGCATGGTAAAGCCAACACTAAAGTTGATAGGGTGAAAATGGAGAAAATAGAAATGTCAGAAAACCATAATGCATACTAGTTAAAAAGTTGGAAATATGAAACATGACTTACCAACAACACCAGCAGAAATGTGTGCGGAGGCTGTATCTGGCCAATTGTCCATGGGGGTGTGGTGGTGGTGGTGGGCTGTTCTGAAATGAGAAAATATAAAGAAGAGACCAAATAATTAGTAGTGGGTACTCTTTAAAAAGAGTCATTTTTACAGGCTAACAAATCCACTGAGTGACTAAGCAAAACTCTCTCCCTTCACTTCAACTCTAAAAAAAAAACGTTCTGTCTTACACACTGTTTCCTATGAATGGTATTGCTCCTCCACTCGCTTCAAACAGTTTTGTCCAGGCCTAATCTTGTTACTCTGTCAGCTATGGGCAAAGTCAGTCTCTCTTTGAGTACTGCACTGCAGAGCGAGGGAGAGTAGACATGTACAAGTGGGTGAGGCAAAAGGTTTATGCCACCATAACAAAAAGGGGAGGGTAAAGAAAGCTACAGAAAGGGGAGGCCTGTGGAAACAGGGAATAGAGACACTTGCTCTAGCAGGAACAGCTTCTGAGGCCAGGGCATCTCCTAGAGCACCAATTACCTCGGCTCCGGCGAAGATGCTGCTGACAGTGCTAGTGGAGTTCCTCCTCTTGTCTCCTGCTTCGTTCTCTTTGGTTCTTTGGAAATTAGGAAAGATAAAAAATAGCAATGAATAATTTAGTAGTACTCTTTAAAAATGGCATTTAGTTTTACATTTCTAAATAACCAATCCTGTTCCTCCCTTCAACCCCCACCGTAAAATTAGCTCTCTGTTCCTACAAGTGATTTTGCTACTCCCCTTGATTCATAATGTTTTGCTATTGTTGTACAAAGTCAGTCTCCTTTACAATAAAGCAACTCATGGAGATGCAGACCATATTAGCAACATAAAGTCACAGAGCAATGCCAACATCCCTGATATCAGACTAGCCTAGTGACATCTCTTAAGCTTGCCCAAGAAAACACCAGGCTCACCCTGGAACAGAAACAAAGGCAGTAATATTCACCTGTTGTCCACTCTTAATCCTCTAGTACTACACCCTTCCTGTTAGCCCGCCAGCATGCCCCACTACTCTGCATCACATGCACTCCCTATTGTAAAGACAAACCCTAACGTATTATGATGCAAAAAGTTAGGGTGAAGCGTAACGAGGAGAAATATCTTTATTTCTCATCGTTTTTTCCTCATTCTGCAGCACACATAGAAAGAGAAAAATGTCTCTGAGGTAACCCTGGTCGGGGCGGCAAAAAAAGTCTGCAACGCTACGCGGAGTTACGAGAGCATGCAGAGTTGCTTGTTCCGCATGCTCGCGTATGCTCGCGAGATGTTTTTGACATTCGGCAACACGGATTGCGTGTTCGGGGAGAAATATTGCACGAACTTCACCATGCGGTCGCCAATGGGCGCGGCCATCTTGTTTTCCTAGTCTTTGCATGGTTCTGGGGCCTGTTTTTCATCCCTCTCTAACCTTTTCAATCCTTTGTTTGTTACACTGTTTTTCTGATCTTTTTTATTTATTATCTATCCCTCTCTCTCCCTAAGTGTATATTTTGCATTTTATTTCTACTTTTACAGCGTTTTTTGACTTTTTTCTACTGTTTTATATTACTTGCTTTTTTACTTTCCTACTTCTTCTCCTGACTTTATTTTTTACTCCTACATTTTCTTTTCCGCCCCCGCCCTCCCAGAACCATGGCTACCTCTACCTTCAATAGTAAGGGGAAGGCACCTGCACCCAAGAGCCATCTTCCTTGCGGCAGAAGGCGCCCGGAAAGGGAGCAGCCCCGGGACATTTCAACCTCCTCTTAACCTTGGCAGCAGGCGGCAGGCCCGGCTCCGGTTACGCCACCCAGGAGCGTCACTGCCGGTAGGTGAGGGTGCGCCGAGTGGTGTTTCGGTGTTCTGGGGTCCGGCACGCCCATAACCAGCGGACTCACTGGTGGTCAGACATCTTGGACCGGCAGCAGGACCTGCTGGACCTGCTAGGTGTTGAGGTCGTGGGGCTTGGTGAGTAGCTAATTATAGTAGTATTGTGTGTTCTGTTCTGTGTTATTGTTATTGCGAATATTATTTTTTTCCCAAATAGCAGGAATGCTGCTGCTTACATGCAGGTAAGTTACGTTTAAAAATCTTATGTAATTGTTATTCTTCCAGACATTAGACAGGTGCTCGGCGCTACTAATCTTACTTGTTTGCAACTTTGCGCTGGCTTTGGCTGATTATGTAAGAGAGTTTAGAGAACTTAAGTTAGGTAATGCTAGAGAGACTCCAGTCCTTTCCTTTGTCCTCCTGGCACTAAGATAGTGGTGGATTGATAGGTAGTTTAGTTACGTAGGATTAGTTGGTAATTTTTTAGCGGTCTGCGTGACGCGTCCTCCATCACGTCACGTGCTGCTGAGTGCTGACTCCAGTCCTTAGTAGAACCTTTTGTAGTTTGTTAGTGAGTGCGTAGTATAGCAACTAAGTCATCAGCACATCAGCAGCAACCAACCAACAATTTGGTGTATGCAAATTTATGCATGCGTCCATCTATGCATTTTTGAGGACTAAAATAAATGGAAAGGTAGACTTAGTGAACAATTGGCCCGTCAAAGGGGGTTGATTCATTGATGATTTCGAATGAGATTGAAACTTAGAAGAAGCAAATATATTTTTGGCAATTCATTTCCAATGTCTTTGGAATAGGTGGGCTAGGTCAGGTGGTACTTAGGTTTAGGATTCTGGAATCAGAATGGAACACTGGATTAATAAATAATAACTAGACGGTCCGCGAATCCCGCGATACTACTAGTCGATCAGATAAGATAGGTCAATTTTATTGCAATTGTTGTTTCCAAAAATGTTTTTAGAGCGTTTTTTAAAATATTTTATTTGTTTCACACCAATCATCAATGTTTGTCTCTTTCTTTATTATATCTTACATGATCAGCACCCAGGGGCAAGAAGATGACGGGGTCTGAGGCGGGAGCTGGAGATGCCTCCCAGGGCCAGGACCGCTCCTCTACCGAGGGCTCTGCTGCTGGCCCCAGTAAGTCCTCCTGTTGTTAATATTAATAATTAGATTTCCCTAACTTTTATTGCACCTTATTTTTTTCAAACTGTTACTTCTGTTTCCTAATTCTATTTTTTACCAAATCTTCTTTGATCTATCTGTTTCTAAATTCTTGTTATCCCTGCCTCTAACTGCCTCTGACTCTGTACTACTACTATTAGGTTGTCTGTAGCTTGCCCAGTTGGCCACTCTTTATTTTTAAAAAGTTTTAAAACTCAGATTCACCAATAGCTCTAGCCACTGAGTCCAGTCCTTTGGGTTGTCCTCTTATTAATCGTGAGAGGCTTTTCGACAATTGCCACCAACAAAATGCCCAACCAGATATTTTACTATTTTTGTTAGGATAGGACATACTACTACTGTCTACTCTACTCTGTCTAGTAGACTAGTACCCGATTTGTACTAGTGATGTATGTGGTGTATGTATGTATTGTATTAACTATTTTCAATCTTGCTAGTGAAAAAGAATAAATAGGGGAAGGCGTATATGGCATCTAAAAAATGTGTAATGTTTTTTCTAGGCGTACCGACCACCAGTGCCGGGGCCAGCGGCGGGGCAGGCGACGGCAGCCAGGAGGGAGCAGCAGATGCAGCAGCTGCTGCAATGGTGGGTGAGCCAGCAGCAGTGGCGGTAAGTTATACTTATATTCCTTAGTTATTGACAATAGTTACACACTCGCTTCAAGGGTGTATATTGTATGCTGAGAGTGACTAAGTTGTTGTGAACAACGGTTGAAGAAGAAGACACCCTTTACTTAGCATTAGCAATAGCATTAGCAGCGGGAGTTGAGTAACTAATGGCCTCTTCTATCTGACTTCAACTCCGCTGGGAAAGTTTTATGGAGAAGACTAAGAGTCAGATGACCTTGATGGATGGGTTGAACGAAAAGGGAAAGAAGGATGGAAGGAGGAAGGACGGGCGAGATGTAATATATGACTGGCAGAGAAGGATGCGTGGGATGCAAAGTGGCTGATAGGGATCGGATGCATGGGTGGTTGAAGGATGGGTGGAAGGTGAAAGAAAAGATGCCTGCCTGGGTGGGTGAAACTGTATGGGTGATAGGAAGAATCCTCCGGGGGGTTTCATGGGTCAAACTCAAAGGCAAGCAAGAAAGGATGCATGGGTGGTGGTTTAAAAAAAAATTAACAAATGTATGTTGTTGATGAAACTAAGGTTTGTTGAGAGATTAAGAAGAATGATAGACATGTTTACTTTGGATGACTGGATGGTATTCAATCATCATAGCATAGGTGGAGACTGTCACTGGATGAAGAGTCTTTGAAGAGAATGTAAAAGAAAAATAAACCGCGCCAGAGTAACAAAGTCAAGGAGAATAGAAGATTAGAATTAAAAAAATATAAGGCTAGAAGAGCAATGCAATGATTGATAAATGGAAAAATCACTGGGAAGAGAAACAACAGGACTGGTGTTTTGCAAGGTTTTTGATTCAAGGTTGTATTTTCAGAATACTCCCTTGACTCACAGTAGTTTGCAAGCACTGCATATATATTGTGTATGTATGTTATCAAGCGCCTCCCTCCGACTCCGAGGCCCACTCCCTACCTATGTCATTTATTTCCGACTGTGTCAGCCTGCCATGGGTGGCCTATCGGCTGCATGGCACAATCAATCAAAAGTACCTCATGTTGTCCCATATATAATCAATGATCATTTGGATCAGATATCCTCTGCCTTGTTGTAGTAGTCAGGGTGAAAGTGAAATTGAGCAGTTGCCATTGAGGAGTATGGCCACCCATAATAGAAAAATAAGATAATTGTGTAGTTGTAGACTACAGCTTCCCCAGCTGCAGACAGTAGTAAATAAAAATAATGTGAGTCTGCGACACGAGTATGTTTGTCTAGGGCGCAAGCTGACTGAGCTGGCATGACTACAACAAGGTTAATTTAGCTAAACAAGAGAGGGAAGACTTGTCTACTCCATAGTGCCTAGTAGTAGTAATGCCTGAAACTCCCTCAAATGTTAGAGGCCGAGGAAGTGGGAGGATACCACAAATGTTATGTACTGTGCTTGCTAGTGCTACTGTGCCACTATGTGTAGAATTAATTTTGTGTTACTGTTTTGCTAAGAGTATTGGTTACAATTGTCTTTATTTCTTTCAGGATATAGCTACTCCTTCCCAATCAAAAGCACAAGCAAACAGGAAGGAGTTGGCAGCCATGGCCCGGCGCCGGAAGCTGAAGGCCATCTGCAAAGAATATCGGAGGCTGGTGGTTCTGGCGGAGGAGGAGGAGCAGGCGGCAGCAGCTGCAGCCTCCTCCAATGCCCCGGGCCCCAGCCAGGCCCCTCCAGTGGTACAGCATCACGGTCTGGCAGCCGCCTGCCGCGCTTTATTCAACACTGCTGCCCTTGTGGATGCAATTGTAAAGCATTCAAGCGCCACATGCTCCTCCGGGTGGCACGCCTAGAGGAGCTGATAAAGGTCCTGGAGGGTAATAAGTGAGCCCCTTTTCTAATCTTTTTTTTGGTGGGTGGGAAGTGGGCGTTGGGGAAAAGTTGGGGTTTATATTTATTATTTAGTATGGACAATGGACTCGAGTGGACATTGGTTGGACTCTTTCTTTATCTTTGGACATTGGTTGGATTAGGGAGAGGGGTGGGTCAGGTGTTGTGGGATTTTTACATTAGTTTATTTTGTTAGGGGAATAAATTATTTATACTTAAAGTTTACATACAATGTAAATGTTTTGTGGGGGGGTTACTCTTTTACTTCACATGGTTTCCTTTGCTGCTGCACGGCCGCAGCCAATTTTTGATTTAAATAATCTGCTGATAGTGTAACACACGAACAGATAGATGCGGTACCCTCACTTGTGAGTGGCTTGTCCTACTAGTACTGTCAGTCTCTCCTCCTAGTCTATGCAGTCTGTAACTCAACTCAGAACGGAAGGGTGTGGGTGTGTGAATTAATGAATTAATTTCCATATTAATAATTATGCCTCCCCAAACTTCTTCTCTTACCTGTGGTTGATGTTTATTTAAACTTAGGCAAAGCGATGGCTGCATGGTGATGATGGTTTGGTTTCCCAAGATGCCATGGTGGTGGTGGTGGTAGTAGTAGTAGACACTGGTAGTAGCATTTGCAAAAAAAAGAAAATGAGACAGTCAGTCACCTGAGGGAGACTCGGGAAGGAGTAGGAGAACGAAGTACAGTACACAAGAAGACTGCCAAACAAAAAACCATGATGATAAGCAATGCTAAAGTAAAATAAAACATAATGGTGGTGGGGATAGTTTAGTACAAGTTACAAACTGTAGTTGACTCGACCTATGAAGTGGGCAAGCGTAACCTTTAGTGCTGTAAGGATGATGAATCGATGACGGCAATTAATTATGATGGAAAACAAATTGACTTGCAAATACTGAGCATGGGTGGGCAAGCAGAAAAAGATCCTCGCCCTGCCTTGAGTTAGTGTTGCTTTCACCACATCCGCCCCAGCAAGTGAGTGATCCATTATTGGTGTAAATTAATTTAATTTAGTGACACCTCAATATAAATCACACAGCCCGGGGAAAGAGGGTTAGGGTTTGATGAATGGTTGGGAAGGGGTATTTGAGGGAAATGTTTGACAAAGACAAACACTACACATGGACAACAAACAATCTTGGCAGATGACCATCATAAATCTGTTAAGGGAGAAAAAGGAAATGCATGCATGATGATGACTTGATGGTTAATGATGAGTAGTACTAGACTAGTAGTATCGGCCAGGGCAGCAGTATATTATTAATTATTATTATTATGCAATTGCCTTGCCTGTCTGCCCCCAGAGAGACCCAAATTACATACATTTTATGTTCTGTTGTACCTGGCTTCCTTTTAAAGCTAGCAAAGAAAATTTAAAAATAGCTGTAGGGGTCAAATATATAAGCAAACATATTAAACAACAACACACAGTCGTAAAATGATTGAAGAGAAAAAATGAATCAAATTAAATAAAAGAAGACGATACTATAAGTTACTATGTTATGGTCAAATTGGGAGTTGCAGCTCGGCATTCCTCTTGGTCCTTCCTTCCATGGACGCTCCGTCCGGCAATCTTGGGTGCCACTGCCTGCCTGGTGGATGCGGATTGGTAAGGTAAGTGTGAGTTGTTTCTCCCAATATAGCACAGGGTAAAGGCCGGCCTGTAAGTGTAGATGGAAAAACAAAAGGGATATTGAAAAATCAAGGAGAACAGTAAAGTTAAAATGCATAAATTACGGAGGAGAGCAACAAGATCACTTTCAGAGGCGGCATGGCTAAATCATGTCTACTCTGTTTCCAGCATTAACCTACAACAACAACAGGACAGAGCAGGCCTGCGGCGCCCACCCAACCTCCACTTAGCTTAGATTTTGAGCCAGACAGAGCATACATATACAGCAACATAGCATTTTCCAAATTAAGTAACTAAATCAATGCACCGATGTCAGTCATACCACTACACTCGCCTCCACCACTACACAGACATGTAGGTCTGCTGTGGTTGTTGTTGACTTATTTACCTTTTAGGTCACTTCATGAAACGCCCCGAGTTATTCCATCAATCATCTCCGATCCTACTGACTGACTGCGACGAGTATAGTATGGTCATCATGGTGTCCAACTCTATAGTGTACCGAGTGAGTCCAGATTCCATATTCAAAAATTGCAATGGATCGGCCTGCAGTAGAAGTACAATTTTGTTATTAAACAAGAAGAAGGGAAACATTGACTTGACTCACTTTTTTGTGTGTAGATTAAATACTAGTACACTTCATGCACAACAACAACACAAACACCAATCACTCAGAGTCAGCGTCCAATGCATGCCATCATCATTACCTGTTCTTAAGGGGCAGTCCCTCTCGGCTCGGAAAGGAGGATAGCTATAGTCATGTTCTTTTGAGGGACTTGACGAGGCAGCACAGGCACACATTTCTTGTACTATTCTCCATCCAATGTCTGGCTTGAGGGAAATTGATTTAGGGCAAGTCAGGAGGAGTGGACTGGAGCAGGACTCGGAGGTGTGGACTTACTTCTTTAATGACTGCACACAGTTGCAACTCCAATCCGGCAATAAAAGTGTAAGACGGTGGTGATGGATTTGTTGTGATTCGAACCAGAAAGACAGAGACACACGCAAATAATAAAAGTAAATAAGGAGGAAAGAAAGTAACAAGTTGAAAGCCTAGTTGTCAGGGAAGTAGAGCTCGTCCTCAAACTCTGGTGGTTCACCCAGAAGTAGGCCATCTAACACACTACTTCCATGACCTAAGTCGCTGTCATCATCTTCCTGCTGTGCTACTTCAGGTATGGTGTAATCCAGTGGTATAAAGTTACTTTTCTCCTTGATTTTTCAATATCCCTTTTGTTTTTCCATCTACAATTACAGGCCGGCCCATACCCTGTGCTATACTGGGAAAAACAACTCACACTTACCTTACCAATCCGCATCCGCCAGGCAGGCAGTGGCACCCAAGATTGACGGACGGAGCGTCCATGGAAGGAAGCACCAAGAAGAATGCCGAGATGCAACTCCCAATTTGACCATAACATAGTAACTTATAGTTTCGTCTTCTTTTATTTCATTTAATTCATTTTTTCTCTTTAATCATTTTACGACTGTGTATGTTGTTGTTTATTATGTTTGCTTATATATTTGACCCCTACAGCTATTTTTTAATTTTCTTTGCTAGCTTTAAAAGGAAGCCCGATACAACAGAACATAAAATGTATGTAATTTGGGTCTCTCTGGGGGCAGACAGGCAAGGCAATTGCATAATAATAATAATTAATAATATACTGCGGCCCTGGCCTGTACTACTAGTCTAGTATACTCATCATTAACCATCAAGTCACCATCATGCATGCATTTCCCTTTTCTCCCTTAACAGATTTATGATGGTCGTCTGCCAAGATTGTGTGTTGTCCATGTGTAGTGTTTGTCTTTGTCAAACCTTTCCCTCAAATACCCCTTCCCAACCATTCATCAAACCCTAACCCTCTTCCCCCGGGCTGTGTGATTTATATTGAGGTGTGACTAAATTAAATTAATTTACACCAATAATTGATCACACACTTGCTGGGGCGGATGTGGTGAAAGCAACACTAACTCAAGGCAGGGCGAGGATCTTCTTCTGCTTGCCCACCCATGCTCAGTGTTTGCAAGTCAATATTTTTTCCAGAGGAACATAATCCATCATAATTAATTGCCGGCAACGATTCATCATCCTTACAGCACTAAAGGTTACGCTTGTCCACTTCATAGGTCGAGTCAACTACTGTTTGTAACTTGTACGAGGCTATCCCCGCCACCATTATGTTTTATTTTACTTTAGCATTTCTTATCATCATGGTTTCTTGTGTGGCAGTCTTCTTGTGTACTGTACTATGTTCTACTACTCCTTCCCGAGTCTCCCTCAGTCGACTGACTGTCTCATTTTCTTTTTTTACAAATGCTACTGCCAGTGTCTACTACTACTGATGGAGCCAGGATTCGAGAAAATGAAACTTGCTCATATTACTCCTCCATTACCTTTCACTAATCATTAAATTAGTAGATGAATTGAAAATAATATACAATAGACATGGGGAGAAAAGCTTATGCATGCTTAAATTAATGAAAAATAAAATGCAACGCGACTAAAACCGCTTTAATTTGCGAAAAATGCTTTGGGCATGTGCAAACTTGAACTACGTAAGGATAATGTGACTAACTCGCTTTGAGATGGAAAAACCTCGCGCATGCGCAGGAGAAACTAACTTGCGGTCTTGAGGTACTGCATGCCTCTCATATGCTTGCTTGATTTATAGAAAGCTGCTGTTATTAACGCTTTTGCCCAAGAGTAGTAATAATTACATGGGATAGAGTAGAAGTGGGTGCTAAACAGTGAGAATTACATGTTTAAGAAAATAACATTTGTTTATGATTCTTTTATTAATAGTGTGCATTTGGGCCTGTTGATCCATGACTGAAAAAGAAAGTGGCGAAAGCTGCACATGCTCAATGAATCCATGAAATGAACTGGTGACTGAGAGAGAGTTGAATAACTGCCAAGTTCCAAGGACAGAAAGGATGGGAAAAGAAGAAGATGTATCGCTCATCTATGAAGCTTGTATTAAATAAATTACTGCATTTGCAACAAAATATGCATGTGAAAACAAAATATATGATTGAGTCGAAGGGGAAGGGTTAGCAAACAATAGGTTTTACTAATAAAAATGAATACGTCAGCCTGGTGTGAGGAAGACTCCCCTAACCCCGTCCAATCATATTCCGTATTTTAGTAAAATTTGCAACTCTTGAGGGTGGGACATGAAGAAATAAAGACTATAACTAGAATGACTTGGGTTAAGCGAGAGAGAGCTGCAGAAATTTTTGATGGAGCTGTGAGAGAACTATTGCTGAGCACGAGGGAGCAGAGAGGGAGAGAGACAAGAGCAGACTCGGAAGATCCAGACTACTGCCTGATTAGATTTGAAGATTGCAGAAGAATATCCAGGAGGGAGAGAGTGTAAGAGAGGGAATCGCCCCGGTGCGTCGGGTTTGTAGAGAAGTCTAGTAAGTGTCAGACCTGTCCTGATCCTAGCCTATAATCTTTGTCTCCTGATCCTAAGTCAGGGGACCATCACCAGTCCTTTGGCCAGAGGGGTGGTTTTCCAGTCATCTTTATTAGGTAAATGTCATTCCGTCCAAATTTGCATATTTCTTTGCAAATGTATTATCATGTGCCTTTTGTCTCTTCATCTATCCACTCTTATGCTCTTTGATTTGTTGTTTGATTTGTTGAATGAGTTTGTGTGATTGAATGTATTATGCTTTATGATTGTTCTCTCTCTCACTTAAGAAAGATGGAATTTGCACTGTGTATCTGTATTTGATGAGCGTTCAACTTAATGACTGAAATTTTAGATAAGCTTAATATCATTATTATTCAGAGTCTGTGGTTATTTCACTAAGAATTTTAGTTAAGAAGTTGTTAATATCACCATCAACTAACCATCAACCATCAACTAATGATCCATCGACCAGAGGAAGAGTGTTGATTCATGAAGATTAGTTAGCCATTGAGATGATACTGTAATTGATTTGTGGTTACAGGGAAATAACTAATCAGAATTTAATTGAACTATAAAACTTGACCCCCCAGCGGATTGGCCAGGGAATGCAAATGAACATATTTGGATAAATGTATATGGGCTCATTGAAAATTCAGTTTTTGTGTAAAATATCCAACCCTGGCCTCTTCGCGCTGGATCACTACTACCACCACCATGGCATCTTGGGAAACCAAACCATCATCACCATGCAGCCATCGCTTTGCCTAAGTTTAAATAAACATCAATCACAGGTAAGAGAAGAAGTTTGGGGGAGGCATAATTATTAATATGGAAATTAATTCATTAATTTACACACCCACACCCTTCCGTTCCGAGTCGAGTTGCAGACTGCATAGACTAGGAGGAGAGACTGACAGTACTAGTAGGACAAGTCACTCACAAGTGAGGGTACTGCATCTATCTGTTCGTGTGTTACACTATCTGCAGATTATTTAAATCAAAAACTGGCTGCGGCCCTCCAGCAGCAAAGGAAACCGTGTGAAGTAAAAGAGTAACCCCCCCACAAAACATTTACATCGTATGTAAACTTTAAGTATAAATAATGTATTCCCCTAACAAAATAAACTAATGTAAAAATCCCACAACACCTGACCCACCCCTCTCCCTAATCCCAACCAATATCCAAAGATAAAGAAAGAGTCCAACCAATGTCTGCTCGAGTCCATTGTCCATAATAAATATAAACCCCAACTTTTCCCCAACGCCCAATTCCCACCCACCCAAAAAAAGATAATAAAAGGGGCAATGCGACGTAGTTCTAGCGGTGGGCTCGCTTTTTACCCTCCAGGACCTTTATCCACTCCTCTAGGCGCACCACCCGGAGGAGCATGCGGCGCTTGAATACTTTACAATTGCATCCACAGGGGGGGGCAGCAGTGTTGAATGAAAAGAGGCGGCGGCTACCAGACCGCGGCGCTGTACCACTGGGGGCCTGGCTGGGGCCCGGGGCATTGGAGGAGGCTGCAGTTGCTGCCGCCTCCTCCTCCGCCAGAACCACCAGCCGCCGATATTCTTTGCAGATGGCCTCCAGCTTCCGGCACCAGGCCATGGCTGCCAACTCCTTCCTGTTTGGTTGTGCTTTTGGTTGGGAAGGAGTAGCTACATGAAGAAAAAAAAAGACAAGTGTAATCAATACTCTTAGCAAAACAGTAACACAAAATTAATTCTACACATAGTGGCACAGTAGCACTAGCAAGCACAGTACATAACATTTGTGGTATCCTCCCACTTCCTCGGCCTCTAACATTTGTGGGAGTTTCAGGAATTACTACTACTAGGCACTATGAGTCTTCTTCTCTCTCTTGTTTAGCTAAATTAACCTTGTTGTAGGCATGCCAGCTCAGTCAGCTTGCGCCCTAGGCAAACATACTTGTGTCGCAGACTCACGTTATTTTTATTTACTACTGTCTGTAGGTGGGGAAGTTGTAGTCTACAACTACACAATTATCTGATTTTTCTATTATGGGTGGCCATACTCTGTTACATCAATGGCAACTGCTCAATTTCACTTTCACCCTGACTACTACAACAAGGCAGATGATATCTGATCCAAATGATCATTGATTATATATGGGACTACATTAGGTACTTTTGATTGATTGCGCCATGCAGCCGATAGGCCACCCATGGCAGGCTGATACAGTCAAAAATATATGACATAGTGTTAGAAATGTGGGTCTCTAGTTGGCAGAGGTAGGTACCTTTGTCCAAATAGGGACCCTTGCTTCTAGTCAGGGTAAGGGGGATACACACTTTAGATAACCCCTGCTCACGCCCTTGGTAGCTTGGCACGAGCAGACAGGCTTATCCCAAAGGCAATGTGTAAAGTATTTGTACCAACACTCACAGTAACACAGTGAGAACACCACAAATGGACACCACACCGGTTTAGAAAAATAAAGTATCTTTATCTAAACTTAACAAGACCTAAACGACAAAAATACAACATACAAGTATTAAGAAAAATGACTTTCAAAAGGTTTCAGCAACTGAGTCCTTAGAAAACTATGGATGCGTGATTTCTTGCAAAGTACCTGTTGTTGTGACAAAATTCACCAAGCCAAACAGCTGCAGCGATGAGAAGCGTCGAAAAACAAAGAGATGCGTCGTTCCTGAGACCTTCGTTGATGCGATGCGACAGTTCCGCTGTACACAGGGGAGCGATGCGTCGGGTCCGGTCTGTCGGGGGAAGCGATGCGTCGATTCTGAGACGACTTCGATCCGCCGGTGATGCATCAGTGAAAACTTGCCGCACAGGGACAATGCATGGAAATCCGGGATGCGTCGGCAAACGATGCGGCGGCGGCGAGTGGCGCTATGTTGACCTTTTCAGCCGCGATTCCTTGATGCGTTGATTCTTGTTGTTGCGTTGCTTTCCAGCTCCCAGTAGCAGAAACAAACTCCAGAGGCCACACACAGCCACAGGCACTCCTGGCAGGTCAGAACTCCCAGCAAGGAAGTTGAGGGGAGCTGGGAGTGAAGTCTTTGTGTTGCTGAGACTTCAAAACAGGAGGCAAGCTCTACTCAAGCCCTTGGAGACTTTCCTCAAGCAGGGGACACAGCACACAGTAAAGTCCTTCTCCTTTCCTTGGCAGAAACAGCAACTGCAGGCCAACCCCAGACACACAGCAAGGGCAGTACTTCTTCTCAGTTTCTCCAGCTCTTCTCCTTGGCAAAGGTTCCTCTTGATTCCAGAAGTAGTCTAAAAGTCTGGGATTTTGGGTCTGATACTTATACCCCAAAATGTCTTTGTTCTCTTTGTGCAAGGGGCTCTGAGCCCAGTTCAAACCAGTTTTGGGGGGCACTCTGCAAGTGCACAACAATATCCATTGTCAGTGTGAGCCTTGGCTCTAGACACACCACAGGGGGGCGGAGCCAGCATTGTGGAAGGCAGGCACAGCCCTATTCAGGTACAGGTGCTACTCCTCCCACCACTCCAAATGCAGATCAGGCCCATTCAACCTAGTGCTGACTCATCCAAACTCCTGGAGCCCTGCACCTCCCCAGCCCCTGTCACTCTAAAAGCCAGACAGTCAATCCACAAACAGGCAGAGGCACACAGGATGGTTGAACAAGAAAATAGCCACTTTCTAAAAGTGGTATTTTCAAACTCAGAATGTAAAAATCAGGCATACTAAACTTTGTTTTCCTATCTGGTCCCAATGGTAAGTTATATTTATAAGATGTTATAAATTAACTCCCATGCTTTCCTACGGGGACAGATAGCCTTACAATAGTGAAAAATTAAATTGGCAGTAATTCACTATCAGGACATGCCACACACATCAGGGCATGCCCTATCACCTTTCACATACACTGCACCCTGCCCACAGGGGTACCTTGGGCCTACCTTAGGGGTGACTAACATGTAAGAACAGGGACGGTTAGGGCCTGGCAAGTGGGTGCACTTGCCAAGTCGACATGGCAATTAACAACTGTGCACAGACACTGCAGTGGCAGGTCTGATTTACCTTTTCAGAGCTATTCATGTGGGTGTCACAATCAGTGCTGCAGGCCCAATAGTAGCATTTGATTTACCAGCCCTGGCACACTTACTGCACTTTACTAGGGACTGACCAGTAAGTCAACTATGCCAATCATGGATAACCAATCATGTTCACAATTTACACAGAGAGCATATGCACTTTAGCACTGATTAGCAGTGGTAAAGTGCCCAGAGTCCTAAAACCAACAACAACAGGTCAGGAAAAAATAGGAGGAAGAAGCAAAAAGTTTGGGGATAACCCTGCAAAAAGGGCCAAGTCCAACACATAGGTAGGGAGTGGGCCTCGGAGTTGGAGGGAGGCACTTGATAACATACATACACAATATATGTGCTGTGCTTGCAAACTACTGTGAGTCAAGGGAGTATTCTGAAAATACAACCTTGAATCAAAAACCTTGCAAAAAACACAGTCCTGTTGTTTCTCTTCCCAGCGATTTTTCCATTTATCAATCATTGCATTGCTCTTCTAGCCTTATATTTTTTTAATTCTAATCTTCTATTCTCCTTGGCTTTGCTACTCTGGCGCGGTTTATTTTTCTTTAACATTGTCTTCAAAGACTCTTCAGCCAGTGACAGTCTCCACCTATGCTATGATGATTGAATACCATCCAGGCATTCAAAGTAAACATGTATATCATTCTTCTTACTCTCTCAACAATCCTTAGTTTCACCAACAACATACATTTGTTATTTTTTTTTAAACCACCACCCATGCGTCCTTCCTTGCTTGCCTTTAAGTTTGACCCATGAAACCCCCCGGAGGATTCTTCCCATCACCCATACAGTTTCACCCACCCAGGCAGGCATCTTTTCTTTGACCTTCCACCCATCCTTCAACCACCCATGCATCCGATTCCTATCAGCCACCTATGCATCCCACGCATCCTTCTCTGCCAGTCATATATTACATTTTGCCCGTCCTTCCTCCTTCCATCCTTCTTTCCCTTTTCGTTCAACCCATCCATCAAGATCGTCTGACTCTTAGGGGGATATTCTCAAGGACCGTCGATACCTACCGCAAACGCCAGGTAGCGGCATTTTTTTAGCGCCGTCTAACCCTGAAAACTATCGCCATGTTAGCGGTGTATTACCAAGCCATCGCTACATGGCGATAGTATCAGGGAACGGCGGTGAAAACTGCCGCTAACATCAGCGCGATGGCGATAGGAAATCCAGCGTTAGCGGGCGATAACTACCGATAGGCCCATTAGCGACAAAAAAACTCACGCTAGTCAGCCCAACGTGAGTATTTTTTTGTCTCTAATGCAAAAGAATAGCTTTTCAGTCAACCTCCATTATAAAATAGGCATTAAAACCAATAAAATGCAGAATGGAGCAGCCAGGGCCAAGTGCAGCACACATCAACAACCCCTGCAAGCCAGCCAACATCCAGGATGGCCAGGATGAAAGCCTTGATGCCTCGCTGGACCTGCGCCTGGAGCCTGGATTCCTCGCTGGAACTGCGCCTGGAGCCTGCATGCCTCGCTGGACCTGCACCTGGAGCCTACATGACTCGCTGGGCCTGCGCCTGGAGCCTGCATGCCTCGCTGGACCTGCGCCTGGAGCCTGCATGCCTCGCTGGACCTGCGCCTGGAGCCTGGATGCTTCGCTGGACCTACATCTGGAGCCTGGATGCCTCACTGGACCTGCGTCTGGAGCATGGAGTGGGATGCGGAGGAGCTGTGGAGTCGAGCCGTGGCGGTAGACATTGAGGCGCGACGATCGCCGGTACCTGGTAGTGAAGTCTGGCAGGTCACATGGAGACACGTTGCTGACCTGTGTGAGAAGACTGCCTTGCGCACCTTGGAGCTGTTAATAGTAGAGGCGCTCCTGCGCCCCAACATAGGGAGGTCTGTATCACATACTACGATCCACCACTACACCGGGGTGCACGGAGGGGATTACCAACGGTGGGTGCCACCTCTCTGCATCACAGGCTGGATGATGTTGGGCTGGCCGGACGCTGTGGAGGGTGAGGCCCCTGAGCTGCGCCGAAGTTGTGTGGCGGGAGCGCTGCAACTTCACGCCTAAGGGGGCCCTGCTGCATCAACTGCATCGGCAGGTTCACCAGCGGACATGGCAGCGACTGCTGTACCCAGGCTTGTGAAATCCCTCCTGGCTGAGGCTCCTGCTGGCTGAGTCACAGATTTGGAGAGAGTGCAGCGGATTGCGCCAAGGTGTCAATGTCCAGGTAAGGAGAAGGTGGGTCGCGTATCGCAGGACGCCTGGGGGTTGAGTCCCCCAGGCCTAGCATACGTAGATGATGCAACCCCAGTGACGGCTCATCCGCTATGGCGGAAGAGCGTCACCCCACTGCTTTCAAGCAGTGCAGAAGAGGACCAATAATCACATGATGATAACTTACTGATGTAACCGTGCTATGTTTCCCTTGCGGGTGGGAGGGTGGGTAGGACTGCTCCAAGCACTGGGCAAGGCATGGGTGGATTGGCATGCCCACCCAAGTGCGCAATGACTGTTTGGTCGGCCCACTCAGGCCGCCCAAAGCAGTAATGCGCACTTCCCTGTTCGTAATGCAGGCTGCATTACAGCCTGCATGGAGAACATGCCCACCCCTCCAGCCCCTGGCTGCATGCCTTGTCCCGTTGCCAATTACCAATCCCACCGCTGCATCGCAGCATTGTGATTGGCTCAGGGGAGGGAGCCTGGCTGCCTACTTCCTGTTCCTGGAAGCAGACGCAGGAGAGCAGGAGCAACGAAGACAAGGGACCCGGCTTCGAGGTAAGACTTCCCTTATTAACATTTTTACAACACCCGCTCACACACACATCCCTGCGTCCACACCCCATCCAGTGTTCTTTCGAGCGTTTACCACCTCACAGCTGTCCAGACTCCCCCAGCACTTCTCAATGGCAGCCGCTGTGCGCCCATGCACAGCGGGCATACCACCCATGTGCCAAAGGCACATACGTGGTTGCGACGCATGCCATAACATTACATTCCATTCCAATGCATACTAATACTAGGCACATTGCAACAGTAGAGTAGGTGTTGCATAGCGGAGACATTAATATCACTATTCTCACTTCAGTGAGTGCAACCCCAAACTAACCTTTGCACCCCAAACCCAACCGTGAACACTGGAATTCCTTTCTGAGCCTCCATAACACACCCAAAAATCAAATTTGACCCAAATGCACACCCCAATTTTCATATTTTACCCCAAAACACACCCCAATTTTCATACTTTACCCCAAAACACACCCAAATGTTCATATTTTACATCCGAAACCCATACCCACCCGAAAAACTTTAAATTACCCCATTACTGACCTCACAATCCATTGTAATCAAATGCGATGTAAAGGCACCTGCGTTGTCGGAGTTGCGTCGTTAACGATGTACTGCCTGCATTGTAATCGTCGTCTCCCGTGCCAAAGGCAACCCATAGGCTACGCCGTTTGCGTCCGTCTGCCCCTGGACCGCGCTCAGCACCAAGGAGCCTTCCTCTTGGACACTCCACTGCTACGACGCCAGCACCCTCCTCACCATCAAACCTGGACACCACCTCGCCTGCCAGGACCAACCTCTGCTCTGGACCGGACATCGCCATCTCCATCACTGACGGCTGCAGTATCACCCGCAAGGAGCACCCCGAACATCAAGGAGGAGGCATTGCCATCACCTACAGAAGCATACTCCGACTGACCACGCACTCTAATGACCGAAGGGTGACCATGGACCACCTCAACTCCCAGATCCGGACCAAGCCCAAGCATATCCTCTGTGGCACCCTCATGTGCAGGCCCCCCGGGCCATGGCCCCTCATTCTCCAACACCATTGTAGACCTCATTGCACCCCAGGGTCTCCCATCCACCAACGATATCCTACTTGGTGAACTCAAGTTCCACCTGGACAACCCCAGTGACCAGGACACCACCCCCTCCTGGGGAAGGTCCCCTACATCAGACGCAAGCAGCAAGTCACCTCAACAAGCCACATAGCAGGACACACGGTCGAGCACGTCACCTCCGCCAGTGGGAACTTCAACTACAGACACAACACCGGACTCTCCTGGACTGACCATCATTGGTAACATCACGTCTTCACCTTGCCCACCGGACGCCACCGCCATCATCGCACCCCCTCGCAGCTGGATCAAGGCCACCAAAGAACGTCTCGTCAACTCCCTCCGCACCAACTCTCCACCAATGCTTCCAAACGATGACACTGCAGCGCGCAACTACCACTGATGGATCTCCAACAGCGCCGACATTCGAGCACCCCTCATGGACGGCACTGCATCAGTACCTTCCACCTGCCTGATGGCAGGCGTGAGGGTGACGCAGTGCCACAGGGATAGGCTGGCCCCATGCATTGCTAGAGTTGCGTCATGGTTGTGACACGACTGCAGCAATGCGTGACTTTAGCACAGACAGATACGTCAGGATTCCTGACATATCTGTCATTACTTGCGTCATGGAGCGCTGTCCAGTGAATACAGCGCATCCATGCTGTCGCAAGAAGGGCATAGTGAGAAGTGTTGCAACGCTGTCTTGTCGCAGCGCTGCAACACTTTTCATGACTGGGGCCAAGGAATGCGCACCATCTTATTGATGGTGCGCATTCCTGCACTGTAGTTTTGTCGCAGGGCAGCGCTGCAACATTGCTTGCAGCGCTGTCCAGCACCAAAACCTGCTGAGATGTGGCCCCAAGTGTTATCCCCATTTTTAAGACCAGCTATTTTCTGGTCTTAAGTAACTGTCTCTAACTGCAGTTAGAGCCAGTTTTTTTGGTCTTCAGAAGTTCAAGGATCCCCTTGTGAATATGGAGTAGTGGTGTTTGCGGCCGTTTTTGCACGGGAACGCCTCTCCTGCATATAATTATCACTAATAGAAGTGGCGATCTTTACAACGGCCGCTTTCACCTAAAAACTGTCACTAACGGCTGTTAGCGACAGCTTGGTAATAGAGCGATAAAATTATCGCCGCATTAGCGGCAGAAAAGTGCCGCTAACGCGGCGATAACTCCTTGAGAATATGCCCCTTTGTCTTCTCCATAAAACTTTCCCAGCTGAGTTGAAGTCAGATAGAAGAGGCCATTAGTTACTCAACTCCCACCGCTAATGCTATTGCTAATGGTAAGTAAAGGGTGTCTTCTTCTTCAACCGTTGTTCACAACAACTTAGTCTCTCTCAACATACAGTGTACACCCTTGCAGCGAGTGTGTAACTATTGTCAATAAGTAAGAACTATAAGTATAACTTATCACCTCCCGCCACTGCTGCTGGCTCACCCACCCCTGTGGCAGCTGCTGCATCCGCTGCTTCCTCCTGGCTGGTGTCGCCTGCCCCGCCGCTGGCCCCGGCACTGGTGGTCAGTACGCCTAGAAAAAACATTACACATTTTTTAGATGCCATATATGCCTCCACCTATTTATTCTTTTTCACTAGCGAGATTGAAAATAGTTAATACAATACATACATACACCACATACATCACTAGTACAAATCGGGTACTAGAGTAGAGTAGACAGTAGTAGTATGTCCTATCCTATCAAAAATAGTAAAATATATGGTTGGGCATTTTGTTGCTGGCAATTGTCGAAAAGCCTCTCAAGATTAAGAAGAGGCCAACCCAAAGGACTGGACTCAGTGGCTAGAGCTATTGGTGAATCTGAGTTTTAAAACTTTTTAAAAATAAAGAGTGGCCAACTGGGCAAGCTACAGACAGACTAATAGTAGTAGTACAGAGTCAGATGCAGTTAGAGGCAGGGATAACAAGAATTTAGAAACAGATAGATCGAACAAGATTTGGTAAAAAATAGAATTAGGAAACGGAAATAATAGTTTGGAAAAAATAAGGTGCAGTAAAAGTTAGGGAAATATAATTATTAATATTAACAACAGGAGGACTTACTGGGGTCAGCAGCAGAGCCCTCAGTAGAGGAGCGGTCCTGGCCCTGGGAGGCATCTCCAGCTCCCGCCTCAGACCCCGTCGTCTTCTTGCCCCTGGGTGCTGATCATGTAAGATATAATAAAGAAAGAGACAAACATTGATGATTGGTGTGAAACAAATAAAATATTTTTAAAAACGGTCTAAAAATATTTTTGGAAACAACAATTGCAAAAAAATTGACCTATCTAATCTGATTGACTAGTAGTATTGCAGGATTCGTGGACCGCCTAGTTATTATTTATTAATCCAGTGTTCCATTCTTTTTAAATATTTTTATTTAGTGCATGATTACAATGTTACAAATAGCGCTTCGAATTTCAATCAGTTTACAAGTACAAAGCATACATATTTTAAATCAGCAAATACAAATTACACGTGCCGACTACTCAAATAGCCGGTTGTAAACGAAAAGTTTATATGAATCAGCAATTTGTCCTCATGCACATTTTTATATATTTTATACCCCCTCTCCCACCCCTCCCACCCCGGGGTTAGACACACATTGGATATAGTTGATGTCGGGAGAGCCGAACCGGAGATCGCTTTGAGCCCAGTACTACCTCTCGAGCCATCTGGTCAAAGGTTCCCAGATCTTTAAACCTTTCGAGCAGGACCGTGTCCCTCTTTTTTCATAGATGGCTTTTTCGAAGTTATAATTCGCCACTAATCGTGTTAGCCATTGATGATAACCTGGGGGGTTGGATCTAGCCAGGCTGAGGCTAGGCAGAGTCGATATACCGCCATGCCTATGAAGACCAATTGCTCTCCCGGCTTCCCTTGGATCGCCTGATCCACCTCAAGACAAATCAGGGAAGGAGAAAGAAAAACATCCCTCCCTGGCACTTCTTTTAAAAAGTTTGCGATCTCTAATTTTAAGTTGTTTAATGTGTCACAAGAGGCAAACATGTGATGTCATGTGACAAAGAGAATCGGGGGCATAGAGTCCCTCTCCCTGTCCCCCATTTCGCAATCTTTTTCGGAGTATAATAAAGCGAAAAGCAGGATTTATAATACTGGGCTTGAAGCCGCGCTGGAATTAACAGATTTTGTGCTAGCTCAGTTGAGTGGGGGAATAAGTCTTCGGAGATATCAATTTCCTCTTTCCACTTCCTAGCCCGCGTTGCCAAATCATCCGGCATTAATGAGTTAAAAGAGTTATACACAGTTCCGATGGATGGATGATTCTTTCTCAAGTTGTCTATAATAGAGTTATTAATAAATCCTGATGGGCCGCCGCATTTTTTCCTTAAAAAAATCACGTACTTGCAGGTACTTAAAGAAATCTTTCCAATCCAATCCATATCTTTCTTTGAGATTTTCGAAAGAAGCTATATCGGATAGGGAGGAAAAATCGCCGAGTTTGGACAGACCTTTGTTTTGCCACTTTTTAATTATTACGTTTTTTAAAATTTCAGGCAAGTTAGAGTTGTTATAAATCGGTGTATGATAATTAAAGCGACCCAGTCCTAACATTTTACGGGCCGATTTCATGGTTTTGAACCCAGCAATAGGGGTGTGCAGAATTTGCGTAGTCGCGCTACGCAAAGCTCTGCGAAATGGTAAAAAATCTCCGCGAGCACGCAAAAGTTTGTTCCGCCCGTTCGCGATGCTTTTTTCCTGTTCGCGAACGCTGTTTGCGTGCTCGGGGAGAAATATCTCGCGAACACGCATTTTGAAAGCGCGAACAAGGAAAAAATTCCGCGAAGGCGCGGATCGCGGAATTTTTGGTAATTCCGCGTTCTCCGCGGAACGCGAAATTACCCAAATTTCGCAAATTCCGCGAGCGGAACGGAATTTACCGCCCAGGCCTACCCAGCAACCAACGTCTTGAAACATACCTTCTTATAGTGGGAATCATTCAAAAACCTCCAAATCCATCCCCATGCATCTTTGCCCATTATGAGTTCTATAGGTGTAGGTATATCTACCAATAGGTAATCTATTGGCTTATCGGAAAAAAGAGTGAGATTATACAGAAGAGTGGTTGCCCAATAATGAAGTCTTATATTTGGAAGAGCCAGCCTACCCCTTTTCTTTTGGTAGGGAAAGGTACTTATAAGCTCTTCTGGGTTTTTCATAAGCCCATATAAATCGAGAGAACAGGTCTTCGACCCTTTTCAAACAAATAGTACTAAATTCTAACGGGATAGCTCTTATAAGGTACAAAAATTTAGGAAAAAAAAGCATTTTAATTATATTGCATCTACCAATTATCGAAAGATGCAAATTATGTAGTCAAGTTAATTCGGGTTTAATTTTATCGATCAAGGGGTCAATATTACAGTCCACTATCTTTTCGACGCTAGCCATAACATCTACTCCAAGGCCTTTTCTACCTGTCTAGTGTCGTCGCCCATACTGACATTCTTACAAATGATCTGGGTTTTAGATCTTTTAAGGGAGTATCCTGATACAAGTCCAAATCTAGCCGCCTCTGCTTCAACCTCGGCCATAGATGTTCCAGGATTAGCAGTTAGCAGATCAATGTCGTCGGCATAGGCCAGTACTTTCGTTTCGCAGCCGTGAGAAATAATGGGGCTAATTTTTCGATTAGCTTCCAGAAATCGTAAAAAGGGGTCTATATATAGTGCAAACAAAAGAGGTGAACTCGGGCATCCCTGGCGGGTACCTCTAGTTATTTTAAATGTGTCAGTTAGTGAGCCATTTAAGAATAATTTTGCGGTGGGCTGAAAATATAGCATCTTAAATGCCTGTATAAGTCCCTGGCCTATCCCGACCCTTGACAGGGTCTCCCATTAAAAAGGCCAGGAAACCCTGTCAAAGGCCTTCTTGGCGTCAAGTAAAATCAGGGCTATTGGGTCTCTAGAAATATGGGCGGCGTCGAACAATGAAATAGTTCTCCTAATATGATCTACAGTACCGCGTCCAGGGATAAATCCATGTTGCCTAGGTGATATTACTTTCTGTATTACCCCTGCTAATCGAACCGCTAATATTTTAGAATAGATTTTTCTGTCCGCATTTATCAGGGTTATAGGGCGATAAGAGGCAGGGTCTAGCGCCGATTTATGCTTTTTCAAGAAAACAATAATTTTGGCTTGCGACCATGATTCAGGTGGTCTCCCCCCCTTGAACGCATGTACAAATAAGTGGAACATAACCTCTTTTAGTTCAGGGGAATTTTTTTTATAAAATTCAGCTGGAATATTGTCTAACCCGGTGGCTTTACCATTAGGAAGGCTATTAATACAAAGCAGAGCGTCTAACTATTGAGGGGGCTCATCAAGTTGAGCCTGGTCATCTTGACATAATTGCACCGCTGGAATTTGGTTAACATAAGTAGTGATATCATTTAAATGAGCCGTGATAGTTTCATGATATAAATCTTGATAATAGGCAAGAAACTCTTTACAAATGCCCTCTGGATCTGAAATTATTTCTTGTGTGGGGTCTTTAACTGCAGTAATAATGTTCCTTGTAGCTTTTTGTCTTGCCCTAATCGCGAGGTGATGTTCGACCTGCTCGCTACATTCATATGCTTCCTTCCTCCAAATTGCTAATCTATCTGCAGCTCTTTTGGCAATTAACTCCATGACAGCTGATTTTGCTGACATTATTTTTGCAAGCGCATCCGCTCGGTCTTCGCCATCCGTGAGAACAGTAATTAAGTTTTCTTCTGCAACAGCCAATCGGGTTTGCAGATTATCCTGCCGTTGACGCTTTTCTCTATTTAAGGAAAGCGAAAAGCTCAGTGTCTCTCCTCTTATTGCTGCTTTTAGTGCATCCCAAACCACCTCAATCCCTGTGCTGCCTAAATTATCCTTAATAAATTGTGGAATTCAGTGCCTCATGTGTTTACAATATTCATCATTTAAAAGTAGAGATTGTTCAAAGGTCCAGCTGGCCAAATCTCTATTAACCACTGTCACCCCTCTTATTTCCACCACTAAGGGATTATGGTCTGCCACAATACGTGGGGTCTTTTCTATTGAGCACGCGTGACGAATAGAATGAGATGCAAAAATAAAATCTAATCTCACCAACTTATTATGTGGAAAAGAATAAAAAGTGTGGCCAGAATCAGTGGGGTGTTGTGAATGCCAATTGTCAGTGAGTGCCTGTTCGCGACATAAAGTCCTCAAAGCTTTAAAGACCTTTGGTTTCCGGCCGCTATAGACCCAATTTTTATCTAGGGTTATGTTCTTATTAGCGAGCAAATTTATATTAAAATCACTGCACATGATCAAAGGTAGCGGCCACTCGGCCAATTCATTATTCATAAAATCAAAGATTGCGGGGTCGTCGATGGTGCTACCATATAAAGTACATACAGTGAATGAATCTCCATTTTCCCTTCGACATTCTGTGATAACCCACCTCCCATTTTGATCAGCTAATGTACGTGTAAATTGAAGTGAGCGTTTTGCAGATAGTATGGCTACCCCCCGTATCCTAGCATTTTGTGTTGTGGCCCCTACCACTGTATAGCCAAGCGAATCTAAGAGGTGAATCTGAGATCTTTCAATATGCGTTTCATGCAGGCATAGGATATCTGCTTTAAGTAGCCAAAGTGCTGCAGCCGTATTTCGTCGTTTCTTGATATCGTTAAGGCCACACACGTTAATTGCTGCTATACGTAATTTACTCATTAAATATAGCAAAATTACTCCAATACCAATACCCATAAGTCAAATGAAAAAAAAGAAATTCGAGTCATCCCTCTTGGTGCCAACCCCTTCCTCCACCCTTCCCCAACCCCCATGGATCCCCCCCACCACCCACCACCTACCACTGAGGCTACCTGGTTCTGCAAGAACCAGGATGAGGGCATCTGAGCAATCAGGGTCCCGTGCCCCCCCCGGTCCAACCCCTTTCCTAGACTATCTACTCTATCTGTGCTGAATCAATTTGTAACCATTTGAACTCACTAAAAGTCCCCAATTTGAAACATTAAGCCTTAAGTCTAAAATATTTTAGTCCTTGGTTCTGTCTCTTCTTGACTCTGTGATCTCTTGCAGATAGGCTTGGGCCTGGGCTTCAGAAGTAAAACTGCGCGTGACCCCATTGAAAATAATTTTTAGGCGTGCTGGATTCTGTAAATATACCGTTGCCCCAATTTGTTGAAAAGGCGCAAATAGTTGCCTCAGCCTCCATCTTCACTCAACTGTGGCATGGGCAAAGTCAGGCCTGCTGAAAAAGGTAACGCCATTGAATTCCTTCTTGCTGGTAGGTCTTGCTAAGTCAAAGAGTATCTGGCGTAAAAGAAAGTTGCCAAAATATACTAACATTGCACGAGGGTATTGCGCTGAGGACAAAGGACGTTTGGAAGGTGTTAATGGGAAACAATGAGCGTGCTGTATCTCCTTGTCCCAGTCCCAGGATTGCAGCTCAGGAAATGCTCCTTTGAAAAGCGTGATTATATAAGCCCTAGGGTCACTCCCTTCCACTCCTTCCGGAACCCCAAGGATGCGAAGATTATTGCGTCGTGATCTATTCTCCTGTTCCTCGATCTTCAACATCAAGTCTTTAACTATGCCATCATGCGCATCTCCCTGTACTTTTAGGGAGGAAACGTCTTTTTCCAGATTCTCGGTACGCACTTCAACTGACGACATTCTTTCAGCAATTTCAGTGCAGGTTCGACCCACTTTCCTTATAGCGCCTTGTAATTTCTGTGTAGCTAGTCGGTTTTTTTGATTATCCAGCTTTACCTCTTCTTGAAAGCTCTTGATTGAGTACAAGGCTTCGGCGAGGGTTGATTCTTCCTTGCTTCTGGAGATTCCGGAGTTTCCACTCCCCAAATCTCCCATAACTGAAGGGTTGCCGCCTGAGCATACAGTACAGTCTGATGGAGTCGCAAACTGAGAGGACGAATAGTCCCATCTGAGCTCGGCATTACTTCCTTGATCCGTGGTCCCCCCACTCTTGTGTCCATTTTGTCTTTTTGTCTTTTTCTTTTTTTTTTCCGACTCCTTCTTAGGTGCAGCAGTTTTCCATGAGGCCTCTGAGTCCGTACTGCTTCCCCAGTCATGTCTCTCTCCATCACTGGATGTGGATATACAAGTCTCATACATCTCTGATTCATCCGTGACAGAATAGAGTTTTTCCATATTGTCAGGGATTTCTAACTGATGGTTTACTATGTTTGCTGGGATTGCTGGATTCCAATGTGGAATGGCTCCAGTATTTGCAATATTTACAATCTCCTTAGCACTGGGCTCAATCAATCAGTCCCGGATACACTTATATCCAGATTTGGAAGAACTGCTGGGGAGGCATTCTTTGTTTGCTCACATCCTACGTTTGTACCTGGCTCTGCGGCTGCCCCTAAATTTTCTAGAGGTACAGAGGTTGTTAAGACCGGTATTGCTGGGATCACTGGCGAGGAGGCCACGAGATCTTGAGGCGCCTCCCCGACGTCTGCAAGGGGTACACCAGGAGCGATTAAGATAGACTGACCCTCCGATGCAACCCCCTCAACTAACTCGTTATGTATTTTTCCCTCTATTGGGCCAAACATATTGGAAATTAGGGGCTGAGAGTTATGCATTTGGGTGTTATCCGTGAGCTTAGCGTTTTTTACTTGCAATCTTTTCGCTTGCTTAACCGTCCGCTCGGTCTTATCTGCGGTGTTCATCCTTTCAGCTTGCTCCCTGCTTTTCAGCCCCCGTGTTTCCGGGCGCCTCTGTGGAAATTCTAAATGGTTTTGCGGTGCAGCTTCAGTTATCGCGGGGGCTGGTAGATGGTTATTTTTAGCTTTTGTATTTTTTCCCCCTCGCCCCATCATCCTTTCTTGCTTTCCTTCAGTATCCTGGAAATCCTGGAAACAAAGTATCCTCCGTTTTCGGCTTCTAAGCTGGAGCCCGCTGCAGTGATTAACTCCTCTCTCCGTGTCTGACAGAGCCGTCTGGAATTCGTGGAGAGCCGAAAGAGTAGCTTTGAGGCGGCACGTCGTTGAGAGCCGCTGCAGGACAGTGCGGGACGAAGATGCCGGAACCGTGCGGCTCGCTGTTCGTGAAGCTGCTGCCGGACGTCGCGTTACACCTCGCCGCCCATTCCGATCTCTGAACCACACGAAGATCACTGTGACCGTTATGCAGTACTGTTGGTCCATGCGATAGAGATTTTGTCAGGTAATGTTCAGCTTCTTAAGCGCAATCACAATGGCTTGAAAGAGCTTCTTTGAGTCTGTTTAGGGGTCAGACCGGCGGAGCTAAATTGGGTAGCTGCTACTCAGATGCCATCTTGCCTCCGAGCAGTGTTCCATTCTGATTCCAGAATCCTAAACCTAAGTACCACCTGACCTAGCCCACCTGTTCCAAAGACATTGGAAATGAATTACCAAAAATATATTTGCTTCTTCTAAGTTTCAATCTCATTCGAAATCATCAATGAATCAACCCCCTTTGACGGGCCAATTGTTCACTAAGTCTGCATTTCCATTTATTTTAGTCCTCAAAAATGCATAGATGGACGCATGCATAAATCTGCATACACCCCATTGTTGGTTGGTTGCTGCTGATGTGCTGATGACTTAGTTGCTATATTACTCACTCACTAACAAACTACAAAACGTTCTACTAAGGACTGGAGTCAGCACTCAGCAGCACGTGACGTGACGGAGGACGCGTCACGCAGACCGCTAAAAAATTACCAACTAATACTAAGTAACTAAACTACCTATCAATCCAGCACTATCTTAGTGACAGGAGGACAAAGGAAAGGACTGGATTCTCTCTAGCATTACCTAACTTAAGTTCTATAAACTCTCTTGCATAATCAGCCCAAGCGAGCGCAAAGTTGCAAACAAGTAAGGTTAGTAGCGCCGAGCACCTGTCTAGTATCTAGAAGAGTAACAATCACATAAGATTTTAAAACGTAACTTACCTGCATGTAAGCAGCAGCATTTTGCTATTTGGGAAAAAAAATTATATTTGCAATAACAATAACACAGAACAGAACACACAATACTACTATAATTAGCTACTCACCAAGCCCCACGACCTCAACACCTAGCAGGTCCAGCAGGTCCTGCTTCCAGTCCAAGATGTCTGACCAATGATGAGTCAGCTTGTTATGGGTGCGCCAGACCCCAGAGCACCTAAACACTGCTCGGCGCACCCTCGCCCACCGGCAGTGACGCTCCTGGGTAGCGTAACCGGAGCCAGGCCTGCCACCAAGGTTAAGGGGAGGTGGCTCTGTACAAAAAAACAAGGGCGGCCACCTCCGCCTCGGTTAAAAGGGCCTGGGGCTGCACCCCTTCCGGGTGCTGTCTGCTGCAAGGAAAGCAGCTCTTGGGTGCAGGCGCCTTCCCCTTACTATTAGAAGTAGAGGTAGCCTTAGCCATGGTTCTGGGTGGGCGGGGGTGGAAAAGAAAATGTAGGAGTAAAAAATAAAGTCGGGAGAAGAAGTAGGAAAGTAAAAAAGCAAGTAATATAAAACAGTAGAAAAAAGTCAAAATACGCAGTAAAAGTAGAAATAAAACGCAAAATATACACTTAGGGAGAGAGGGGGCTTAGATAATAAATAAAAAAGATCAGAAAAACAGTGTAAAAAACAAAGGATTGAAAAGATTAGAGAGGGATGAAAAACAGGCCCCAGAACCATGCAAAGACTAGGAAAACAAGATGGCCACGCCCATTGGCAACCGCGTGGTGAATTTTGCACGATATTTCCCCCCGAACACTCAATCCGCATTGCTGAACGTCAAAAACATCTCACGAGCATGCGCAAGCATAAGCGAGCATGCGGAACAAGCAACTCCGCATGCTCGCGTAACTCCGCGCAGCATTGCAGAGTTGTTTTGCCGCTTTGTGTAGCCTCGCGTAGCACGGCTACGTGAACTCTGCCCAGGGTTACTATAGGACACCCCCACCAGGCCTAGGGGGCAGGGTATACCTATCCTGCCCTAATATATTTTTTTTACTTCTTTCACAGGACAGAGGTTTGAATCCCTGAGTCTTAAAATGGCTCCTGCCACATCTTTGTTGTGGTGCTGACAGCCAATCAGATCAAATCTTTTGATCTGTCGAACTTGTGGATCCTCCGCAGCATGCTATATACATAAATATTAAACTAAAATCTGTTATCACCCTTTGTACGTTTTCCTTTTGGTGACCTTCAAAACCTGCCATTCCCTACAATGCATTTCAATAGGGTGCTATCGTGTATGTTGGTCCCAAGATGGCTGCCAACACTTCCTGGTTGAAGTGTTGGCAGCCAATCACATTTTAGTAGGAGTACAGTAGAATTTTAGGCTCCCAGGTATCTAGAAATAAATAAAACACGCTTTCAGGAACAATTACTAGCTTTCTGCCAAATTTGGTTTAATTCGATTCTGCATTTTTTTGCAGTATCACTGTTCAATTTTGCTATGGAAATATTGCATGGGGAAAAAGGTGTTTGGTCCCCCCCCTTTTCTCAGCCCTTGCTTGATTGGTCCCCTAAACTTTCCAGGAAGTAGCTGAGGTGGATTAAGCTTTTAGGTGGATGAAGCTTTTTTTAAAAAGGTTTTGTGAAGATTCGTCAAACAGTGCCACAGTTATTGTAAGAGCTCACCTGGTGTTACTGCAGGGACGGCATGGATGAACGTGAGGCTAGGCCCCAACTTCCCTCACCCACCTCCTCTGCTCAACTTAGTCAAAGCAAATGAGGGAAGGTGGGGAAGAAGGGAAACAAAACAAGGAAAGGAAGAAGGAGTAGTCTTCTGCTGGTTCGTCTGGGAGCGAGCCTTCTAACACCCTAAAAGAGAAAATATTCGATGAGTAAGGAAATATTTGCAGTTTCAGGCAAGTCAAAAAGCATCCACTATTCTAAAGGAATACCTGGTTCTAATGAGGATTGAACTGGCATGAAGAGACAGCACCTTGGAATGCCAGAACGCCCCGTTACCTAAAGGAACAGACAGTGTTCAGAGAGGTACCTAGGACTGCAGCAGTTGCATACAACTATGAAGCTAAAACAACGAGCACCCACCTAGGTTAATTTCACCATAGGCATGGAAAAAAAAACCCAAGAGGAAAATACTTCCGCGCTCCTATGTGCAGGGAAAAACCAAAAAACTAATTTCCCTTTGCAAAGGGAGGTGCGCAAAAAGTAAAAATAAATAGGGGCTGATAAGCAACTAGTATAAAAACCTTAAGACCTCCTATGTCTGCTCTATTGCATATAACTGAAAGAAAAAAACTAGAAGCACCAGCAAGATGACTCAATGGAGCGCAAGACCCCCAGAAAATAGGATTTTGCTACTAGAGATTCCTAAAGTAACATAAACTCCAACTAAAGCATTGATGTGAGAAAACCCCCTGAGCTGTTTCTTAAGGTCTCAGAACCAGACCTCTAAGGGTTAACTATAGCATCTAGTTAAGTGGCCAAGGGAACAAGCAGTAACAGGAAGAAGATCCCAAAGACCCAGGAATCAGAAGAGCCCTTTAAAGAGCAGCAAAAACAGGAACAGGATCCAAAGACCAAGGAATACAGGCACGTTTTCCGCAGCGGTAGAGAGAGGCCAGGCGAGATCCGAGCTGGAACGTGAAGCGTCCTTCTAGTGTGGATCCCCCCTTTTTATAGTTTCCTAGGCGTCTCGTTCGGACGCCGTCAGGGAATGGCGGGCGGTGTCTGCAAACGTGGGCGCGAGAGTCGTTAAAGGCTCCGCACACCGTAATGCCTGTCTCTCAGTGTCAGGCGCGAATGCGAGCGCGGGAGCTGGTAAAGACTCCGCGCACCGCAGCGCCTGACAGTACACCCCCCCTAAAACCCCACCCCCAACAGGTTTGGGTTTGTGAGGATAGCGGCGATGGAACAAACGAACCAAACGAGGCGCATGCACGTTAGAGGCAGGTTCCCATGACCTTTCATCAGCTCCATAACCTTTCCAGTGAATCAGATACTGTAATCGGCGACGCACTCTACGGGAGTCCACAATATAAGCAACCTTATATTCAGGACCATCGTCAAGCAAGACAGGGGGAGGCTGCACAGGAACAACAGTACCAGGGGTAACAGGTTTCAGTAATGACACATGAAAGACAGGATGCAATCGTAATGAGGCAGGCAACTCAAGCTTCAGAGCCACGGGATTCACCACTTTAGTAACAACATAGGGACCAATAAAACGAGGTTTGAACTTGGTCGCCCCTTCAACTGGATATTTTGAGTAGACAAACATACTCTGTCTCCAATAGCATAAGCAGGCGCTTGACGACGATGTCGATCTGCTCCCTCCTTATACTTGTTCTTAGCTACCTCTAAAGTTTTCTTAGCAGAACTATGAATGTTCTGGAGGAGAGAAACCATCTCTTGAGCTGATGGGGAAGTAGCAGGCATTAAGGGCGAAACCAGACCATATTGAGCGTGAAACCCATAGGTACAAAAAAGGTGAGACCCCGATGGACACATGCTCACTGTTATTATATGCAAATTCTGCAGTCCATAATACCGAGTCCCAATCTTTTTCTCCCTGCAGAAGGTGACAACGTAAGTATTGCTCTAAGCACTGGTTGACCCTTTCTGTCTGACCATCAGTTTGAGGATGGTGAGCCGTAGAGAGACGTACCTCTATCCCCAACATGCTATTCAGCCCTTTCCAAAAACGGGACACGAATTGAGAGTCCCTGTCTGAGACTATGACGGAGGGTAAGCCATGAAGGCGCACTATCTGCTGGAGAAACACACAAGCGAATTCCTTGGAAGTAGGTAATTTCTTTAGAGGAATAAAATGGGACATTTTGGAAAGCATGTCGACAACGACAAATATAACAGTGTGTCCTTGTTTAGTAGGAGGCAATTCTACTATAAAGTCCATAGAGATGGAATGCCATGGCGTAGGGGGTGTAGGCAGAGGAATTAGGAGACCCATGGGTACTTGATGAGTGCTTTTGCTTTGTGCGCAAACATAGCAGTCCTGCACGTACGAACGGGTGTCTTGGGTCATGGATGGCCACCAAAAATACCTTTTGAGCATGGCAAGGGTTTTTTTGTATCCAGGGTGGCCAGCTAAAGCATGCGTATGACACCAATCAAGTGCTTGTGTCTGAAGAGATTGAGTAGGGAGGATTAAGCCACCTTGAACAAAAATTAAGTCTTTGTTCCTAACTCCATGGTACTGGGTTTCTATGTTCGTTGCTTCCTCTGATTTATGTGCAAGAGCCACTTCTGTCATAAAGGATTCTTCTGAGAAGGTACCTCCTAATATATGATCAGGATTCAGGACAAAAGGAGGTTGTTGTGTACCTAGTTCGTCAGGAAGGTCATAGCCAAAACGGGATAGGGCATCTGCCTTGCCATGTTTGGCTCCAGTCTGGTACTGGATGACGTAATCGAATTCACTGAAGAAATGGGCCCATCTCATCTGCCTCATAGATAAGGCATTGGCTGTTTTCAAAAACTGCAGGTTTCTCTGATCAGTGATGATAGTTACAGTGTTCAAAGCCCCAAGCAGATTCTGACGCCATTCCTCGAAAGCCCTTTTTATGGCCAACAGCTCTCTATCCCCAACCGAGTAGTTTATTTCAGCAGGAGTCAACTTATGGGAATAGTACGCTATGGGATGTAGATGTCCTGTCAGTCTGTCCCTTTGAGACAACACACCTCCTATAGCCACTTGGGATGCGTCGGTTTCCAAAATAAATGGCTGTGTAGTGTCAGGATGTGCCAGAACAGGGGCGGTAACGAATGCATTCTTCAGACAGGAAAAGGCCTTTTCTGCTTCAGGTGTCCAACAGAATGACAACCCTTTTTTCAAGAGCCTAGTGATGGGAGTGGTGAGCGAAGCAAAACCTTGTATAAATCGCCTATAAAAATTGGCGAAGCCCAAAAAGCTTTGTACTTCCTTCACAGAACGAGGAGATGGCCAGTTCGTAATAGCAGCAACCTTTTGGGGATCCATAGTCACCCCTTGTGCCGATAAAACAAAACCCAAGAAGGTGACCTTAGGGACATGAAACTCACATTTGTCCAATTTGATATACAAGTGATTGTCTCTGAGATGGGTTAGGACACTCTGGACATGTCTGACATGATCCTCCACAGAGGAAGAATAGATCAGGATATCATCGATGTACGCGATGGTATTTATGTCCAAGGTTTCTCTTAAGACGTCATCGATAAAAAATTGAAAGGCGGCAGGGGCGTTACAAAGCCCAAAAGGCATTACCAAGGATTCATATAGCCCAAACTTGGTTCGAAAAGCCGTCTTCCATTCATCTCCTGCTCTTACTCGAACCAAGTGATACGCACCCCTTAAGTCCAATTTAGTGAAGATGGAAGCTGATTTAACCTGATCAAGTAGAGATTGTACCAGGGGCAATGGATATCTATTTTTTGTAGTCACATTGTTAAGGGCTCTATAGTCGATGCAACATTGAAGGCCCCCTTCCCGTTTGGGTATAAAGAAAAGAGGGGAGGACGCTGCAGACCGTGAAGGGCGAATGAAGCCTTTTTGCAGCATGTTGTCCAAGTACTCCCTCAGATAGATGTTCTCTTTCTCCGTCAGGGCATAGATGCGACTGCATGGAAGTTTGGCACCGGGCACCAGGTCTAAACGGCAATCGTAGGACCGATGGGGCGGCAGAACAGAAGCTTTTTCTTTATCAAATATGTCTTTGAATTCCTCATAACAGTCGGGCAACATAGGTAATGAACAGTCGGTACTGCTAGCCACCTGTTGCTCTGTTACCGAAGAATTTAGGCAATGATTGATACAGAACTCTGACGTAAAGTATAGTGTATGCTGTTTCCAGTTGATATTGGGATTATGTGTCATCAACCAGGGGAGTCCAATGATGGCTTGGAACTGAGGGGAGGAGATGATATCAAAGCGAATAACTTCATGATGTTGATGCAAAAGTAACACATGTAACGGTATGGTAGTATGTGTTATGGGCCCAGATTTCATAGAGCTGCCGTCAATCATTTTAACAATGTCCATAGTGCTTTTCGATTCTGTGGGGATACACAATTTCTCTACCCAGGCTGAATCTATGAAGTTCCCTGTGGCCCCAGAATCTAGCATAAGCTGAGTGTCGAATTTGTGGTCACCCCAACTGAGTTGAGCAGAAAGGAAGAAATGTTGTAGGGGATACAATGTAGGTCCTGACCTTACCCCATGGGAGACTGGTAAGTCTGTCCCACCTGAGTGATTCGTCTCCACCATGCTCAGGTGAATCAGTTTCCCGACTCTGAATGTTTCTGAGGTTTAGCTCAGCAATCCCTTAGAAAGTGGCCTGATTTGCCACAATAAAGACATAGGTTATTGGCTCGCCGTCTCTGTCTCTCCTCCTGACTCAAAGGCCCTTTGATGCTGCCTATTTGCATAGGTTCAGACTCTTCAGCAGCCTTTTCTGCTTCAGGCTTCCTTTCTCTAAACGTAAGTCATGAGATCCTGGGATCCTTGTTTGAGGCTTAACAACTCAGCATCCACAGACTGTATGAAAGAGTGTCTATCAAATAATCGTCGTAACTCTTCTTTAAAGGCTTGATAGTTGTATAATAGGGGATCGTTTCTGTCCACTAAGGGGATGGACCATGTGGCAGCTGTTCCACCCAGATACGACAACACAAAAGCCACCTTGGACTGTTCAGTGCGGAAACAGGAAGCCTTGCACATAAAGTGCAGCTGGCACTGATTGATAAAAGTGGCAAACTTGGCTGGGTCACCCATAAACCTTTCTGGGGGTGCTAAAGGTATAGAGGAAGGTGTCGTGATGTGGTACACTGGAGGAGTAGGGCTTGAGGATGAAGGAGAGGAGGTAAATGTAGAAGCGTAAGGACCAGTGGGTGGTTCAGAAGAGGGCACAGTATGAGAAGCTTGCTGGAGGGAATCGACTCTAAGAGATAGGGCCTGGGTTTCTTTCTGCAGGTTCCCTATCATGCTTGCCAAATCTGCCAACGTAATTGGATGTTCCTCCATGCTGTCCAGGCACTAAAGTATACGTGGGCTTCGCGTTCTGTAAGAGCTCACCGGGTGTTACTGCAGGGACGGCATGGATGAACGTGAGGCTAGGCCCCAACTTCCCTCACCCACCTCCTCTGCCCAACTTAGTCAAAGCAAACGAGGGAAGGTGGGGAAGAAGGGAAACAAAACAAGGAAAGGAAGAAGGGGTAGTCTTCTGCTGGTTCGTCTGGGAGCGAGCCTTCTAACACCCTAAAAGAGAAAATATTCAATGAGTAAGGAAATATTTGCAATTTCATGCAAGTCAAAAAACATCCACTATTCTAAAGGAATACCTGGTTCTAATGAGGATTGAACTGGCATGAAGAGACAGCGCCTTGGAATGCCAGAACGCCCTGTTACCTAAAGGAACAGACAGTGTTCAGAGAGGTACCTAGGACTGCAGCAGTTGCATACAACTATGAAGCCAAAACAACGAGCACCCACCTAGGTTAATTTCACCATAGACATGGAAAAACCCCCCAAGAGGAAAATACGTCCGCGCTCCTATGCGCAGGAAAAAACCCAAAAACTAATTTCCCTTTGCAAAAGGAGGTGCGCAAAAAGTAAAAATAAATAGGGGCTGATAAGCAACTAGTATAAAAACCTTACGACCTCCTATGTCTCCTCTATTGCATATAACTGAAAGAAAAAAACTAGAAGCACCAGCAAGAAGACGCAATGGAACGCAAGACCCCCAGAAAATAGGATTTTGCTACTAGAGATTCCTAAAGTAACATAAACTCCAACTAAAGCATTGATGTGAGAAAACCCCTGAGCTGTTTCTTAAGGACTCAGAACCAGACCTCTAAGGGTTAACTATAGCATCTAGCTAAGTGGCAAAGGGAACAAGCAGTAACAGGAAGAAGATCCCGAAGACCCAGGAATCAGAAGAGCCCTTTAAAGAGCAGCAAAAACAGGAACAGGATCCAAAGACCAAGGAATACAGGTACGTTTTCCGCAGCGGTAGAGAGAGGCCAGGCGAGATCCGAGCTGGAACGCGAAGCGTCCTTCTAGTGTGGATCCCGCCTTTTTATAGTTCCCTAGGCGCCTCCTTCGGACGCCGTCAGGGAATGGCTGGCAGTGTCTGCAAACGCGGGCGCGAGAGCCGTTAAAGGCTCCGCACACCGTAATACCTGTCTCTCAGTGTCAGGCGCGAATGCGAGCGCGGGAGCCGGTAAAGACTCCGCACACCGCAGCGTCTGATAGCTATAAGCAAAACAAAAAATGCTTTTCCTATGGAGAACATGGTCCTAACTATAACTACCCAGTGGTGACTGGGTTAAAAGAGGATTAAGGTGACGTTATAGCTAGGTGGCTAGCTTTGGCTATAACAACCTCACTTAAAACACAGTTGCAGTACAGTTTTGGTTGCAAATTAAAACAGAAAAAACACTGTCACAAGTTATTTTTAGCTGCAGAATATTTACGTCTGACCACTTCATGCAAGCGAAAACCTACACCCCAAAGGCAATGTTCATTATCTCACTCTTGATGTGACAGATCCACTTACAAGTTTTGTAAATAATCTTACAGATGAGACTACATATCACATAACAGTTAATACTCAATATAACATAATATCATTTAGGTTTTTTTAAGGAGCTGTTGTATTTAATAACCTCGGGTCTGATCTCTCCGAATTGCAATTAGGAAGTCGGTATTCCTAATGTGTGAAACTCATTGAGGTTCATTTAGGAATATCTGATGAGTCGCAAATTGACCTACCTAATGAATATTAATGATCAGGCTGCAGTTTGTGACCCATTAGGAATCACAGCCATCAAGGGGATGGTGGCCTGCTGAGGTCAGCAGACCACCATGTCTGTGATTGCTTTCTCATAAAGCAATCTTTTTTTTTTTTTTTTTTTTTTTAAATACAGACTGTTTTCCTTAAAGGAAAACTGATATGTTTAAAAAGAAAAAATGAAACTTTGCAATTTAATTTTTAAGAGTAGGCAGTGGCCCGTCGGACCACTGCGTGCTCTTAAAAAATATTTTATAAAACATTCTCAAAGGGTAAGCGGTCCCCAAGGGACCCTTTACCCTTTGCAAATGGGTTACCACCAGTTTTAAACTGGTGGTAGAGTATTACTGTTTTGTGACCGGAATTTGGTTGCAAAACTTTAATACATACCTTGATATTTTGAAGGGACGCCCTTTCCATATAATAAATCGGTATTTGGTAGCAAACGCAAGTTACTGAATCACATTTTGCCCTTTGTACATTGTTAAAAGCTTTTCAACAGTTGCAAACTGCCCAATTCTGCATATCGGGCCATTTGCGACCTGCAGAAAATCTTGGTACATCTAGGGCCAGATGTACGAAATCGCATGTTTGCAATTTCCTAATAGCGAATTTTAGTGATCCACTATTAGGAAATCGCAAACTGCGATGTACAACAGTGTGTTTGATACTGTTAGTGATTTGCAATGGGTCGCAAATGGACCTGCCTCATCAATATTCATGAGGCAGGTCGCAATTTGCGACCCTTCGTGAACGGCTACCATCACAGGGATGGTGGCCTGCTGGGGTCAGCAGACCACCATGTCTGTGATTGCTTTTTAAATAAAGCTAATTTTTTTTTTGTAATGCAGCCTGGGAAAATGGGATGCATTTCAAAAATAAAAATGAAAAGCTACCTTTTCAATTTTTAAGATCAGACAGTAGTCTGTGGGATCGTTGCCTGCTCTTAAAAATTGTTGGCGCCCACATTCACAAAGGGGAAGGGGTCCCTTGGGGCTCCTTCCCATTTGCAAATGGGTTACCATCAACTTGAAGTTGGGGGTAACTGTGAATGTTTTGCGACCGCATTTCCAGTCGTAAAACATTTCTACATATCAGTGCGACTCGCTATTAGGAAAGGACGCCCTCAACACGCCCCTTTCTAATAGCAACTCGCAAACCCTATTTTACGACTCAGTAATAGGTTACTGACTCGTAAAATAGGGTTGGTACATGCCAAAAAGCATTTTACCAGTTGCAAATAGCCCGATGGGCCTTTTGCAAGCGGTAAAAGGCTTCTTACATCTGGCCCCTAGTGCCTTGTGCTTTTTGGCATTGCTACTTTTTGGTATAAATATTAGGCGCTATAATTATTGCATTTGAGGTTCCCCAAAATTCTTTGAATGGAGAAAATATTTAGTTCACATTTAAAAACATGTTTGCAAACCAGGCATCTCTTCATCAAGCAATTAAGAATGGGGAAACAAATGGAAGAATTACATTTTTATGATATTACTAAATATCACAATGCAAACCGACTAATTTGATTAGATATAGATGAGCTTTCGAGGCAGGAGGTGTGCTAAGGGGAACCTACATAATACAACATAACTGTCAGAGCTGCAATCAAGATGAACTATTCAGCTAGTGTTGTGAGTATATACACTTTAATAAGGACTCCAGATATATAAATATAATTAGTGCACATGTGAATTCAAAGAATAGAAAGTACATAAAACACAATGCACTATAAAATGGTAATATAATGCAATACTTAAAGCAGACAACATAAGACCACAACAATGCAATTATGAAAATATTGATAAGGTTGTGAATTGTTTATACACATATGATGATTCCGATTACTAAATGACCACATTGTCACACTGTAAAATGGAGGAATTTTGTACTCCCGCCAAAACTCAGTTATTTAATAACTATTGTCTAACATTAACTGTTTGTTCACACACATCTAAATCAATACAGACACAAAACAAATTAAAAAGTGTACCTGATAACTTGCAAAGGAAGTGGGCAGTGTTTTGGGTTCAGAAAGAGCATTTACTCCGTTCAGGAAGCCAGAACTATATCTTCTGTTTAGGGTTAAAGATATCAGTCACCCATGCTAAATTTACAACATTGAAAAGATTTCAGGGGTGCAATATGTTGTGTGATTTCACATGACTTTTACCTAGGAGAAACTGGTTCACTGTTTGGAATAGAACATTAACAGATATCCTGTGAAAAAAGCATCACATAAGGTTGTGAACCTATTAGGCACTTTGGTGAAAGCTTATACTAGCACCATGGATGGATTCCAGTTTTGCATCCACCCCACGAAATGATCATGAATATGAAGGCGATCTCTTCAAACCTGTAAGACTTGAAAGTTCTCTGCAAGTTATTCCAATATTTGAAATAAATGGGATCACACAGCTATAGCAGATGTTTTGCAGGAAAGCAGGCTGCATCTTGATGTCCCCCTGAGCAATTTCAGTTTGATTTTGCATCTGCAATATCATTGTCCACAGACACAGGAAACCATGTGGCTTTTGCCTTTTAATTATAATATATTTTATTTATAGAAGATAACATGTTGTTCTTGCAAGCCTCTACATGGTGAATGAAAATACAAACACAATGCGAGTTCTGCTGGCAAGAGTAAGACAAAAAGTGTACCAGTTTCCTTTATTATTACATTATAAAGGTATGTACATTCATACTTCTTGTCTTGTGCTCATGCCACAGATGTTAATATAGCGCCATTACTCAAAATGTGTAGGCATTATTGAGATCAAATCACCAAAATTACAAGTGAAATGGAATTGAAATCACACCTCTTGGGTCTCATTAATCAGTACCTCATAATGTCACACCTGTGACATCCCAGGGAGAAATGCCACATGAATTTTGGACTAATTACATAACAACAATCATCGATGGAGTGAAAGAGGTCGAACAAGTGTAAAATAATTTAAATTATTAATATATCAAAGCAGATAAAAGTCTATTTTTGTTAATGTGCATACATTAAGGATCTGATTCAGAGTTGGCCGATGTTTTTGGACCATTATGCGAACCCCTGTTTGTGCAGGTGTCGAAATTCAGAATTGCATGATATTAACCATGCTCAGTAATTACCAGATGCGTTAAATACCTCAACCTTTGTTAAAGTTTGGCAGGTCAACGTGCCGAAGTTTTACAGGGTAAAACAGTGCAGTATTTAACTTGTAGGTTTTAGTGTATTAAGTATCAATATTCACATGTGGTTTCCTTAAAAACTGAGAATAGTTCCTATTTATTACACTCGTCAAATTCCAAATCCCAGGATATCAGGCGCAGTATTATGCTTTGTCATTGTTTGCATCCGGTGCACCTTTTAAAAGGGTGCAAACAATGACAATGCGCCATATTAGGATGTATGTACTGCCCCCAGGGCAACCACAAACTCGCGCTGCCCCCAGGACAGCTGCTCCATGTTTTCAAAGTGCAGGCGGCACCCGCCTGCACTTTTCCATGGTTAATAGAGATCCCCTTGGAGGCGGGTGCAGTTATTGACTGCACCCGCTTGCAAGGGGATATCGGGGGGTCCATGGGACCCCCTTTACCCCCTGCAGAGGGCTGCGCTCAGGAGGCGCACTGACAGTGCGCCACCTTTTAAATGGCGCACTGTCAGTGCACCTCCTGAGGGCTTCTTTGCCTCTGCACCCGTGTTTGAAATATGGCGCGGGCGCAGAGTCAAAGGAATTCCCTTATTTGCATAGGGCACGCCCCCTATGTAAATGAGGGAACACCCTCTGAAGGTAGCGCTGGCGCTTTAAGTATGCCAACGCTATCGGTATTAGTGAAGGGGTCGCACAAGCATCTGCGCCCCCTTCTATAATACCAAAGTACCCCGGGGGCACACAAAGGAGGGGCAAACGCCCGTTGCACCCCTGAGGCACTTATTGTAATACGGCCCCTGATTTTATTAGGTGCAAAATATAGCACCTACACCTCCGACCAACTTAAAATCAAGGTCTAGGGTGGGTCCCCTCATTCATATCAGGGGCAGCAGAAACATATTCTATTGTATTGTAATTCATATGGCGCTTGCCATACCCATGGTGCATCCAATATCACTGGATGGCCAGATAGCAATATTTGTACAGCACCTCATACCTCTGCTGAGGTCATGAAGCTCTCCTATTTACATTGATCTCCTCGGTGCCCTGTGGAGAGCATGGTTGAAATGATGTTCTTTGTAGTTAGGCCGATATGGGAAATGTTGAGTGAGTCGCATGAGGTTTGAATGACATGGAAGAAGTCCTGTGATGTGTATTAGCACAGAATGTTGTGGAGAGTGGGGAAAATAGATGCACTTGCACCTACAGGTACTTGCCATCAGTATTGGACCTAAAAAGGACTGTTGATGTGAATCACAAGAGTCTTCTGACGTATGCTGTACATATATGAGGCAGTGTTAAACCGTCAGGCAGTATTATAAGTTACCCACTGAGAGGAACAAGAGAACCAACCCTCCGTCGGGCATTGTTTAGCCAACAGAGATGTTATAGGGAGTTAATCTAGGAGTGACAAGGGACCTTCATATTATGATTAGACAGATAGCATGTTGAGTCAACCCAGGAGCACAACAGAAGACTAGTTATCCTGCAAATATTGTTAAGTCAACAGTGTTAATAGTAGAGGGTATGGAAACCTTTGATGAAACTAAAAGGTGAGAATTATCCAATCGCGGAAGTGACGTCGCCTCTGTAGTTCAAACGTCTGTGTCCTGGGTTCCACACCGGAGGTGATGTCACTTCTGGGTCACATGCCTGTGGTTGGTTTGACTTTCTGGTGGTTGTGTGACCGGGGTTGTGATGTCACCATGTTCAGGTGGCACAGGCCGGTCACGTGACCTGGCTGTGATATCACCATGGGGCGTGACTAGCCTTGTAATAGCAATATGCCAGAAACAGCCAGTTTTGTCTTATAACACCCCAGCCCAGGCACCAGAGGTGCAGTAGACAAAGTACAGCCTATGTGACAAAGTGTAGGAATTGCTGCTGTAAACACCTGCAGGCATTAAGCTGCCTAAAGACCAACAGCAACTCTCAAACCTGCAGCCACAGCACTTTCTGGGTCCTTGCAGGCTACACTGTGTGGGTCATTATATCACAACTGTGTTTCAACATGCAGCATGTGTATAGGAAGGAACTAAGGGGCCGATTATGAGTCTGGCATTGCCAGACTCACGGTGGCGCAGGGGTGGTGGTCCTGCGGCCACCCTATTCCGATGCAGCTATTCGGACTGCCACCGCAGCGCCAGCTGCGGCAGGGAACTGCCATTCCCTGGCGGTGGCACAGCAGACATGGGTATCCAATATGCAAGGTGGGACTGCCACGGTCCGCCAGCCTTTTCAGGGCGGTGAGCCTGCTATGAAAATACTGCCGATGGGAAAACAAAGGGGCCTACAGGGCCCCCCAATGCCCCTGCCGCCATGGGGGATGCATTCAGGGGGGCACAACATGTGCCCTACTGTTTGCATGCACCCCAATTTCCAGCACGGCATGGACTTCACAGTCCATGAAGTTCTGGAAATGCTTTTGCGTATCCCATTGCAGATCCTGTTTTCCAGGCACCGCAAAAGACACAAGTTGAACTCACAGGTGGACCGTGCACAGCTTTGGAGGTGCTAGCGCAAAGCCGGCGCAGCACCACCAAAGTCATAATCAGGCCCTAAGTCTTGCAGGTTTTAAATATGCGTCTGAACATGCCTGGCTTTGTTTTGCCAGCGGTACATACATTTGTTACGCAGGGGCTAGCTAAGTGCTGCCTGCCAATTAGGAACAAAGGTTCTTGCAGTTTTTAAAAATGTTTCTGAGCATGCTGGCTTTGTTTTGCAAGCGGCACATCAATTTATCACGCAGTGGTTAGCTATGTGCTGCTTGCCTACTAGGAACAAAGGGGCAGATTTACAAGCCCCTTGCACCACTTTTGCGTCACTTTTCCCATGTTAAAAGTGACGCAAAAGTGGCGCAAGGGGCTTGTAAATCTGCCCCAAAATGTTGTGTAATATGAATGTAAAATATGTATGTACACTTGTTTGACTAGGTTATGCAGTGACAGTGTATATATATATGTTTGTGTGTGTGCCTGCTCTTGTCCAATACTCATGTGTCTGAGTAAACAAATCTGCCAGCATTGGCTGTAGCACTTTTATAAGTTGTGATGAGACTCAGAACTCATCTCTGGAAGGGTGAGGGTCTGGTGGGGGAGACTGTAGTATGACTCTCTCTCTTTCTCTCTCAAGCGTGAAAAGAATCACTACATATGCAACAGGCTTCTGGACGATTAAACACGAATATGGGTCAAAAACTCAAAAAAGAGGAGCAAATGAGTTGTGCTTAAAATGCACATGGGGAACCAGTTTTGTTGCAGAGAAACTACGGGGCATATTATCAAGGGCCTTATCTCCGCTTTTTTGGCTTTAAAAGCCAAAAAGGCGGAGATAATGTTTTCGCCCTATTTGCAAGCCGGTGCTAACATGCATTAGCGCATGTTAGCAGCCGTTTTGCCGACGCCTCGCTTTGTATCTCTAATGAGATGCAAAGTGGGCGTCACTGGGCGTACCCCTGACGGACTACCTTGTTGAATATCACTAAATGCACATCGCGATATTTACAAGGTGGCCCCAGGATTTTAGCAGACGTTAGTTTTTGGCGAAAACCGCTTTTTTCGCCGAAAACTAACGTCTGCTAAAATGCTGACTTACCTATACCGGTCATTGGGGGTGGATTATGCTGATACGACCACAGGGTCGTATCAGCAAGGTTATCGCCGTTTTCCATGGAACATCGCTGGAAAACCAGCGTTGTTCCATGGGAAACGGCGATATCTCCGCTATCGCTGGAATCTTTATCGCCTCGGTGATACGCGTTGTTGATAACGCGCTAACCGGGCAATAAATTCCAGCGATACACGGCGATAAATAAAAAAGCGCTAACCGCGCTTTGCGATATTCATCGCCGTCTATTGTTAATATGCCCCTTTATAAGTTAAGACCCTCAGGGGAGATTGTTCCATAGAGGACCGCCTCATTTCAAAATTCAAAGAAATGAGATGTAAATCAGATGTGCTTGAAATACACATAGGTGTAATGGTGGGACCCCTTTTGCTGCCGAGGTACCACATAAATTAAGATCCTGGGACAAGGTGATTTAAAAGGAACCACTGTTGTTGCAGAGGGACCCAATAAATTAAGACCCTAAGACAAAGAACTCTAAGGGAAGCCTTTTGTTGGAAAAAACTCTATATACACAAGGACCCTCTAGCAACCATTTAAAAAAAAAAAAAAAATAGCATATTTTTTAACATCATATTGCAGCCATTGTTCTGCATTTTCATGTAATTGTCAGCAGTGTTGCCACGCATGACTTCAGTATTGCAATCACTAAACATATGCATGTATCGCAATATTATTCACAGAGGTCTGATAGGTGTAACAATAAGAAAAAAACAAATTTTTAGCCATTCATGCCCATTCAGCATCCCTCCTTCCCAATGGTTCATATTTTCTCTCCAATGTTATGTGTGAAGTTAGCTCACCCGGAGCTTACAGTGGTGGCTGGGGATCTCGTGACCCAATAGACACTGTGGAATGTATTTACGCTTGCACAGCCGTTTGATTGTTCTAAGGGAGACCAATTATTGTGCTGCACGGAAGCTTTAGAGGCCTGCTTTGTCTAACTATTTCTGTCTCACACTTTTAAAGGGTTGCTGCAGTTTTTAAAGATTAGCATGTTTCTAGGGTCCTGCAATCTGCTTGTAATGTGCTTTGTTTGTTTGTTATCTTAGATTGGGGGCTTTCTGAAGCCGGGAAGGATTAATTTTGTATCTAGTTAATGAGCACGCTGCAATGTGATGGAATGATATAAAGCTTAATACACTGTATGCATGATGTGATTTGCATTGTTTTGCATCGTATGCCAGGCTGTTTTGAATCAATTGTGAGTTTTCAAATTGGCTCATAATATATTCCTGCAAAGCCAGTTTTAAACAATAGGACCAGGTATCACTGGAGTGTATCTTAACTACTCCTGTGCTGCAGTTTGCCATACTAGTAAAGAAATGCTTGCAAGAGAGTAGCTCACAGGATCAGCACTCTCTGTGAGTTGGGGGAGCTGATTGTCTCCCTGTGTCTTTGTATTTAAAGGAAGTGGAGATTTCTTAATCAGGAAATGACTGCTTTTGTATCTCGTTGATGAGCAAACTGCAAATTTGGTAAGAAAATGCTACAAAAAGTTGAATGCATTGTATGAATGATATAGTTTGCACTGATTTACATTTTAAGTCAGGCCTCATTGTTAAGCAGGCCCTACATTTTGCTTTAATGTGTGTGAAAGGGATGAGCCAGTCTTACTAGTACCTACGTAGTAGTAGTAGTAGCAGTAGTAGTAACAGTAGTCGCAAGGTTGGAGTAAGGTGCAAAGTTACAAAGTCCTAATGTGATGAATAGCGTTGTTTTGATGGGAGGGTGGCACTGACTGCTCTTAAATACAGTGGGGCAGATTTACAAGAAACTGACGTATCTGTAGAGATGCGTCAGTTTCCCTGCACCAGCCTGCGATACACTTATTTACAATACAGCGCACCATGGCACAAGGATTGACAGATGCGTCCGAAATTCTGACGCATCTGTTGACCCAAAAGTGACACATTGCTGGAGTCGTGTCGCAAGCACGATGCAACTCCAGCAATGCATGTTGAGGCGTATACATATTGTACTGCGTCACTCCTTACGCCTGTTTCAAGCAGGCATAAGGTTTTGATGCAGTGGCGTCCTAGAAGTGGAGCAGTGAAATCTTGTAGATTTCACTGCTTCACTTTTACGAGGCTTTCCTGCGTGGGAACGCCCACCCTGCATACATTGTACCTGATGCAGGTATAATGTGACGCAGGGCTTTACAACGTGACACATCTCCCTAGATGCGTCACGTTGTAAATTGGCTGCATTGTTTATGCCACCGCTGCATCACGTGATGCAACGACAGTGCAAAAGTGTCGCAAGGAGCTTGTAAATCTGCCCCAGTGTATACATTATACAATTTACATCATTTTACCAGGCAGTTTGGATCAAATGTGAGTTTTGAAATTTGGCTCATACATGTAGGCTCTGGAGAGCCAGCTTTAAAAAAATAGAACCCAGTAGAGCTGGAGTGTATCTTAACTCTTCCAGCATCACAATTTGTCGTGCTGATAAAGAAATACTTTCAAAAGAATAGTTAATAGGATTAGCATGCTCTGAGAGCCCTGGGGGAGCTGACTGTGTCGCTGTGTCTTTGTGTTTCAAGGAGTGGAGTTTTCTTAAGTGAGAGACGAATCAGTATGTATCTAGTTGATGAGCATGGCCCACAGGCCGCTTTTGATGTGCTATTATGCTGAGGCTTTGCAGCTTGACAGCAAATACAGATGCTATACACCGCCCCACTAATGTAGGAAATTTAGGTTATACATGTGCATTCATATGTTGAGTGAGCCTGCTTTGGTTATAGGGACTGATGGTCTGAGGAATAATGCATCAGATAATTGCTTCTTCACTTGACCTCGGAGTCCCAGGTTCAAAGCCCTGGTGAGCCAATCAGCCTTGCATCCTGCATGTATTGATAAATGAACACCATAGAGTTTTTGTAACAATAAGCTTCTGTTATCCACCACAAAGATGAAAATTCCTTTGTTATATTACTTTTTGAGAGGGGATAAGAAACGGCAGCATGATGGATGTAAGTATTTGTGATATCATCATTTAATCAGATCTGTTTTCTGTTTGTTTTTGCAGCATATACTGCAGATATTAAGAAATGATCAGGAAATCGTTGCCTATTTAAAAGGTCAGGGGTTATCCCATACCAAAAGAGGCCTATTTCTAATTCCAATACCTGCCTCATTCTTACAACAACCTGCAATCCCTGCTTTCTGTCTCCTTCTTGCATGTTTTCCATTCAATTATTTTTTCTTCCTTTATCACTGCTTTACTCCCCTTTTTTCTCCTCATCCTCACTTGCACGTTTGAGAGAATGTGTGTATGCAATATATATTTTTTTTAATTAATAAGTAAATATGACAGGAAAAGGGAAGTTCAGAAGCTACTTTTGTTAGCATATCACAGGCCTTTAAAAGCATTATATTGTTTCCATATGTTTACAGGATACCAGTTGGATCCGTACATTGAGGCAGCAGAGGAGGAGTATGTGAAATCTCAAGCACTGACGAAGATTGTGACGTATGTTTTGTTACATAAACACTGTTTAAAGATTCATCAAGAGACCCCTAACAGCTTACTTTCAACCGACACCCACTAACATCAGTGTCTTATTAAACTAGCACTTAATATTATTCTATAAATCGCACATTCATTTAAAAAAAAAGTAAGTTGTAAAGGTGCCACAGAAATATGCAGTATACGTTGACTGTATATAAGTTTGGTTAGCCCACTGCTAGTAAAGTCATTAGCTAAGTAAACTATAACTGGTGAATTTCTGTGTTTTTTAAATGTTACTTTTTATACTATTAGAAGTCTAACTATAATGTCACTTTAACCTTTCTTTTATCAGTTAGTTACTAGGGTTTATTTTTTTAATGAAAGCTAAAATCTAATTACCATACCTAACTATAAAGTCACTTTAATATTAAGGTTTTTTTTAATTGAATTTCTGGGGTTTTTGTAACGTTAAGGAATATCTTATTCCTATACCTGACTATAATATCTATTTAACCTTTGATTTTATTCAGTGAATTACTAGTTTTTTTTTTAACATGTACAGCCAACACCCACACTGTGGGAGGCCAACCCATCAAAACCTGCCCTCTGTGGTCAGTTTGCTGGCCCTGCCTCTGTTCCCCTCCTGCTTGACTTCCATTCTCCGTCTGTGTACCCCTGCCTCACCTCCAGATCTCTGTAGTCAGCTTGCTGGGCCTGTCCCCCCTACTTCCTGCCCTCTGTTCTACATCTGCATGCCTCAGCCCACTCTTGTCTGTCCTCCATGGTCCGGTCTCTCCAGTGTCATGCCCCAACCCCCGTCCTACATTCTCCATCAAAGTATACAAAAAAGTGATGGGTGGAAGCTTGAATAAATCTCACCCAGTGGTAATTTCTCGGCTTGCGTCCCAATCCATCGTTATTTTGCACACCTTGCCATCTCAGTTTGGGTCCAGCTATATGCAAATCAGTCTCGACCCTTTTGCAATGGGAGCAGTCCAACTCGAACTGCCAAGCCAGGTTCTCCCTGAGCTGGAACACAAGCAACCCAGGACCGGTTTCACTCAAGTTATCAGCCGGGTACACCGTGGTTCCAGTGACAGTGTACACAGAACCCAGGTCTGGGCACACCCATCCCACTTAGGGCGACACATCAAAGTATACAAAAAAGTGATGGATTGAAAGGTGATGGACAGAATGCTTGAATAAATGGAACTGAACCAAGCTGTACCCGAATGATGGGCCATTACAAGGGCAAAATCGGTCTGGGTATGGTATTCCTACCGTACCCACTATTCTTTTTTTTATCTGTTTGTTTGGGACTTGGCTGCGGCCAAGTCTCTAGATGGCTGCCAACACTCCCTGGTTGAAGTGTTGGCAGCCAATCAGATCTCTGCACGAGAGCGGGAGGATTTGCAGAGGGTTCTCACCTCTAAATATACAAATGTGGTTTTCTTTTATTAACTCTAAAACTACTTAATGGATTTACACCAAATAACAAAAAGCACGTTTTCTGGACCAAGAGCCAGCTTTCTGCCAAATTTGGTGTCATTCTGTTCAGCGATTTGGGCTGTAGTTGTGTCTAAACTTCCTATGGGAATTAACATGGGCAACACAAATTTTTTGACCACCACTGTTTCTCACCCCTGCTTGACGGATAACTCTGAAACTTTCATTGCACAATAAGGCCCACCAGCACACTTTTTCTGGACAATTTTGTGAAGATTTGTTAATCAGCCCCAAAGATATAGACAAGTAAAAAAACGCTTTTACTATGGAAATTAGGCCCTAGCTATAACTATCTTCTGGCAATCACCAGTAGGTTATATAGATAAATATATATTTTAAGTTCCACCTTCGTCCAAAAACGAAGCGCACTCATCACCGGATAAACAATGTTGCTCAGCACAACAAAGTCGGCGTGCTCCATCTATTCATCACATATGCCCAACGCGTTTCGGATATAACATCATCCTTGTTCAAGGGCAAGCGGCAAGGTTAAAAAATCTGTCAAGACTGCCAATCAATACCCTTTATATCATTTAATTCTCCTCAGGTGAGCATATCATAAACTATAATGCATGAGGGGATTAGTAGTCCAGTTTATATTTATCAACTTCCAATGCCATTAAATCAAAAATAGTTTGTGACCCCTGATAAGTTCGACAGTCACAGCGCTCCCTTTGTATGCAAATACCTCATCCCGGTGTTCTGTACTGACTTCACGGTTGCAAAGTCTCAGACCCGCCATCAAACATATAATGTGTGTGTGTGAGTATGTATATATATATATATATATATACATATATATATTCTCCTTACTTCGCCAGCGTTCAGGATACTTGAAATAGACTAATGCAGACCCGGAATTAGGTGCAATTATATTTATTTGAAAACGCCCTGCACCTCCACCATTACGAGTTTCGCCTACAGGAGGCCTTGATCACAAATATGTATTCATATATATACACACATGCAGAGAGGTGTGCTAAGTACGAGTGTTTCAAAGAGTCGACACTCCAACGTGGAGTAATTTAAAGCCAAGTAAAATGTCTGCCGACACGCTACGGAGCAGGGAAGCGGCAGCAGATGAAATGTTCAGTGATTCCCCGAGGGCCGATATGCCAGTACAAGCAAGCAGCAGTTCAAATAATCGGGAGACAGTAAACATTAGTGACATGTTTAAAAAACTTGAAAAGCTCATAAAACATGAGCAAGCGAAATGGTGGGAGCACAAGTCACTGTATAGATATCTGGAGGGGGGCAGGATCCCACGAGGTTTAAGAATCATGATTGCACCCAGTTTTGAAAACCCCAATCCCAATATGTTAAGGGAATGGGCAGAGTGCAATTTGGAGTCGTCGAGGAAGTTAGTACAAATATTAGTAAAGTAGGCTGAAATTGACCGGACTGAACTACAAAAGCAAATAGAGGAACTCAATGAACAAATCAGCAAAGCAGAAGCAAGTGATGTAACAACGAAATATCGGGAGGAAATGACAATAAGATTGCGAAGGAGGAAGAAATAATAAAAAAAAGGAAGGCATTTAACCCCTTGACCGCGGCACGAATTCCGCCGCGGTGCGGGTGATTTATGAGTGGGCGTGGTTCGGACAGCGCCCGGCCGTCCTCCGCACACGCCCACCGTGACGTCGGATGGCCGGCGGCCGGCCGATGCACGCAAAGGGTTAAATTCCAACAGGACAAAAGAGATTATGAAAGTGGCCAGATCTTTACTTTCTCGTAAACATATGACTCACTTAAAGCCATTAAAAAAGGTGTCTGCTTTGAAAATTGACGAGGGGCTAACACCAGCACTAGTACTGACATGCACATTACAACATCCACATCAGATCTAAGCTCTGCAATTGAAAGCGAATCAGATTCTGAAGCGAATAGAGCGATAGCAGGCCAATTAAAAATAAAGTTATCACTGTCGGAAGAACTAGATTTTTTACGCCAAGACAGGCGTCAAACGCTACGCCGCAGGACACAAAACTACAGACAAGACAAAGGAGGAACACTAGGCGGCGAGAAAGACGTAAACAATGGCGCAAACGAAAGAATGAGATCCAACAAGAAAGCGGCACGCAGCAATTGGAAGCGCAAGTAGATCAAAATGCCATGAATGAAAATACCATAATCAATCTATCTCAGATCACCCTAAATGAGGCGGAAACGCAATTACTTTCTTTAGGTTTGTCTTTCTGTCCAGAAAGCAATTTCAATTACTCCCAAACAAGAATAGACCTCTATAAGTTCCTCCGCAAATTAAAGCTGCAAAAACATCATCTTCTCCATAAGAACAGTGATAACAAACAATGCCGAACAGAAGTAGTTCCACCAAGCAGTCCTAGTATCATGACAGCATCGGATGTACAATTACTATGTGATTTACAAGAACTACAAAATGAGCATACAGCACATGACTCTGAAGTAGCTACCCAAAGGGTTATAGAGCAACAACAACTAAATACCTTTGGTACTGTAAGCACAGGATTCAAACCGAAATCGACATTCCAGCCCATTATGCCACGAGACGCAATTGCTATCTTCAATGAACAAATAACAGCTCAAATAAAAAAACTGACCCATCAAATACAAAGGACGCAAAAGCAGCTGAGTCCACAAATTCATAGGTATCGCCAACTGATGAAAAAATTACAAGGGAATGATCAAATTGTCATTAGAAATTCCGACAAAGGGGGCAACATAGTGTTGTGTTGCTTGGCAACCTGTTGTTGTCAAGCATTCTTGGAGTGCCTTATGAGAACTGGAGACGGTTGATCTACAGGGCACGGAACAGACGTGCCGATTTGTGCTCCTCAGAGCAATAAAGGATTACACTACTAAACCGGTGTTTATCTTCATTACACTGGCAACGAGGACTGCGCCTGAGGAGCTTACGAGCTACGCGTGCAAAGACCTTATCGAAGGTTTCAGGAATTTACAATTTTCTTCGGAGTATTCGAAGATGTTTGGGAGGATCGCCACCTTTGTATGGAGTGGTGTGCACCCTTGGGGACTGCGCCTTTTTGAGCACTTTTAAATCTACATGCCTTGCGTGTTATATTTTTGCGAATTCTTTTTACAACGCATTCAACGGCTGTTGAAGGACTTGCCTGTCTACGTCATCTTCACCGTTGCTCCGTCTTCGCATTCTTCAAATTCCAGGGCATTCATGTCTCCGTGTTCGGTGCCTCCGCCGCTTCGTTCCAGGTGATCTCTTCTTTCTTCAGCGTTCTGCGTGTTACGCTCATCACGCCTTACGCGTACACGCATTCACGTGAGGTCACGTTGCGTGCCCTCACTTGCAGCCATTTTGGATCCTCCTTGTACCTTCAGTATCCTGGCAACCGATCCTTACGCTGCTGCTACCGGAGCAATACTTGAGTGTATTCCTTGCCTGTTACAGGTATTTATTGACATTTTTTTTTACAAAGAAGAAGGATTGGAGAGCTTCCTTTAAATAGGATTTCAGTGTTGTTTCTTCAGCTCGGCCATTATTCAAGCCTATTTATTCAAACCTATTTATTAACATATATTCCTTGTGAACCTTATTCCTTGTGATTTTCTTCATCCTCTACCAGCAATATGAGTAACCCTGCTTCCAGTTCAATTGCCATGAGTGCACAAACCTACAATATTTCTACACCTCAATCTTTTTGGATTTCAGGAACTGAACCACCTCTCAAATGGCTTGAATGGAAACCGTACTTTACTAATTACATTGATGCGATTGATGAAACGAAGAAAATGTCCCCTGATCAGAAGAAACGTTTGCTTTTACACTCTTTAGGTCCCATTGGATTGAAAGTTTTTAGTCAAATGACTAGAGTTGTAGTTGCTGGGGATTCTAATGTATTTGATTTAGCTTTACTACAGTTAGACAACTACTTTTCGCCAAAAGTATGCATTGGTGTTACCAGATACCGTTTTTTTCAAAGGAAACAGGGTAAATCGGAACCGATAGATAATTATGTTTCCGAGTTAAAAAGGTTGGCACTGGATTGTAAATTTGGCATTTTGCACGATGACCTTGTTAGAGACCAAGTGGTCATGCATACCTCAAATCCAGCCATTCAGGACAGGTTGTGGGTGAATGGAGATGCTCCACTGGAAGATGTTTTAGCTATTGTGCGCAAGGCTGAAATTTCCAATAGGTGTGCTGTTGTTCTAAAAGATGACACTCGTGAACACGACTATGTTAACAAGATTAATACTTCTTCTGAAAAACCAGCTTTTACAAAATTTGCCAATGATAGATCTTTCACCAAAGGGAATATTAAATGTCACTGGTGTGGTAATCCTGGCCACCTAGCTTACAGTAGGAATTGTCCAGCTCTTAGACAAAAATGCACTAATTGTGGCTTAATAGGCCATTACGCTAAACTTTGTAGGAAAAAGAATTTCAGAGTTAAGTATATTGATGATTTGGAAAATCCCAGTGAAGATAATAGTCCTAGTAACCCTCAAAATGCTCCTAACACAGTTGTTCCTGCGAATGATTTGTCATTGGACTTTAAAAGTAATTTGATGCTCAATATCAATGATGTTACTTGTTACAACAAACCTATCTGCAACATGTTTATTGGTGGTGTCAATATTAATATATTTGCAGACTCGGGCTCACCGTACACTATTATTAATGAAAGGTTGTGGAAGGAATGTTTTGTTCAGAAAGTAGGTACACATTTATTGTCACCAGATGTACATCCTGAAGGTTTTAGCGGAGAAAAATTGATCTTTTAGGATTTAGATGGTTTGTATTTGAATTTAAAAACAGAAGCAGCCGGGGAAATTGTATATTGCCAAATCAGGTCCACCTGTTCTAGGCTGGCTAGACCAAAAGATGTTACATATTATCTTGGATCCTAACAGCAAGGAACAAGTATTAGTTATTGATGAAGGCACTTCCTTGGGAGAAAGGATGATTAAACAGTTTCCTTCAGTATTTAGTGGCAAGTTGGGCAAACTTGTTGGGTTTGAACATTTAATTCGACTTAAAGAAGATGCCAGTCCCAAAGTTCACCGTTGTCGCAATGTTCCTTTATTAGTTAAGGATGATGTAGCCAAAGAACTTGAAAAGCTTGTTTCTGCTGGTGTAATTGAACCTATAGAAGCTTCTGAATGGATTTTGCCAGTTGTTATCGCCAGGCGCTCCAATGGCAAAATCAGGTTATGTGTTGATCTACGCCATTTAAATAATAACATTATGGTGGATAGATTTCCTCTACCAAAAATAAATGAAATGGTAAGTTGTCTCAAAGGTGCTAGATGGTTTTCAACCATCAACCTTTCGTCAGCTTATCATCAAATAGCCTTGTCTCCTGATTCAAAAAAATTTACATCCTTCATTACTCCCTTTGGTTGTTTTCAATTTACTCGTATGCCCTTTGGCCTGGCGTCAGCTGGGGCTGTTTTTCAACGTCTAATGTTTCACCTTTTCAATAAGGAAAATGGCGTAACATTTTTTCAGATGACATATTGATTTTTGGTGGTTGCAAGTCTGAGCATGACTCTAGGCTTATAAATGTGTTGAGCATTTTGGAAAAACAAGGACTCACTGTTGAGTTTTCAAAGTGTAAATTTGCTTGTGAAAGTGTTTCATATCTTGGTCATACCATTGATTGTAATGGTGTTAGACCAATGTCTTCACTTATATCTTCTATTGTGAATGCACCTACTCCTTCTAATAAGGATGATGTCAGATCCTTTCTAGGTATGGCAGAATTTTGCGCGAAAGATGTTCCAAATTTTGCAGATAAATGTTACAATATTCGGCAACTACTTAAAAAAGATGCTAATTTTTTTGTGGACGGATGAATGTGGAAAAGATTTTAATGTCATCAAGACTGCTATTGCAGGTGCCACTAGTTTAAACAGTTTTGATCCTACAGCTGAAAGCTTTATTACAACTGATGCAAGCAATAAAGGCTTGGGGGCTGTTTTGTCTCAGATAGATGAGAAGGGAAATTAATATATTATTGCATATGCCTCCAGATCCTTGTCACCATGTGAGGAAAAGTATCCTATTATCGAAAAGGAAGCATTAGCTTGTGCATGGGGTTTGGATCATTTTAAATCTTTTACTTGGGGTAAAGTTTATACATTAAGAAGTGACCACAAACCATTGGTGAGAATTTTGACCTCTGATGGTTCTATGAATGTGTCCTCCAGACTTGCCAGGATTTCAATGCGGATGCAAAATCTTTTGTATAGGATTGTTTATACTCCTGGTAAGGACAATTTAGTTGCTGATTTTCTTTCTAGAATGCCCACTATGTTGGAAAGGTGCGAAGATGCTAAATGGAACAATTTTCAAGTTGCTTTGGTCTGTGATCAGGGTCGTTCTGCCATTAATAAAGTTGAATGGGAGACTGAATTTAAAAAGACAAAATTTTGGAGGAAGTTGTTTCTTATGTTATGAATGGTTGGCCGCGGAAAGATAGCTTGGTGGATTCCATCAGACCTTTTGGGAGGTTAGATTTGAACTATCTTTCAATTATGGATTTTTATTAAGAGGGAGAGAATTATTCCTCCTTGTGGTTTGAGGTCCATTATTGTGGAATTGTGTCATGAAGGGCATTCAGGCATCATTAGAATCAAATCAGTATTGAAAAAGTTGTTTTGGTGGCCTGGTGTAGACATTGAGATGGAGAGACTTGTCAGGGACTGTATTTTGTGTAGCAATGCGGACAAATCGTTGAGGACTTTGAGACCTCCTATGTACGACAATTTAGTGGTCAAAGAACCTTGGGACACTGTGGCAATTGATATTTTAGGACCGGTCAGGAACTCATGTGGTGATTCACAAAAATTCATCATTGTTCTTATGGATCTGTTTTCGCGCTGGCCAGCTGTTAAAATTGTGGATAAAGCAGATACGCTTACTGTGTTGGAGTTCTTAGATGAAACTTTTTCTTCTGAAGGTATTCCTGCTTGTTTGATTAGTGATAATGGGGTACAATTTGTGTCCAACAAGGCGAAGAATTACTTTGATAAATTAGGTATTAGACACAGAACCATTTCATTATATAATCCAAGCGGGAACGGCATGGTTGAAAGATTTAACCGGGTTTTGAAAGGTATCATTCAACTTGCTTCTAGTGGGTCAGAGGATTGGACCACGGAGGTTGGTAAAACTATTTGGGCATATAGAGTAACTTCCACTGAGGCCACTGGACTTCCTCCTTTTGTGTTGATGAGAGGTCGTAAACCAAGATCTAAATTTAATCCTGGTTGGTTGTGTTCTTCTGGTGTTGTTAATTGGTCTAAAGACGATGTGTGGAATAGGATGGAACGTGTTCATGAGAGAAGTAAAAGTTATTTTGATTCAAGACATGGCACTCAAGCCACCCATATTGAAGTTGGTGATTGGGTACGTGTAAAAAAACTGGTTTTGTAAGCAAAGGTGAAAGTGCCTTTTTTGATGCTGAAGAAGTAATCGAAGTTTTACAGAACGCTGTCAGACTTAGGAATGGGGAGGTTTGGAATCTCAACAGAGTGGCTATGGATAGATATAAAAGAAGTGATGGAACTAATGTACACAGTAATAATCGTTCTGAATGGATGGAGGATGATCTTATCATGGAATCCAATTCCGTTGCAGATAATTCTGCTGAAAAAAATGATATGTCCTTCCTTACTCCCAATTGTGAAGAGGGGGATGGGATGGTTTCATCATCCTCTTTGGATGAGAACTCGTGTGTCACTTCTCGTGAGACAGGAGGTCTTAAACAAAGATTGACCAGGAACAGAAAGGCACCTATTTGGCTCAAAGACTTTGTTGTCAATAATATGTAATAGTATCGTATCCTTCTCCTTGTTTTCTCACATATAATTTTTATATTATTTAAGTTTCCTTTTATTGTTTTGTTTTGTTTCTTTGTATTGTGAGAAGGGGGAAGTGTTGTGTTGCTTGGCAACCTGTTGTTGTCAAGCATTCTTGGAATGCCTTATGAGAACTGGAGACGGTTGATCTACAGGGCATGGAACAGACGTGCCGATTTGTGCTCCTCAGAGCAATAAAGGATTACACTACTAAACCGGTGTTTATCTTCATTACACATAGTTATTTGGCCCAAGGCAGATTACATGGAGGAGGCAATGAAACAACTGAATGATCGTGACTGCTATAAAAGAAGCAATAGCCAAATAACCAATGCTACCAGAAATGAATTTTATTCAAAGTTACTTGCTTGGAAAAGTGCAGGTCTCCTCAGCTAAAATGAATATAAGTATTTGAAGAATGATCATCCAACGATGCCTGTCATTTATTTCATTCCAAAAATACACAAAGATCCTGCCAAACCACCAGGAAGACCAATAATCTCAGTGCAAAAGGGCCTCTTGGAGAATACATCGCGCTACATTGATTTCTTTCTTCAGGAACATGTGCGATCTTTACCATCCTACATACAGGACACGAGTGACTTCCTTAGACAGATTCATAATTGCCAATGGGAAGATGATTATTTATTATTGACTCTGGATGTCACTACACTTTATACAAGTATCCACCACAAGGATGGTATAAGAGCCCTGGAACATTTTTTAGGCAGTAGATCGATGTGTTTATACCAGCACAACAAGATGTTAGTCAATATGACCACATTTTGCCTAGAAAACAATTTCTTCATGTTCCAGCATCGAATATTCCAACAACTCAGAGGCGTTGCAATAGGGGCTAGCTTTTCCCCAAGCTATGCCTCTCTACATATGGGGTGATGGGAGGAGCTGGTCCTCAAAACAGATTTCAAGGAGGTACTTGATAGGCATGTTGTTAAATGGCTAAGGTATATTGATGATCTATTTGTAATTTGGCATGGTACTAAAGAAAGTGCAATGAATTTCATCTCACAAAAAAAGAAAGAAAAAAAAAAAAGAGAAAAAAAGAAAAGAATTTCATCTCACAGATTAATGTCAATAACATCAATTTACATTTTACAGCAAATCTTAGCCAAGAATCAGTCTGTTTCTTAGATGTAGAGGTGTTTATTGCAAATAAGAAAATTGAAACAAAACTACACCGGAAACAAACAGCTGGAAATACCATTTTGCATGCTACAAGTTTCAACCCTAAACACACGATACATAGCATTCCATTTGGAGAAAGGCTTAGGATCAGATGAATATGTAGCAGTGATACCGACTTAAAAATAGCTCAAAGAGACAGCAAAGAAAGGTTTCTGACTAGGGTTATTCAGAAAGTACCATCAATACAGCAATCAGAAAAACCCAAGCTTTATGTAGATCATACTTGCTGTTTAAAACATCTGACACCGAGGCAGGTCCAGTAAAAAAAATCAAAAAGTACAGGAAAAGGAAAGTACAAGATTGATCTTAACCTTTAACAAACAGAAAAACAGACTCTGTAACATAATCAAGAAAAACTGGCCAATTGTTCTGAGTGATCCTGTGCTAGGAGACATATTACCCAGGAGACCAGCTATCACCTTCAGAAAACCGATCTCTATGAGTGACACTCTAGTCAGCAGCAGCCCCGAGACTATAACCAAAACGAATTGGCTGACACAAAGGAAAGGTTTTGTGAAATGTACCACATGACGTGCATGCAGATTTGGTATAAATAAAACATCTTACTCAACACCCTTTAGAGATCAACCAACGAAGATCCAAAAATTTCTAACATGCAAAACTGACCATGCGATATATGTGCTGGAGTGCTCTTGTGAACTACGATATGTAGGCAGTACGAAGCTACAGGTTCACAAGAGAGTACTCCAACACATTAGAGCAATTACCAACTCTGACCCATCATATCCGGTGGCTCCTCATTTTAGAGAAACACATGAAAACAAGTTAGAATTACCCCCCGGAATTCCCCTCTGGAATTCCCCCACTCCCGCCTCCCAGCCTCTCCTCCCTCCCACCTCCCCTACTTAATGGTGGTCGCGCAGCGGAAACGCGCAGCGGTCGTGCCACTGGCACGCCGAAGGCGCCCCAAAGGCGAGCCCATCTGCGCCCGTCCGTGACCCGACCGCGGCCAGCGACAGGAACTCTGGACCTCCCACTACCCATCGTTACGACATCACCACCCTCCTCGCACTCAACCCTGGAAGACTTAGAGAATGCCAACAGGCCTCGCCGAACACGACCCACGGCCAGTTCTCCTGCCTCCACTGCCGCCACACCCTCACCGCCACCCCGGCCTCCAACACCACAGACGCCAGCACCGGGGACACCCTAAAATGCATCCTCCTCAACGTACGCTCCGTACACAAACACGCCATGGAAATCTGGAACCTACTCGACTCTCTCTCACCTGACATCACCTTCTTCACAGAGACCTGGACCAACGCATCCTCCGCCCCCGACATCAGCACCGCCATCCCAGACGGATACAAGATCCAGAGGAAAGACCGCCCCAACCACCCAGGAGGGGGCCTCACCATCGCCCACAAGAGCACCCTCCGCGTCACCACCTCCAGCGAAACCTTCCCCTCCGCCGAACACCTGCACTTCCAGATCCAGACCACCCCCAAAGCCACACTCCAAGGAACCCTCATCTACAGACCCCTCGGCCCCCGAACACCCTTCGCCACCACCATCACCAACTTCATCGCACCCCATTCCATCGCCTCAGCAAACTACATACTCATTGGAGACCTGAACTTCCACCTCGACAACCCCAGCGACCCCAACTCCGCTATCCTTCGTGACAACCTCGCCAGCATCGGACTTAGACAACTCGTCAACACACCGACCCACAGAGCAGGACACACCCTCGACCCCATCTTCGCGGCAGGAAACAGCATCCAATTCAGCCACACAACGCAGCCGCCATGGACCGACCACCACTGCGTACACTTCGCCATCAACAAACCCAAGGCACCCAAACCAGCCCCACGCCCACCTTGAAGGAACTGGAGCAAGGTTACCGACGAGCAACTTAACTCCACCCTCACCCGAGACAACCACACCTGGGCACCCGGCGCAAACGACACAAACAATGCAGCCAGAGAACTCCACACCTGGATCTTCAACTGTGCAGATGAGCTCGCCCCGCTACGCAACCCCGACAGACAACGCCCCAGGAAAGCCGCCTGGTTTGCCACTGCTCTCCAAGAAGCCAGACGCACCTGCAGACGCCTGGAGAAGAACTGGAGAAACACCAAGACAACCGAAAACCACACCACCTACAAGGACGCCTTGACGGACTACCATAACCAGATCAGAGCCACCAAGAGGAACTACATCCACAACAAAATCCTGGCCAACTCCACCAACTCCAAGGAACTTTTCAGTGTCATTCAGGAATTCACCAACTTACGCAGCGAAGCCACAGACATCACACCATCCCAAGACCTCTGTGACAAGCTTGGAACCTTATTTCCACCTCAAGATCAAAAACCTCTATGACAACTTCATCGACCATCCACCAGGTGCCACAGATGGCCCCCGCCCCCCAGAAACACCAGCCAGCCCACCATCTCCAACTGGACACCGATCACGGCCGAAGACACCGCCTCGACCATGAAAAGCATCCACTCGGGGCCCCCACCGACCCCTGCCCCCCTCACATCTACCACAGAGCTGCAGCCGCCATCGCACCCAAACTACAACACACCATCAACACCACCTTCAAAACAGGCACCTTCCCAGACGACTGGAAGTGCGCAGAAGTCAGACCCCTGCTCAAGAAGCCCACAGCTGACCCCACCGACCTCAAGAACTATCGGCCCATCTCGCTCCTCCCCTTCGCAGCCAAAGTTGCAGAGAAAACAGTCAACAGGAAACTGACACGATTCATTGAAGAGAACGCCGTCCTCGACCCGTCCCAATCCGGATTCCGAAGCAACCACAGCACAGAGACTGCCCTACTCGCCGCCACAGACGACATCCGCACCCTCCTGGTCCAAGGCCACTCCGCAGCCCTCATCCTACTCGACCTATCAGCGGCCTTCGACACCGTCTCCCACCGCACACTAGTCGCCAGACTACATGACGCAGGCATACAAGGAACAGCCCTGGACTGGATCCGATCATTCCTCACCGGAAGAAGCCAAAGGATCAGACTCCCACCCTTCCTCTCCCACCCTTCCTCTCCGACCCCACGAAAATCACCTGCGGAGTCCCACAGGGTTCATCACTGGGCCCCACCCTCTTCAACATCTACATGGCCCCCCTCGCAGCCATCGTCCGACAACACGGCCTCAACATCGTATCCTACGCCAACGACACCCAGCTCATCCTCTCCCTCACCAAAGACCCCACCACTGTCAAACTCAACTTCCAGAAAGGAATGCAAGACGTCGCAGTCTGGATGAACAACAGATGCCTGAAGCTCAATGCAGAGAAGACAGAAGTCCTCGTCCTCGGTACCACCCCTTCTGCATGGGACAGCACCTGGTGGCCGACCGCCCTTGGAAGCCCACCTACCCCCTCAGACCACGCCAAGAACCTCGGCATCGTACTCGACTCATCACTCACCATGAACCGACAGGTCAACGCCGTCACCTCCAGCTGCTTCAACACCCTCCGGATCCTCCGTAAGACCTTCAAGTGGATCCCCCCTGAGTCAAGGAAGACAGTCACCCACGCACTCATCACCAGCAGACTGGACTATGGAAACGCACTCTATGCCGGCATCAACAAGTCCCTACTCCGCAAACTCCAAACAATACAGAACACCGCCGCCAGACTCGTCCTCGGCATCCCCGACACGAACACATCAGCCAACACCTACGAAGTCTCCACTGGCTCCCCGTGGAGAAAAGAGTCACTTTCAAAATCCTCACTCACGCCTACAAATGCCTACACAACAACGGACCCAAATACCTTAACGACAGAATCAACTTCCACGTACCCAAAAGAAACCTCCGATCTTCCAACCTCGCACTGGCCGAAACCCCGCGCATCCACAGAGCCAGAGCAGGCGGAAGATCCTTCTCTCACATTGCAGCCAAGACCTGGAACGAGCTAGCGGCAGACATCAGACGCGCCCCCTCCCTGAACACCTTCAGGAAGACCCTCAAGACCTGGCTCTTCGGCTAAATAGATCTGCGGACCCCCCCCCTCAGCGCCTTGAGACCCTCACGGGTGAGTAGCTTGCTTACAATTCCCTGATTGATTGATTGAAAATACTATGTACTAGATTCAGTTCCAGGTATAAGACGAGGCGGCAACAGGGAAGCTGCATTAAGGAGACTAGAGACACAATACGTCTTAGAGCTTGACACCAAAAGCCCACATGGGCTAAATGCCAGTGAGGATCTTTACACCTGCCTATAATATCATTATGATATAAGTGGTAGACAATAAGACAGCATAAGATTCCTCACCACAATTAAATACTAACACAAAGTATAAACTTGTCCGTATGTATATAGATGAATACTGCTTCTCTTTTTCAATTAAGAACTGAGGTTCTTTTTAAAATAAGTATGGTGGTACTAAGGGTGTTTTCTTTTTGCACTAGAGCACTTTATAATTGCACTTTATTGACGGGAATAATAGCAACATAGGCCCACTTGGGCTATACTATGCAGTAGCAGTTATCTGAGATTAACAAGATCTATAACTATACTGTGGCTGGTTAATCATGAAAATAAATAATTGTTGAAATAACAGTATTGAGATACATGATAATAGTTTTATCCAGCATGTATGCTTTTACTTGTATTTAACCAACTATTTATATATATATATATATATATTAATATGTATATTTTAGTATTGGGTACAATGTTAGCAAATGTCAATGAACTTAACATAAGAATATAAATTTGCTGTTACCCGCCAGACCATGTCGAATCAGACGTAAGTCTGTTTTCGCTATTTATCATGCACTTGTCACTTTAAAAGTCAAAACTTTACCGTAGTCGCGTCATGTGATCAAGGCCTGCAAAGGCCGAAATGCGTCATGGCGGAGCATTGAGCAAATAAATTATATGCACAAGCAAAATTGGAGTCCGTTCCTGTTTTTCCACAATGAGAGGGAGTTACAAAGAACAAAGGATTTAAATCATATATATATATATATATATATATATACACACATATATGTGTGTGTGTATATATATATATATATATATATATTATCATACAATATCCTCAATAAGCGCGCTCTCAAGTAGATAAACCAGCAGTAGTTTATTTTCTCAATATTTACGCGTTTCAAATGTTTGCACTCTCTTGATCACAAACGAGAGTGCAAACTTTCAAACGCGTAGAATATTGAAAAAATAAACTACTGCTGGTTTATTTACTTCTGAGAGCGCGCCTTATTGAGGATATTGTATGAAATTTATGCCGGCTGTGGCTCTACCGGCACGACGCGCCACCAGGCAATGGGCGAATTTCCCAGGAGGAGCTGTTTAAACTTAGTATATATATATATATATATATATATATATATATATATATATATATATATATATATACACACATACACATATACTTGGACAAAACCATGCGATTGCCCTATGAACATTTGTATATTTATTTATACTCGCCGTGCAACTGTTGACATTTTAAGACATTACATTTATCATGACGGAATGGTTGCTGAAAACAAAACTCTGAGTATGTCTTCCATGTTTATGGACAAGTATTAGATTTAAACAGTGCAATCGGAATGGAGATGTTTAAGATTGAGAAAGGCATGGAGATTGCAGAAACGCGATTCCTAATTAATTTTTTGCAACATGTACTAAAGAAAATGATGGACCCACTCTTCTGTGCAGGGTCTTTTCTTATTGGAAGGAACAGTGGTATATATACCTTGCTTCTCCCCCAGCTATGCGTGCTTGCACGTTGGCTGGTGGGAGGAGCAGGTTCTCAAGACTAAACATAGAGACATATGGGATGAACGCATTATAGGATGGATGCGTTTCATCGATGATATATTCTTTATATGGAAGGGAACTGAGGAAATGGCTCAAGCCTTTATTAACACCTTAAACAACAATGATCTTAACCTTCAATTTACTGTAGTAGTTGACAAAAAATCCATTGATTTTTTGGATGTGCATGTTTTCATAGAATACAATAAAATGGAAACAACTCTACATAGGAAGAGTACGGCTGGCAACTCGACGCTGCATGCATCGAGTTTTCACCCTACCCATTTGATAAGAAGTATCCCATATGGGGAATTCTTGAGGCTACGTAGGATCTGTAGCACTGACATAGCATTTGAAAACTGCATAAATGAGAGTAGGCTCAGATTCCTAGCCAGGGGCTACACAAATAAGATAATTGATTTAGCCTTATTGAAGGTTAGAATGAAATCCCGGGAAGATTTGTTGACCAATGCCGATATCCCTTGCAATAAGAGAAGAAACAGTGATTCTAACAAAGAGGAAGAAAACACCAAAATGAGATTCATAACAACCTATAGCAGCCAGCACAAGAAAATTAGGACCATCTTAAATAAACATTGGCCCATAGTGCGAACTGACACGACATTGAACCAACTATTCCCAAACCCCCAGCCTTGACATTTAGAAAGTCCAAATCTATGCATAATGCACTAGTCAGGTCTAGTCCGGAATTGATTACTAATGTAAATCAACCAAGTTCCATGTGGCTAACACCTCGTAATGGGTTTATCAAGTGCACTACGTGCAGAGCATGTAAGTTTGGAGCCAACACATCACAGTATACCACAATGTATGGCGCCACTACAAACAAACTTCAAGCAAGATACACGTGTCGCACAGAATTTGCAGTCTACGTATTGAGCTGTACATGCGGTCTTCAATACGTAGGCAGCACAAAACTGCAGGTGCATGTCCGTATCTTACAGCACCTTAGAGCCATCGTCAACTCTGACATGACTTATCCAGTGGCCAGACATTTTAAGGCAGTGCATCATAATAAATTGGAAGATTTAAAATACTACGTCATAGCTGCGGTTCCACCAATGAGGAGGGGAGGGAACAGGGAAAGAATCCTTAGACAACTGGAGTCGAAATTCATACTTGAACTAGATACTCGCGCTCCCAATGGACTCAATAACGGGGAAGAATTGTATAACTTTTTATGAGAGATTTTATTAAGTTTTATGAAATATTTATGTTTATTTATGGTTATTTATTGAGTATAGTGAGATTTATACATCAATTTAGATACATCATATTTTTACATATTTTTGTATCACCATCAACTTATATCTGACTCCATATTTGTTTATGTATATATCCCAATTTAAACAACTTGGGTCTCCCTAGATTTTTTTCATGTCATTAGGGGTGCTGCAATTTAATAATATTACAATATACGGTTATGATAAGGTGACTTCTCCAGTCTTAGGTCCAACTCGACCTGTATCAACAATGAGGTGATGGTGTTCTAACACTTTTCCACACCTAATGGAAACAATATATGGCAATGATGCTGCGGTAATCTATGCCAATGCCCCCGTCTGTATTTTTAAAAATTTAAATTTTATCTCAAGTTTCATTATAAAATTTAATTCTCTCATTTTAAAACATCTGATGATGATGATTTTTGTTTTTTGCTTTTAGCACAGCACACTTTATATGCACGTCGTAGCACTTTATATATTCTTTTGTGATGTAGTCATAATATGAGCGATGGCTATGAATGCCAATTCATATGAAGTTTTCAGTACAGAACATGGAGGATTTAATTGTTTACTTGTTCTTGGTTCAAATGAACAGAAGAGGGGATCCCTAAGGGTCAAATAGCTGAGTTTTTAGACATGGTTATGATTGATGTGGTGGATATCCTATTTACAGATATTTTGTTCATTGGGACTTAAGATCAAGATCTATTGTTCTCTATTGGCAATAGAATTTAAAATATATCAAATATGAGGACTTGTTGTCACTTTGACATGAGATATTGAGCAACACATTTTTGTTTAGGTTCAGTACCGTAATATCCCCTTCGCGAGAATGATCATCATTTTACATATGCATTTAAACTAGTTGTTAGTAATTTTCTAGAATTTTGTAATCATGCACTTAGCACTTTATATCAAGCTTTTGAACTGATCTTAGGAAATGGGTATATGTTTACTATCCATATTGCTATTTGCACAGAATCATGATTAATTTTTAGCTTCCAATAGCGATTTTATAATTTGTATTCATACAAGTAAATGCAGTAATTGTCTTGTCAAAAAAATGTGAATTAGTATTTTGCACCTTATATATATCGTTTTGGATTGATCCTGGAAATAGTGCACAATCAAACAAGCCTATGCTGCCAATAGTTGATTTCAATGTATTTTGATGCATGTAACACAATGAGAATATTTATAAGTATTTCTTTTAGTTTCACTAATCACGTGACGCAATGTGTGGTAAGATTGTTGAAAAGCAATGAGGGACTAGGGTCTCGTCATGTGATCAAGCCCACTGGATGGGCGAAACGCGTCATCAACCATGCTGAGCGTCAGCTAAATAAAAAGGAAAAATATTGCACCTACCTGGTGTCTGTGTCCCGTATTTTCGACTGGAAATGATCGAGGGAATTCTGGTGCATATATATATATATATATATATATATATATATATATATATATATATATATATATATATATTCACTGAAAAAACCATAGGTTTCAGGGACGTTAAAGTTAGAAATTATCATTTAAAAAACCTTTGAAATTCACTAAAGAAACCATAGGTTTCAGGGACGTTATAGGTAGCTGGACATTTCACTCGTACAAAACCATAGAAATTCCACTGTTATAGTTAGTTCAGCTAGCTATAACTCGCGCCCCCGCAAATCACTGCTGATCACATCACATATTACATCATTCATGACATGGTCATTGACATCACTGATGACATCACTGATCACATCTCAAATGACATCACTGATGACATCATCCATGTGACAATCTGATGCACCTTCTCATACCCTAACATAACCTTTGATACACCCACTCCAAAAAACAGAATACCATTTTTGAAACCATAGACACACCAATACTACTTACTACATATCTAATCACTGGTTCTTAGGTCTACACACTCATCCACTCACTCACCCATTTCTATGGTTTTGTACGAGTGAAATGTCCAGCTAACTATAACGTCCCTGAAACCTATGGTTTTTTCAGTGAATTTCAAAGGTTTTTAAATGATAATTTCTAACTATAACGTCCCTGAAACCTATGGTTTTTTCAGTGAATTTCAAACGTTTTTAAATGATAATTTCTAATTATAATGTTCATTAAACCTATGGTATTTTCAGTGATTTTAAATTATCATTCCATTCTCAACCTAGTGAAAACAGCCAATATCGGCAGTTGTCCAACAATAGCTTCCGCAAAAAAATTCGCCACAAATGAGAGCGACAACTAATGCTAATAATATGCAGAGTAGGCGTTCCCGTGCAAAAATAACACGAAAAAATCACTTCCCGATATTTTGAACGAGCAGCCAAATCTGGGGTGCGATCCAAAAACAGGCAATAAGCTGGGTTAGCAGTAGGAATTTAACATCTGCCTTTAACTGGTGTAAAGTAGGGCGACTACCTACAGTGTGAAAGGGAGCCCAGCCCAGAACCACATCTGAAGACCAACACATGTCATAGAGCTACTGACCATGCAGCTCCGACACCCAAGAAGGCCTCAACACCCACTGCCATCACCCTCAGGACCTCCACCCCGCACCACCCCCCTCCCTACTACCACCGAGGCAGCGCAGAACAGAACAGCGGACCTTCCAAAAACGGCATGGTCCCTCAGCCACACAATAGCTGCATCTTGGGAGATGTGGCAACCAAGTATGTGTGAAGGACGCAAGTCACCCATCAATAAAAATGCACACAATACCAAGTGTAGCGGTGATGTGGTGGACAGACTTCACTATGCAGAGCACAAACCTCTCCATGTGGACATATACTGCTGGTGCTTGTAGTGTTGTGGACAATAGACGCAACCATGTTACCTCAGGCAGTGGGGAAGATCTCGGTCATGTAGCTGTGTTGTCCCACCCCCTGGAAGTGGAAGCGGAGTGTGCTGGTCCAACGTACGCCACTCCAGCGTAGAAGTATGAATAAATAGGCTAGGGCTGTGGGCGTGGTTCACTTGTGGGAAGGCCAAAGCGTCTGCCAGGGCGGCAGCCCTCACCCTGCCACGAGGCCTCCGCCATGTCCGCCGGCCTCCTCGACACAGGCCCGCTGCGAACCCAGCAGCAGAGCACCACAGACTTATGTCTGTACAGACTACTGCCTTCGATCTACACTGCGGACAGCAGGGCTCACAATTCAGATCGAGTCGCGATTGCAGATGACACACTCCAGTAGGGAAGAGACATTGATCCCAGTGCGGCCCGCCCGGACCACGCATCATCGCAGACTGCGCACACACTGAGTGCTTCAGGTACCACAAACTCAGTGCACCACAAGTCAACGCCACGTGGACTTATTAAGACAGAGTTAATTAGGCAAAAGACATTGCTACCAGTGCGACCCGCCCGGACCACGCATCATCGCAGGCTCCACACACGCTGGTTGCTTCAGGTGACACTAACTGTACAGCTCAACTCAACGCCACATGGCTGTGGGCCCTTGCTGACCGCTGCCTCCGGCCTACACTGCGGTCGTCAGGGCTCACATTTAAAATTGACTCTTGATTCATTAATTGCAGAGTCCAGTAGGCAACTAAGTATTACGTCCCTAAAACCTACATAATATCCTTTTAGTATCCTTGCTTCAAGAACTTGTTTTATATCAGTTATAGCTTTAGTACAATGACCAAATTCATCTTGCAAGTCCAAAGGAACACTGAATGGCAGTCTACACTGCGGACAGCAGAGCTCACAATTCAAATTGAGTCTTGATTTATTAATTGCAGACAGAATTGTACTCTATGTCCTCGAATTTTGTCAAGAGGAAGTGACAAAAAGCATTCCTTGATGTCTGTGCTGAATACTGCCTTCGATCTACACTGCGGTCAGCAGGGCTCACAATTCAGATCGAGTCGCGATTGCAGATGATGCAGACCAATAGGCAAGAGACATTGCATCATCGCTGGCTGCGCACATGCTGAGCGCCACACCTACCACTAACTCTATGAAGCTCAAGTCAACGCCACGTGGCTGTGGACTCTTCCTGACCACTGCCTCCGGCCTACACTGTGGTCAGCATGGCTCACAATTCAGATCGAGACGCGATTGCAGATGACGCAGTCCAGTAGGCAACAGACATTGCATGATCGCTGGCTGCGCACACGGTGAGCGCCACACCTACCACTAACTGTATGCAGCTCAAGTCAATGCCACGTGGCTCTGGGCTCTTCCTGACCACTGCCTCCGGCCTACACTGTGGTCAGCAGGGCTCACAATTCACATCGAGTCGCGATTGCAGATGACTCAGTCCAGTAGGCAACATACATTGCTCCCAGTGCGGCTCGCCCGCACCACGCATCATCGCTGGCTGCGCACACCCTGAATGCTTCTGATGCCCCTATCTCAGTACAGCACAACTCATGAACCCTTTATGATACAATGTTTTGCGTATAATTTCACATCTGCTGCCCCTACCTCAGTGTACCACAAGTCCTGGACCCTTTACGATATAATTTGTGTGTATTATTTCACATCTGTTGCCCCTACCTTAGTGCAGCAAAAATCATTGACCCTTTATGATTGAATTTGTGTGTCTGATCAAATGATTACTGTTGTACTTGTTGCCAGCACAACCATTCCCAGACGGCTGGCTTACACTCACCCCACACGCATCCAGCACAGACGTCACTGGACATGTGACCCTGGTAATAAAAATGAGTCGAGCGCACGTGCCCGTACCCAGTTCCACTATCTATCTGTGTCCGTGCGTTCATTATGTGTGCAAGATGCCGCCCCTGGGCCCTACCACATTACATTGTGCTGTGGACAGGGTATGCAACCATGTTACCTCTGACAGTGGGGAAAACTTCGGTTATGTAACTTTCTCTCGGTCATTGTACAAGTACGTACGTAGAGACTTGATCATTAGAGTACTGCAAGGAGAGTGTATAGTGAATTTATAAGTACATATGTTGGCGCAGCCTAACCCCGAACACAAGCTTGGCTCTAATTGGTTGCCCTCCATGTGCCAAAAACTGAAACTTGAACTTTGCATGGCCCTGTATTGCTACAGCTGCAACACTCCACTGAATGTGCAATAAACATTCATATCCACACAGATGTGTCATGTCCACCATCTTTCATGTGCGGAACTATGGATGAATGTAGGGTCAGTGATTCCCCGTACCTTCCATGTTGGCCATGTTGTGGGACTTGGCTCACAGAGTGACACATTGGCGCTTGCGACCCGGGTGACGTCAGCACTACAACAGGGACACCCGCATCAATTGATTCCTCATAGAGCCCAGGACGGAGCCACGCCCATAGCTCCAGAGTCATTCTTCACAGCCTCACGCAGGACTGGCATACGCCAGGCCAGCCCACTCCGCTTACGCTTACAGGGAAGGACAACAACGCTACATGGCCCAGATTTTCATTGCAGTGATCTGCTGGTCACACCCTAGTTGTCAGTACGCCACAGCCACTCCCTCACGGCTAGTATACACCCAAACCACACCCATCCAGCACAGGCGTCACAGGACACGTGACCCTGCCAATAAAAAAGACCGTGCGCACGTGCTCGACGCCATTTCAGAGTTGCTCGCACCGGATGCACTGCGGCCGGCACAGGCACACCGGCACGGGACGGTGACTATCGGTCCACTGAGGTATGGGTACCGTAACTGCTGAGCGGGTGTACAGCCTGCGGTGATGGCCCGTCCCGGCGGTCTGGACAGCTCAGGTTTTGTGTGCCCTGCTGGACCGCAGTGTAGGCCTGAGCCATCAGACAGCGCAGGCCTACCGGCACGTGGCATCGCCTCGCTGGTCACAGAGTTATTGGCACCGCAAGGGCTGAGCGGGTGTGCAGCCTGCGATGAAAAGCCCGGTGCATTGGTATGTCCTCTGCCATGGCAAAATCAAGACCCAGCACCAAATGTGAGACCTAGTGGCCTGCGGAGCGGGGCTGCATGATATGCAGGGTGCCGTGTCCATGGGCCCCGGGCTTGGGGCTTGCAGTGGCACGTGGTAGGCCCTCTTTTCTACATGCAGGTTGCGAAAGGTGAGCAGAGAGGCTTGTTAGTGCAGTGGCGGGCAGTGACCTCCGGGCAGTGGGAGTGGATGGGGTGCAGCAGCCTGGGTGCGCAGCGGTGGACAGTCACCTCCGGGCAGTGGGAGTGGATGGGGTGCAGCAGCCTGGGTGCGCAGCAGCGGGCAGACACCTCTGGGCAGTGGAAGTGGATGGGGTGCAGCAGCCTGGGTGCACAGCGGCGAGCAGACACCTCTGGGCAGTGGAAGTGGATGGGGTGCAGCAGCCTGGATGCACAAAGGCAGGACAGAGAATTAGGCGCGTGCAGTTGTATGTACTCTGCCATTACTGATTCCATCCTACGTTTCAGATGAGTAAGCTTGAGGGCTTCACTATATTCCAGCACGTGGTTGGAGACACACCGGGGACGGAAAGGTGAGCTGTGAGGGTTTTGTCCACAGTGTGGGCACTCACTGTCCCTCTCCATCTCTTCCTTTCTCTCCCTCACACTCTTTCTCTCTCTCTTCCTCTCTCTCACACTGTTTTTTTCTTTCTCTCTCTCTACCTCTCTCTCTCTTTCTCTCTCTCTCACTCTTCCTCTGTTTCTCTCTTCCTCTTTCTCCACTGTTTCTCTCTTTCTCTCTCTCTTCCTCTCTCTCACTGTTTCTATCTCACTTCCTCTCTCTCTCACTCTTTCTCTCTGTCTACCTCTCACTGTTTCTTTCTTTTTCTCTCTCTTCCTCTCTGTCACTCTTTCTCTCTCTCTCTCCTTTGATGGATGCATGACGCACAATGTTATCTTGCTTTTTGTCTAGCAGGCTGTGATTCACATATTGATGACCCCCCCCCGACACGGACCTCCCACCACGAGGCGATGACTTCAGTTCCACTGAGTTAGTGCCACCAGAGCTGAGCGCGTGTGCAGCCTGCGATGATGCGTGGCCATCCTGCAATCAAAACACACTTTGAATTGTGAGTTCGGCTTGACCGCGTGTACGCAACGCCTGAGGAGGTTGCTTTGGCACGTGGTGGACCCTCTTATACACACGCGGGTGGCGGAAGGTGAGCAGAGAGGCTTGTTTCCGCAGCAGCGAGCAGTCACCTCTGGGCGGTGGGAGTGGATAGTGTGCAGCACCCTGCGTGCACAAGAGCGGGCAGACACCTCCGACCAGTGGGAGTGGATGGGGTGCAGCAGCCTGGGTGCACAGGAGCGGGCAGACACCTCTAGGCAGTGGGAGTGGATGGGATGCAGCAGTCTGGGTGTGCAGGAACGGGCAGTCACCTCCGGGCAGTGGGACTGGATGGGGTGCACCAGCCTGGGTGCACAGCAGCGGGCAGACACCTCTGGGCAGTGGGAGTGGATGGGGTACAGCAGCCTGGGTGCGCAGAGGCAGGCAGACATCTCTGGGCGGCGGGAGTCGATGGGGTGTAGCAGCCTGCGTGCGCAGGGGCAAAACAGAGAATTAGGCGTGTGCAGTTGTATGTACTCTGCCATTACTGATTCTATACTATGTTTCAGATGACTAAACTTCAAGACTGTACTATGTCCAGGCACGTGGTTGGAGACACACCGGTGGCAGAAAGGTGAGCTATTAGGATTTTCTCCACAGTGTCAACACTCACTCTCCCTCTCCATCTCTTCCTTTCTGTCACTCACACTCTTTCTCTCTCTCTCACTTTCTATCTCTTCCTTTCTCTCTCTCACACTCTTTCTCTCTTTCTATGTCTTTTCCTCTCTCTCATTCTTTCTTTCTCTCTCTCTTCCTCTCTGTCTCACTCTTTCTCTCTCTCACACTGTTTCTCTCTTTCTCTCTCTCTTCCTTGTATCTCACTCTTTCTCTCTTTCTCTCTCTCTTCCTCTCTCTCTCACTCTTTCTCTCTTTCCCTGTCTTCCTCTCTCTCTCTCACTCTTTCTTTCTCTGTCTCTTCCTCTCTCTCACTCTTTCTCTCTCTCCTTTCATGGACGCATGACGCACAATCTTATCTTTCTTTTGTCTTGCAGGCTGTGATTCACAAATTGTCGAGGGATGACACGCCATACCTGTACCTACTTTTATTTTGTTGTTTTGTTTCAATAAAATGTTATATATGTAAATCCATAGATGACTGAGATTCTTATTTGTCCAACCTCACATGCATCTTCTTTACTATAATTGTGCGACATCAGCAAATTTGTTACGTTCCAGATTTCCTAAGGTTGCTGTCACATTTGTTTGTGTGGGGGGGGAAGTGAGGGGGGATGGCGGACAAGGGGCTGGTGGCAGGGGGTGTCGGAGCAGTGTTGGGTGTCCGAGCTGCATGATTGTTGGCTCCATTGCATCTGTTGCCATTCACTTTGAAAGTTAAAAATATCGTCTCAAATACTTAACCACTACTACAAAACACATAACACACCTTCTTAATTTCTAATTTACCTTCGTAGTTGGTATGTAGATTTCAAATGTCACAAACGCATGCAATTCTTTTCTTGTCACACAGTACATCAAATAAACCGCTTTCATCAAGAATGGAACCAGTAATGGCAGAATTTCCCTGTTGCTCCACACATAAATACATATAAAGAACAAATCAAAATAGTTCCTTATTTTTTTTAGATTGCAAAACCTCTCTTTATTGGTTATTTTTGAACTTTCCTTATAAACAGTTTTTTTAAGGACACATACAGGTGAAAAGTTCAACATATTGTATCACCACTTTTTAGAACATTCTACGACACGTGCAGGTTAAAAGTTCATCATTTTTTTAAACCTACCGATATTTCTTTTTGCAACATTTTTTTCAACATTTAACGGCACGTGGAGGTCAAAAGTTCACCATTCTTTCAAGTTTGAACTGCACCTTCCAAATACAATTAGCAGGTGTGGTTGAGCTGAGCAAATTTCATCCTATAATATGTACTCCACGTATAAACTGCTTTTTTATTAACCAATCACAAAGATGCTTTTCATCAAAACTAATATACACCCTACTTTTTAGGACACAATACATTTCATCTCCCAATCGGTTAACGTTTTGTATGTAAAAAAAAGTAGTTCCCCATGTTTAAACATATCTCTTATTCTAGGAACAGACTGCATGAGCTACAGACATTTATCCATATGTTGTAGCCATACCTTCAAAATGCTAGTGTGGATTGTAGGACATAGCTATGTTTTCTGGTGCAAGAGGTATGCAGAACAGAGACGTATTGAGTTAGACCTAGGTTTACAAAATGTGCACATTAAATGGTTTGCACAGAGAGAATTGAAGTGGCACCAATTGCTCCCTTTGGTTAAAACCTGTTTGCATCTCCAACACCCTGATCTCATGATTGTGCACTGTGGTGGTAACGACCTAGGCACATTGACTGGGGTAGGTTTGGAAATGCTTATGAAAGACACCTTTGGACAATTGATGTTACTTTTGCCTCAAACTGTCTTTGTATATTCCAATATATGCCAAAGACAGAAGTGGAAATGGTCAAACCAATTTTGTCATCAGATTGAAAAATCTAGGAAGAATGTCAACAAAGCTGTGTCTGCATACCTCAGAGACCATAGAATGGGGTCGATTTACAACAACAACATACGTTTTGATATTGCTGATATCTACAGAAGTGATGGAGTACACTTCACAGATAAGGGAAACGAGTTTTCCTGATTAACTTGAAGCTGTGCATTCGCACTTACATGTAGCTCCAACTAATAAACACAAGGGCTCTTTTTAGAGCCGCCTTATATTCCCAATTTCGGCTCGCAGAGTGTCACCTGCGGGCCATTGGGCAGGCTCGCAGAGGAAGAGCTGCGGCCCGTGGGCTCAGCTCGCAGAGGGAGACCTACGAGCCGTTGGCTCACAAAAGCACAGCACCGTACTGGCTCGCAGAGGGAGAGCTGTGGTCGGACTCGCAGAGGGAGACCAACGGGCCAACAGGCCTGCTAGCACCACACACAGCTATCAGTTAACAGGCTGGCTCGCAGAGATACAGCTGTGAGCCCTTCGAGCTGCAACCCGACGGGCTAACTCGCAGAGGGAGACCAACGGGCCAACAGGCCTGCTAGCAGACACACAGCTATCAGTTAACGGGCTGGCTCGCAGAGATACAGCTGCGAGCCCTTCGAGCTGCAACCCGACGGGCTAACTAGCAGAGGGAGAATAACGGGCCGACGGGCCTCCTAGCACAGACAGAGCTACGAGCTAATGAGGTGGCTCACAGAGGTAGAGCTGCGGGCCCGACGGACTGCCTTCTAAAGACATAGCCGCGAGCTGATGATGTGGGGAGAGGGAGCGTAAAAGGAGTATCTCGCACAGACAGACCTGCGGGATATTTTCAGCATTGCCTCGCAGAGGTAGAATTACGGATGCAATGCCTTTTAGAGGGAGAGATGCGAGCTGACGGACTGAGTCACAAAATGGCTCACAGCTCGCAGTCGCAGAGCTGCGAGCCGACGGACTGGCTTCTAAAGGCATAGCCGCGAGCTGGTGATGTGGGGAGAGGGACCGTGAAAGGGGTATCTCGCAAAGACAGAGCTGCAGTATATTTTTAGTGTTGCCTCGCAGAGGTAGAACTACGGACCTGATGCCTTGCCGAGGGAGAGTTGTGAGCTGACGGACTGAATCACAAAATGGCTGCCAACACTTTCTAGTTTCAACAGTATGCAGCCAATGAGCCGCAAGCTCGTGCTTGTAACGCTTCAGCCAATCAGATGTCAGAATTCTTAAATATCGATATCTGGAAAATGTGATATTTCTCTAAAACTACTGAATGGATTTACCCGATTTAAACAAAAGCTTGCTTTCTGGACCAAGACCTTTCTCTGTGCCAAATTTGGTGTAATTCCGTTCAGCTTTGACCTGTAGCCTTGTCTAAAGTTTCCTATGGAAATTGCATGGAGAAAACACGTTTTGGGACCCCCCTTTTTCTTAGCCCCCTTGACAAATCCCCCAAACTTTTAGGATAGGAGCTGACCTGAAAAGAGGAACTTTTTGGAAAATTTCGTAAAGATTCGTCAAACGACGCCAAAGTTATAAGCACATCAAAAAATGCTTTCCCTATGGAAACGTGGTCCTAACTATAACTACCTACTGGCGACCGCCAGTAGGTAATATATATATATATATATATATATATATATATATATATATATATATATATATATATTATATATATATATATATTATATATATATATATTATATATATATATATATATATATAATATTTCCAAAGTGTTGTCCAACAATTATAGACGCACTCAGCAAGGGATGTTTCATCAGGAACTTTACTTTCAAACCGGCATTTCATTCTAAGCATTTTTCATGGCCTGACGTGTTTCAGACCTCCTGCTCTTCCATCAAAGTCTTGCTAACAGTCCACAGAAGCAGTAACACATCCTCTTCTCCCCCCTGCATGCTTGTAAGTAATTGCCCTCAGGTGGGCCTCCCAAGTGAGTTCCAGTGCTTGTGCATGCTGGGAGTTGTGGTATGTGTGGTGCACCATTTTTTCCCTCCAGTGGGATCTGTGTTCTTGTTGCAACTTTATTTAAAACATTTTCCTTGCCCTCCAGTGGGCCTCAGAATGTCAATTCGGTTTGCATTTAAAAAGATCCCTTGTGTTGCTCCCAGGCTTAGAAATGTTCATAGCCCCCAGCCCCAAATACCTTTTTCTTGGTGGTGCAGTCTTCCACAGCAGAAATGTAAAGATTTCTCAGATATACAACTGTGGCCGCGAAGGATCCACGAACCCTCCCAATCTAGTGCCTGAGATCTGATTGGCTGCCAACACAGCCACCTCCCTGGGGCTTATTTTTATTTAAAAGGCATGTGGGGGGCTCCTGCCCACCCCCACGCTGCCCGGGGCTTTAATGATAAAGTGCAGGAGGCCACACGGCCCCCCCGCAGCCCCAGGGACCACCACCTCCCCAGGGCTATCTATAAAATTGAAGTGTGGGACGTGCTCGAGCCCCCCCACACTGACCCGGGGACCACCACCTCCCCGGGGCATATATTATTTAAATGCGGGGGTTTGTTGCAGACCCCCTGACCTGGGGACCACCACCTCCCAGGGGCCACACACATGTTGGAGGGGGGACCACACAGCCCCCCTTGTAGAGCCCTCCTTGGCCCTGAGGACTGCCATCCCCCAGGGCCGGCTCCAGCAATGTCCTGGGGTGCCCACCCCCGGGACATTGCAGTTTGCTATGGCATGCTTCTGCCATGCCTTAGCAAACTTCTGCTTTGCTTCATGGAAGCGAGAGCAGGAAAATTGCTTTCGCTTCCATGAAGCAAAGCAGAATTGCTTTGGGGCAAAGGGAGCTGCATGTTTGCAGCTCCCTTTGTCCAAAAGCTGTGCCGGCTCCCACAGGAGGTAGGTAGCCGGCAGTGACCGCGGGGTCATTGGGGCTACCCCCGCAGTCCCCAATGAGAGGCCAAGCCCCGGGAGATGGGGTCCCTGGGGCCCAAAATGGCCCCTATCCATTTAAAAATAAATAAATAAAGGATTGGCCATGCCCCAGGGGATGGGGTCCCCGGGGCTATATCGGCCTCAGGAGGTGGTCCCCAGGGCCAAAACTGGCCCAGGGAAGGGGGGCCATGTGGCCCCCTTCCTTACATAAAGTTTCAAAAAATTAAACAAAGGCCTAGCCCCGGGGGATTGGGGTCCCCGGGCCGTAATCAGCCTCAGGAGGGGGGTCGTGTGCCCCCTACCTTTCCATTATATATTTTTTCGAATGGCTCAGGCCCCGGGGGATGGGGTCCCCGGGGCCCAAAAGGGTAAAGGGAAAGGGGACCACACAGCCCACCTTCAGAAGAAAAAAAAACGGCAACTCGCCGGAGGCCCCGCCCCCTCCCTGCATGTCTCTGCAAATGCACCTCCTGGCACGCTCTGGGTTGGGGGATGAAGTACCCTTCTCTGGTAAAGGTCCTTAGGGGCCAACTAGCCCACCAGGTACATCCAGTAAGCCCTACACTGTGGGAGTGCTGAGAGGTGGTCCGAGGCCACACCCCTTTTTACAACACTCTGCAAAGGCACCTCTTGACACACTGCTGGTGGGGCGATGAGGTCCCCTTGTATCCTGAGAACTTCAGGACTAAAGTGGACTTCAACTCCCAAGCAGCAGTGTGCCAGGAGGCGCGTTTGCAGAGTGGTATAAAAATGGGGAGTGGCCGCTGACCACCTCTCTGCAATCGAGCTGTGTGAGGGCTTACTGGAGGTAACAGGAGGGCTAGTTGGCCCCCATGGACCCTCAAGAGGCAAAGGGACTTCATCTCCCAACCCTGAGCATGCCAGTAGGCACGTTTGCAGAGTGATCGAGAAAGGGGGCATGGCCTGTGACCACTCTCAGCAATCCCACTGTGTGGGGCTTACTGGAGGTAACAGGTAGTCTAGTTGGGCCCTAAGGACCCTGAGCAGTGAAAGGGACTTCATTCCTCAACCAAGAGCGCAGCAGGAAGCGCGTTTGCAGAGTGGTGTGCAAAGGGGGTGTGGCCTGCTATCAGAATTTAGCAATCCTGCTGCATGAGACTTACTGGAGGTAATAGGAGGGGTAAATGGCCCCAAAGGATTTCCTTGAGGGCCAACTACCCCATCTGCTACCTCCAGTAAGTCCCACACAGTGGGATTGCTAAGAGGTCTCTGGTGGCCATGCCACTCCTTTGTCCACCACTCTGCAAACGCACCTCCTGGCACACTACTGGTTGGGGGATGAAGTTCACTTTGGGGGCCAAGAAGCCCTTCTGGTGCCTCCTGCAAGTCCTACGCAGCGGAATTCCTGAGTGCTGGTCGGAAGCCCAGCCCCCTTTCTCCACCACTCTGCAAACGCGACTACCAGCTAAAGAAGCATTTGCAATGCAATAGATCTCGCATTTGCCAGAGTTTGAGCTCTTGGCGTTGTAAATGTAAACGTTTTTTACTAATGTTTTTTGGAGTGAAGTGGATGTACGTTGTGTGTAGTGTAATTATGTGGTATATTGTGCAGTGAAAATATGTGGATAGAAAGGCTGTGGTATTTAGTGTGTAGGAAATATGTAGAGTGGGATTATGTGTTATGGAGAGTAATTATGTGGTATGGTAGTCTGTGTTGTGGAGTGGTAACCTCAGGTTTAGTCTTACTCCTTTCCATAGAGGGTAAACTATAAACTCATTGAGACACAAAAAAAAGAAGGAACCACTGAGGAACACTTCTGGACCTAGTCAGATGTATGAGTAGGGCCACTGGAATTATGCGACTGTTCGCACGCACCGATTTAGGCATAGTTATACATTTTCCGCATTTGCCACATAATCCATCATCTGCAGATTTGAACAAAAAAAACATCTTTTTAGCTCAAACATTACCAAAAATGCAGCGACAAGTGTTACAGCGTGGTGGAAGGCCCTTTGCAAAGATAGAATGGTCACCTGTTACTTATTGCTAAATGTGGGCGTTAAATTGGTATTAATGGTGCGCAAACCACTCTTGCTTCTTTCTGCGCCACTCTTGCCTCTTTCTGCATTTCTCTTGCTTCTTTCTGCAACTTTCTTCTTTTTTCTGCACTTCTCTTGCCTCTGTTTGCACATATCTTCCACTTTCTGCACCCTTCTTGCTTCTTTCTGCACCTCTTTAGCCTATTACTTCTGCACCTCTCTTGCCTATTTCTGCACATCTGTTGTTTCTTTCTGCACTTCTCTTGCCTCTTTCTGTACCCTCTTCCCTCTTTCTGCACCTCTCTTGCCTCTTTCTGCACTTCTCTTGCTTCTTTCTGCACCTCGCTTGCTTCTTTCTGCACGTCCCTTGCTTCTTTCTGTACCTCTCTTGCTTCTTTCTGTACCCCTCTTACCTCTTTCAGCACCTCTGCTGTTTCTTTCTGCACTTCTCTTTCTTCTTTCTGCATCTCTCATGCTTCTTTCTGCACCTCTCTTCCCTCTTTCTGCATCCCTCTTTCCTCTTTCTGTACCTCTATTGCCTGTTTCTGCACCTCTCTTGCCTCTTTCTGCTCTTCTTTTGCCTCTTTCTGCATTTCTGTTGCTTCTTTCTGCATTTCTCTTGCCTTTTTCTGCATCCTTCTTGCCTCTTTCTGTACCTCTGTTGCTTCTCTCTGCAGTTCTCTTTCCTCTTTCTGCACCTCTATTGCCTGTTTCTGCACCTCTCTCGCCTCTTTCTGCACTTCTCTTGCCTCTTTCTGCACCTCTGTTGCTTATTTCTGCACTTCTCTTGCCTCTTTCTGCACCCCTCTTGCCTCTTTCTGCACCTCTGTTTTTTTCTTTCTGCACTTCTCTTGCTTCTTCCTGCACCTCTCTTGCTTCATTCTGCACCCATTGTGTCTCTTTATGCACCCCTGATCCCTCTTTCTGCACTTCTCTTCCCTTTTTCTGCACCCTTGTTCCCTCTTTGTGAACCTCTCTTGCATGTTTCTGCACCTCTCTTGCCTCTTTCTGCACTTCTCCTGCCTCTTTCTACACCCCTCTTGCCTCTTTCTGCACCTCTGTTGGTTCTTCCTGCACTTCTCTTGCTTCTCTCTGCACCTCTCTTGCTTCTTCCTGCACCCCTCTTGCCTCTTTCTGCACCCCACTTCCCTCTTTCTGTACCTCTCTTGCCTCTTTCTGCACCCGTGTTCCCTCTTTCTGCAGCTCTCTTGCCTGTTTCTGCGCCTCTCTTGCCTCTTTCTGCACTTCTCTTGCCTCTTTCTGCACCTCTGTTGCTTCTTTCTGCACTTCTCTTGCCTCTTTCTGCACCCCTCTTGCCTCTTTGTATACCTCTGTTGCCTCTTTCTGTACTTCTCTTGCTTCTTTCTGTACCTTTCTTGCTTCTTTCTGCACCCCTCTTGCCTCTTTCTGCACCTCTCTTCCCTCTTTCTGCACCCTTCTTCCTGCACCTCTCTTGCCTCTTTCTGCCCCTCTCTTACCTCTTTCTGCACTTCTTTTGCCTCTTTCTGCAACTCTGTTGCTTCTTTATGCTCTTGTCTTGCCTCTTTCTGCACCTCTCTTGCCTCTTTCAGCACCTTTCTTCTTCTTTCTGTGCCTTTGTTCCTCTTTCTGCACCTCTTGCCTCTTTCTGCACCACTTTTCCCTCTTTCTACACCTCACTTGCCTCTTTTTGCACTTCTCTTGCTTCTTTCTGCACTTCTCTTGCTTCTTTCTGTACCTTTCTTCCTCTTTCTGTACCTTTCTTCCTCTTTCTGCAGTTCTCTTGCCTCTTTCTGTACCTCACTTGCTTCTTTTGGCACTTCTCTTGCCTCTTCTGCACCTATCCTGCCTCTTTCTGCACCTCTCCTGCTTCTTTCTGCACCTCTCTTGCCTCTTTCTGCACCTAACTTGCTTCCTTCGGCACTTGTCTTCTCTCTTTCTTCACCCCTCTTGCCTCTTTCTGCACCTCTGTTGCTTCTTTCTGCACTTCTCTTGCCTCTTTCTGCACCCCTCTTGCCTCTTTCTACACCTCTGTTGCTTCTTTCTGCACTTCTCTTGCTTCTTTCTGCACCTCTCTTGCCTCTTTCTGTACCTTTCTTGCTTCCTTCGGTACTTGTCTTCTCTCTTTCTTCACCCCTCTTGCCTCTTTCTGCACCTCTCTTCCATCTTTCTGTACTTCTCTTGCCTCTTTCTGCACTTCTCTTGCCTCTTTCTGCACATTTCTTACTCTTTCTACACCTCTCTTGTTTTTTTCTGCACTTCTCTTGCCTCTGTCTGTACTCAAATGGGAAGTGCAAGCTGTCAAGTTTAAAGGTCTGCATGCTCTCGTGACTGAGGTATAACTCTATTTGTACATGTATTCTCATATAAGTTATGCATCTGAAGATGTTAGCTTAAAAAACTGGTAGCTTCTCCTATAAGTGGTCAAATCATCTCAGTTCTGCTCTGTCATGCGGTTGCACAGGCAGACATGTCTTACATATATAGGTGTTATAGAGCCCTTCAAATATTGAATACCCATGTGCCCTGTATTATGAGCAGAAAGAAATACATACACCTTCTTGTACACAAATTTACAGAGTATGCTGTTTGAAACACAGGTAATGTAACATGGCACCAGGTAAAAGCACAGGCACACGCATGCATACCTGGACAAACTTGGTGAGTCTTAGAACAGTAATATGGTAAGTATTGCTGTTTTACATTTGGTATGCCTAACATTCTGAGCAGTCGATGAATAGTGAACCTTCAAGAGAAACGTGAGGTTTAAGACATCTTGGGAGAAGGATTAATGATTAGGCTACTTTGTATGAGTCTGTGGAAAGGTACATTCAAAGTAGGTCTCATTCTGCACCTCTGTTGCTTCTCTCTGCACTTCTCTTGCTTCTTTCTGCACCTTTCTTCCTCTTTCTGCACCTTTCTTGCCTCTTTCTGCACTTCTCTTGCTTCTTTCTCTGCCTTTCTTCCTCTTTCTACACATGTCCTACCTATGTAGGCATAGTTAGAAATTAGCATTTAAAAAAACTTTGAATTCACTGAAAAAACCACAGGTTTCAGGGACGATATAGTTAGTAATTAGCATTTAAAAAACCTTAGAAATTCACTGAAAAAACCACTGGTTTCAGAGACGTTATAGTTAGGAATTAGCATTTAAAAAACCTTAGATATTCACAAAAAAAACCACAGGTTTCAGGGACGTTGTAGTTAGGCTGACATTTCACTCGTAAAAAAACAGAGAAATTCAGCCGTTATAGTTAGCTGAGCTAACTATAACTCGTGCCCCCACAATGCACTGCTGATGACGTCACATATTACATCACTCATGACATGGTCAGTGACATCACTGATGACATCTCAAATGACATCACTGATGACATCATCCACTTAATATCTGATTCACCTCCTCACCTCCTCAAACCCTAATATAACCTTTCATACACCCACTCTAAAATACAGACTACCATTCTCGAAACCATAGACACACCAATACCAGTCAGTACATACCCACTCACTGATTCATAGGTCTACACACACATCCACTCACTCACTCACTCACCCATACAGTCACTCATACATGCAGTCACTCATGAATGCAGCCACTGATATATGCACTCATACACCCATACAGACACTCACACACCACCACTCACCCATAGAGTTACTCACACACCTAGTCAGTAACCCAAAGAGTCAATCACACTGCCATTTACTCACCTATACAGTTATACACACACCACCTCACTTATTCATACATAGACTAACACATACTTACTCTCTTATACAGTCACTGACACAAGCACACACTCATCCATACAGCCACTCTCACAAACACTCACTCTCACATACAGTCACTTATATACTCCAACACATATACTTCCTTTCACATATGTAGTTACTCACACATAGACCACTGAGCCATCCATATACTCACCAACACAGCCATACGCACACTCACTCACCCATACAGCCCCTCGCAGGTACACTCATGAACCAATATACCCAGTGAATCACCCACTCACACATCCATGCAGGGAGTCCACACCCCCCCACCCATCCACAGAGACAGGCAGGCTCCCATACAGGTACTCAGACAACCAATCATTAACCCAAATAGCCACTCATGCAGCTACTCACCAGCCCATGCAGCCACTTACACACCAACTGACAGACTGATACATTCACATAGAATAGTCACTCACCCATACATTCACTAAGACATGTTTAATCACTCACTCATACTGTCAGTCACACACCCACTAAATCAATCATAACAACACAGCAGCTTAGGATTTAGCATGCACTAGCATACCAAGGCCCATTGAGGGCTTGTTATTTTGCCAGCAGTGATTAATAGCGCTTACCATCTGTGGAATTATTATGGACACTACAAATCCCAGACTACTCCGTTTGAGAAGTGACGGAGCGGCCCATCCAGGGCGTACTATTTAGTATTTAAATATGGGGTGGTGTCCCACACTTTTTCGAACTGCCAAAGCCTCTGGGGAGGAGTTGAGATACTCCAGAAATGCGTCAGGCATTAACGGCGGTCGAGCTGCTCATGGAATCGGTATGCTGGATGTGCGCATACCTTCTAAACTTGTGGCTGCTGTCCGAGTGCTCCTTGTACGTTGGGTACTCTTGGAGCTTTGATATTAAACGCGGCTACCCTGCCGCGGAGGAGCACCACCCCAAGATTCAAGGGGGCCACATGGTTTGGTATTCACCGAGCCATAAGAGTGGGACAGCAGCTTAGGATTTAGCGCGCACTACCATACCGAGGCCCATTGAGGGCTTGTTATTTTGCCAGCAGTGATTAATAGTGCTTACCATCTGTGGAATTATTATGGACACTACAAATCCCAGACTACTCCGTTTGAGATGTGACGTGGCGGCCCATCCAGGGCGTTCTATTTAGTATTTAAATAAGGGGTGGTGTCCCGCGCTTTTTCGAACTGCCGAAGCCTCTGAGGAGGAGTTGAGATACTCCAGAAACGCGTCAGGCATTAACGGCAGTCGAGCTGCTCATGGAATCGGTATGCTGGATGTGCGCATACCTTCTAAACTTGTGGCTGCTGTCCGAGTGCTCCTTGTACGTTCGGTACTCTTGGAGCTTTGATATTAAATGTGGCTACCCTGCCGCGGAGGAGCACCACCCCGAGATTCAAGGGGGCCACGTGGTTTGGTATTCACCGAGCCATAAGAGTGGGACAGCAGCTTAGGATTTAGCACGCACTAGCATACCGAGGCCCATTGAGGGCTTGTTATTTTGCCAGCAGTGATTAATAGCGCTTACCATCTGTGGAACTATTATGGACACTACAAATCCCAGACTACTCCATTTGAGACGTGACGGAGCGGCCCATCCACGGCGTACTATTTAGCATTTAAATACGGGGTGGTGTCCCGTGCTTTTTCGAACTGCCGAAGCCTCTGAGGAGGAGTTAAGATACTCCAGAAACGTGTCAGGCATTAACGGCGGTCAAGCTGCTCATGGAATCGGTATGCTGGATGTGCGCATACCTTCTAAACTTGTGGCTGCTGTCCGAGTGCTCCTTGTACGCTGGGTACTCTTGGAGCTTTGATATTAAACGCGGCTACCCTGCCCCGGAGGAGCACCACCCCGAGATTCAAGAGGGCCACGTGGTTTGGTATTCACCGAGCCATAAGTGTGGAACAGCAGCTTAGGATTTAGCGCGCACTAGCATACCGAGGCCCATTGAGGGCTTGTTATTTTGCCAGTAGTGATTAATAGCGCTTACCATCTGTGGAATTATTATGGACACTACAAATCCCAGACTACTCCGTTTGAGACGTGACGGAGTGGCCCATCCAGGGCGTACTATTTAGTATTTAAATACGAGGTGGTGACCCGCACTTTTTCGAACTGCCAAAGCCTCTGAGGAGGAGTTGAGATACTCCAGAAACGCGTCAGGCATTAACGGCGGTCGAGTTGCTCATGGAATCGGTATGCTGGATGTGCGCATACCTTCTAAACTTGTGGCTGCTGTCCGAGTGCTACTTGTACTTTGGGTACTCTTGGAGCTTTGATATATATATATATATATATATATATATGAAACAAAAGGTTGCCCTAAGCGGTGAGGTGCACTCGCTGGCGGCAAACAGCTGACAGTCACAAGAAAACTATCGGCACATCAACACCCCTCCGTGTAAAATTGCAGACGCGTTTCGGGCTTGGAACGCCCTTCATCATAGGCAGACATCACAGAGAATGGCAAACAGTTAGCTCCAAGAACATCCCCTTTATTATACATGCGATAGACATCAGGTGAGTATTCATCGCTAGGAATTATGGGTCTTGAAGTCCAAATATACTCCCCAAGTGGGTCGCCGCCATTCCCTATGAATAAAAACAAGTTCTTAAGGTGAGGCAAAATGACGCACTCCAAAGGCTCTCGTCTTAAAGCAGCTTCCGCTAGCTCCGCATTGCAGTCACTGTGATCAACTGCGGACCCCCTCAGATCTCGGGGTGGTGCTCCTCGTGACCTGGGCCGGCCACAAATATTTGAAATAAAAGGTTGCCCTAACCGGTGAGGTGCACTCGCTGGCGGCAAACAGCTGACAGTCACAAGAGGCTATCGGCACATCAACACCCCTCCGTGTAAAATTGCCGACGCGTTTCGGGCTTGGAACGCCCTTCATCATAGGCAGACATCACAGAGAATGGCAAGCAGTTAGCTCCAAGAACATCCCCTTTATTATACATGCGATAGACATCAGGTGAGTATTCATCGCTATGAATTATGGGTCTTGAAGTCCAAATATACTTCCCAAGTGGGTCGCCGCCATTCCCTATGAATAAAAACAAGTTCTTAAGGTGAGGCAAAATGACGCACTCCAAAGGCTCTCGTCTTAAAGCAGCTTTTGCTAGCTCCGCATTGCAGTCACTGTGATCAACTGCGGACCCCCTCAGATCTCGGGGTGGTGCTCCTCGTGACCTGGGCCGGCCACAAATATTTGAAACAAAAGGTTGCCCTAACCGGTGAGGTGCACTCGCTGGCGGCAAACAGCTGACAGTCACAAGAGGCTATCGGCACATCAACACCCCTCCGTGTAAAATTGCCAACGCGTTTCGGGCTTGGAACGCCCTTCATCATAGGCAGACATCACAGAGAATGGCAAACAGTTAGCTCCAAGAACATCCCCTTTATTATACATGCGATAGACATCAGGTGAGTATTCATCGCTAGGAATTATGGGTCTTGAAGTCCAAATATACTCCCCAAGTGGGTCGCCGCCATTCCCTATGAATAAAAACAAGTTTTTAAGGTGAGGCAAAATGACGCACTCCAAAGCCTCTCGTCTACCATAGGTTTCAGGGGCGTTATAGTTACAGTCCTGCACACATGCTGTCTTCAACACATACAAACAGTGAGTCACTCATTCATGCATCTATGCATTAAGTAATACCCCCCACCGAACCATACAGACACTCAGACACTGATACTGATACTCAAAAAACCAACTAATAACCCATATAGACACTCATGTAGCTACTCACCAACCCATGCAGCCACTTATACACAAAGTGAGAGACTGATACAGATATTTTCATATTTAAACATTACTCACTAACCCATGTATTCACTAAGATACACTTAGTCAGTTATACAATCAATTTTACAAAACAAAATCATCCATTTAGACACTTATATACCCATTTATTCTTCCATCGACCTTGAGATATACATATATAAAACATATTTAATTTTCAGAAAAACACACATTCACTGGATGATGTCATCAGTGATGTCATCAGTGATGTCATTTGAGATGTCATCAGTGATGTCATGAGTGATGTCACTGACCATGTAATGAGTGATGTAATATGTGACGTCATCAGCAGTGCATTGCGGGTGAGCGAGTTATAGTTAGCTGAACTAACTATAACGGGGGAATTTCTATGGTTTTGTACGAGTGAAATGTCCAACTAACTATAACGCCCCTGAAACCTATGGTTTTTTCAGTGAATTTCTAAGGTTTTTTAAATGCTAATTTCTAACTATAACGTGCCTGAAACCTATGGTTTTTTCAGTGAATTTCTAAGGTTTTTAAATGCTAATTTCTAACTATAACGTGCCTGAAACCTATGGTTTTTTCAGTGAATATATATATATTTATTATACTATGTATACATGTGAAAATGTCTCGGTCCCCTGTTTGCCTCGGTGGCACGGAAAAAATGGGTGGAACTGACGTCAGCACGCCGACGAGGTTCTCTTATGGCTCCGATGACGTCATACGGTGTCGCGAGCGGAGCCGTGCTATTATGACGTCCTCGTTGACGTGGGAGAGCTAGGGAAAGAATTTCCGTGGAATGCTGGTGCAGGGGATATTCACCTAAGTGTTCAGGCTAGTCCTTTGGGGGCAACTGTTTATGTTGCCACTCCAGAAACCGAAACCAGTGATCCGAGGACAGAGGCCCTGCAGATGGCACACGAGGTGGGGTGCCCAGTCGTGTGCACCGGCGGGGCAGCGAAGTGACAAGCACCACAACCCACAAAAAAGGTAACGAGGGCACTGAATAACACAGGATCTTCTCTTTGTATCTGGCAGGAACAACGAAGTTAAAATGCCCTAGTACCAAAATGTAGAATTAGTGCTACAACGGTCTTCAAGAGGACCTGCAATGCCGCTTCTGCCTCCCGTACCCTGGAGGTGGCACATGGGTCACGCGGTATGGTCATACTGCAGTGGGACGCACACTCGTTGACCTCTCATGGCACTGCTCCACACTTCAGGGAGGACACTTTCCATTAGCTATGTTTTCTGATGACATGTCGCGCCGGCCCCGTCCAACAACAGAACTCCTTTAGATCCAAACAGACTCTTCCACTCTCTCACCGGAAGTGAAACCAGGCCACGCGGACACTTTCACAATACAACAGCCGGGAATGCACTTTTCGGTAAAAAAACACATTCCTTCCTCCTAATTAATCAAATAAACGTCTCACTGAAGAACAGGGGCCAGCTTCGATCGGTAAACAGCCGTTACAACGACTTTTTACTTTGCGATACCATTACAACGCATGCATTACCACGCATGCGTTGTTCATCACGAAGTCATTACTATGCATTTTTTTAGACCGCATGGTCATTTACCACGCATTCCTTTACAACGAATTTTGTTGTAAAGGTATGAATGGTAAATGACCATGCGTTCTAAAAAACATGTAGACGATCCATGTTGTTGTAAGGAAACAGAGGCTGTTCCGTTTCCTCACAACGACGTGCACCGCCCTTCAGAGACGACGTGAAGCAGGAACCACGAGGAGAGAGGAACCACGAGGAGTGAGAGGTAAGGGGATTGGGCATGGGGTGGGGGTTTCTTTTCTAGGGTTTAGGGTAGTGCAGTGGTGTTTGGGTGGTGTAGGGGGTCATGCTGGGGGTAGTGTTTTAGGGTTTAGGGTAGTGCAGTGGTGTTTGGGTAGTGTAGGGGGTCGTGCTGGGGGTAGTGTTTTAGGGTTTAGGGTAGTGCAGTAGTGTAGGGGGTCGTGCTGGGGGTAGTGTTTTAGGCTTTAGGGTAGTGCAGTGGTGTATGGGTAGTGTAGGGGGTCGTGCTGGGTTAGTGTTTTAGGGTTTAGGGTAGTGCAGTGGTGTTTGAGTAGTGTAGGGGGTCATGCTGGTGGTAGTGTTTTAGGGTTTAGGGTAGTGCAGTGGTGTTTATGTAGTGTAGGGGGTCATGCTGGGGGTAGTGTTTTATGGTTTAGGGTAGTGCAGTGGTGTTTGGGTAGTGTAGGGGGTCGTCCTGGGGGTAGATTTAGGGTTTAGGGTAGTGCAGTGGTGTTTGGGTAGTGTAGGGAGTCGTGCTGGGGGTAGTGTTTTAGGGTTTAGGGTAGTGCAGTGGTGTTTGTGTAGTGTAGGGGGTTGTGCTGGGGGTAGTGTTTTAGGGTTTATGTTAGTGCAGTGGTGTTTGGGTAGTGTAGGGGTAGTGCTGGGGTAGTGTTTTAGGGTTTAGGGTAGTGCAGTGGTGTTTGTGTAGTGTAGGGGGTAGTGCTGGGGGTAGTGTTTTAAGGTTTAGGGTAGTGCAGTGGTGTTTGGGTAGTGTAGGGGTTCATGCTGGGGGTAGTGTTTTAGGGTTTAGGGTATGGCAGTGGTGTTTGGGTAGTGTAGGGGGTCATGCTGGGGGTCGATTTAGGGTTTAGGGTAGTGCAGTGGTGTTTGTGTTGTGAGGGGGTCATGCTGGGGGTAGTGTTTTAGGGTTTAGAGTAATGCAGTGGTGTTTGTATAGTGTAGGGGGTTTAGGGTAGTGCAGTGGTGTTTGTGTAGTGTAGGGGGTCATGCTGGGGGTTGTGTTTTAGGGTTTAGGGTAGGGCAGTGGTGTTTGTGTAGTGTAGGGGTAGTGTTTTAGGGTTTAGGGTAGTGCAGTGGTGTTTGTGTAGTGTAGGGGGTCTTGCTGTGGGTAGTGTTTTAGGGTTTAGGGTAGTGCAGTTGTGTTTGTGTAGTGTACGGGGTCATGTTTTAGGGTATAGGGTAGTGCAGTGGTGTTTGGGTAGTGTAGGGGGTCATGCTGGGGTTAGTGTTTTAGGGTTTAGGGTAGTGCAGTGGTGTTTGGGTAGTGTAGGGGTCGTGCTGGGGGTAGTGTTTTAGGGTTTAGGGTAGTGCAGTGGTGTTTGTGTAGTGTGGGAGGTCATGCTGGGGGTAGATTTAGGGTTTAGTGTAGTGCAGTGGTGTTTAGGTAGTGTAGGGAGTCGTGCTGGGGGTAGTGTTTTAGGGTTTAGGGTAGTCCAGTGGTGTTTGTGTAGTGTAGGGAGTCGTGCTGGGGGTAGTGTTTTAGGGTTTAGGGTAGTGCAGTGGTGTTTGGGTAGTGTAGGGGGTCGTGCTGGGGTAGTGTTTTAGGGTTCAGGGTAGTGCAGTGGTGTTTGTGTAGTGTAGGGGGTCATGCTGGGGGTAGTGTTTTAGGGTTTATGGTAGTGCAATGGTGTTTGTGTAGTGTAGGGGGTAGTGTTTTAGGGTTTAGGGTAGTGCAGTGGTGTTTGTGTACTGTAGGGGGTTGTGCTAGGTTCTAGTGTTTTAGGGTTTAGGGTAGTGCAGTGGTATTTGTCTAGTGTAGGGGGTAGATTTAGGGTTTATGGTAGTGCAGTGGTGTTTGGGTAGTGTAGGGGGTCGTGCTGGGGGTAGTGTTTTTGAGTTTAGGGTAGTGCAGTTGTGTTTGGGTAGTGAAGGGGGTCGTGCTGGGGGTAGTGTTTTAGGGTTTAGGGTAGTGCAGTGGTGTTTGGGTAGTGTAGGGGTCAACCAACATGAATTTGTCCTTGTGTGATGTAACCAATGCTCATGTAAAGCACTCCAATACCTGACCAGTCTGCACTATATAAAACTGCAAAAAAACAAAAAATAAAAAGTGTTTTGCACACTTCTGTCATTGGGCTATACGTGGGCTACCTCTGGGTGATATTTGTGCTACATTTGGGCTCTTTTTTCTCTGGTGGCCATCTTGGGAGACTTATTTGTTATGAAGTTTCCTAATTTCCTCATTTACTACAGTCTCCTCAGTAGGAAATGCTTTCAGTTTTTACTTTGATTCCATCAAGAAGGCATTCAGATGTGTCACACATTTGCCATAAATTCAGAATGTTAGCACTCTAGTTGTTCATTAGATCACTGTAGTAAAGCTACTGCTCACCAAGGAGTTAACTGGAAGTCTACTGCTGGTATTGAAAGTGATTGTTTCAGTCTGCATGTCAGAATTTTCTAATGAAATAGAAGAGGATTTGAGATCTCACTTAAAACATGCCCTAAATTTTCTTTTTGCAGCACTAACCATAATTTCTATGGCAAAATGAACCCCCTCATTTTGTTCCTTTTTAAATTAAATATTTTAAGTGTTACCAGTTTATTCCAATCAAGATGGCTTCAGGTGTGCCATACTTTTGTCATAAGTAAGGCTGTTAGCACGCTAGTTGTTCTTTAGAACACTCTGGGAAGCTGCAGTAGAACACAAAGGCATCAACTGACAGGCTGCTCCTGTTGAAATATAACAGGAAGATATTTAAGATCTCACTTAAAACATGTCCTAATTTTTCTTTCTACAGCACTAACCATAATTTCTATGGCAAAATGAACCCCTAATTTTGTTCCTTTTTAAATTAAATGTTTTAAGTGTTACCAGTTTATTCCAATCAAGATGGCTTCAGGTGTGCCATACTTTTGTCATAAGTAAGACTGTTACCGCTCTAGTTGTTCTTTAGAACAGTCTGGGAAGCTGCAGTAGAACACAAAGGCATCAACTGACAGGCTGCTCCTGTTGAAATATAACAGGAAGATATTTGAGATCACACTTGAAACATGTCCTAATTTTTCTTTCTACAGCACTAACCATAATTTCTATGACAAAATGAACCCCATCATTTTGTTCCTTTTTAAATTAAATGTTTTAAGTGTTACCAGTTTATTCCAATCAAGATGGCTTCAGGTGTGCCATACTTTTGTCATAAGTAAGGCTGTTAGTACTCTAGTTGTTCTTTAGAACACTCTGGGAAGCTGCAGTAGAACACAAAGGAATCAACTGACAGTCTCTGCCATTGTTGGATGTACATGTTTTACTGAGAATGTCAGACTTCATTCTCACATGACTGAGAAAGATGATGTGAATTTACAGAAAATATGCTCTCATTTTAGCTTCTGGAGCACCTTCCAAAACTGTATGGGACAAGCATGTGAAAATAGTTTTCTCTCAAACATGATTCATGATATCCCAGCAGAAGGTTTTTCACAGGGTAAAATCACCTTAGAACACACCACAATTCCTGAAATTAGTATGGTACTGATGGAGCAGAGAAAATAAAAAAATTTAACCCTAACAAATTTTATAAATAATTAATAAAAATGTTCGTTTAAATGTATTAATCATCAATGTACGTGAGGGAAGGGTAACACGCAAGTATATATGCTGAATAATCTATTAACGAATGTCTGTGTGTCTAATTATAACATAAAATAATTGCGTACTAAATAAATAATAAATGCATGATTTGTGCTTCATAGAATATAAACGTGTCGTTGCAAAAACAATAGTGATGGTAAGTAAGGAACAGCTTAAATGTTGCTTTCTGCTAGGTAATAACTAATTGGGGTACATAGATGACGGGAGGGAAACGAAAAGGCTATGTTTCTCTATTTTAATTATGTTTTGTTTATTTCTAAATAGTGCTTCTAAGTCTAATCGAGTGGCGATATAAAATGGCTGCCGGTTATTAGAGTGCGCATGTGCTGAGAGAACGCGTGACAAGGGAGAAAAAGTTGGAGAAAGGCTAACCACGTGATGGTGTTGAGAGACTAAGATGCAAGAATGGTCAAGGCTGATGTGACCTAATTGAACTGATAGTGTGCCGTGGTGATCAGCAAAGAACCGTGGGAAACCATTTTAAGAGAAAGGACAATGCCTGCAGAGTTCTCGAATGTATCGAAAGAAGTTACAAATGTACTGATCGAAGCGGATGGAAACATGTCTTGAACTGTGAGAAAGGAAATGAACATATACATTCCAAAAGAACAAGCTGGATCCGGAAGAACTTGATTAAGAATGAATAGATGAAATGAGTGGACCAATGAAAGAAAAGCGCGTTATTAATGTTGCAACAATTTAGTTAGCAAAGTTAGAATTAGGGTATAAGAAGGCCTACTCTTAGTGGGAGGGGTTAGTCAGAGTTGGTGTTGGAGTTGGTGGTTTCCAGTGCTTGGTGTTCCAGATCGATCCATTTTACTGAGCGAGAGATACTGAAAGACTGTTAGATGAGACGGGTTGCGGTAGCTGACGCTGACGAGCTGACGTTTCTGTTGCTGTCTTATTTTTCCAGTTGAGTATGAGAATCAGGTTATTTTTAAATCTTAAACTTAGGTTAGAAATCATTAGGCTAAATTAGGAAGATAGGCATGTAATTAGGGTTTTGCTTCATGACAAAATTTCCTTTCTGCAATAAAATTGATTTTGCTTAATAAATATTTGAATTAATAATGAATGAATAATTGAATAAAAAGTCTAAATTCTTTTTAATGCCTTTAAAATTATATAAAATTTAAGATTCTTAAATCAAACGACTCAGTGGTTATTTTACTAAATGATTGTGAAACTGGTAATTGGTTATTGTGATTTAGCTGGTCTTAATCACTATAAACTGATTTCTTACTAGATGATCCATCTGACAAAACAATGAGCAGGAATACCTTAAGAAATAACTAAGAAAGCGATAGGTTAAGGTAATAAGGTATCCCGGCTCCTTCCAGCGGTACATCATGATGTTTTTCATTTCGTTTTTCCTTTTTCTCCTAGGAGTATAGATTTTCATAAAGGTGTAGAGGAAATCCAGGTGTGTGTGTGTTTGTTAGGCGATGTTATGGGCCCCATCGTCATGTGGATGTGAGAAAATATAAAACGGCCCTGGATGACCGATAAGTGACCTAGGAGGAAAATAGTTTTTATTGTATCCGCTGCATCAGATTTCTTGGTAGCAGAGTTATGGTTTCTATAGATTAGTTTGGTGATTATTGATTATTGATTATTTTGATGACTAATACTATATGTTGAGTCGCGTTATGTTATATGTGAGTTTTCACGCTTCTGGGATGTAGGAAGTGGAACACGTGTGGCAAGAGAAGTCACATGGAATTTGGTACATGGTCTGAATTCAATTTTTGGTAATAACACAGGTTGTGTTATGTTAGGGATTTCTGTACGAAAGGTGTGTAACTGAGATAGCAAATCACGTTTTCTTGTGAAACTCTGGCCTTAATTCTCAGGAGCATAGTCTCCACATGTGTCTTATCCCCAGAGAAACGGGTTTATTGTTTGCTTGAAAGAAGGGTAAGGTAGAGGGAAGTGCTACTTTATCGGCGAAACTTAATGATTCTGTGGTAGGGTAGAGGTAAGCGCTGCCTACTGGAAATACAGGATTCTTGTGTAAAAGGACAAAGCTGTCACTTTGGTTTAGCGAATCAGACTATGGAATTGTTTTAATTGTTGTAACTAACGAAGAAACATTGAAAAGAAAAATTGCCGATCATTTTTATAAAGGAGGGGTAAAAGAGCAGGAGTGACATCGACAGTGCCGCGCTAGGATTGGATAGTGCGCTAGTCACGTGAACACAGAGACAGGAGTGACGTAGAAAAGTGCCGCGCTAGGATTGGTTGGTCCGCGGAAGAAGGAAATCGTTCTGATTGGTGTGTTGGTGTGAGTCGCGCTGTGTTTGGTTGAAGTTCCGTACACGGAACAGTGCTGGTTTGAAGAGAAAAACCAATCGAAAACATGCCGTATTACGAGTATGAAAGGGAAAGAACGTCATGGATGACAAAAATTAAGAATTTCTTTAAGAAAGACAAAAGGTTGTGACTAGAGAGGGACAAGTAATTCCTCCGCCGAAATCAGCAGCTTCACATATGATGCTGAAATATGGATATCATACATGCATATGGTTAGAAAATTGGGCAAAGTATACGAAGAATGATGGTGCATTAGCTTTCCCTGAGAATGGTTCATTTAGTGTAGCGGTGTTGCGAAATTTGAGAGAAAAGATGACAAATCAAGAACCTAGACCTAGACCGACACAATTTGAAGCGTTGACGGAATGGGAATATGAGATGTATGAGCGAGAGAGATTCAGAGGTATAAGGGATCATGAGTTTATGCCTGGAAGAATGTGGGGAATAAATCATGAGGATAGAATAAAACGATGGAGATGTGCCAACATGACAGGAGGTCTGTTTCCGGCTTGTACAGTTGAGGAAGAGACTAAGAGAAAACGTACTGAGAAAAAGAAACATATGGAGAGGGAAAATATATGCATGAGAGTGAAACGGACGATGAATTGCTGGAAGATATTCTAAATAGAAATCCCCCTCCGTATCAGCAGAGTTCCACAGTGGTGACACCAAATGCGCCGCAAATAGAGACTGTGCGAAAAAAAGTCCGGTAAAAAGAATTGAAAAAATAGGTCACAAGATCAAATAAGAACTTCACAAAATGAAGGAGTAGAAAGTGACAATGCAACTGAATTAGCAAGAACAACAAAGGAACTGACTGAGAAAATTAGGGAATTAACGACAAACATGGAAGCTGTGACTGTACCTGTAACAATAGGTCCAGTAATACCAGTTTTTGAGAATCAGAAAATTGATGAACGGTCTTTAGTGATTCCTATGAGTTCACAATTTCAGAGAGAAAAAGAAAGGATGGAACCAAGTGCAAGTACAAGTAATTTGGCTAGTACTTACAGACCAAGTCCACCTACAAATTTGACTGTGAATGAGTGTAATGGTAGAAAAATGCATATGGTAACAGAATCTGCAACAGAGACTCCTGAAAAGAGTGGTAATTGGATAGAACTAAATAATACACCCATAGGTCCGACTCCTGATGAGTTAAATGAGTGGATGAAGGCATTTAAAATAAAAGAACCAGAAGAAAAACCATTAGATGTAATTAGGTTAAAGATTGACATGGAAGAATTAATTTTAGGGACGATTGGTACAGAAAAGCTAAAAAGTACCAGGATGATGAAATCATGTTTCTGTGCAAAAGTATTACATGGAGAGCTAAAAATTTACATGACAAACTAGAAGAGATAGCAAGTGAAATTGGAGTAGATTTTGCAAAAGTGAAAACATTGCAGAAACCGTACAGAGTAGACTTTTGTGAGAAAGATATTGAAAACTTGAACACAGCAGGAAGGCTGACACAGATAAAAGAGTTAATTGTTTTACTGAGAAAATGGGGTGATGTGGACAGATGGAAAGTTAGATGGACAAAAAAGAATGAGAAAACTGCAGACAAAGCTTCTTTGGCTTTTATGATAAATGAAAAAGAACCTGTTGCAAGAGAATACCCTATGAGGGAAACTCCAGGTGGTAGTTATGTGCATGTTCCCTGGACTAGACAGGATATACTGTCATTTACAAATGAATTCCCGAAGCTAAGAGAGAAACCAGTTGAATGGTACAGACAAGTGGAGAGGTTTGTGAAGGTTTCAAAAGTGTTGTGGATAGATTTAGATGGATTGTTTGACATAGTGGTGCCAACTGATTTGTGGTCCGAGTGTAAAATTACAGTTGACTGGCCAACTACAGAATATCCAAGAGATCCTAAGACAGGAGCTCCAGGTCCTGAGGTAATGAGGAAGTACGATAAGGTGATTACCTTTTAGAAAAATAAGATTCCTCCTAAAGAAACAGATTGGGTAAAATCGATAGAACTACACAGGAAAGTAAGGAGTCTGTACATGCCTATTATGAAAGGTTGTTGTTGGTTTTCAAGCAGTATAGTGGATATGAGGAGTTGAGTGAAAAAGATATGAGTCATTTCATATATAGATTTGTGTTTGGGCTGAAACCAGAGATTAGTGAAATGATTAAACAACATATGATTAACTGGCAAAATGGCACGGTAGATGAGGTACTGAGGTATGCTAAGTATTGTAGTGATGATATTGAGAGTAGACAGCGTAAATTGAAAGAGAAGGCAATGTGGGCACAGGTGAAAGTGGCAGAAAAGCAAGAAGCGTAATTGGTCAATAATAGTGGGAATGAAACAGGACAGAATAAATCGCGACCTAACATAGGTAAAGGGAAAGGTCAAATGAGTCTAGAGGAGGCAAAGAAGAAATGGCCCTGTCATAATTGCGGAAAATTAGGGCATTGGAGAAACGCAGTGTAAGTTCCCACCTAAACCTAATCCGGAAAATCAATCATTAACTCCACAGGTGCAGAATGAGGTAGTTGTTCAACAAGGTCAGGTGCCACAACCACCACTTCCCAACACTGTTAACCAGCAAAGATACAGTACAGAAACAGGATTCTACGGAGGAGAGCAGGTAACACAGTTGCCGCGAGCAGCTAACATTTCTCAGTATTGGTTGCGACAGAGTGAGGATGAGGCGGATGAAAGTTACTGACGGTGCCTAGGAGAGGGAAAGAGTGCGTACTTGGCGCAACTCTAGAGGTAGATCAGTCTGGTCCCTTTGTGGATGGAGAAGTGAATGGTGCAAATGTAACATTCCTTGTCGATACTGGAGCTACCCGTTCTACTGTTAGATCAGTGGAAATTCCAAACCTTCCTCTCTCAGGTGAATACATCCAAGTAGTTGGAGTAGCGAATCAGCAGATTAAAACACCACTTACTGAATTAGTGGAAGTGAAAATTGGTTCTTTTAGCAAAATACATGGATTCGTAGTGTGCGATTGTAGTCCTGTAAATCTCTTAGGTCGTGACCTTTTGTGCAAAATGAATTGCACAATTTATTGTACGCCAGATGGAATTGGATTTCAGACCCCAGATGAAGATGTATTGTATAAAGTAACATTGATGAATCAGGAACCTGAAATGAATGGTTTGTTTCCTGCATTTGATGCAGAAAAACTTCCAAAAGAACTGAAAAATGCAGTAAAAGAAAATGTGTGGGATTTTACAGGAGAAGATATTGGATTAATGAAAGAAGTAGATCCCGTAAAAGTAACAGTAAAAGAAGGAACAACTTACCCAAATACGCCACAGTATAAATTGACTCCAGAAATAATTGAAGGAATAACTCCTGTAATAAATAAAATGATCGAGCAGGAAATTCTAAAAGAAATAATGAGCAGTCCATGTAATTCACCTATTATGGGACTGAAAAAGCCAAACGGAACATATAGAATAGTACAGGATTTGAGAAAGATCAACAAAATAGTTGTGCCTTGTTGTCCAATAGTGCCAAACCCTGCAGTAATTCTATACCAAATTCCACATGAAGCTGAGTGGTACACAGTGATAGATTTGTGTCACGCATTTTCTCTATTCCTTTACATCCAGATAGCCAGCCATTATTTGCGTTCCGGTTCGGAGAGCGTATTTTGGCATGGTGCCGAATTCCTCAGGGGTATACAGAAAGCCCCTCAATCTTTAATCAGATTTTAAAAAGTCCCTGGAAGATTTGAAAATGCCAGAAAAGTCAGTGATGGTGCAGTATATCGATGACCTATTGGTGGCATCGAAAACAAAAGAAGCATGTGTAAGCGATACAATTGCTTTACTGAACCATCTAGAGAAAAGAGGATATAAAGTGTCCCCTTCGAAATTGCAATTTTGTCAAAAAGAAGTCCAATATTTAGGGCATAAAATTGAGAAAGGAGTGCGAAAGATAGCGACAGAAAGAATAAAAATGATTCAAGGAATGAGAGCACCAATGAAGCAAAGAGAGGTAAGAATGTTTCTGGGAATGGTTGGATATTGCCGACAATGGATAAGTGGTTTTTCCTTGATTGCTAAGCCATTACAAAAACTGACCAAGAAGGATGTAAGAGACCCTTTTGAATTGAATGATGAAGAAATGAAATCTTTCAAAGAGTTGAAAAAGAAATTGTGTGAGGCCCCTGCTTTAGGAATGCCTGACTATGAAAAGGATTTTGAATTGTACTGCAGTGAAAGAGATGGATGTGCATTTTCAGTACTGGTACAAAAACATGGAACAATGAAGAGACCAATTGCTTATTTTTCAGCTGTTTTAGATCCTATAGCAAAAGCGTTGCCTGGATGTCTGAAAGCTGTTGCTGCTACTTGTGTAAGTCTGGAACAAAGTGAAGGTATAGTGATGGGATATCCACTGAGAGTATATGTTCCCCATTCAGTAGAGATTCTTTTGACAAGAACAAAAACACAGTACATGACACATAGTCGGCTGACTAAGTACGAAAAAGTAATCTTGAGTGCAGAAAATGTGACCATAGATAGATGTATGAATGTGAATCCTTCGACATCATTGCCAGATGAAGAGAGTATAATTGAACAAGATGAAGTAGATCATGATTGTCTGAATGTGCTGGAATATTGCACAAAACCTAGAGCTGACATAAAGGATGAGCCTTTAAAAGAATCAGATTATGTCATGTTTGTGGATGGCTCATGCTTGAGAACGAAAGAAGGAGTTCTAAGCGCAGCTTACGCAGTGTGCACAGTGGCAACTGTGATGGAAGCGTCTTGTCTGAAAGGAATAAGGTCTGCCCAAGTTGCAGAACTGATTGCTTTGATTCAAGCATGTAAGTTGGGAAGAAATGTACGAGTTACGATTGTGACCGATAGCCAGTACGGTTTCGGTATAGTGCATGATTTTGGTCAGATTTGGTCACAAAGAGGTTTCTTGACGTCTGCAGGAACACCTATCAGAAATGGAGATTTTGTTAAGAAACTGCTTGAGGCGATACAGCTGCCTAAGCAGATAGCTGTAGTGAAATGCAAAGCACATAAGAAAAATGAAGATTACATAGCTGTTGGTAATAATTACGCGGACGAGATAGCCAAATATTGTGCAGAGAACATGGTATCCCTAAATAAGAATCGCGAAAGGGAGCATATCTCTTCTCCTTTGCTTTTTACTAACACTGTCGAGACATGGGATGAGGTGAGACAGTTACAGGAAGTTGCAAATGATGAGGAAAAAGATTACTGGATAAAAGCAGGATGTAGAAGACAAGAAAACAATGGTGTGTGGGTTTACAGAGATGAAAGACCAGTTATGCCTGATAGCATGATTGCAGACATGGCACGGATGTACCATGGACAAGCTCATATTGGGAGAGATGCAATGATCAGACTTTTTAGACAAACATGGTATAACCCAAAATTCAGAGCCATAGCTGAAAGTCTTTGTCAAAGATGTCATATTTGTCAACAGTTTAATCCAGGAAGAAAGACAATAGTGAGTATAGGAACAATAGGACGAGAAGGAGGTCCATTCACTAGAATGCAATTAGACTTCATCGAAATGCCCCCTTGTAACAGACTAAAATATGTTCTAGTGGTCGTCTGTTTGTTTTCTCGTTGGGTGGAGGCATAACCCACTAGAAGGAATGATGGAATAACGGTAGCAAAACTTATGCTGCGAGAGTTCATTCCAAGGTATGGTTTTCCAGTCACGGTTGAGACAGATAGAGGAACACATTTTCAAAATGAGTTGATTCAATTAATTTGTGAAGCATTAAGTATTAAACAAAAACTGCATTGTGCATACAGACCAGAGGCTTCTGGGGTAGTAGAGCAAATTAATGGAACAATTAAGAACAGGTTAGGAAAAATGTGTCAAGCTACAGGACTCAAATGGCCCGATGCACTGCCCCTTGTCCTGATGACCATCAGAAGCATTCCTGAAAAGAAAACTGGACTTAGTCCTCATGAGGTGATCATGGGACGAGCAATGAGACAAGCACAAGTACCTGTCAACAAGTTATTGACTATAACTGATGATCTAGTACTGGATTATTGCAAAGGACTGGCTGATGTGGTGCGTTCTGTGTTTCATCAGGTTGGACCGGATGCGACCACTCTTGAAAGAAAACCAGCCCACGACTTGAATCCAGGAGACTGGGTCCGCATAAAAATCCACAGGAGAAGAAACTGTCTAGTTCCTCGCTGGGACGAGCCACGACAGGTAATCCTAGTGACAACAACTGCAGTCAAGTGTGCAGGAGTGAAAAACTGGGTCCATGCCAGCCACACAATCAGAGTTCAAGAACCTGCAGATCGACATGTGAGTCGACGTCTGGAAGTGTGGGAAAAGAGTTCAGCGACTGGGACAGAAAGAATAAGAGAAAGGGTGCCAGAACTTGAAGATCGACCTGAAAGTCGACATCTGGAAACACCCAACTGCAAGCACCTCTAAAGAGGAAGAGGAAGAAGAAGAAGAAGAAGGAAAAATTACAGAAATTCCAGAACTTGAAGATCGACCTGTAAGTCGACATCTGGAAATATCTGACACGAGTTCAGGATCTGATGATTCAGTTGAAAACTGTGAAGAATTTCGAAGGAGAACTTGGGGATTTAAACCAATTAGAGAAGAGAATGAACAAGAAAATGATCTAAATGAGCAACCAAGTACAAGTTATGGTGGAAATCCTTCAAAAGTAATATTAATAGACAAAGTAGGGAAAGAGCAAATAAAAAGTTAGAAAATCGAGGAGAACCCCGAGGAGCAATAGGGACAGATAGTGAAACAAAAGAACAGGGAAAATTAGAAGCAGAGAGTGAGATAAATACCAATTCGGAAAAACATCGAGGAGGGACAGTAATAAGGGAACACAAGAAGGAGAAGACAGATCCACCAGTAAAAGAAGATGAGATCATAAGTTTCAAAATAAGAGACAATTGTGAAAAAGTTGAAACAGAATCTGAAGAAAGCGGAGAAGAGGAGAAAACAAGAACTGAATCAAGAAAAAGAAACTGGAAATCAGAAAGAGGAGAAAAAGAAGGTGAAGCCAAAAGGCCAAGAAAAGGAGACAATTGGCCCAGCAACTAGATAAGGACATTGAGATACAGAATAATCAGAACAGGAGAAAAAAGTGCTGAACGGGTGAATGAAATAACAAGTCAAAAGGAACAAGAAAAGCCAAGTGGAAAATGATTGCAAAAGTCTAAAAGAACAAAGAAAGTGAATTCGAAATACAAGTCACCTGAGTGGTTGTACATCGCTCTAACGGATTACAAAGAAGAAGGAAACACTCACGAGAACCCGAGACTAAGAAACCGAATGGGTAAAGGTGAGATGCAACAAACCTGAAGTGAAGACTTAAAGTGCTTCTGCCGGATGTGACAATTTTACTGGATATGACAAATCACCGGATGTGACAACGAAAGAATTCTGAAAAGAATTAAAAGAAAGTACCAAGCAAAGACTTTTGAAAGCAGAGTGGCATCTAAGTCATTTCTGAGGTGTAGTGACACAATTTTCTGAGATTTGACAAAAGATAAAAGCAAAATGGAAAATACTAGAGATAGAAGAGATAAATGTGAGCTTGTAAAAAGATGGTGTAAAATGTGCTGCTTCTGTACAGGATTATTAATGACAGTATGGATAGTTTTAGCAATCACAATTCCTATTAGTATAGCTGTAATAGAAGCAAAGAATGATACTAAACCAGAAAAAGAAACTAATATTAAAGAACCAGTTATTTTAAGAAGTAGTGCAGAATTACATAAGGATAAGTCAGTAACAGACTTTTCTAAAAATGTTTTTACAAAATTGTTGTACGAATATGTAGAGACAATGGATGTGAGAGATTGTTATGTTTGTATGCAGTTGCCTGCATCAGTGTCAGAAGGTGTGACTTATCATCACCTACCTCTAACATATGGAATAACCTGTAGTGTCATAGCAAGTTTATTTTATAAAACAGGTAGATTAGAGTTTTACTACACTGATATAGATAAGATTTTTGCAAATGTTCCTGTAGTTCCGGAACTTAACAAAGTAAAACAAGCAAAGATTTTAGGAGAATTCTTTTTAGAGAATAGAATTTTAACATTAGAAGAAATAGCTAAAAACAACCTTACCTGTGAGTTAAAGAAAGAAGAAAAGGTATTTTTAGAAATGGTTGAAGAAAGGAGAATGAAATTTCAAAGAGAAGCAATAAAAGAGAAAGGAACACATCTATGGACGTTTGAGGAAGAAAATCATGAAGGGAAAAAGATAAATGCAGCAATTACATTAGATTGGCCGCAAACAGGAAAGTTGTGTATTAGGAGAAATAAGACAGACTATGACAATTATTTTGTAGGTTCCAGTATTTGCCATGACAATTATCAAATTTTGGGAGGTTGGGGATTCAAAGGTGGAAAAGATCTAATATTTCCAGGTATCTATTATATTTGTGGAATAGAGCTTATTACAGGTTACCGGACCATTGGTATGGAACTTGTTATGTAGGCCTGGTCTTTCCAAAAATCTTTCATATGGACAGAGAAGAAAAAGGAACATACAAGATGATTAATAGCTTTACACGTAGAAAGAGGGAAAGTTTTTCAGAAATTGTAGGTGATATTTTTGGAGCATTAATACCAGCAGTGGGAATATCTTTGAATGCATTTAAAATTCGGAAGTTATCCACAGTAGTAGATCGTTTGTCTACAGATACTGCGGGAGGGTTCTTGATGGTAAATACCGAAATGGTTGCCATGAGAGCTATGGTGATGCAAAATCGGCTTGCCCTTGATATTCTTTTGGCAAAAGAGGGTGGAGTTTGTGGAATGCTGAAAGTCCAACATTGTTGCACTTACATTCCTGATAAAAGTGAAAATATACAAAAGTATATTACAAATATTACAAATTTGCACAAAGAACTAGTTCCACTGGAGGTTGAAAGTGTCCTGGGAAAACTTGGTAGAGGGTTTTCTTCAGTAGCAAATTGGTTAACAAGAATGAGTAGACTAATTATAGGGAGAGTTATAATAATAGCAAAGGTAGCAATATTGTTAGCCATGGTGTTGAAAATTGTAATAACGTGTATAAAAAGAAAAGTAAGACAAAATAAGATAAAAAGAAATAACAGAATAATGAAAGAAAGAGAGAGAGAAATGGGTGAAATTGAGTTAGAGAAAATAAAGAAAGCATGTATAAAAGAGACAAGAAGACAAGATGAAATGGAACCAGATGTATAACTAACAAAAAGCAAAAGGATGAAAGACATATGCTGCCTGAAAAAGAAGTATAACTTGGGTTTTATGTGGTGATTTAAAAATCACCAAAAGGGGGAGTTGATGGAGCAGAGAAAATAAAAAAAATGTAACCCCAACAAATTTTATAAATAATTAATAAAAATGTTCGTTTAAATGTATTAATCAACAATGTACGTGAGGGAAGGGTAACACGCAAGTATATATGCTGAATAATCTATTAACGAATGTCTGTGTGTCTAATTATAACATAAAATAATTGCGTACTAAATAAATAATAAATGCATTATTTGTGCTTCATAGAATATAAACGTGTCGTTGCAAAAACAATAGTGATGGTAAGTAAGGAACAGCTTAAATGTTGCTTTCTGCTAGGTAATAACTAATTGGGGTACATAGATGACGGGAGGGAAACGAAAAGGCTATGTTTCTCTATTTTAATTATGTTTTGTTTATTTCTAAATAGTGCTTCTAAGTCTAATCGAGTGGCGATATAAAATGGCTGCCGGTTATTAGAGTGCGCATGTGCTGAGAGAACGCGTGACAAGGGAGAAAAAGTTGGAGAAAGGCTAACCACGTGATGGTGTTGAGAGGCTAAGATGCAAGAATGGTCAAGGCTGATGTGACCTAATTGAACTGATAGTGTGCTGTGGTGATCAGCAAAGAACCGTGGGAAACCATTTTAAGAGAAAGGACAATGCCTGCAGAGTTCTCGAATGTATCGAAAGAAGTTACAAATGTACTGATCGAAGCGGATGGAAACATGTCTTGAACTGTGAGAAAGGAAATGAACATATACATTCCAAAAGAACAAGCTGGATCCGGGAGAACTTGATTAAGAATGAATAGATGAAATGAGTGGACCAATGAAAGAAAAGCGAGTTATTAATGTTGCAACAATTTAGTTAGCAAAGTTAGAATTAGGGTATAAGAAGGCCTACTCTTAGTGGGAGGGGTTAGTCAGAGTTGGTGTTGGAGTTGGTGGTTTCCAGTGCTTGGTGTTCCAGATCGATCCATTTTACTGAGCGAGAGATGCTGAAAGACTGTTAGATGAGACGGGTTGCGGTAGCTGACGCTGACAAGCTGAAGTTTCTGTTGCTGTCTTATTTTTCCAGTTGAGTATGAGAATCAGGTTATTTTTAAATCTTAAACTTAGGTTAGAAATCATTATGCTAAATTAGGAAGATAGGCAGGTAATTAGGGTTTTGCTTCATGACAAAATTTCCTTTCTGCAATAAAATTGATTTTGCTTAATAAATATTTGAATTAATAATGAATGAATAATTGAATAAAAAGTCTAAATTCTTTTTCATGCCTTTAAAATTATATAAAATTTAAGATTCTTAAATCAAACGACTCAGTGGTTATTTTACTAAATGATTGTGAAACTGGTAATTGGTTATTGTGATTTAGCTGGTCTTAATCACTATAAACTGATTTCTTACTAGATGATCCATCGACAAAACAATGAGCAGGAATACCTTAAGAAATAACTAAGAAAGCGATAGGTTAAGGTAATAAGGTATCCCGGCTCCTTCCAGCGGTACATCATGATGTTTTTCATTTAGTTTTTCCTTTTTCTCCTAGGAGTATAGATTTTCATAAAGGTGTAGAGGAAATCCAGGTGTGTGAGTGTTTGTTAGGCGATGTTATGGGCCCCATCGTCATGTGGATGTGAGAAAATATAAGTCGGCCCTGGATGACCGATAAGTGACCTAGGAGGAAAATAGTTTTTATTGTATCCGCTGCATCAGTACCATCAACAAATGAATTCTTATGTAACTAAAGTCTGTTATCACCCTTTATAGTTCTCCTTTTGGTAACCCTCAAAATCTTCGATTCACTACAATGCATTTCAATGGGGTACTATCATTTATATTGGTCCCAAGATGGCTGCCAGCAATTCCAGGATGAAGTGCTGACAGCCAATCAGATCTCACGATGACATGTGTGGTTAGGCTCCGCCCAGATATATATGTGTTTTTACTTTTGATTTTCTCAGCAACTACTGAACGGATTTACACCATTTAACAAAAGGGTTCTTTCTGAACCAAGAACTACCTCTTTGCCAAATTTGGTGTAATTCCGTTCAGCAGTTCAGCTGTAGCCTTGCATAAAGTTTCCTATGGGAAATTGATTTTTTGACTCTTATTTTTTTAATTTCTCCGCAACTACTGAACGGATTTACACCATTTAAAAAAAAGGGTTCTTTATGAACCAAGAACTACCGCTTTGCCAAATTTTGTGTAATTCCGTTCAGCAGTTCGGGCTGTAGCCGTGGCTAAAGTTTCCTATGGGAAAAAGGAATGGGGAAAACACGTTTTGGGACCCCCCTTTTTTCTTGGCCCCTGCTTGACGAATCACCCTGAAACTTTCAGGGTAGGAGCGGACCGGAGCGGGCCATAAAGTTTGAAAATTTCGCGAAGATTCCTCAACCGACGCAAGAGTTATTTCAAATAGAATGTTGCGGATTTCCTATGGAAAATAGGTCCTAACTATAACTATCTACTGGCGACCGCCAGTAGATAATATATATATATATATATATATATATATATATATAAAACATTCTTAAACTTTTTAGTAACACTCAGTCACTGGATGATGTCATCAGTGATGCCATTTGAGATGTCATGAGTGATGTCATGAGTGATGTCACTGACCATGTCATGAGAGATGTAATATGCGACGTCATCAGCAGTGCATTGCGGGGGCGCGAGTTATAGTTAGCTCAGCTAACTAAAACAGCTGAATTTCTCTGTTTTTTACGAGTAAAATGTCAGCCTAACTATAACGTCCCTGAAACCTGTGTTTTTTTCAGTGAATATCTAAGGTTTTTTAAATGCTAATTCCTAACTATAACGTCCCTGAAACCTGCGTTTTTTTCAGTGAAATAAAAAATAATTAAAAAAAATATATATATATATACGTTTATGTATATAGAGAGAGCGAGAAATATATATATATATATATATATATATTCACTGAAAAAACCAGAGGTTTTAGGGACAGTTATAGTTAGTTGGACATTGCACTCGTACAAAACCCGTGAAATTCCCCCGTTATAGTTAGTTCAGCTAACTATAACTTGCGCCCATAATGCACTGCTGATGACGTCACATATTGCATCACTCATGACATGGTCAGTGACATCACTGATGACATCACTGATGACATCTCAAATGACATCACTGATGACATCATCCAGTGACTGTGTGTTTCTGTAAAGTTTAAATATGTTTAATATATATAGGGAAAGGCGTATTGAAGAATGAGTGGGTGTATAAGTGTCTGAATGGATGATTTAGTACGTGCGTGACTGACTCTACAAGTGAGTGATTAAACGTATCTTACTGAATGCATGGGTTAGTGACTAAACTGTGTGAATGTCTGTATCCGTCTGTTGGTGTGTAAGTGGATGCATGGATTTGCGAATAGCTACATGAGTGTCTATATGGGTTATTTATTGGTTCTATGAGTATCTGTATGGGTGCCTGAGTGTTTGTGTGGATGGGGTGTGTGCGACTGTGCATAGATGTGTGAGTGGGTGATTCACTGGGTGGATGGTTTCAAGAGTGCATCTGTGATAGACTGTATGGGTGGGTAAGTGTGTGTAAGAGTGTGTTAGTGAGTGAATGTATGTCCCAGTGGTACATGTGTGAGTAACTAAATATGTGAAAGGCAGTATATATGTGTATTGGAGTATATAAATAGCTATAAGCGAGAGTGAGTGATTGTGATAGTGGCTGTATGGATGAGTGTGTGCTTGTATCAGTGATTGTATAAGAGCGTAACAATGTGCTAGTATTTGTATGATTAAGTGAGCTGGTGTGTGTATAACTGTATAGGTGAGTAAATGGCAGTGTGTTTAATTATTTGCATGACTGACTAGGTGTGTGAGTACCTCTATGGATGAGTGGCGGTGTTTGAGTGTCTATATAGGAGTAAGAGTGCATATGATAGTCCTGTACTGAGTGACCATAAGTATGAGTGACTGTACGGGTGAGTGAGTGGATGTGTGTGTGTAGACCTAAGAATCAGTGAGTGGGTATGTAGTTATTGGTGTTGGAGTGTCTATGGTTTTACGAATGGCACTCTGTAATTTAGATTGGGTGTATCAAAGGTTATATTAGGGTGTGAGGAGCTGCATCAGATTATCACGTGGATGATGTCATCAGTGATGTCATTTGAGATGTCATCAGTGATGTCATCAGTGATGTCACTGACCATGTCATGAGTGATGTAATATGTGACGTCATCAGCAGTGCATTGCGGGGCGCGAGTTATAGTTAGCTGAACTAACTATAACGGGGGAATTTCACGGGTTTTGTACGAGTGCAATGTCCAACTAACTATAACTGTCCCTAAAACCTCTGGTTTTTTCAGTGAATTTCAAAGGTTTTTAAATGCTAATTTCTAACTATAACGTGTCTGAAACCTATGGTTTTTTCAGTGAATTTCAAAGGTTTTTAAAATGCTAATTTGTAACTATAACGTGCCTGAAACCTACGGTTTTTCAGTGAATTTCAAAGGTTTTTTAAATGACAATTTTTAAATGTATTAATTTTTATATTAATTTTTTTCATACTGATTTACTACATTTTTAGAAACAATTTCTTTTACATATTTTATTTTTTAAATTACATTGTAATTACATTATACATTACATTACAAAAATACTTTCTCAGAATGAATTACTTTAGTTTAAATACTTTGCACATAGGCAATAGACTTTTAAGTACAGTAGTTACAGTTGTTGCAATGGGCAACACATTTTCAAACACAATGCAACATTCAGCTCAATGTGAATTTCTAGTTAAATGCAATTAGTTACTTTATGGATTACTTTTCTAACCACAGGACTGGATCCTAGATTCAGTCCTGGTACATCTCCTGTAAACAGTTGAGTAAAAGCGTTTTGGTTACAGTCGTGATTTTTAAGGAATATTATTGTATTTTAAAAGTTGACACTTGGAAACTTTTTCTCATAGAATCACCAATGTTATCCTATGGAAGGAAATTCACTTAGCAGGTAAAAACTGTTATCGTTACTTTTTCTTACTCAGTGTTGGATCCTGGATCCAGCACTGGTGCATCTCCTGTAAACAGTTGAAAGAATGCGTTTAAGTCATACAGGCGATTTTTAAGGAATATTTGTAGTTTGTGAAAATCGACACTTTGAAACTTTTCTGCTGAAAACCAGACAATGGATTCCTATGGAAGAAAATATAAGTTACTGGTAAGTACGGTTAAAATTACTTTTCAGGACCAGTACTGGGCTGAAAGATACAGCACTGAGGTCTCTCCTTATAACAGGTGAGTAAATCGGAATTCGTATTTCGGCTGATTTTAGAGGAATATTTGTATGTTTCAAAAATCAACACTTAGAAACTTTTTCAGCAAAAAGCAGGCAATGATATCCTATGGAAGGAAATTCAAGTTACTGGTAAGTACGGTTAAAATTACTTTTGAGGATCAGTACTGGGCTGAAAGATGCAGCACTGAGGTCTCTCCTGATAACAGATGAGTAAATCGGAATTCGTATTTCGGCTGATTTTAGATGAATATTTTAAAGTTCCAAAACTCCACACTTAGAAGAATTTCCAAGTGAAACCAGTCAATGTTAGCCTACGGAAGGAAATTCAAGTTACTGCTAAGTACGGTTAAAATTACTTTTCAGGACCAGTACTGGGCTGAAAGATGCAGCACTGAGGTCTCTCCTGATAACAGGTGAGTAAATCAGAATTCGGATTTCGGCTGATTTTAGAGGAATTTTTGTATGTTTCAAAAATTAACACTTAGAAACTTTTTCAGCAAAAAGCAGGCAATGATATCCTATGGAAGGAAATTCAAGTTACTGGTAAGTACGGTTAAAATTACTTTTGAGGATCAGTACTGGGCTGAAAGATGCAGCACTGAGGTCTCTCCTGATAACAGGTGAGTAAATCGGAATTCGTATTTCGGCTGATTTTAGAGGAATATTTTAAAGTTCCAAAACTCCACACTTAGAAGAATTTCCAAGTGAAACCAGTCAATGTTAGCCTATGAAGGAAATTCAAGTTACCGGTAAGTACGGTTAAAATTACTTTTGAGGATCAGTACTGGGCTGAAAGATGCAGCACTGAGGTCTCTCCTGATAACAGGTGAGTAAATCTGAATTCGGATTTCGGCTGATTTTAGAGGAATATTTGTATGTTTCAAAAATCAACACTTAGAAACTTTTCAGCAAAAAGCAGTCAATGATATCCTATGGAAGGAAATTCAAGTTACTGGTAAGTACGGTTAAAATTACTTTTGAGGATCAGTACTGGGCTGAAAGATGCAGCACTGAGGTCTCTCCTGATAACAGGTGAGTAAATCGGAATTCGTATTTCGGCTGATTTTAGAGGAATATTTTAAAGTTCCAAAACTCCACACTTAGAAGAATTTCCAAGTGAAACGAGTCCATGTTAGCCTATGAAGGAAATTCAAGTTACCGGTAAGTACGGTTAAAATTACTTTTGAGGATCAGTACTGGGCTGAAAGATGCAGCACTGAGGTCTCTCCTGATAACAGGTGAGTAAATCTGAATTCGGATTTCGGCTGATTTTAGAGGAATATTTGTATGTTTCAAAAATCAACACTTAGAAACTTTTTCAGCAAAAAGCAGTCAATGATATCCTATGGAAGGAAATTCAAGTTACTGGTAAGTACGGTTAAAATTACTTTTGAGGATCAGTACTGGGCTGAAAGATGCAGCACTGAGGTCTCTCCTGATAACAGGTGAGTAAATCGGAATTCGTATTTCGGCTGATTTTAGAGGAATATTTTAAAGTTCCAAAACTCCACACTTAGAAGAATTTCCAAGTGAAACCAGTCAATGTTAGCCTATGAAGGAAATTCAAGTTACCGGTAAGTACGGTTAAAATTACTTTTGAGGATCAGTACTGGGCTGAAAGATGCAGCACTGAGGTCTCTCCTGATAACAGGTGAGTAAATCGGAATTCGTATTTCGGCTGATTTTAGAGGAATATTTTAAAGTTCCAAAACTCCACACTTAGAAGAATTTCCAAGTGAAACCAGTCAATGTTAGCCTATGAAGGAAATTCAAGTTACCGGTAAGTACGGTTAAAATTACTTTTGAGGATCAGTACTGGGCTGAAAGATGCAGCACTGAGGTCTCTCCTGATAACAGGTGAGTAAATCGGAATTCGTATTTCGGCTGATTTTAGAGGAATATTTTAAAGTTCCAAAACTCCACACTTAGAAGAATTTCCAAGTGAAACCAGTCAATGTTAGCCTATGAAGGAAATTCAAGTTACCGGTAAGTACGGTTAAAATTACTTTTGAGGATCAGTACTGGGCTGAAAGATGCAGCACTGAGGTCTCTCCTGATAACAGGTGAGTAAATCGGAATTCGTATTTCGGCTGATTTTAGAGGAATGTTTTAAAGTTCCAAAACTCCACACTTAGAAGAATTTCCAAGTGAAACCAGTCAATGTTAGCCTATAAAGGAAATTCAAGTTACTGGTAAGTACGGTTAAAATTACTTTTCAGGACCAGTACTGGGCTGAAAGATGCAGCACTGAGGTCTCTCCTGATAACAGGTGAGTAAATCGGAATTCGTATTTCGGCTGATTTTAGAGGAATATTTTAAAGTTCCAAAACTCCACACTTAGAAGAATTTCCAAGTGAAACCAGTCAATGTTAGCCTATGAAGGAAATTCAAGTTACCGGTAAGTACGGTTAAAATTACTTTTGAGGATCAGTACTGGGCTGAAAGATGCAGCACTGAGGTCTCTCCTGATAACAGGTGAGTAAATCGGAATTCGGATTTCGGCTGATTTTAGAGGAATATTTGCACAATGGTGAAGGGAGGGGGCGGGGCCTGAGGTGACATCTGTGCAAACGCGCCCCGTGGTGCGTTTTAAGTTGGGGGATTAAGTCCCCTTGAATCATGAGGGTCCCTACGGGCCAACTAGCCCACCAGGAACCTCCAGTATGCGCCAGAGGGCTGCGTTGCAGAGACATGTACAGAGGCCACACCCCTTTTACACCTCTCTGCAACGCAGCTCTGTGGCGCTTTCTGGACGTACCTGTTGGGCTAGTTGGCCCCCAGGGACCCTCAGGATTGAAGAGGATTTAATTCCCCATCTTAAAACGCGCCACGGGGCCTGTTTGCACACATGTCACCTGAAGCCCCGCCCTCCCTTCACCACTGTGCAAACGCGCCCCGTGGCGCATTTTAAGTCGGGGGATTAACTCCCCTTGAATCCTGAGGGTCCCTGGGGTGCAACTAGCCCACCATATACCTCCAAAAGCGCCATAGAGCTGCGTTGCAGAGAGGTGTAAAAAGGGCGTGGCCTCTGTACACCTCTCTGCAAGGCAGTCCCTGGCGCATACTGGAGGTTCCTGGTGGGCTAGTTGCCCCCAGGGACCCCCAGTATTCAAGGGGATCGTTCCTCCTCTGCAAACGCGCCAGGGGGCGCGTTTGCAGAGTGGTGAAGGAAGGGGGCGGGGCCTGCGGGCCCGATCGTTTTTTTAAATTTTTTTTATTTGTTTTTTTTTTGGGGAGGGGGGCCGCGTGGCCCCCCTCCCGGGCCACTACTTGCCCCGGGGACCCCATCCCCCGGGGCTGGCCCTCTCGTTGGGGACTGTGGGGGGGTCCCCAATCCCCCACAGTCCCGCCGGCTCCCGTGTCCTACGGGAGCCGGCATTGCTTACACATGGGGAGCAGCTAACATGCTGCTCCCCATGTGGAAAGTCAATCGGCTTGGATATTGAAGAGAGAGCAGGTTTCCTGCCTCTCTTCCAATATCCAAAGCAGTTTGCAATGACAGGACGGGAGCCGCGAGGCTCCCGTCCTGTCATTGCAAACAGCAGTGTCCCGGGGTAGGCACCCCGGGACACTGCAGGAGCCGGCCCTGGGGGTGGTGGTCCCCAGGGCCATCAAGGGTCTCCAGGAGGGGGGGCCGCGCGGCCCCCCTCCCATTCAGTGCACAGCCCCGGGGAGGTGGCGGTCCCCGGGCTCTGGGGGTCCAAAACGGACCCCCATTGTAATTTTCTTAGTGCCCCGGGGAGGTGGTGGTCCCCGGGGCGTGTGGTGGGCCAGCCCCCCCACACAGGTTTTTAATTAAAAAAAGAAGCCCCAAGGAGGTGGTGGTCCCCGGGGCTGCGGGAGGGCTCTGAGCAGACCTAGGGGGTCAGGGTGTTTCTACCCTGCCCCCTTTGTGCGCTTTGCGCACTTGTTTCTGTCCCTCGGTTCTACCGAGGGACAAAATGGCTGCCAACACTTCCTGATTTGGAGTGTTGACAGCCAATTAACATGCAGCTCGTGATCGGGACGGTGCGCGCAGGGTGCGCTGAGGGTACGCGGACCCTACTCGGCCATAGATATCACTAACTTTTTACTTTTCATTTTCTCAGCAACTACTGAACGGATTTACACCATTTAACAAAAGGGTTCTTTCTGAACCAAGAACTACCTCTTTGCCAAATTTGGTGTAATTCCGTTCAGCAGTTCGGGCTGTAGCCGTGTCTAAAGTTTCCTATGGAAAATTGCATGGGGAAAACGCGTTTTGGGACCCCCCTTTTTCTCGGCCCCCGCTTGACCGAATCCCCCGAGACTTTCAGGGTAGGAGCGGACCGGAGCGGGCCACAAAGTTTGAAAATTTCGCGAAGATACGTCAACCGGCAAGAGAGTTATTTCAAATAGAATGTCGCGGATTTCCTATGGATAATAGGTTGTAACTATAACTATCTACTGGCGACCGCCAGTAGATAATATATATTACATATATACATTTATATATATACATATATATATATATATATATATACGTTTATGCATATAGAGAGAGCGAGAGATAGATATAGATATATACATATATTGTGATCAAGGCGGTACGCCGCCGAAACGCGTCTAGGTCGTTGTAGGTTAAATAAACCTCTTCTTTGTCATCATATCACGGAGTCAGTGCCTGTCTGTTCGTCGCTGCCAGGATTGGTATCAATATATATATATATATATATATATATATATATATATATATATATATATATATATACATACATATATATATATTTATATACATACATGTATATATATATATATATATACATACATGTATATATATATATATATATATATATCCAGCTTCACAAACTCCATGGGGCACGAAGGACGTGCACTCCATCGTGTTTGTCAAAGATTTACTGTGCTCAAAGTGCACCTCAGCACTGATGGTGCAGTGACACAGGCAAAACCTAACCCGTTTTGGCAATCAAGTAACCTTGGTCACAGGTGGATAAGTGCCGCCCCCACGGCCTTTCTTATAGGTTCTTTGTTAGGGAACAAACATAGAAAAAGGGCTACTGGTGTGATCTTATACAATGCTTCCACATTGGCAGCCATATTTTAACATGGTACAAAGTGATGCTTATTACATAAATGAAACAATAGTTCTGCTCACTTGGCATGAAATAAATAAAACTACTTAAGTTACCTGAAATTACTTCAATTGATTGTGAAAATATGTCATAATGGCAAAATACTCCCCCAGAAAGCGGACATGGTGTAACATAATACGACACATCTGCATGTGACTCAATAAGTTCAAGTGATACAAAGGCCCGTCAAGTGCTGCGTGAGTCAACAGCAAAATTCAAGAGTAGGTGTGACTGAGCATCCATCTGCATGCTGATGGGTCATCCTGGGGCAGGATGAGAGGGAGGAGCTGACGCTTGCACCTGAATAGGGCTGAAACCCACACAAAGGGTTGCATACCCCCCTGTAGTAAGTCTGAGGCCAGGGATGGACAGGCAGGGCCTTGTGCACTTCAAAGCATTTCTTTGAAGCCTCCTTACTTCAAAGGCCAAATTGGATATAAGTACTGGGCCTCTGACACCATGATTTTACAATATTGCTAGAACTAAGGACATTCTGCCAGTAAGAAGAGGTGCTGTGCTGTAGGAGGGACTGCCACTTTGCTAACTGCTGGGCTGTGCTGGCCTGCTGCCTGCTGATTGCTGTCCTGTAGGAGGGACTGACACTTTGCTACCTGCTTTGCTGTGCTGGCCTGCTGTGTTCTGCTATTTGCCTGGGAGTGAGAAGACTGGACCTACTCTCTACATCCTTGAACCCAAAATCTCCAAGGGCTTGCTGACTTGCCTCCTGTTTTGCCTCCTGTCAGGGTCATCAAAGACTTCCTTCAACTCTGCTTCAGCTTCTGGATTCTGCCAACTGTGAGTCTGCCTGTCAAGAGGTGACAATCCAGTACTGGACATTGAAAGTGGGTTCTGCTGCTGTTTTTCTACAAAAATTAACACAGTGATGACTTTGTGCTGATCAGAACCGACGCAGTACCCTCAGACGCCAACACAGCAATAATTCGAGGACAACCCTGCATGGCTCAAACAACAATGAGGGACCTGACTGCGAGACTCGGGCCAGACTGGCCATAGTGGGCACCAGGCATTTCCCCGGTGGGCCGGAGGGGTGGGGGCCGGTTTTGTCACTGGGGTCCAGTTTTGCAGCAGTGCTGCAATATTGGCCCCCTATAACAAAAGCGGGAGAGGTGCCTTTTGCTTGCACCCGCTCCCAGGGCCGGTTGAGCAGCAATTTTCCAGGGCTGGTTGCTGTTCCCAGTCCGGCCCTGGCAAGGCTCGATGACAATGCAGCACCTGTATCGGAAGGGGTTCGCCGATGACGCAGGACCAGACTGTGAGGCTCATTTACCCTACAGCGTGGATCGGAACAGACGCATCAAGTCTTCGATTGCCGACACTTGCTCTAACCGGGGTATTTTTCAGTGGGCCCTGCGTAGGTCTTGAAGCCGGCCTGCCCTCCATCGCGGTTGGCCTGAACTTTGGATTCACCCCAGTCCAGCCTGACCTCAAGGAACAGCTAAGCGCTATTGGCTCTTAAACATTATATTACAGTTTATACTTTAAAAATTCACATCTCAATTTTTACTTATTGGATTTTTCTTGTTTTGGTCTTGTTTTACTCAGATAAATGTTCTCTATTTGTCGAAACTTGTGTGGAGGCTTTTTGTGGTGTTTTCACTGTGTCACTGTAATTAAAGTGTGCACAAACACTTTACTCATTGCTTCTTAAGCTAAGCCTGACTGTTCTGTGCCAAGCTACCAGAGGGTGAGCACAGGTTAATTTAGGTAGTGTATCTGACTTACCCCGATTAGGATTGTGGTCCCTACTTGGACAGGGTGCATACGTCTGCCAACTAGAAACCCTATTTCTAAGAACATAGATAGATAGATAGATAGATAGATAGATAGATAAATAGATACTTGTTTTGCATTGTCAAGATGCATGAAAGTAACACAAACCAATGCTTTCCATTGATTTTCATTACTTTGTTTTAGTGGCTGTTTCACTGGGTGGAACCTGGGCAATTCCATTAAATCATCCATGGTTATTGATGCAAAGGTCTGTCTACTAACAATGGTAGACAGGTCTTTGCATAAAAAATAAACCCTTTTTTGGTAGATTAACTAAAACGTCATGGAACTAAAGTTGCTACATTGCGTTGCTTGAAACGGGGAGGAACGGACAGTGTAATATCTACTAAGATATGGTGCCATCCTGCTCTCTCCATAGCACTGGTGCACAATCAGGCTGCCTAGCACCACACACACTCATCATAATGCAAAGGTGTCTGCATCATATAGGTTTTGTTCTGGTGGGATACCCTTCTAGTAGAAAATAACTTGCCAAGCCAAACTTTAGAACTTTTCCCATTTTGAATTATTGGTGTACAGAGCAGTACACATGCAAAGTCGAAATATTTAGGAAAAATATAAACAGTTTTCTATTTTTAACGCCTGCCTCAAAGAGGCATTTTGTTAGATTAAAAAACCTATCAACTATATTGTTAATAGATGGGAATTTGTGTAAAAAAACTATGAGTGGTTGCAAGGGAATCCCATGATGCAAACTAGTGGAAAGCAGCACAAAGTGCTTCTCTACGTTACTTTCAGGCAAATTATCAGTGCAATCCAAGTTGTGTACTGAAAGATAAATTCCAAATAACTTTTTGCATTGGTTTTAATCACTTTTGTGGCACAAACCTGGGGCAAAATGTTAGTAAATATGCTCGTAACTTGAGGCATATTTTGAAAAGGAGAAATTTTTTAATTTAAAAAAATGTCCAGCTGCACTATACAGAACACATCTAAATGGGTAAAGGTTTTAGAGTTTGTCTAAACATAATATCATAGCCTTCCAGTACTAAACCTTTGTAAGCCATCAAGCACGAACCACAGTGCAAAGGTGTGTGTGTGGCGCAAGGTAGCTCGATTGTGTGCCAGCACTATGGAACTCTCTCCCTCTCACGCAAGGCAGTGCAGCAACTTTAGTTTCTGCAGTGCATTGAGTTGCATGACTTTTTACTAAACCTACCCTTGTGATTTACTATACGGTTCATTAATAAATTAATTGCACAAAAGAGGAGCAAATTAAACACAAGATAAATAAGATCAAAAATCCAACAGTTCTTGTGTGATTTAACATTCAATTCATATACCAAAAGTTGAGATTTATATAGCAGGAGACTTTTTCCACTGCAGTTTACTGTATGGCAATGAACTTATTAAACCCTTAGGAAGCTTATTATCAACTCCCACACAAATTTAATCTTCTATATGATGCACGGCTAACTATGCATTTTACTATTATTAACAGTATTTTTCATTCCTATTATGCATTCACTTGACTGATAATTGACATCGTCCTTCAAGTGCTTAATTGGCTTAAAGGACTAACTGCCCTTCATTACATTTTGTTCCAGACGTGCCCCACCCAGTAGGCTGCACAAGTGGAGAGCTGAAAGGGAGAAAACTGCAGCAAGGACTCGAAACCAATTAAATGTTTGAAAGAGATGGCAATGCAACGGAGGGTGAAAATACGATTAAAAAGGTTACCTTTGAGTTCAGCAGAACAGATCACGCTTAATAGAGCCAGAAAATAGGTTTATGATAGAAATGGTTCTTGCAGAGCCAGGATGCAGCGAGGGCTGGGAGAAGGTGAGGTCTATGAGAAGCAGTGTGGCGGCCATCAAGATGGAGGTATAAAAGAAAGCAGTGTTTATTTTGGGAGAGCTGTGGGGCTAGTGTGGGTGTCATTATTAGAAGAATCACTTTCTCCTAACTGTTTTTAGTTATTATTGGCCTTATATAGGTATCGGATGTATAGTCGCATATGCTCATAATTAAAATGTTGCTGAATATGTTACATAATAAAATAGATGGATCTGTACAAGTGGACACTCGGAACCGTGGATAAGTCGAGGCACAATCAACAAATGAGAACCTGCGAAGACATTTGTTGGCATATGATTCCCCAGACATGGGAATACAGGCACTGGAAGAAACTCACACAGGAAAACACAAAGAGAAACTGGGAAGATAAAAACAGGGGAAAACACATACATGAGAAGTTACAGATAGGTGAAGATGGATTTGGGAAGGTAAGTTACATCCATGTGGGGACTGCTCATGAGATGGTGAGAACGCTAGAGGAATAGAGAGTTCATACGAAAGTACAGGAATCTCTAGAGAGACCTTCAATGGGAAGATGTGATGCAAGGACACGAGGAGGCACAAACACGCAAACATGGAATATGCACGGCGGTCAAAGACAAGTATTAACCTAGCCACTGGGAAGACATTGCCAAAGACAAGACCCGGACAGATGCAGCATATTCCGAGGAGCCATGGGGATATATAGTTACAGGCAAACAGGGGCATAGGTAAACGAGGGCACAGGAAGACAAATACATGTTAAAATACAGACACTAGGGGCCCGATTCACAAAGGTAAAGTCAGACGAAAGTCTAACTTTATGACTTTCGGTATTCACAAAGGGCATTTACGAGTAGTAAATGCCCTTTGTGAACACGAAAGTTGTAAAGTTAGACTTTCGTCTAACTTTACCTTTGTGAATAGGGCCCATGGTGAGTAACAGGAAAAAATAAATGATGAGCTTTTGGAAAATACATGCATACAATTTGGGATACCGGGAGTTACGAACACTGCTCTCTAGCAAACAGACTCCAGGCAGAAGGTGCAGACCTGGTGAAATACCACATCCATCTGTTAATGTTCCCCCCAGAAGCTGTGCAGTATTTTGGAGCGTAGAAAAGCAGCAGCAAGCTATATAAATGCAAAGCGATATATTATGATATGAAATAACATGACGTAACATAGCATAACTTGCAAGGGTGCAAAATCCATCCATAAACGTATGAGAATTAATAAGTGATGCGTTTTCATTAAAACCTTGCTCAAAGACACAGCTTGCTTTTCTGTGAATGGTAGCTAAAATATTTTTGTATTTAAACAAAGTCCCTTCCTTCTGCTGTTAATAAAAAAGAAACCTTGGCCTCTGTGAGAAATTGGGTATTAGATGAAGGGGGCGGGGTGAGGTGAAACCGTTCTCAAGCAACAGTGCAACCGTTGCCTGGGTGAACCACAAAAAGTCACTAAATGAACCTGTGCTTAACCCTCTGGTAGCTTGGCACAAAAAACAGTCAAGTGTAACTGAGAGGCAATGTGTAAAGTATTTATGCAGCACTCAAACAGTAATAAAGTGAAAATACAGCATAAGAAAAATCCCAGACAATCTACAAAAATAGTCAATTTTAATAAATAAAATGCTATCAGAACAACAAAAATTCAGTTAGTACAACTTGAGATATGTAATTTCATAAGCTTAAGTGAAAATAATGCAAAAAAGCACAAATGGCCAGACCGGGCCAAAGTCACAAAAGCAAGCCGACCGTGATGGAGTGCTGGCCTGGTAGAGGACTGAGGGGCATATTATCAAGAACGGCGTTAAAATTATCGCCGGTTTAGCGGCAGAAGACTGCCGCTAAAGCGGCGATAATGGGCTTGATAATATGCCCTGGAGAATTCCAATAGAAGCCCAGGTTCACACCAGAACATGGACTTCTATTGGAATTCTCAAGGGCATATTATCAAGCCCATTATCGCCGCTTTAGCGGCAGTTTTCTGCAGCTAAACCGGCGATAATTTTTAACGCCGTTCTTGATAATATGCCCCTGAGTTTGGCCCGCTGGGCAGTGTACCTGGTTGTACTTGAACTAAGATGCGAGGTCCTGTGTCACGTTGAATTACGTCAGTTCCGATTATGCTGCCAGTCAGGAGTTGTGAGGTGGAGCACCAAGTTGCATGGCACTGCGTTGGTTCCAATGAGGTTGCCGATCAAGAGTTGTGAAGTACTGTGATGCAAAGTCATGCGGCAAGATGTGTCAGGCAGCATCAGTTCCGATGATGCCTCCGATCAGGAGCTGCGACGAGCCGCAAAGTGAGGTCCTGCTTCCAGATGTGTGGCCCTGCCTTCGTTCCGATGAGCCTGCCAATCAGGACCTACAAGGTGCTGCAATGTGAGGTCTTGCATCACACTGCATCAGATTGTGTTGTGCTGCATCAAGTTGCATTGTGCTGTGTTGGTTCTGAGGGAATCCACAGTTGGGTCAGCAGACGTACACTCTGATGCCAGCCAAGGGTCTAAGATGTGGGGGGCACCTCTTGGGGATCAGGAATCACTCAAGCAGAGGTCACCCGCCCACAGGGCACAGGCAGGGCCAGTGGAGACTTGGCAACTGGGAAGACAAAGGGCAGGCCTATGGAGCTTGATATGTCCCTGTAGCTCACAACAGGAGGCCAGTCAGCTAGTCTTTGGAGTCACTCTGGTGGTTCTGGGATCAACAAGCAGGTCCAGAATTCCTTCCTCAGGCAGCAGGGAAGTTCTTCTTTCAGCAGGACTTTCCTTTCAGCAGCAGGGCAGCAGAGTAGTCCTCCTTCAGAGAGTCACGCAGGTTCAGAAGTGATCTGAAGTGTTAGTCAGAGGATCCAATATTTATACCTGGTGCCAGGTTTGAAGTGGAAGAAACTTCTAGACTTCCCCTCACATCTGCCTCTGGAATTTTCTTCCTGCCCCTGCCCTGGCTCCAAGGAGTCTGAGATGACAATAGATTAGTGTGAAGTCCTTTGTGAGTGTCGTGAGGTAGCTCTTTTGGAGTGCAAGTGTGGTAGGTGATAGCTCCGCCCTTCCAATCCTGACAACATGGCCCATCCTGATAACACCTAGACCCCTTTAAGATACTGTCTGGGAGGAAAACACAAAGGCAAAGTGCCAACTACACCTAGTTATGTCACCCAGGATACAGGCTGCAGGCACTAAATAGTTAGGACAAGAAAATGCTAAATTCTTAAAGTGGCATTTTCAGAATTGTGACTTAAAATCCAACCCAATCCCAATCATAAGTTAGCACTTATTAAATGTAATAATGTTATTCTATTAGTAAGGTAGTCTTGCAGTAGTGAAAAACAAATTGAAGAGCTTTTCATTCCTAGAACACGTAAAATTTAAAGGCACATGTCTGTATTTTTAAATACACTACACCCTGCCCTGATGGCTGTTTAGGGCCTACCTTAGGGGTGACTTACATTTAATAAAAAGGAAGGATGAAGCCTGGCAAATGGGTCATTTTGCCAGGTCAAAATGGCAGTTTAAAACTGCACACAGACTCCAATGGCATGACTGAGACATGTTTAAAAGGGCTACTTAAGTGGGTGGCATGATGAGTGCTGCAGGCCCACTAGTAGCATTTAATTTACAGGCCCTGGGTACATGCAGTGCTACTTTACTAGGTAATTAAAGGTAAATTAAATAATCTGCCAATTGGATGTAGGCCAATTTTACCATGTTTAGAGGAGTGAGCACAAGCACTTTAGCACTGGTTAGCAGTGGTAAAGTGTGCAGAGTCCTAAGGCCAACAAAACATATTCAGCAAAACAGGAGGGGAGAAGACAAAAGGATTGGGGGCAAGCAATGCGAAGGATGTCAGGTCTAACAGGCTCAATGGGGCAAAGCCAAAAAAACTAAGATGGAGACCATCTGTAAGTCACGAAAAAAGCTCTAGGCAAAGAAACTCAACCACTCAGAATACATCATTGAACAACAATCCCACACACCTTGCTCAATATTTGGATACTAACATACATACATTACCACTTCAGCCATGTTGTGCACTACCTATCACATCAAACTAAAATGCAGAAACACCATTTGTGGGGGTCCACACAGATCATAGCTCCTCTAAAACAGTAGTGGAAATAATGATAGCATGTTCATGCTATTGTGCTAGGACACATTCAAACACAGAAAAGGCTAATAGGTCTGGCTTTAGTGTTATTGAGCCTGCAAACAGAGACACGCATAATTGAGCACTGACTTTTTGTGCTGTGCCATTGGCAACCTGCTTTTATGCCTTGTATGCTGCATGTGCTCTATTTTGTCCTCCCCAGGCTTGTGGTGCTGTACTACTCCAGAACTACAAGCTTAAAGAATCAAACCAGCTGCACTAGAAGCTTAGGAAATAAAAAACAAGCCACAGCACAGAAGCTAAAGAATATACAGGTACAAATAAACTGCTTGCATTTTTGCATATCTCTGCTTCTATGCGTTGCTAAAGCTTGTTGTCAATATGTTTGTGGTCTCTGGATTTTACCATTTCTATCTCCTGTCTGCAAGAGGAGGGTGTGTTATGTTCAGAATTTTCAAAGGAATGACACCATGTTCTGGACAATCCAATCTGAGTGTTAGAGATTTGTATGTGGTTGTGGTAAATTAATCATAGTCACAGCTTTCACTTTCTTCCTTTAAGCATTATTGCAGAGAGACACGAACCACCTCGCTGTCACAGCCAGGCACAGTTACAATCTAAACTCCAACCGCTCAACCACTGAATGTTCAACATGTCATTTAGAACATCACTATGTCACTGCAGTCTCAGCCTGGATGGGACAGCCTAACAATATTATGACACATCTCCTTTCTTTCCTTAATAACACGATAATGTTAACTACACAACAAACATAAAACTCAAGGTAAAAGAAATATAATAGAAACCAATGCTGGGTACAGTGTAAGATGACACGACCAGACAACACAAAAACGGAAGGTGAATAAGGATAAGCTGGGAAACACATGCAGGGCACGACACAAGAAAGAACAACACTCACTATGTACAATGCTCCCCACAAAGATTTCAATAGATAACGCAAGGGATACACAACTGTACAACTCTACTCACTTCCTTGAGCAACACTACTGGCAAAATATTACTCACACATATAATCCCTCTGATAACTAGGAATTCTTTTTTGTCTCACATCACTTTCTCTTTGCACAAAGCCCCTTGTTTCACACTCTCCCTCACCTGAGAAAATCTTGGTATTGTAATGCGTTCTCTTGAACTCATCATCACTCAATGATTCCACCTAACTAACCCCTTGTTTCTGATATAGTGCTACCTTCCTGAGAGTTCAAGTTTGACCATTGTGCATTTTTACCCAACTTCCACCAACAACCTTGACTTTGTAAGGACCTCTGAATGACAATAGCTTCTTTTAATGTAGGATTACTTGCATCCCACAAACCTTCTTGTGCTTTCTTGCTACTGCACTGTACAGTTAGCTTGCCCCTTATCATTTCATCTTGCATTGGTCCGAACTAACACTTTGCAGACAGTTCACAAAGCCTGGAAACAAACTCATCCACTGTTTCTGTTGCTTGTTGTGGTTGCGTGTAAAACGTATGCCGGCACATAACGATATTTTCTTGTTTCACTAACCAGGTGTGTAATTTCAAGATAGCATCTTTATACACATCTTCCACTTTCTCAACCATTCCCAGTAGGTATTTAAATATGTGTTGTCCCTCCTTTCCAAGTGCCCCTAACAACAATGCTTTCTTTTTCAGTGCTGGAAATCTGGTGCCATCTAACGCTACCAAATAATTTTCAAAGCAGTCAATCCAATCCTCCCATTCTATTGGCGGTTCCCCTGGTGACATTAGGAAAGGAGGTGGAACTGTGATTGTGTCAGAGTTATTCATAATTGTAAACAACAAAACACAAGAATACTAATATTGTCAACACAGTGAACAATTACATGGCCACAATTTGTCCCCAACTGCACAGAGCAAATTTCTGAAATATTTAAACAAAATGTTGAATTAACAACAGAATTTGCTTCAAACAACTTAAAAAGTGTGCAAATCTCTGAAGGGTAAGATTTGCAAATAACCTGCAATAACACACCCATGATCCAGAAAAAGTCTGCTAATCACTGTATACTGAAAGCAGCACTGGCAGTGTGATAAACATTGTGTAGAAGATTCCTGGATCAGTAGCACACGAGTGTGCTAAATCCACTAAGTTTGCATGTACCAGAGAATGCTATCCTTTTATCACCTAAAAATCAAACTAATGCGTTCACAGCCTTGTGCACATTTCATGTACTTGTGCGCTGACATTCTAATATTAAAATCAATTGGTGTGTGTGTGTCACTGCTACTGTAGACACGCTGTACCTTTAAGAAGAAAGGTGTTCACATCACAGTGTTGATGTGCACCTCCTCCAGCTTGAGGCTCCGCCTTGCTCAAATTCACCGGAAAGGCGCATCAAGTCACCCACTTCCTGACTGCGCGTTGGTGACCACAGTGTAATGCAATACAAAGCCAGCAACTGCAAAGGGAATCTCTGCACCGTAAGTAGCAGCGCTCGCACCAAGCACGCGCTGATTTAGTTTTGTGTGAGTTACGCTATATCACAACGTTAGGAGATTGCCCTTACATGCTGATCTCGTTCCGTTAGGAGATCGCGGTCGTGCTCTGATCCAGTCTCATGCTGGTGCTGTATGTCACTCCATTAGTAACTTGTGCACACAGGCTGTTAAAAGCAGGCAAAACGCTTGTTGAAAGACTTCTCACACCCTTAAGACGTCGCTCTCACAAGTTGTTAAAAACAGGCAAAGCGATCTGTGAAGGGGCAATTCTTACGATTCTTACTATTCTCCCTAATAGCTGAGTTTAGCTGCATGCGCACCTCCCTGCTGCGCTTAAGTGATTTTAATGTCACCTACCTTTGCCAGTTATACAGTTTACTCAGCCACTACCTCACAGGTTGTAAGTGTCCCTAGCCTTGAACTAAACGTCCACCAACTGCTTCCCTTCGCAGTTGGTACCGGATGTTCTCAACGTCTTCACTCCGTAGGTTCGTCACAGTGGTTCGCTGCCTCAACCCCAGCACCTGTCTCATAAATCGTTGCCAAAAATGTGATAAATTAATCGAAGTCACAGCCTTCTGTTTCTTCCATTAAGCTTTATTAAAGAGAGACAGGAACCACCTCACTGGCACAGTCAGGTGAAGTTATAATATAAACTCCAACCGCTCAACCACAGAATGGTCAACATGTCATTTAGAACATCACTATGTCACAGCAGAATCAGCCTGGCTGAGACAGCCTAACAATATTATGACAGTGTTGTTTCTTCATGTAAGTTAGGTCCCTGGTAGTGCCCACATTCTGTGTTGGCAGGGTGCAATGTAAGAAGTTGAAGGCCAACAGGAGGGTTTTGAGGAGGGATGTGTAGGTTTCTTTGTCTTATTCCTCATAAGGTCTTAAATCTCCTATGAAAATATAATCAAAAGATGAGGTAAGTTGATCCTTATCATAATAAAGGAGCCCATCAATAAGACTCTTGATGTGATGTGCAGGAGATGGGGCTTTGCGTTGAAAGGAAGTGTTTCTTCTGAGGTGCTTGGGTAGTCCAGCCTTTGATTATGTTAAGGACATCTAGTTTAAGAGATTGCAGTAAGAGATCGTATTTTCAGTTCTGAGATCATAGAATATTTCAGTGTATAGGGTGCGTTAGTGGTACTGTGCAGGTAGGAATGCTCTGCTGCATTGGGATTAGCATGTGTGTTCAATAGGTTTGTCAAGTGAGGTGAAAAAGAGTGGAGGTTCTTGTGAGAAAAAGAGATAGAGAGCATGGTTTTCAGGTTTTGTGTCATCTCAGTCTTGAGATCCAGCTTTGTCATGTTGTCAAGCAGTTCATTTTGCGAAGTGGATAAGACTCATGTCCTCCTGTAACTAGTAAATGGCACTTATGAATTATGAGTCAAGAAGCAATACTTCCTAGGTGATCATGCAAATGGGGCATTAGGTTTTTCTGTGAAGAGTTACTTTGTGTGCTGTTGTTTTGGGGTACCTCGACGGGACTGTGAGGTGGGCTGTATCAAGTGGTGGTGGTGGCAACCTGGAGGGTGTGGCCTTGGTCCTTAATAGAATTTCAGTCTATGAGTGACTTTTTGCAGATTATGGTCCAGAACATTTTTACAGAATTATGCTGTCTGGTTCATTTCCTTCAGGGGTGCGTGGTTCATAAAGAGAATATGGGAGCCTGGATGTAGGGTAGGGCCGCAAGCTAGTGCTGTTTTAGGGCATTTAGGGAATCAAAAAATGTGGTGCAGATATGAAGGCTGGCATCCATAGTCTGCCTTATAACCTTCCCATTTTTATACAAGTTGAATAGTAGCCCGCATTTCTGGTTATGGTAACCTATTACAGTAAGATTTTTCCCTTATATATTTTCTGTGTTCTTTGAGACCAGAAAAAAGACATTATTTATAGGTTAATAAAAATAAAAGTGTAGGTCAGTTGTAATGGAGCCAATCTGAAACTATGATGTTTGTCACTGATCAAAGTTTCTAGTTTTACCTTCAGGCCTCAGTGTTTATGATATTTCACGGTAGTTTTGGATAGGCTAAGGGGGTAAATTATATCTCAGGTGTTTTATGAATTGAGGAGCCTGAGCTGATATGAAGTTTTCTTTATTTATATTTAGTGCTCATCATAAGATCAAGTGGAAGCAAGTTGGTTATTGATCTTAGGAAACATCTTCAGTATGTGAATAAAACAATATTAAGCTTTGGGATATCAATTAGTTCAGGGAGAAGATACTGTATGAAAAGGCAAAGAGGGTTTAAATGCTTTGCATAAGTGTGACCTCATTATTTGGTTGACAGCACATCAAGGTGCAAGGAGGAGCAAGATGGCGGTCTGACGCCGTTCTGGAGAGCAGGCACATGGGGAGGCTCCCGTGCATCTACACCCGTCCGATGTAAGCCGTTGCAAGGTGGTGCAAAACTGAAGGTACGGCGATAAGGGCACAAGGAGATTTTGATACGTTGATATATACTCGAAGTGTGTTGTCAACATAAAAAACACAAAAAGAAACTTACAGAAACTTCGCTGGCAGCTGAGGAAACGCAGGCAAAGCTGAATGCAGGCAGCGCTGGTGGTCGACATCGGGCGGCTGCTGAGTGTCTCCCGAACTGCACGTTTGGTGATCGGACGCTGCTCGTCAGTCTTCTGGCTGAGACTGCCTTCGGGACTATCCTGTACTCTGGACTCTGCTTCGAGGGAGAAGGAGAGCATGGCTCCACCAAAAACGGCACCCAGAGGCACGCGTGCAGGACACATACCGACGAGCACAACAGAAGCTATTGGGGCTGATGAGATGGAGGAGGGAAACGACCTTTACCACTACTCTTTAACAACGAGGGGCCTGAACCACGATCCCTCAACCACTACTGCATTTACAACTACCTAGTCTAAACAATGACCTGTCTAAACAACGACCTGTCTAAACAACGACCTGCATGAAGAGATTAGTTGTTTCTTTTGTTATAGTAAGTTGTCTGTCTGATTTGTTTTTTTCATGGAGTGTAACATTTTGTAAAAATAATTAACTGTTTTACATTTTCTAAGTTTATTTATGCAATCTTACTAATTAATGTATGTTGTTTAAATTTACCTTCTGAGACCAGTAGATGGCACTCTTGGATTGTTTATGACTGATATATATATATATATATATATATATATATATATATATATATATATATATATATATATATATATATATATTATCTACTGGCGGTCGCCAGTAGATAGTTATAGTTACAACCTATTATCCATAGGAAATCCGCGACATTCTATTTGAAATAACTCTCTTGCCGGTTGACGTATCTTCGCAAAATTTTCAAACTTTGTGGCCCGCTCCGGTCCGCTCCTACCCTGAAAGTCTCGGGGGATTCGTCAGCGGGGGCCGAGAAAAAAGGGGGGTCCCAAAACGCGTTTTCCCCATGCAATTTTACATAGGAAACTTTAGACACGGCTACAGCTCGAACTGCTGAACGGAATTACACCAAATTTGGCAAAGAGGTAGTTCTTGGTTCAGAAAGAACCCTTTTGTTAAATGGTGTAAATCCGTTCAGTAGTTGCTGAGAAAATCAAAAGAAAAAAAGATAGGTATATCTAGGGCCGCGGATCCTCCCGAGCACGAGCTTTATGTTAATTGGCTGTCAACACTCCAAATCAGGAAGTGTTGGCAGCCATTTTGTCCCTCGGTAGAACCGAGGGACAGAAACAAGTGCGCAAAGCGCACAAAGGGGGCAGGGTAGAAACACCCTGACCCCCTAGGTCTGCTCAGGGGGTCCCACAAGGACCCCCTGGGCAAAAAAAATTTTTTTTTAAAAATCGGCAGGATGCGCTTAGGGAGCGCGAACCCTGCCGAAAAAAAAAAAAATCGGAATTCGGGTGGGCCAAGTCCCAGGGGCATGCTGGGGGGGGGTTAATTTTATGTGTGGGGGGCCTCTAAGGGCCCCCCAAGCCCCGGGGACCAGCACCCCCCGGGGCTTTATGGATAATGGTGCGGGAGGGCTCTGAGCCCTCCCGCAGCCCCGGGGACCACCACCTCCCCGGGGCTTCTTTTTTTATATTATATTTTTTTATATTTTATATTTAAAAACCTGTGTGGGGGGCTCCAGCCCCCACACGCCCGAGGACCACCACCTCCCCGGGGCACTAAGAAACCTGCTCTCTCTTCCAATATCCAAAGCCGATTGCTTTTCCACATGGGGAGCAGCATGTTAGCTGCTCCCCATGTGTAAAGCACGTCCGGCTCCCGTAGGACACGGGGAGCCGGCGGGACTGTGGGGGTTTGGGGACCCCCCACAGTCCCCAACGAGAGGCCAGGCCCCGGGGGATGGGGTCCCCAGGGCCTAAAAATAGGAAAAAGGAAGGGGGGCCCTTCAGGGGGGGAAAAAAAAAAAAAAAAAAAAACGATCGGGCCCGCAGGCCCCGCCCCCTTCCTTCACCACTCTGGGGGAACGAATTCCCCTTGAATACTGGGGGTCCCTGGGGGCCAACTAGCCCACCAGGAACCTCCAGTATGCGCCAGGGGGCTGCCTTGCAGAGAGGTGTACAGAGGCCACGCCCCTTTTTACACCTCTCTGCAACGCAGCTCTGTGGCGCTTTTTGGAGGAACATGGTGGGCTAGTTGGACTCCAGGGACCCTCAGGATTCAAGGGGAGTTAATCCCCCGACTTAAAACGCGCCACGGGGCGCGTTTGCACAGTGGTGAAGGGAGGGGCGGGGCTTCAGGTGACATGTGTGCAAACAGGCCCCGTGGCGCGTTTTAAGATGGGGAATTAAATCCTCTTCAATCCTGAGGGTCCTGGGGCCAACTAGCCCAACAGGTACGTCCAGAAAGCGCCACAGAGCTGCGTTGCAGAGAGGTGTAAAAGGGTGTGGCCTCTGTACATGTCTCTGCAACGCAGCCCCTGGCGCATACTGGAGGTTCCTGGTGGGCTAGTTGGCCCGTAGGGACCCTCATGATTCAAGGGGACTTAATCCCCCAACTTAAAACGCGCCACGGGGCGCGTTTGCACAGATGCCACCTCAGGCCCCGCCCCCTCCCTTCACCATTGTGCAAATATTCCTCTAAAATCAGCCGAAATACGAATTCCGATTTACTCACCTGTTATCAGGAGAGACCTCAGTGCTGCATCTTTCAGCCCAGTACTGATCCTCAAAAGTAATTTTAACCGTACTTACCGGTAACTTGAATTTCCTTCATAGGCTAACATTGACTGGTTTCACTTGGAAATTCTTCTAAGTGTGGAGTTTTGGAACTTTAAAATATTCCTCTAAAATCAGCCGAAATACGAATTCCGATTTACTCACCTGTTATCAGGAGAGACCTCAGTGCTGCATCTTTCAGCCCAGTACTGATCCTCAAAAGTAATTTTAACCGGACTTACCGGTAGACTGAATTTCCTTCCATAGCTAACATTGACTGGTTTCACTTGGGAAATTCTTCTAAGTGTGGAGTTTTGGAACTTTAAAATATTCCTCTAAAATCAGCCGAGAATAACGGATCCGATTTACTCACCTGTTATCAGGAGAGACCTCAGTGCTGCATCTTTCAGCCCAGTACTGATCCTCAAAAGTAATTTTAACCGCACTTTCACGGTAGCTTGAATTTCCTTCTTAGGCTAGCATTGCCTGCTTTTTGCTGAAAAAGTTTCTAAGTGTTGATTTTTGAAACATACAAATATTCCTCTAAAATCAGCCGAAATCCGAATTCTGATTTACTCACCTGTTATCAGGAGAGACCTCAGTGCTGCATCTTTCAGCCCAGTACTGGTCCTGAAAAGTAATTTTAACCGTACTTACCGGTAACTTGAATTTCCTTCATAGGCTAACATTGACTGGTTTCACTTGGAAATTCTTCTAAGTGTGGAGTTTTGGAACTTTAAAATATTCCTCTAAAATCAGCCGAAATACGAATTCCGATTTACTCACCTGTTATCAGGAGAGAACCCAGTGCTGCATCTTTCAGCCCAGTACTGATCCTCAAAAGTAATTTTAACCGTACTTACCAGTAACTTGAATTTCCTTCCATAGGATATCATTGCCTGCTTTTTGCTGAAAAAGTTTCTAAGTGTTGATTTTTGAAACATACAAATATTCCTCTAAAATCAGCCGAAATCCGAATTCTGATTTACTCACCTGTTATCAGGAGAGACCTCAGTGCTGCATCTTTCAGCCCAGTACTGGTCCTGAAAAGTAATTTTAACCGTACTTACCAGTAACTTGAATTTCCTTCCATAGGCTAACATTTACTGGTTTCACTTGGAAATTCTTCTGTGTGGAGTTTTGGAACTTTAAAATAGTCCTCTAAAATCAGCCGAAATACGAATTCCGATTTACTCACCTGTTATCAGGAGAGACCTCAGTGCTGCATCTTTCAGCCCAGTACTGATCCTCAAAAGTAATTTTAACCGTACTTACCAGTAACTTGAATTTCCTTCCATAGGAATCCATTGTCTGGTTTTCAGCAGAAAAGTTTCAAAGTGTCGATTTTCACAAACTACAAATATTCCTAAAAAAACGCCTGTATGACTTAAACGCATTCTTTCAACTGTTTACAGGAGATGCACCAGTGCTGGATCCAGGATCCAACACTGAGTAAGAAAAAGTAACGATAACAGTTTTTAACTTCTAAGTGAATTTCCTTCCATAGGATAACATTGGTGATTCTATGAGAAAAAGTTTCTAAGTGTGAACTTTTAAAGTACAATAATATTCCTTAAAAATCACGACTGTAACCAAAACGCTTTTACTCAACTGTTTACAGGAGATGTCCCAGGACTGAATCTAGGATCCAGTAATGTGGTTAGAAAAGTAATCCATAAAGTAACTAATTGCATTTAACTAGAAATTCACATTGAGCTGAATGTTGCATTGTGTTTGAAAATGTGTTGCCCATTGCAACAACTGTAACTACTGTACTTAAAAGTCTATTGCCTATGTGCAAAGTAATTAAACTAAAGTAATTCATTCTGAGAAAGTATTTTTGTAATGTAATGTATAATGTAATTACAATGTAATTTAAAAAATAAAATATGTAAAAAAAATTGTTTCTAAAAAATTTGGAAATCAATATGAAAAAAATTTATATAACAATTAATACATTTAAAAATTGTCATTTACAAAACCTTTGAAATTCACTGAAAAAACTGTAGGTTTCAGACATGTTATAGTTACAAATTAGCATTTAAAAAACCTTTGAAATTCACTGAAAAAACCATAGGTTTCAGGGACGTTATAGTTACAAATTAGCATTTAAAAAACCTTTGAAATTCACTGAAAAAACCATAGGTTTTAGGGACAGTTATAGTTAGTTGGACATTGCACTCGTACAAAACCCGTGAAATTCCCCCGTTATAGTTAGTCCAGGTAACTATAACTCGCGCCCCCGCAATGCACTGCTGATGACGTCACATATTACATCACTCATGACATGGTCAGTGACATCACTGATGACATCACTGATGACATCTCAAATGACATCACTGATGACATCATCCACGTGATAATCTGATGCACCTCCTCACACTCTAATATAACCTTTGATACACCCACTCTAAATTACAGACTGCCATTCGCAAAACCATAGACACTCCAACACCAATAACTACATACCCACTCACTGATTCTTAGGTCTCACGCACACATCCACTCACTCACCCGTACAGTCACTCATACTTACGGTCACTCAGTACAGGACTATCATATGCACTCATACTCCTATATAGACACTCAAACACCGCCACTCATCCATAGAGGTACTCACACACCTAGTCAGTCATGCAAATAATTAAACACACTACCATTTACTCACCTATACAGTTATACACACACCAGCTCACTTACTCATACAAATAGTAGCACATTCTTACGCTCTTATACAATCACTGATACAAGCACACACTCATCCATACAGCCACTATCACAATCACTCACTCTCGCTTATAGCTATTTATATACTCCAACACACATATATACTGCCTTTCACATATGTAGTTACTCACACATGTACCACTGGGACATACATTCACTCACTAACACACTCTTACACACACTTACCCACCCATACAGTCTATCACAGTTGCACTCTTGAAACCATCCACCCAGTGAATCACCCACTCACACATCTATGCACAGAGTTGCACACACCCCTCCCACACAAACACTCAGGCACCCATACAGATACTCAGACAAGCATTCAATAACTCATATAGACACTCATGTAGCTATTCACAAACACATGCAGCCACTTACACAGCAACAGACAGACGGATACAGACATTCACCCAGTTTAGTCACTAACCCATGCATTCAGTAAGATACGTTAAATCACTCACTTATAGAGTCAGTCACGCACCTACTAAATCATCCATACAGACACTTACACACCCACTCATTCTTCAATACGTCTTTTCCTATATATATTAAAAATATTTAAACTTTACAGAAACACACAGTCACTGGATGATGTCATCAGTGATGTCATCAGTGATGTCATTTGAGATGTCATCAGTGATGTCATCAGTGATGTCACTGACCATGTCATGAGTGATGTAATATGTGACGTCATCAGCAGTGCATTGCGGGGCGCGAGTTATAGTTAGCTGGACTAACTATAATGGGGAATTTCACGGGTTTTGTACGAGTGCAATGTCCAACTAACTATAACTGTCCCTAAAACCTATGGTTTTTTCAGTGAATTTCAAAGGTTTTTAAATGCTAATTTGTAACTATAACGTCCCTGAAACCTATGGTTTTTTCAGTGAATATATATATATATATATATATATATATATATATATATATATATATATAGTGGCAAGTGTATCATGAGTATGAGTTTTTGGGTTGCAAGGGTATTTTTAGGGTTTATGGTGGGTGTAGGTTTTTGGGTGGCAAGGGCATTTTTTACATTTTGGGTGGGAATGGGTTTTGGGTGGCAAGGGTAATTTTAGGGTGGGTATGGGTTTTTGGGTGGCAAGTGTATTTTTAGGGTTAAGGGTGGGTATGGGTTTTTGGGTGGAAAGGGTAATTTGAGGGTTTAGGGTGGGCATGGTTTTTGGGTGGCAAGGGTAATTTTAGGATTTTGGGTGGGTATGGGTTTTTGGGATTGCAAGGGTATTTTTAGGGTTTAGGGTGGGTATGGGTTTTGGGGTGGGTAAGGGGATTTTTAGGGTTTAGGGTGGGTGTGGGTTTTTGGGTGGCAAGGGTAATTTTAGGGTTTTGGGTGGGTATGGATTTTTGGGTGGCAAGGGTAATTTTAGGGTGGGTATGGGCTTTTGGGCGGCAAGTGTATTTTTAGGGTTAAGGGTGGGTAAGAGGTTTTTGGGTAACAAGGGTAATTTTAGGGTGGGTGTGGGTTTTTGGGTGGCAAGGGTAATTTTAGGGTTTACGGTAGGTATGGGTTTTTGGGATTGCAAGGGTATTTACAGGGTTTAGGGTGGGTGGGTGTTTGGGTGGAAAGGGAATTTTTAGGGTTCAGGGTGGGTATAGGTTTTTGGGTGGTAGGGAATTTTTAAGGTTTTGGGTGGGTGTAGGTTTTTGGGTGGAAAGGAAATTTATAACATTAAAAGTGAGTATAGGGGTGTGTGTGTATGTATATATACATACATACTATATATACATATATATATATATATATGTGTGTATATAGTGTTAATACTTATCAATATTAATTTTTACAACACATATGTCTTTAGCATGCATGCCTTTACCACGAAATTTAAGATTTTTACAGGTACATACAAACCCATTACATATATATATATATATATATAGACACACATATACACACGCATATGGGTTTATACTTACCTGGAAAATAGATACATTAATGGGGTAAAGGCAATCATGGTAAAGGCATAGTAGTTGTAAAAAATAGTAGTTGTTAAAACTTTAGTGGTTTAGACTAAGTAGTGGTTGAGGAGTAGTGGTTTAGACTGTAGTTGTTCATGTGGTAGTTGTTCCATCATACAATCGATGGAGGAGGTACCGGCAACTCAGCGAGGGAATACTATCAAAGGCACTTCAAAAGTAAGTAAGCCATTGCTGCGACTTTTACAGTCAGGAAATGCAGCGGACTTGTTTGCTGTTGGTGCAATCCCTGAACAAACCGCCGGTGACAAAATATCAGAGGCGATCTTAGAAGCAATACCAGTGCAACATAAAGGTCACAATAATGATTTTCGCAGTTTAGACACTCCTAGCCTCGACCAAAATAACTTTTATGAACAGCCTGAACAGCCTGAGAGGGTCCCGTGTTCTGATAATGCTACAATGTATCAAAGGGAAGTAATTGATGTAATTGAAGTCCTCTCATCTCCATCTGGGCCTCTGACAGCGGCTAATATCATGGAAAGTGGGGATACAAACAGTGTGCAAGCTGAGACTTTAGAATCTGGAAGCACATCTAGCATGCTTAGTTCATGTAGGAGAGAAAGTTTAACGTCTAAGGACCCGCTTGGTCTCGTGCAGCACCAGGGAGATATTGTCAGTGTCACTGCCATAACCCCTCCCAGAGTGAATCCTGATATGGATAATAATATGCAGCCAGTGATTCAGATATTGGCAGGAGATGGAGCTAGCGGGCCAGGAGATGGAGGAATTATTTCAGAAGTACAAGGTCCCCAACAGGAATTTGATAAACCCAAATCTCTGGTAAAAGAGAGAGATTTTCCAACACTCTCTAAGAGCGCAGGGCTGAGTGCTGGCGAGAATACACACATGGAGAATAAGTCACCTAATATATCCTTTGGCAAAAAGAAAAATGCAAAGCCTAAAATAACGAGAGGCGGGAAGAAAATTTTCAGTGGGCATGATAACCAACAACAACAATGCACTGCCCCCCAATGTGCTAAAGATACCTCAGGCAGCAGTCCCCTTCGTCGGTGGGTTCAAGCGAAGGAAAGGGGTCAAGACAATAGTGTCACGGTTATCAGGTACTAGCCCAATAGACAGTGGCGGCAGGATGGAAGCCGGTGAAATAGCGAGCATTAATCCTGCGCAGAAATTAACAACACCTACCGGCCAGTCACCTTCTTTGCGCTCTACTGGTATGCCATCAACATTTAGCTCTCCTAGGGCGGCTGCACAGACTGCGGGGGAACATCAATCTGAGCAGGGTCAGCACAACGATGAGCCATCACTCTCTCTGATTCTGAGGGCCCTAAATGACCAGAGATCTGAAACACAAGAGCACTACGCACAGGCTAGAGCTGATAATTACAGCATTCAGCAGTCACTAAAGGAGGTGATACTTAAGGTCGGGACACTCACGAATGACATTCTGGAACTGCAGCAGAGGGTTGCAGATACTGAGGAGACTACTACTCAAACAGCCAGCTTGCTTCAGATGCATAACGCTCAGATCTCAGCTATGCAGCTTAAGATAGAGGATTTAGAGAATCGTCAACGACGACATAATTTAGGGCTGTTTGGAGTACCGGAAGGGAAAGAGGGATCGGACCCCAGAGCATTTGTAGTCCAGCTTTTCCAGAAGGCTTTTCCCGATCTGGTAGATTGGGACTGGGACTGTAAGCTACAAAGGGTTCATAGACTCCCATTGGTACAAAATAAACAGGGGTCTAGGTATCCAAGGCCATTTTTGATTTTTTGGGGGACATTTTTTACTCCAGCAAGCAGTATCTATGAAGGCCCGTCCTAGCTCCCCTGTGACAGTTGACTCTCTAACTATCTTCGTGCGGTCAGACCTTTGTAAAGTGACAATGGATAGACGCTGGAAACTACACCAATTGATTAATCCATTAAAAGCTACTGGCGCACAAGTATTTTTACAGGAGCCAGCACGGCTAAAAGTTTTGCGGGGTGGTCAATCGTACTTTTTTGTGACCGAGCAGGAGGCGAAAGAAACTATTGGCAGATGGCAAACAGAAGTGGCGGACAAAACTTAGAATTTAGAGTGTGCCTTGATTAGGATCTTGACTGGGATCTCTTAGTTGCATAAAGCTAAAAAATAAAAAAAGGGAGGGGGAAGTCGAGTTCTGATTTCTTCGGTTTATTTTCTTCATGATACTTAAATGTAACTCTCTTCTCTCTCGTCTTTTCTTTTCTGCTTGGTCTCTTTTTTTTCTGGTTTTTTTTTCCTCTCTCGTTTGACAAATGGATAATGGGTGTGGGCCCAGCGCGGGAGCCAGTGTGGTGCTACTGCCTCCAAGTAGCTGCCCAGTTAGCGGCAGCTGGTAAGTGGGGATGATCCCTCCTTTACAATACAGGGAGGGGGTAGCTAAGGGTGTAGGGGGAGTGGGGTATACTTGGGAGGGGCAGGAAAAAGTCAACAAGGGGATAATTAAAGTGTATGAATATGGAATATGTATACGAATAAAGACGTGCACTGGGAAGGGCAGCAATAGGATCGAAGGGAACAATTTTTGTTATGGAGTGGGTCAAGTGTCTCGCTTGGAACGTTGCAGGCCTGAATAGCAGAACTAAGCATCAACTCATCTGTGAGGAGTTAAAAATGTATAGTCCCTAGATAGTTCTGTTAACAGAGATGCATCTTTCATATAAAGACCGCAATCTCCTCAAACACTTGGGATACGAAACAATAGTGTGTACGACACAAAGTACTTCAACGAGGGGTACTGCTATATTAAAAAACAAACAGCTTACATGTACGGTACACCAGACACTGGCTGATCAGGGGGGTAGATGGGCAATTGCACAGTTAGAAATTAGAGGCAAGAAATATGTTTTTTGCTCGGTGTATGGCCCTAATATTGATGATCCTACTGTTTTTGATGTATTGAATATGGAAATGTTAAATTGGGAGGGGGAACGTTTGGTCATGGGGGATTTTAACTGTGTTATGGATTATAGTATAGACTCAACTAGGCGTGGAGCTACTCATAGAATACGGAAGACTCTGGCAGCAATTTTAGAATTGGGGCGGTTGCAGTCTATTAGAGATGCATGGAGAACATTAAATCTAACTACTCCAGGCTTCACGTACTACTCTGTCCCACACAGGCTCTATTCCAGAATAGATATGGCATGGGTGTCGGATCCAGTAATGTTTTCATCTGCTATGGAAGTATGCCCACGAGTTACTTCCGAATATAATCTCATACTATTATCATTCAGGGCCAAAGCCGAATGTAAGGTACCTAGATCCTTCTCTTTTCCTAGATATCTATTCTCAGATAGTGTGCATTTGGCCAACATTAGGAAACAGCTTGAGCTATTTTTTAAGGAGAATATGGGATCAGCCTCCCCGCTCATGGTCTGGGATACTATGAAGGCAGTTATAAGAGGGTAACCCAACAATATGTATGGCGACAGAACAAAGAGCGTAAAGCTGCAAGTAAGGCGGTCATTCAAGCAGTTCGAAATATTGAAGAACAACATGCGGAGGCAGTCTTGCGGGGTACTAATGATCAGGAACAGCTGCTTTTATCGCTAATAGACGTAAGATTAGCTACAAAGAAGACATTTAGGGAGCGAATTGCGGTCAGATATAATAAATATCGTTTTTCGCAATACGAATATGGGACACAAATAGGTGGGGCTCTGGCTTATAAGGTGGCAGAGGATAGAGCTAAAACTCAAATAAGAGGTATAAAAGGGGCAAATGGGACTCTGCACTCACACCCACATGCAATTATAGAACAATTTTCTATGTATTATCAAAAGCTATATACACAAACTATCGAACCAGTAGAGGGCGACATACAACAGTATCTTCAGGCCAGTCATCTCCCAGCCATGTGCGAAGAGACATTGGTTTTACTGGAGAATGATATCTCGAGGGAAGAAATAGTTTTGGCTATATCTACTCTCCCATCTGGGAAGGCGGCTGGGGAAGATTCCATACCTATTGAATCCTATAAGCTTTTTAAAGATACTTTGATCCTACCGTTTAGTTTGGTTATACAATGGATAGGCTCAAGCGGAAAGACACCAGAGTCTTGGAATATGACTCAGATCTCTTTTTTTTAAAAAAAAGGATAAATCCCCTGATGAGTGCATCTCTTATCGGCCAATCTCGCTTATAAACGCGGATGCAAACATTTTTGCAAAAATTCTGGCGAATCGTCTTGCTCCAATCATGCCCGGGTTAGTATCCGCTCATCAACATGGTTTTATTCAGGGTAGGGATACTACAGCCCATGTCAATATGTCAGTGGGGGCTTTTGATACGGCTGGGAAGACGTCAAGCAATCTTGGTATGGTCCTTTTGGATGCCGAAAAGGCCTTCGATAGGGTGGGGTGGGATTTTTTTTGGGCTACACTTGCAACATTTGGTCTTAGGGGGCAATTTAAGCAATGGATACAAGCTCTATACAATAAACCACAAGCAAAAGTATTATATTCAGGTTTACAATCATTAACATTTCCAATCTTACGTGGTACTAGGCAGGGTTGCCCCCTTTCACCTCTGCTGTTCGCTCTATAAATTGAGCCATTTATTTGTGCTCTGCAATCTAACTCACAAATTATTCCACTAGTGTCAGGTCTAAGTCAGCTCAAGGTAACTGCTTATGCGGATGACATTGCGGTTTTTACAACTGACCCAGCTAGGGCGATAAATTTCATTGAGGACGAAGCAATCAAGTTTGGCTCTTTCTCAGGGTATAAATTAAATGTTAAAAAAACGCAGGTACTTCTTAATTTTCAGCCCGAAAAATCAATTTCTGGTGTCTGCTCCATAGCTACTTATTTAGGGGTTAGGCTCTTGGCACAGATGGATCGGATTTTCGCCTTAAATTACGAATCATTACTGAAAGATACAGCTAAACAGTTAAAGAATTGGCATAAACTCCCCATAGGCATTATAGGACGATCCAATATTATTAAAATGAAGATACTACCCAAATTCTTATATTTATTTCGATCTATCCCCCTGCGGGTTCCTAATATTTTCTTTAAAAAACTTGAGGGTGTCTTAAGTAGTTTTATTTGGGGTTATAGAAAAGCCCGTCGAGCTATAGATCTGCTTAAGCTCCCATATAACCAAGGAGGACTCGATTTTCCTGACTTTAAAATGTAATTTTGGGCAGCATTTTTTGGGCGTTTTCGTAGTCTTTTAAACCCTGATCATAAAATGTTTTTTCATCAATTTCTATTAGGAGAGGATAGTGATATGTACCTGTATAGAAGCAATGACCCGAATTATTTCAAAAGAGTCAAGTTTAAGACTATCAGAGATAGTATATATATATGGCATGCTATATCGTCTAGATGTACTTTATCATTTTATTACGATAAACTTCCCCTATGGGGCAATCCGATATTCCCGGAGGTGTTTCAGGATATTGTCAGCAAACGTTGAGCTAGATATGGGAGCTCATGTCTTAGACATCTTTATGATTATAATGGCTTTGTTTCTTTTGAGAGTCTGCAGCTACAGTATAAACTACCTGATTATATGTTCTTCAAATATCTCCAAATCAGGGATTATCTCGTGAGACATTTAGCTTTGACTAAAGTATCTAGCTCGGAGATTTGGGACTGCTTACATGGGGAAAAGACAAAATCACTGATTAGCTATATGTATAAATGTTTTAACAACTACAGACAAAGTGATGGCGAAAGATTAACGGAGCGTTGGAGTAAGGTTCTGGGGACGGGGATCACGCCTACTGCTATCAAACAAGCACTGCGCATTATAGATGATTCAGTATGTTCTGTTAGTTTGAGGCTACAGCAATTTCGTACTATATGCTTGCTCTACTATACACCAGAAGAAATTGCTAAGTGGACCCCGTTGGGCCTTGGTGGCGATCGGATGAAATGTCCCAGATGTGGTACGCATGCGGCTAACATATTGCACATGTTCGTAATTTGTCTGGAATTAGGGACATTTTGGCAAAAGATAGATCAATTGTTCACTCAGAAATTGCTGATAGACTCACCTATTACGGCCATAGAAATTATGATGGGTTATAAGAACACGAATTATAGACTTATGCGGCTCATTTCAATATTACTAGTTGCTGCCCGGTTGGTAATTGCCCGGGTATGGATCTCTCCAAAACCTCCCTATATAAGCGACTGGTGGATTCTGGTCAGGGAAACGTATGAAATGGAAAAAGCTCTGGCTAAGGCAAGGGGTATTCGCTCCTTGGTGAAATTAAAAGCAATATGGGGGCATTTTACTTTAGAAACATTTTCTTTGAATATTATTACCTGAGACATTGATAATTGTTGTTTTTCGATGATCCCTTCTGTTAAATGGTGCATGTCTGTTTGCTTTAAGCTCTTAAGTCAGGTTAGTTTTCTTTCTTTCTTTTTGTTCTCGTTAAATGTAATACGGTGTTAAACATGTTGCCCTCTTGTTGACGATAAAAAAAAATGCTGGGGAAAAAAAAAAAAGTCAGCACATCAAGGTGCAAAATCACGTTTTATGCAAAATCAGCGTCAGTGTGGAAAATTTAGGAGTATAAAGCATTTTTAGAGGCAAAAAATCCTTTTCGGTGCAAAAGTGACCAGGGTGGATGTGACCAAGGTTATGGTGTCACATTTATATGTAAAATCACATTTAGCCACAATATCCTACTTAAGTGAAAAATCAACTGCCATGCAACATCAATAGAACTGTGAAAACAAAATGCAAAAAGAACACTTAGGTGTAAAAAGATTTTGGTGCAAAATCACTTTCAAATGTAAAATCACATTTAGGTGCAAAAATACTTTTGATGCATCATCAGGAGTGTAGAAACACTTAGTCCCAGATTTCCAAAGGTGTCGCGCAATGAAGAGCAGCATCCAAAGTTACTGCACTACGTTGTGTGACAGGGAGAGAGCAGGAAAGCGCCATATCTACAGAGATAGGACACTCTCCTTCCCTCTCCCAGCACAGAATTTTTCTGCCGAGAGCCACGCACCCAACTGTGAGCCATTGTGCAAGGATGTTTGCATGAGTCTAGCATAGGTTTTGTACTGGAAAGGTATCATTCCAGTACAAAATGTTATGACTATACAAGATTTGGAACTTTTCCGACTTTGTGTGTGTGTGCTGTACAGTGCAGCATACAGGAAAAGTCGGAAAAAAAAGAGAAATGAAAACATTTCTCCTTTTAATGCCTGCTTTCCAGGAGTGTTATTTTTTGGCACAAAACCCTGTCTACTAATGCTAGGAGATAGGGTTTTGCATCAAATACCATGGCTGGGGGCATGGGAACGCCCTTCTCCCACCCATGTAATGCCTCCATGACGGTAAGTAACACAGAGCAGCGCTTCACGGTAGTTTGCTTTCCTTTTCCATTCAAACCAATGCAAATACTAATTTGCGTTGGTTTGTAAATCCCCCAAAAGATTTTGCATCAGGTTTACGCTAAAAGAGTAACGCAAACCTGGTGCAAAACCTTTGTAATCCTGGCCTTAGTGCCTGGTTATGAGTGCCAGTGGGGTATATAAAATGTATTGCACTTGATAAAATCTGATTTCCCTGGGTTCAGAATTTATTGTGTGCAGCACAATAATCTGCGTGTTGTGGTATTTCTCATGTATTTATGCCTATTAAATTTGTTGAAATGTAATGGGATGGGGCAAATTGTATTACATTCAATAATTACTGGGCGTGATAAAAATAAAATACTTATATTTGTATCCCTGTACAAACAAGGGTTGGCACAGGGATCACATTTTTCTGGGGCACTCGTAATCAGGCTGTTTTATGGCCATAGGTCACATTTAGGAGGAGCAACACATTTAGGTATAAAATTAAATTAAGGTGCTAAACCACTCTTCTGCGGTTGCTACACCTTCCTCCCCCACCTCTTCCTTTAACTGCAGCACATGTACTTGGTAACGATGGTGGATCTAGTGATCTGTGAGGTCCCGGTGGCGTCCTCTGGAGGTCACAACTTCTAAAATAATTCGCTTTGCCACATTGAGCAAGTGCAGGACTATATTATACTATTTTACTTTCTCTCATTGGCGATTTTGTTTGTTATAGTTGTTAGTAGTTATACTATTTGGCATCTTTGAGTTGCAACGGACACTTTTGTGGCCCACTTCACACACTAGAATGTACACTATTGTTCTCGCTGTAGTCATGACTGTCAAAATGCTTTGTACACAGATTGTTCTGAATACAGCAAATGTGTAAAAATCTTAAATCACATGCTCTGCATTGCACAGATTTTTTTTTAAAATGCAAATAAAAACTATTAAAATAAAGGTGTTAAACCACTGGAAAAAAGTCTCACAAATTACTTGCAGAATCATAAAAAAGCAGATGCAAAATCTCATTTAGCTGCAAAATCACATCTGCTACAGCATCAGCAGGACGGTGGAAGCATTTTGAAGGGCAAAAACATGTATGAAAAAAGACATTTCGGTGAAAAATGGCATTTAAATACAAAATCACACTTGATGAAACACCAGCAGTAGTGTGGAGACAGTTTTAGGTGCAAAATCACATTTAGGATCAAAAGTTAAATTTAGGTGAAGAGCTTATTTCGGTGCAAAATCGGCCACTGTGAAAGTCAAAAGGAGGATAGCATTGCAGTTAGGTGCAAAATCACTCAATACAGAGATAAAACGTAGCAGTAAGTTGTCATATTAGTTGTAAAACATGTACATCACACATAGAAGTGTAAAAACACACTTGGTGGACCATCAGCATGAATGTGGAGATGCACAAGTCACATTTAGGTGTAAAATCCCCTATGCAGTATCACATTTAGGAGGAAGTCACATTGAGGTGCAAAATCTCATTAAAGTACAACATAACCGTTGGTGCAACATTATCAGGAGTGTGGAAACTCTCTATTGCAATGTACTTATTGCAATTCATGGGAAGTCTTTAGGTGGGCAGACTAGCACACTTAATTATCAATACCAAAATGATAGACTGAAATCCTACTTTGTTTTGATCCAAAATGTGAATGACACATTTTTCAAGTTATGCTGATGGAGGTCGAACCAAACAAACCAAAGCTTGAAGGAAGTTGACCTAAATCGTCACTCTGTTTATATTTTTAATGTGGCTGACACAGGTTCACACAGTTGCACACACATGCACACACACCAACACATATATCTGTTTTTGTCTGGGCTTTGTGTTTACAGCCAAAGCTCACAAAGAGGAAAGCATTTGCTGTATTTATGAGATAGGAACCTCTAATAATTCAGAATGTTACTGTTGTTGTCATTTATACAATGAACATTGTCATTCAAAATCTCTCCACTTAATGAAAAATGGGATGAAACGGGAAGACAGTCCATTGTACATTTGCTAATTTATATATCGCAAGTTAACTTCACAAAATTCTTATTTCCAATAAAAAGATGCACATATCCAAAAATAATATTTAACTGAACAATGTAAAGACTGTAACAACCCACATATTGCCATCAGCATTGTGATGCTTCTATAGATGAAGGCTTTCCTGTTTTAAGCTTAAACCTTTAATAACTTACAAAACCCCACGAAAAAATAAGTAGCCCTTACCAATGTAAAAATATTCACTCTGACAAACACTTGCACACCCTCAAACTAAAATGCCATTCAAAGGAAATAAAGTGAGAGAGAATGTGTGATTGCTTATCTTCTCATGAAGGGGGCCACACAATGTGACTTTGTTATACTAGGCAGCACTAAAAAAAATTCTGGTCTACGATTAGACTGCTTTTATTTTGTTGTTTAGATATGCCTCAAAAATGTTTTTTCTTTTTCCTTTTTTTCTTCAAGTTTTATGTGCTTTGATTACAAGTGCAGGGTTTAGGAGCATGTTTTCATTCCGGCAAACAGCCATTACTACGAGTTTTTTACTTCGCGATACCATTACAACGCATGCATTACCACGCATGCGTTGTACATCGCGAAGTAAAAAACTACGCATTTTTTTAGAACGCATGGTCATTTACCACGCATGCCTTTACAACAAATTTCGTTGTAAAGGTATGTATAGTAAATGATCATGCGTTCTAAAAAAATGTAGACGATCCACGTCATTGTAAGGAAACAGAGGCTGTTCCGTTTCCTCATAATGACGTGCACCGCCCCTCAGAGACGACGTGAAGCAGTAACCAGGAGGAGAGAGGAACCATGAGGAGAGAGAGGTAAGGGGGATTGGGCATGGGGTGGGGGTTACTTTTTTAGGGTTTAAAGGGGTTGGGGGTCATGCTGGGGGTAGTGTTTTAGGGTTTAGGGTAGTGTTGTGGTGTTTGTGTAGTGTAGGGTAGTGTTTTAGGGTTTAGGGTAGTGTTGGGGGTCGTGCAGGGTAGTGTTTGAGTGTAGGGACCGGACTGGGGGTTGGGGGGGATCGTGCTGGGGGTAGTGTTTTAGGGTTTAGGGTAGTGTTGTGGTGTTTGTGTAGTATAGGGGGTCATGCTGGGGGTAGTGTTTTAGGGTTAGGGTAGTGTTGTGGTGTTTGTGTAGTGTAGGGTAGTGTTTTAGGGTTTAGGGTAGTGTTGTGGTGTTTGTGTAGTGTAGGGGGTCATGCTGGGGGTAGTGGTTTAGGGTTTAGTGTAGTGTTGTGGTGTATGTGTAGTGTAGGGTAGTGTTTTAGGGTTTAGGGTAGTGTCAGGGGGTCGTGCAGGGTAGTGTTTGAGTGTAGGGACTGGACTGGGGGTTGGGGCGTCGTGATGGGGTAGTGTTTTAGGGTTTAGGGTAGTGTTGTGGTGTTTGTGTAGTGTAGGGTAGTGTTTTAGGGTTTAGGTAGTGTTGTGGTGTTTGTGTAGTGTAGGGGGTCGTGCTGGGGGTAGTGTTTTAGGGTTTAGGTAGTGTTGTGGTGTTTGTGTAGTGTAGGGTAGTGTTTTAGGGTTTAGGGTAGTGTTGTGGTGTTTGTGTAGTGTAGGGGTCGTGCTGGGGGTAGTGTCTTAGGGTTTAGGGTAGTGTTGTGGTGTATGTGTAGTGTAGGGTAGTGGTTTAGGGTAGTGTCGGGGGGTCGTGCTGGGTAGTGTAAATGTAGTGAGAGGACTGTCACTTACCTTAGAAACTTTTACCATGACTATACCTTTACCACGCATGTTTTTGCATTGTAATGGCATGCGTGGTAAAGGTATAGTCGTTGTAAAAGTTTGCATTGTAATGGTATCTCGTTGTAATTGACAACGCGTACTAATACCCGCTTTGTAATGGTCCGTGTTGTATTGGTACGCGTTGTAACGAGTGCTATTCTTTCATGCCTGATCTAATTATTTCATACACTGCAGAATAGTTTCAAACTATCCAACTGCTGAACAATGCTGCCTCTGTGTTTTCTCTTGGCATTCATTGTTTGTTGATGGCATGAGAACTGGCAGGCAGCTCCATTTCGACCCTTGTGTGAATAAAATAAACATTGTTCTGGCCAATACATCTGGCATATAATTGAAAGTGCCTAGATGCTGTCATCCATGCAGTCACTCATTCACCTATCCATAAATGCAATCACTTCAATTACTTGACATCTAAGCAACCCTTCATCTGTTCACCAACTTGGCCATCACATCCACCACACACACAATACTAGCTCAGTACACTCAAAGTCACCAATCAGTGAAGAGGCATCCCATTGACTCTGCTGCTAGTTTGGGAGGGATGTGAGAGCACATTCAGTAGTGTGTAACTACTATCCTGTGAAGGGTGTAAGAGTGCTTTCAGCGGTGTACGACTAGTCCACTATGAGGAGTGTGAGTGCTGTAGGTGGTGTGTGACCACTAGTCTTTGAAAGGTATGAGACTGCTACTGTTCATATGTAACTACTTCTCTGATGGGTGTTGGAGTGTTTTCAGTAGTGCAAGTCTACTAGAATTTGATCAGTAGTGTGTGACTGCTACTTTAAAAGGGGTGTGAGCTTGTTTCAGGTAATATGTGACTGCTTGTCCATGAGGAGTGTGAGAGTGCTGTCTGTAGTGAAGATGTTTTGGTTTTTCAGCATAAACACCTAATTGCTTCCCTCATGTTTTCTTTGAATCCATGGCAGAAGACGCACTTTGCAGTTATTTATTGATGGATGACTCTTGCTCTTGAAACATTACGGCAGTGATAATTTCTAATTTGACCCCTCTTCCTTTGCCTGTGAACCTCCATGAACTTCTTTCCCAAATTAGGTTTCCAAAAGATTCGAAAGGTATTAATGACCCAGGTTTGTCCTTTTATTTATTTACTAAAATCCTTGCACCTGATGACCAGCAGGCCAGCCCTATAGACCCCCTATTAGGGTCACTGAATATTTCATCATGTGCACAAGAGGTTGCATTTATTGGCCCGAAGAAGCACCATTTATACACGTTAATAGAGCCAAAGACCACTTCCATAGATCTGTTAGTGCTCACAGGCACCTAGGGCTAAATGTACGAGAAAATGTCAGAGCGTGGAGCTGCGCCAAATTTGGCAACCCCAAGCTCTGACATTTTCAAAATGCAAGGTTGCGCGGTATTCACAAGAATACAGCGCACTCCTGCGTTTTCCCTAGCGCTAGCGCTAGATTTTGTTGCCTAGCGTCAACGCAGGCACCCTTGCACCATAGTGCAAGAGTGCCTGCATTGTAGGGAATGATTGTTTATGTGCAGGAAGGTGTACCTTCCTACCTATAAACAATCACTAATGGCGATGTGTTACTTCTATGTGTGCTGCAGTATGCAGCACATATAGAAGTAGCAAATCATTATTATTTAATGATTGTTTATGTGCAGTAAGCTACACCTTCCTGCCCATAAACAATCATTAATGGCATTTTGCTCATTCTATGTGTGCTGCAGAATGCAGCACACATAGAAAAAACAATCACAAGGAGAAATAAAAGTATTTATCCTTGTTTTGCCATTCTAACGCCTGCTCTTGCATGGGGTTAATTTTTGGCACTGGCTCAGATTTACACCTCTGTGTAAATTTAGGACAGCATCAAAAGCATTGGGTGTTGCGGTGGAACACCCACAGCAACACCCATTGCACGTCCCTTTCCCGCTCAGTGATGCGTGTAAGGGGGCCCTATTTACAAGGCGGCATTAAGGCACAAAAATTGGCTCAACGCCACTTTGTAACTATGGAGAAGGGCTTATAGCCACCAGAACTTTGCTAAAAGTGACGTTCTGGTGGCGATATCCCCTTCTAAATATGCCCCTTAATGTCAGCTCCAGGACTCTGCTTACAACAACACATAATTAGTTCTGCACCAACTTCAAGTTGCTGATATCTCTCGCTAATGCCAGTCCCAGTACAGTAAATGCGATACCACTCCAGCTCCCCTGTTTGTACACACGGTGCCAAGTGCAGCAAAATTCCTTCATGCAGTATAGTGTGTAGTATAATGGGCTTGATTGGGGAAATTGGTTTGCCTCTAAACAATATCACAATATTGCACACATGCCAAGCAGCATATACCCATGCACGCATAAAAGAGCACTAAACTCAACACCAGATAAACCAGCATAGTAGAGAACAGACTCTAATCATACTGGGCTGGAGATACCTCAACTCTTGCAGAAGCATTGCAGCCACCAAAACAATGTAAAGAACAATTGCCTCTAGGAATGAGGCAAAGAGCACACTACACAGGGCCGGACTGGGAAGCGAAACCGGCACTGGCAAACTGCTCGGCCGGCCCCCAGGAGGGGGAGAGGGAGGTGCGGCTGAGCTGTTAGTTAGTCCCAGTTTCGGCCGATTTTGTTACAGGGGGCCGATATTGCCGGCCCCCGGTAACAAAAACGGCCCCCACCCTGGCGGCCCACCGGGGAAACGCCCGGTGCCCGCTACGGACAGTCCGGCCCTGACACTACAGCAGCTCAGATGTTTGTCTGCACCACCAGTCGATACTCCATCACATCATTATATTTGACTGCAGAGGCCATATCTTAAGAGTGGGGACACTTCATACCGCATTATACTAGTACTCCTGCTGCTATTACTAACACATGTGGCATGATGTGCTATTGTTGATTTTTCAGTGGCTACCAGCATTGTAGCTGGCGAATCTTGTTGTGCCCAAGCAATCAGCAAGCAGCACTGGTGGAGATTGACAGTAGCAGGGCTGGATTCTTCAGGGGAAGTAAAAAATAGCAATGCATCTACATTACAATTCATGCATGAATGTAGAAACTGTTTTGGGGGGAGGTGGGTTGATCCAGGACCATCGTCCTGGAGCCAACTTACATTTAGACCCATACTAAGTACTAAATAAAACCATTTAGCACTTTACAGTCAGGATAGTGAGGTAGAGGTGTTGAAGATTTACTCAGGGAAGTTGTTTAGGTTAAAAGCTCAGACCTTTGCAAAGCATGATTTATTATTTATTAAATAAAAGTATAGCCAGTCATTTCACTTTTAGAAAGAAAAATTAATTCAAACACAGCAAAATAATAAACATAAAATATAAAGGTACACAATGAAAGCCGGACCTCTCTAGCCCCCCTGATCTAGAGATGTGTGTAAAAAGTTAGCTTGGTGCTGAACAATGAAATGCCCCTTCCAATGATGTTTGTCTTCCTATTGGTTGCTTGTCCTGAACATCACAATGTAAAACATCTTCCAATTGTATTTATCAGAAACTTCATAATTGAAAATCCCTTCTTACTGTATTTGTTACTGGCATACAACAATCGACATCTCGTACTATTGCATACAAAAGAGGGTCTGTATTAACAATGCTGTTATCATTTATGAGCAATTAAACTACTTCCAAGATGGGTTAACAAAACTGCTGCCCAATCAAATGCGCATAAAGAAGATCAACTAAGGGGCTGAGACAAAGCCCTATGTTCACCTCAATACTAGGCACTCTCAGCGCCTTGAGACCCTCACGGGTGAGTAGCGCGCTTACAGTTCCCTGATTGATTGATTGAGGCACAGGTAATACTAAATTGGCAATGACCTGTGCAAACTCATAGGGCCTTATTTAGGGGTAGGTGGATTACACACAAAACCAATGTAGAAGGGAAAACCCATCTTCCAAAACTGCTGTGATCTGCTGTTGTATTTTGACATGCTGATGGGATTTAACCCTGAGGCTGCTCCCCTGTCTTGACAGGAGCTAACTCTCTGGGGACACTCTTGATAATGGTAGGTCCACCGCCCCAAGGCAGAATGTTGGAACTCCCGTCAGGAAGGTGGTTATATGAAAAGTCTCACAGGAATTTGCAGAAAAATGTGCATTTCCAGTATCACCATCTGAAATGTATTTGACATGGTTGGAGTTTTTTTTTCCCACGCCAGGGACATTTTGCATATTTATGCAAGACCTCCGTTGTTTACATGATGTTCATGCAGAGAAAGGTGGCAATATTTTGTACAGAAAAGCATCATGGATTGGATGGTTGATTTAAGGACATTTTTGAAGTTGTCACATTCCCTGCAACAGAGTTGTCTATGGTTGAGATGATGGTGATTCTGCCATCGGAATCCCCTTCTTCCCCGCACCTCCTGTGCCCTATTTTAGTCGAATTCCAGTTACTATCATTCTCTAAATCAGGCCACTGGGTTCTGAATGGCGTACGTGTAGTTGAACACCAACGCCTTCATTATAAGTAGGTTGGATTTACCAGACAGTAAACTCACCCAAGGGAAAGGAAATCTGAATCAACACCTTGAGGTTTTACTATGGGTCGAATTTACCGCCCCATTCATCTAAAAATGATGGGATAACATGCAGAATGAGAGTTGATGATGATGATGACGAAAATAGATTTATAAAGTGCACAGATGCTCTCAGGAGTGTCCCAGCGCTAATCCATCAGCAAGCCAAGTTACAAAGTGAATAGCCAGGCTTTTAATTCCTTCCTGAAGACAGGTTCTGGGGTTTCCTGCCTCAGGTGCACCCGAAGAGAATTCCATGCAGACGGCTATAAAAAGGAAAAGGACCGTCCGCCAATTCTTGACAATCTCACTCTCTGCACTCTAGCCAAAGCCAGATGTGAAGACCGGAGGCTCATCACGGGATTGTAAAAAAGAATACAAGAAGCCAGAAAGCATGGACCAATGTTGTGGAGAGCATGAAAAATCAGCACCACGGTTTTGAACAAGATTCTCTTCCTTACAGGGAGCCAGTTCAAGGTGGAGAGGTGAATCGAGATCCTCGCTCTCTTAGGCAGATTCTCACCTGTACTCCTCCAGTGCAGGTTTTGTAAGCTATTTCTAAGCAAAATGAAGTCAGACAAAACATTTGAGTGTGTAATATTATGGTACAAACAGGATTACCGAAATCAGACAGTTGTTATGCCAGATATGCCTGCAGTACTCAGAATGAGGGCCTAACCTGAATGGTCTGGGTAGCCATTTTGAATAGTGCCCAATCACCATTATATTACATGTATTCACTAAATCAAGTGACACTACATTGCCATCCCACTACCTTAAAAAACCTTGAATCTAAGTTGTCATAACTTGCCATGACCTCTATATAGCTCAAGACCAAGTGAGAATAATAAATCTGAGAGGTCGACTTATTGGCAGGTTGAGGGGATGTTCATATAAAAGCAATAGCCATGTTCATATAGGGGCAATCGAGGTATTAACATCCAGCCTGCTATTGCAGTTTACATATGTAATGCATTATTGTATTATATTGCCCATTTTTGCTTTAGGAATGAAAAAGTAACTTTATATTTCTGCCACCAAAAAGTTCTGCAAGCCCTGAATGCCCTATAATATACTGCTGCTATTAAGGTGCTGTAAGATGAATAAAGGGAGTTTTGTTTCTTCCTGACAAGCAGCAATTTACAATATGCTGTTTGGGTTTGACAGGCACAATATAATCTACATGATTTAAAGCCAATTACTCCTCCTTACTATAAAAGCACATATTTTAGGTATGCCTTGTCTTCCAAATACTACCCGTCTATCCAAAGAGTACACAATGGCTGCGGATGTTCACAGGAGTGTGGTCGGATGCAAGTTTTAAAAGTACATGTCAGAGAATAGGTACTTGTATTGAAATGATGAATAAGGCAAAAAGCCCTCTCATCTGCTTTATATAATTCAGTGGCTTCTCAAGTATTTTAATTAGTTGAAGTGTGCATTGTATATAAACGCTTTTAGCCCACACATCACATTGCTTTTGATAATCTTAATGTATAGATTCAGGTTAAAATGAAGGGTTATCATTTATACAAGTTATTGGATTTAGCAATATTACTTCATTCATTATCCCAAGCCAAAGCCTGGAAGGAAAAAACAGTACATTATCACCATCACGTGCATTTCATTTGTTTTTTAGTGCTACTCATACCAGTGTATGGTGTCAGAGCATCACACACGGTATGCAGAGACAATGAATCATACATGTGTAAATCAGTCTATATAAAATGTTTCATAAGACAATGACGATTAAAAGGTGTAGGAATCATATGTCATTCTTAAAAGCACAAACTCGGGATTTAAAACGTACCACAGTGGTTGGGGTGGGATTTACCAAAAAGAATGTATTTCTACCCAAAATGAGCCCTTTTTGAGCAACATTAGGATAATGAAGAACCTCGGAAAAAAAATAACGTTCTACCTTATAGGGTGTAATTTGCACGCTGCTGTTCGATGTCAGTTTAAAGGTCATTGTGCTATATTAGGATTGTGATTTATGAATTGCAAGTAAAAAAATAATCTCTGTGACAAAAGCAGTAAACCACTGATCTACCCACATAAAATACAGCAGTTTGACCTGCATGAGACACATACTTTGCATCAGGATTAAACACAGTGCTGCCCCCACCTGAGCTTAGCATTAGGTGAGGCTGCACTAGGTGCACTGACCTAAAGATGGTCCTGTGCTGAACCTATTTTGAAAAACATGTCAGAAGCTTCTAAACATTTCAACTTTTCCCTACTAATCTTCCAGACTGAAGCGAGGTTGTATGGTGGAACCACATATGCCATTACAACGCATGCCTCAACAACACGGTCATTACAACAACCAAGTCTTTACAACACCTTTACAACGACTGTCTTTACCACACTTAAGCTATTACCAGGCATGTCTTTACAACAAATAAAGTAAGTATTTACGAGGTAAAGTGTATATATATACATATATATATTCACTGAAAAAACCATTGGTTTCAGGGACATTATAGTTAGCTGGACATTTCACTCGTACAAAACCATAGAAATTCCACCATTATAGTTAGTTCAGCTAACTATAACTTGCGCACTCGCAATGCACTGCTCATGACGTCACATATTACATCATTCATGACATGGTCAGTGGCATCACTGATGACATCACTGATGACATCTCAAATGACATCACTGATGACATCATCCACGTGAAAAACTGATGCATCTTCTCACACTCTAATATAACCTTTAATACACCCACTGTAAAATACAGACAACCATTTTCAAAATTGTTAACACACCAATACCAGTTACTACATACACACTCACTGATTGCTAGGTCTACACACACATCTATTCATTCATCCATACAATCACTCATTCATGCAGTCACTCATAAATGCAACACTATCATATGCCCTCATACACCTATGCAGACACTTTCACACCACCACTCATCCATGCAGTTACTCAAACACCTACCTAGTCATGCAAAGAATCTATCACAGTCCCATTTACTCACCTATACAATTATACACACACCACCTCACTTATTCATACAGACACTAACGCATACTTATTCTATTATATAATCAGTGATACAAGTACAGACTCATCTATACAGCCAGTCTCAAAATCACCGACTATCATGTAGAGTCCTTTATATACTTCAACTCTCACATACACTGCCTTTTACATATGTAGTTACTTGGACATGTACCACTGAGACATCCATTCACTCACCAACACACCGATTCACACACTCACGCACCCATACACGTGTTTCCACATGCTCTGTTGAACCCATACATCCAGTGAATCAACTACTCACACATCTATGCACAGAGTCACACACCTCAGACCTACCCACACACACACTCAATCTTCCCAAAAAATACTCAAACAACCAATCAATAACCTATATAGACACTCGTATAGCTACTGACCAACCCATGCAGCAGCTTGCACAACAACAGATAGACTGATACAGACATTCACACAGTTTAGTCACTAACCCATGCATTCAGTAAGACACATTTAATCACTCACTTATGCACTCAGTCACCCTCCTACTAAATCCTCCATCCAGACACTTATACACCCACTCATTCTTCAATACACCTAGGAATATATATAAAACATATTTAAAAATTACAGAAACACACAGTCACGGGATGATGTCATCAGTGATGTCATTTGAGATGTCATCAGTGATGGCATCAGTGATGTCACTGACCATGTCATGAATGATGTAATATGTGACGTCATGAGCAGTGCATTGCGGGTGCGCAAGTTATAGTTAGCTGAACTAACTATAACGGTGGAATTTCTATGGTTTTGTACGAGTGAAATGTCCAGCTAACTATAACGTCCCTCAAACCTATGGTTTTTTTCAGTGAATTTCAAAGGTTTTTTAAATGCTAATTTCTAACTATAACGTCTGTAAAACCTATGTTTTTTTCAGTGCTAATGAAAGACACCTTTCGACAATTGATGTTGCTTTTGCCTCAAACTGTCTTTGTATATTCCAATATATGCCAAAGACAGAAGTGGAAATGGTCAAACCAATTTGGTCCTCAGATTGAAAAATCTAGGAAGAATGTCAACAAAGCTGTGTCTGCATACCTCAGAGACCATAGAATGGGGTCGATCTACAACAACAACATACGTTTTGATATGGCTGATATCTACAGAAGTGATGGAGTACACTTCACAGATCAGGGAAATCGAGTTTTTCTGAATAACCTGAAGCTGTGCATCCGCACTTATATGTAGCTCCAACTAATAAACACAAGGGCTCTTTTAGAGCCGCCTTATATTCCCAATATCGGTTCGCAGAGTGACAGCTGCGATCCGGCTAGCAAAGGAGACCTGCGGGCCGCCGGGCAGGCTTGCACAGGGAGAGCTACGGGCCGTCGGCTCGCAAACGTACACCAGCGTGCTGGCTCGCAGAGGGAGAGCTCAGGTCTAACTCGCAAGGGGACACCAACGGGCCAACGGCCCTGCTAGCAGAGACACACCTATCACCTAACGGACTGGCTCGCACATGTACAGCTAGGGACACGACGGCTCGCAGACCTGCAAACCGACGGACTGGTACTGTTTTATGCTTTAGGGTAGTACAGTGGTGTTTGTGTACTGTAGGGGGTTCGTGCTGGAGGTAGCGTTTTAGGGTTTAAGGTAGTGCAGTGGTGTTTGGGTAGTGTAAGAATTGTGCTGGAAGTAGTGTTTTAGAGTTTACAAAAATGCAGTGATGTTTGGGTAGTGTAAGGAGTCATGCTGGGAGTAGTGTTTTAGGGTTTAGGGTAGTGCAGTGGTGTTTGTGTAGTGTAGGGGGTCGTCCTCGGAGTAGTGTTTTAGTCTTTACGGTACTGCAGTGGTGTTTGTGTACTGTAGGGGGTTGTGCTGGGGTAGTCTTTTAGGGTTTAGGGTAGAACAGTGGTGTTTGTGTAGTGTAGGGGGTCATGTTGGGAGTAGTGTTTTAGGGTAGTCTAGTGGTGTTTGGGTAGTGTAGGGGGTCATGCTGGGGGTAGTGTTTTAGGGTTTAGGGTAGTGCAGTGGTATTTGTGTAGTGTAGGGGGTCATGTTGGGAGTAGTGTTTTAGGGTAGTCTAGTGGTGTTTGGGTAGTGTAGGGGGTCATGCTGGGGATAGTGTTTTAGGATTTAGGGTACTGCAGTTGTGTTTGCGTAGTGTAGGGGGTCCTGCTAGGGGTAGTGTTTTAGGGTTTACGACAATGCAGTGGTGTTTGGGTAGTGTAGGGGGTTTTGCTGGGGATAGTATTTTAGGGTTTAGGGTAGTGCAGTGGTGTTTGAGTAGGGGGTCATGCTGGGGGTAGATTTAGGGTTTAGGGTAGTGCAGTGGTGTTTGGATAGTGTAGGGGATCGTGCTGGGGGTAGTGTTTTAGAGTTTACGACAGTGCAGTGGTGTTTGGGTAGTCTTTGGGTAGTGTAGGGGATCGTACCGACAGACTGACTCACAGAGCTCCGCGCCGACGGACGGACTTCTAAAGGCATAGCCGCGACCTGCTGATATGAAGAGAGGCAGCGTGAAAGGCATATCTCACACAGACACAGATGCCAGTGTTGCCTCGCAGAGGTAAAACTACGAACCCAATGGCTTCTACACGGAGAGATGCGAGCTGACGGAGTAAATCACAAAATGGCTGCCAACACTTCCTGGTTTCAACCATTCACAGCCAATAAGCCGCAAGCTGGGGCTTGTAACCCCTCAGCCAATCACATGTCAGAATTCTCAAATATCGATATCTGTAAAATTTGATATTTCTCAAAAACTACTGAACGGATTTACACCATTTAAACAAAAGCGTGCTTTCTGGACCATCACCTTTCTCCCTGCCAAATTTGGCGTAATTCCGTTCAGCAGTTTCACCTGTAGTCTTCTGTAAATTTTCGTATGGAAATTGCATGGAGAAAACACGTTTTAGGACCCTTTTTCTCAGCCCCTCCTACACCATTCACCCCAAACTTTCAATATAAGAGCTAATCAAAAAAAGAGAAACTTTTTGGATAATTTCATAAAGATTCGTCAAACGACGCCAAAGTTACAAGCACATAGAAGGCTCCAGAAGGGGGGCCACACAACCCCCCTCCCAACATGAGTGAAGCCCTGGGGCTGCGCGGACCCCAGCGCACCCCCGCAACCCCTGCCAGCCCCTGCTATTATTTTTTAAGAAATACCCCCGGAACCTAGCCCACCTAAGAGCCTCATTAAAATGAAACGCGAGAACCCGCGACACCAGCGCAAATTTTTGCCGATTTTTTTTTTTAAATGATTTTTTGGGCCCTGGGGGTCCTTCTGGGACCCCCTGAGCAGGCCTAGGGGGTCAGGGTTTTTCTACCCTGCCCCCTTCTCTTGTTTTATACCTTTGTTTCTCTGTTTTCGGTGCCTCGCTTCTACCGAGCCACAAGATGGCTGCCAACACTTCCTGGTTTGGACTACTAGTAGCCAATCACAGTGAAGCTCGCGCACGTTTCTTAGGCTCCGCCCAGATATCAAAACTTTTATTTTTCTAATTTCTCAGCAACTACAGAACGGATTTACACCATTTTTAAAAACGTCGTTTTCTGACCCAAGCACTACCTTTCTGCCAAATTTGGAGTTATTCCGTTCAGTAGTTTCGGCTGTAGCCTTGCACAAAGTTTCCTATCCGAAATTGATTTTTCGACTCTTATTTCTTGAATTTCTCAAAAACTACTGAACAGATTTACACCATTTAAAAAAAGGTCGCTTTCTGAACCAAGCTCTACCTTTTTGCCAAATTTGGGGTAATTCCGTTCTGCAGTTCGGGATGTAGCTCGTCGCAAAATTTCCTATGGAAATTAACATGGAGAAAACAAGTTTTGGGACTCCCCTTTTTTCTCAGCCCCCGCTTGACAAATCACCCCCAAACTTTCAGGATAGGAGCTGAACTGGATGGACTTTTGTTTTGGAGAATTTCAGGAAGATTCGTCAAACGACACCAAAGTTATTAGCAAATCAAAAAATGCTTTTCCTATGGAAACTAGGTTCTAACTATAACTACCTACTGGCGACCGCCAGTAGGTATATATATATATATATATATATATATATATATATACATATATATATATATACATATATATATAAATATATTCACTGAAAAAACCACAGGTTTCAGGGACGTTATAGCTAGTTGGACAATTCACTCGTACAAAACCAGAGAAATTCGGCCGTTATAGTTAGTTGAGCTAAGTATAACTCATGCCCCCGCAATGCACTGCTGATGACATCACATATTACATCACCCATGACATGATCAGTGACATCACTGATGACATCACTGATGACATCATCCAGTGACTGTGTGTTTCTGTGAAGTTTAAATATGTTTTATATATATATATATATATAGGCCAAGGTGTATTGAAGAATCAGTGAGTGTATGACAATCTGAATGGATCATTTAGTAGGTGTGTGACTGACTGTATAAGTGAGTGATTAAACGTGTCTTACTGAATGCATGGGTTAGTGACTAAACTGAGTGAATGTCTGTATCAGTCTGTCTGTTGGCGTGTAAGCGGTTGCATGGGTTGGTGAGTAGGTACACGAGTGTCTTTATTGGTTATTGATTGCTTGTCTGAGTATCTGTATGGGTGCCTGAGTGTCTGTGTGGGAGGGTGGGGTGTGTGTGACACTGCATGGATGTGTGAGTGGGTGATTCACTGGGTGTATGGGTTCAAGAGTGCATCTGTGAGGGGCTGTATGGGTGGGTGAGTGTGTGTATGGCTGTGTTGGTGAGTGAATGGATGTTTCAGTGGTACATGTGTGAGTAACTATATATGTGAAAGGCAGTATATGTGAGTGTTGGAGTATATAAATGACTATATGTGAGAGTGAGTGATTGTGAGAGTGGCTGTGTGGATGAGTGTGTGCTTGTGTCAGTGATTGTATAAGAGAGTAAGTATGTGTTAGGATCTGTATAGTTCTGTATAGGTGTATGAGTGCATGTGATAGTGGCTGTATTGAGTGATTGCATGTATGAGTGACTGTATGGGTGAGTGAGTGGATGTGTGTGTAGACCTAGGAATCGGTGAGTGAGTATGTAGTAACTGGTATTCGTATGTCTATGGTTTCGAGAATGGCAGTCTGTATTTTAGAGTGTGTGTATCAAAGGTTATATTGGGCTGTGAGGAGGTGCATCAGAGGATCACACGAATGATGTCATCAGTGATGTCATCAGTGATGTCATTTGAGATGTCATCAGTGATGTCACTGACCATGTCATGAGTGATGTAATATGTGATGTCATCAGCAGTGCATTGCGGGGCGCAAACTATACTTAGCTCAACTAACTATAACAGGCCGAATTTCTCTGGTTTTGTACGAGGGAATTGTCCAACTAACTATAACATCCCTATAACCTGTGGTTTTTTTCAGTGAATTTTAAAGGTTTTTTTAAATGCTAATTTCTAACTATAACATCCCTGAAACCTATGGTTTTTTCAGTGAATTTCAAAGGTTTTTTAAATGCTAATTTCTAACTATGCCTACAGAGGTAGGACATGTGCATAAAGAGGAAGAAAGGCGCAGAAAGAAGCAAGAGAAATGCAGAAAGAGGCAACAGAAGTCCAGAAAGACGAAGAAAAGTACAGAAAGAAGCAACAGATATGCAGAAAGAACCAACAGAGGTGCAGAAAGAGGCCTTGTTACAAAGTCATCCTGTGCCCACAACTTTTTGCTGACTGGTACTGGTGGTAACTGACTCTGACTAACCAGGCCCGGAGCCAGTGCTATGCTGAAAGACACTTAGAATACAGTAAAAACACCTACACACACTAGGGTACACTATGGGTTGGGGTACCCCTGTGATTGGCATGACCTCCTCTGTAAGGCCCTAGTACATAATAGGGCAGGGGGATTAAAACTACCTCTAACTCAGAGAAGGAAGAGAAGTGCAGAAAGAGGCAAGAGAATTGATGAAAGAAGCAACAGAGGTATAGAAAGAAGCAAGAGAAGTGCAGAAAGAGGCAAGTGAGGTTCAGAAAAAAGCAAGAGCAGTGCAGAAAGAACCAACAGAGGTGCTGAAAGAGGCAAGAGGGATATAGAAAAAGGTAGGAGAGGTGCACAAAGAGGCAAGAGAGGTACAAAAAGAGGCAGGAGGGGTGTAGAAAGAAGGAAGAGAAGTGCAGAAAGAGGCAAGAGAATTGGTGAAAGAAGCAACAGAGGTGTAGAAAGAAGCAAGAGAAGTGCAGAAAGAGGCAAGTGAGGTGCAGAAAAAAGCAAGAGCAGTGCAGAAAGAACCAACAGAGGTGCTGAAAGAGGCAAGAGGGGTGCAGAAAAAGATAGGAGAGGTACACAAAGGGGCAAGAGAGGTACAGAAAGAGGCAGGAGGGGTGCAGAAAGAAGGAAGAGAAGTACAGAAAGAGGCAAGAGAATTGCTGAAAGAAGCAACATAGGTGTAGAAAGAAGCAAGAGAAGTGCAGAAAGAGGCAAGTGAGGTGAAGAAAAAAGCAAGAGCAGTGCAGAAAGAACCAACAGAGGTGCTGAAAGAGGGGTAAAGGGTGCAGAAAGAGCTAGAGAAGTGCAGAAAGAGGCAACAGAGGTACAGAAAGAAGCAAGAGAGGTGCAGAAATAGGCAGGAAAGTTGCAGAAACAGGGAACAAGGGTGCAGAAAGAGGCAAGAGAGGTGCAGAAAGAGAAAAGAGGGGTGCAGAAAGAGGCAAGAGATCTGCAGAAAAAAGGAACAGAGGTGCTGAAAGAGGCAAGTGAGGTGCAGAAAGAGGCAAGAGATCTGCAGAAAAAAGCAACAGAGGTGCTGAAAGAGGCAAGTGAGGTGCAGAAAGAAGCAAGAGAACTGCAGAAAGAAGCATGGAAAGTGCAGAATGAAGCAACAGGGGTGCAGAAAGAGGCAAGAGAAGTGCAGAAAGAAGCAAGTGAGGTGCAGAAAGAAGCAAGACAGGTGCAGAAAGAAGCATGGAAAGTCTAGAATGAGGCAAGTGAGATGCAGAAACAGGCAAGAAAGGTACAGAAAGAGGGAAGACGAGTGCAGAAAGAGACAACAGAGGTGCTGAAAGAGACAAGTCAGCTGCAGAAAGAAGCAAGACAGGTGCAGAAAGAGGCAATAGAAGTGCAGAAAGAAGCATCAGAGGTGCAGAAAGAGGCAAGAGGGGTGCAGAAAGAGGAGAGACAAGTGCAGAAAGAAACAAAAGAGGTGCTCAAAGAGGCAAGAGGGATGCAGAAAGAGGCAAGAGCAGTACAGAAAGAACCAAGAGAAGTGCAGAAAGAAGCAACAGATGTGCAGAAGGAGGAAGGAGGAGTGCAGAAAGAAGGAAGAGAAGTGTAGAAAGAAGCAACAGAGGTGCTGAAAGAGTCACAAAGGGTGCAGAAAGAGGCAAGAGAAGTGCAGAAAGAAGCAACAGAGTTGCAGAAGGAGGCAAGAGAACTGCAGAAACAGGCAAGAGAGTTGCAGAAACAGGCAAAAGAGGTACATAAAGAGACAACAGGAGTGCAGAAAGAAGCAAGACAGGTGCAGAAAGAAGCATGGAAAGTGCAGAATGAAGCAACAGGAGTGAAGAAGGAGGCAAGAGAAGTGCAGAAAGAGGCAATAGAGGTGCAGAAAGAGGCAAGAGAATTGCTGAAAGAAGCAACAGAGGTGTAGAAAAAAGCAAGAAAAGTGCAGAAAGAGGCAAGAGAGTTGCAGAAACAGGCAAAATAGGTACATAAAGAGACAACAGGAGTGCAGAAAGAAGCAAGACAGGTGCAGAAAGAAGCATGTAAAGTGCAGAATGAAGCAACAGGGGTGCAGAAAGAGGCAAGAGAAGTGCAGAAAGAAGCAACAGAGGTGCAGAAGGAGGCAAGAGAACTACAGAAAGAGGCAAGAGAGTTGCAGAAACAGGCAAAAGAGGTACATAAAGAGACAACAGGGGCACAGAAAGAAGCAAGAAAGGTACAGAAAGAGGGAAGACGAATGCAGAAAGGGACAACAGGGGTGCAGAAAGAAGCAAGACAGGTGCAGAAAGAAGCATGGAAAGTGCAGAATGAGGCAAGTGAGATGCAGAAACAGGCAAGAAAGGTACAGAAAGAGGGAAGACGAGTGCAGAAAGAGACAACAGAGGTGCTGAAAGAGGCAAGTCAGCTGCAGAAAGACGCAAGAGAGGTGCAGAAAGAGGCAATAGAAGTGCAGAAAGAGGCAAGAGGGGTGCAAAAAGAGGAGAGAGAAGTGCAGAAAGAAGCAAAAGAGGTGCTCAAAGAGGCAACAGGGATGCAGAAAGAGGCAAGAGCAGTGCAGAAAGAACCAAGAGAAGTGCAGAAAGAAGCAACAGAGGTGCAGAAGGAGGCATGGAAAGTGCAGAATGAAGCAACAGGAGTGAAGAAGGAGGCAAGAGAAGTGCAGAAAGAGGCAATAGAGGTGCAGAAAGAGGCAAGAGAATTGCTGAAAGAAGCAACAGAGGTGTAGAAAAAAGCAAGAAAAGTGCAGAAAGAGGCAAGAGAGTTGCAGAAACAGGCAAAATAGGTACATAAAGAGACAACAGGAGTGCAGAAAGAAGCAAGACAGGTGCAGAAAGAAGCATGGAAAGTGCAGAATGAAGCAACAGGGGTGCAGAAAGAGGCAAGAGAAGTGCAGAAAGAAGCAACAGAGGTGCAGAAGGAGGCAAGAGAACTACAGAAAGAGGCAAGAGAGTTGCAGAAACAGGCAAAAGAGGTACATAAAGAGACAACAGGGGCACAGAAAGAAGCAAGAAAGGTACAGAAAGAGGGAAGACGAATGCAGAAAGGGACAACAGGGGTGCAGAAAGAAGCAAGACAGGTGCAGAAAGAAGCATGGAAAGTGCAGAATGAGGCAAGTGAGATGCAGAAACAGGCAAGAAAGGTACAGAAAGAGGGCAGACGAGTGCAGAAAGAGACAACAGAGGTGCTGAAAGAGGCAAATCAGCTGCAGAAAGACGCAAGAGAGGTGCAGAAAGAGGCAATAGAAGTGCAGAAAGAGGCAAGAGGGGTGCAAAAAGAGGAGAGAGAAGTGCAGAAAGAAGCAAAAGAGGTGCTCAAAGAGGCAACAGGGATGCAGAAAGAGGCAAGAGCAGTGCAGAAAGAACCAAGAGAAGTGCAGAAAGAAGCAACAGAGGTGCAGAAGGAGGCATGAGGAGTGCAGAAAGAAGGAAGAGAAGTGCAGAAAGAAGCAACAGAGGTGCTGAAAGAGGCACGAAGGGTGCAAAAAGAGGCAAGAGAAGTGCAGAAAGAAGCAACAGAAGTACAAAAAGAGGCAAGAGGGGTGCAGAAACAGGCAAGAGAAATGCAGAGAGGCAAGAGAATTGCTGAAAGAAGCAACAGTGGTGTAGAAAGAAGCAATAAAAGTGCAAAAAGAGGCAAGTGAGATGCAGAAACAGGCAAGAAAGGTACAGAAAGAGGGAATACGAGTGCAGAAAGAAACAACAGGGGTGCAGAAAGAAGCAAGACAGATGCAGAAAGAAGCATGAAAAGTGCAGAATGAAGCAACAGGTGTGCAGAAAGAGGCAAGAGAAGTGCAGAAAGAAGCAACAGAGGTGCAGAAGGAGGCAAGAGAACTACAGAAAGAGGCAAGAGAGTTGCAGAAACAGGCAAAAGAGGTACATAAAGAGACAACAGGGGCACAGAAAGAAGCAAGACAGGTGCAGAAAGAAGCATGGAAAGTGCAGGATGAAACAACAGGGGTGCAGAAAGAGGCAAGAGAAGTGCAGAAAGAAGCAAGTGAGGTACAGAAAGAGGCAAGAGAGGTGCATAAAGAGGCAAGAGAGGTGCAGAAACAGGCAAGAGAAGTACAAAATGAGACAAGAGAATTGCTGAAAGAAGCAACAGAGGTGTAGAAAAAAGCAAGATAAGTGCAGAAAGAGGCAAGTGAGATGCAGAAACAGGCAAGAAAGGTACAGAAAGAGGGAAGATGAGTGCAGAAAGAGACAACAGGGGTGCAGAAAGAAGCAAGACATGTGCAGAAAGAAGCATGGAAAGTGCAGAATGAAGCAACAGGGGTGCAGAAAGAGGCAAGAGAAGTGCAGAAAGAAGCAACAGAGGTACAAAAGGAGGCAAGAGAGCTGCAGAAAGAGGTAAGAGAGTTGCAGAAACAGGCAAAAGAGGTACAGAAAGAGGGAACAGAGGTGAAGACAGAGGCAAGAGAGGTACAGAAACAGGTAAAAGGGGTGCAGAAAGAGGCAAGAGGGGTGCAGAAATTTGCAAGAGAGGTGCAGAAAGAAGCAAGAGCAGTGCAAAAGAACCAACAGGGGTGCAAAAAGAGGCAAGTGAGCTGCAGAAGGAGGCAAGAGAACTGCAGAAAGAGGCAAGAGAGTTGCAGAAACAGGCAAAAGGGATGCAGAAAGAGGGAACAGGTGAGCAGACTGAGGCAAGAGAGGTGCAGAAAGAGGGAAGAGGGGTGCAGAAAAAGGCAAGAGGGATGCAGACATTTGGAACAGAGGTGCAGGAAGAAGCCAGAGCAGTGCAGAAAGAACCAACATATGTGCAGAAAGAGGCAAGAGGGGTACAGAAAAAGGCAAGTGAAGTGCAGAACGAAGCAAAAGAGATGCAGAAAGAACCAACAGAGGTAGAAAAAGAGGCAAGAGGGGTTCAGAAAGGGGTAGGAGAGGTGCACAAAGAGGAAGAGAACTGCAGAAAGAAGCAACAGAGGTGCAGAAAGAGGCAAGTGAGGTGCAGAAAGAAGCAAGATAAGTCCAGAAAGAAGCAACAGAAGTGCAGAAAGAGGGGAGAGGGGTGGAGAGAGAGGCAAGAAGGGTGCAGAAAGAAGCAAGACAGGTGCAAAAAGAAACAAAAGAAGTGCAGAAAGAAGGAACATAGGTGCAGAAAGAGGCAAAAAGGATGCAGAAAGATGTAAGAGGGGTACAGAAAAAGGCAATAGAGGTGCTGAAAGAGGCAACAGACGTGCAGAAAGAGGGAAGAGAGGTGCAGAAAGTAGAAGAGATTTGCATAAAGAGGCAAGAGAAGTGCAGAAAAAGAAAGAAATGTGCAGAAAGAAGCAACAGAAATGCACAAAATGGCAAGAAAGGCGCAGAAGGAAGCAAGAGTGGCTTGCACACCATTAGTACCAATTTAACACCCACATTTAGCAATAAGTAACAGGTGACCATTCTAGGTTTGCAAAGGGCCTTCCACCACGCTGTAACACTTGGCACTGCATTTTTGGTAACGTTTGAGCTAGAAACAAGGCTTTTCTTGTTCAAATCTGCAGATTAGGGAGCAGATGATGAATTATGTGGCTAATGCAGAAAATATATAACTGTGCGAAAGTCGGTGCAGCCAAACAGTCGTATAATTCCAGTGGCCCTGCTCATACCTCTGACTAGGTCCACAAGTGCTCCTCAGTGATTTCTTCTTTTTTTGTCCCACTGAATTCATAGTTGAGCTTCTATGGAAACGAGGAAGACTAAACCTGAGGTTACCACTCCACAACACAGACTATCATACCACATAATTACTCTCCATAACACATAATCCCACGCTACATAATTCCTATACACTAAATACCATATACTTTCTATCCACATAATTTCACTGCACAACATACCACATAATTCCACTACACACAACGTACATCCACACCACTCCAAAAAACATTAGTAAAAAACTTTTACATTTACAACGTCAATAGCTCTAACTCTCGCAAATGTGAAACCTATTACATTACAAACACTTCTTTAACTAGTAGTCACGTTTGCTGAGTGATGGAGAAAGGGTGTTGGGCCTCCGACCAGCGCTCAGGAATTCCACTGCGTAGGACTTACAGGAGGTACCAGGAGGGCTTCTTGGCCCCCAAAGGCCCTCAGGAGTAAATTGGACTTCATCCCCCATCCCATAGTCTGCCAGGAGGCGTGGTAGCAGAGTGGTGGAGAAAGGGGGGCATGGCTTCCGAAGACGCCTTATCAATCCCACTGTGTGAGACTTACTGGAGGTAACAAGAGGGGTAGTTGGCCCCCAAGGACATCCTTGGGGGCCAACTACCCCTCCTATTACCTCCAGTAAGTCCCACACAGCAGGATTGCTAAGTTCTCATAGCAGGCCACACCCCCTTTACCCACCACTCTGCAAACGCGCTCCCTGGTGCGCTCTTGGATGGGGATTGAAGTCCCCTTCGCTGCTGGGGGTCCTTTAGGGGCCAACCAGCCTACCTCTTACCTCCAGTAAGCCCCACACAGTGGGAGTGCTGAGAGGTGGACACAGGCCACGCCCCCTTTCTCCACCACTCTGCAAACACGCCTCCTGGGCGCTTGGTTGGGGGATGAAGTCCCTTTCTCCTGAGGGTCCCTGGGGCCAACTAGCCCTCCTGTTACTGCCAGTAAGCCCCATACAGCTGGATTGCTGAGAGTGGTCCGAGGCCACGCCCCCTTTTTACACCACTCTGCAAATGTGCCTCCTGGCGCACTGCTGCTCGGGGATGAAGTCCACTTGTGACACAAGGGGACCTCATCGCCCCACCAGCAATGCGCCAAGAGGCGCGTTTGCAGAGTGGTGTAAAAAGGGGCATGGCCTCGGACCACCTCTCAGCAATCCCACTGTGTGGGGCTTACTGGTGGTACCTGGTGGGCTAGTTGGCCCCCATGGACCCTCAGGAATGAAGGGGACTTAATCCCCCAACTTAGAACGCACCAGGGGGCGCGTTTGCAGAGTCATGCAGGGAGGGGGCGGGGCCTCCGGCGAGTTGCCGGTTTCTTTTTTATTTTTTGTATGTTTTTATTTTATGGGAGGGGGGCCCCCCTTCCCTGGGCCACTTCTGGCCCCGGGGACCCCATCCCCCAGAGCCTGGCCAGCCTTTACTAATTCTTAAAAAAATTTGGGAGGGGAGTTGCGTGGCCCCCCTCCTGAGGCCAATTATGGCCCCGGGGACCCCATCCCCCGGGACCTGGCCAGCCTTGTTGTTTTTTGTTTTTTTTTGGGAGGGGGGCCGTGTGGCCCTCCCTCCTAAGGCCATTTATGGCCCCAGGGACCCCATCCCCCGGGGCTGTGCCTCGATCTTTTTTTTTATTATTATTATTTTTTTTTTAATTAGGGAGGGCCTCCTTCCCTTGGCCACTTCTGGCCCCGGGGACCCCATCCCCCGGGACTGGCCCTCCTTTATTTTTTAGTTTAGAAGGGGGCTACGTGCCCCCCTCCTCAGGCCAATTATGGCCCCGGGGACTCCATCCCCCGGGGCCGTCCTTATTTATTTATATATTTTTTAAATAAAAAAGAGGAGGGGGGCCGAGTGGACCCCCACCCAGGCCACTTCTGGCCCCGGGGACCCCATCCCCGGGGCCTGGCCATATGTTGGGGACCGTGGGGGGGAGCCCCAATGCCTCCACGGTCCCTGCCGGCTCCCCGACTCCTGCGGGAGCCGGCATTGCTTATGGGCAAGGGGAGCTGCTAACATGCAGCTCCCCTTGCCCAAAAGCAATTCTGCTTTGTTTTTTGGAAGCGAGAGCAGGTTTCCTGCTCTCGCTTCCAAAAAGCAAAGCAGAGTTTGCTATGATAGGGCGGGAGCCGTGCTCCCGCCATGCCATAGCAAACGGCAATGTCCCGGGACATTGCAGGAGCCGGCCCTGTTGGGTGGCGGTCCCCAGGGCCAAGGAGGGCTTCAGGAGGGGGGCCGCGCGGCCTCCCTCCCAACATTTAACATAGCCCCGGGAAGGTGGTGGTCCCTGGGGTCGTGGGTCCGTAACAGACCCCCATATTAACATAATTTGTGCCCCAGGGAGGTGGTGGTCCCCGGGGCAGTATGGGGAGGGCAGAAGCCCCTCCCCACACTTCTCTAATTGAATTGGAGCCCCGGGGAGGTGGTGGTCCCCAGGGCTTGGGGGGGCCCGCGAGGCCCCCCGCCCGTATTGAAACAAAGCCCCGGGGAGGTGATGGTCCCCGGGGCAGCATGGGGGGCAGGAGCCCCCCACGCATTTTTTTTTTAAAAAGCCCCGGGGAGGTGGCGGTCCCCGGGGCTGTGGGGGGGCTGCGTGCCCCCCACACATTATGAGGAAAGCACCGGGGAGGTGGCGGTCCCTGGGGCTGTGGGGGCTCCCACAGGCTCCCACAACCATCATTTTAAATTGCCCCGGGACCTGGCCCACTCGGAGGCTTAAAACAAACGAAGCAAGGGAGTCCGCGCTTCGTTTTTTTTTTTTCGTCCAGGTTCGCGAACTTGGACAATTTTTTAAAACAAAAATGCTTTTTTTGGCCCTGGGGCTCCTTGTGGGACCCCCTGAGCAGGCCTAGGGGGTCAGGGTGTTTCTACCCTGCCCCCTTTTCTTGTTTTTTTACCTTTTTTCTTGTGACTCGGTTACCGAGTCACAAGATTGCTGCCAACACATTCTGCTTTGGAGTGTTGGCAACCAATCAGAAGTCAGCTCGTGCTCGGGAGGAGTCGCGACTCCTCCTCGGTGCTCAGATATGTACATTTTTATTTTTTGAATTTCTCAGGAACTACTGAACAGATTTACACCATTTAAAAAAAGGGCGCTTTTTGAACCAAGAGCTACCTTTTTGCTAAATTTGGTGTAATTCCATTCAGCAGTTCGGGTTGTAGCCTGTTCCAAAATTTCCTATGGAAATTAACATGGGGAAAACACGTTTTGGGACCCCCATATTTTCTCGGCCCCCGCTTGACGAATCACCCCGAGACGTTTAAGACAGGAGCTGACCTGAGTGAACCATTAGTTTTGAAAATTTCGCGAAGATTCGTCAAACGGTGCCAAAGATATTGGCAAAAGAAAAAATGCTTTTTGAATGGAAACAAGGTCCTAACTATAACTACCTACTGGCGACCGCCAGTAGGTAATATATATATATATATGCATGTATCTGTGTATATTTAGTTGCATACACATATGTATTTATTTGTGAAACATATACATATTTTGTATATATATATATATATATATATATTACCTACTGGCGGTCGCCAGTAGGTAGTTATAGTTAGGACCTATTTTCCATAGGAAAAGCATTTTTTGTTTCCCCAATAACTTTTGTAACCCTGGGCGGTGAACTACGCTACGCTCGCGGAGTTTGCGAAGTTTCGGTAACTTCGCGATTCGCGTAGAACGCGAAGTTACCGTGCACTACGCAATTTGCGGCGTAGCGTAGCTGTTTTTCTTCTTCGCGCGCTCAATATACGTTCTCGCGCGCGCAGTAACGACCTACCGTGATTCTGCGTTTGCCGACGCGACTTCCTAACCGTTCGCGGGCGCCACGAGATTTGGAATCCGGCCGCACGATCCCGCGAGAGTGTGCGAACGCGAACACGTCATTCGGACGCGCGATCTGACTTCCGGCGGCAGTGTTGGTAAGATCGCGATCCCGAACACGAAGAAACTACAATCTGGCGAAGAATATCTCTCGAGCATCATAAAACCTTCTCGAAAATGATGAATTAGTTCATTTTGCACAAAAACTCCTCAGGTTGTCATTTAGATGTAGTTTGGTGAGCAAGGAGTCCTTTTTCTTTTTTCCAAGAGGAAGGAAGTGCCCCTGATTCTCAAACTTCCTGTTCCTGTCCAGCAGGCTCCTCCCAGTGCTTTGTCCATGTGCTGTTCACTTTCATTTGGATTTGGAGCTGGAAGGATCACTTTTTGTGTCTGTCTGCTGCATCATATCATTGGATTGGATTTGAGGACTCTTGGATTTGAGATTTTACAAGTAAGTTGGAGAATTGGTGTACTTGTTTGTTTGATTGGGGCTTGTTTGTACCTACATTTTTTGGGGGATTTCCATAGTTTTTAAAATGTATTGTTGTGGCCTGTAGTTTCGGCAGGGGCCTAGTTGTTTTTCTTTGATTGGAATTTCAGCCAGTAGGCCCGGACTAGAGCCAGAGGTACCCATGGGTGCATGTTTCTGTGGTGTCTGTTGAATTTAAACATCATGTAGGGCATGCATGGATGGCATTGGATTGAATTGGTAAAAGTGGTTTTTGGGGTGTATTTCACTTTTTGGGTGTAATATATATACTTTTGTTGGATGTGTGTGTGTGCTTGTTGTGTAACTTTTCAACCTTTCTTAGCCCTGTGGATTTTCGTTTTTGCATTTTTGTATTAAAGCTGTGTTGTTTAGCACTGCAGGCCTCCTTTGTCTGGTAATATTATTATAGGCCTGCTTGAGTTCATTGTTTTCCATGGCCTGTTGTGACTGTGAGTGACCACGTGGCTTGGGGCCATTTTGTGGTGGTAGTTTAGTAGTGTGCTGCTTTTTCCATATAGGCCTGCATGTCTTTTCTTTGTTCCCCTTGGCTTATGCTTGTTGTGAACTTGTGGGTGGCCTGGCCATGTGGTGGCGGCCATTTTGTGGGACCAGCCACTGTGCTTTTGCCATAGGCCTCCAAGCTTGCGGCCTAGTCTGCCAGTAGGCCCAGAGGTAGTCATCCTCATGGGTGCATAAAAACTGTTTCTGTGTTGTCTGTTGAATTGTAACATAATTTAGGCCATGGATGGCATTGGATTGATTTGCAAAATGTGGGTTTTGGGGTGGTATTTCATTTTTTGGGTGTTTGTTAAATAAATAGGCCTTTTCAGCCAGTAGGTAACCCTGGGCATTCAGCTCGCGGACTTTGGGCAACTCCGCACTGCGCGACAACGCGGACTTACACTTTTTATCTTCTTCGCGCGCTCAATGTACGTTTTGCGCGCGCGATAACGACTTTTTGTGACGATCGCGATGCCAAACACGCAGAATTTACAATCTGGCGAAGAATATCTCTCGAGCATCATAAAACCTTCTCGAAAATGTTGATTTAGTTCATTTTGCACAAAAAACTCCTCAGGTTGTCATTTAGATGTAGTTTGGTGAGCAAGGAGTCACTTTTTTTTGTTTTACAATTTTTTTCAAGAGGAAGGAAGTTGCCCAGAGTCTCCAACTGCCTGGTCCTGTCCTTTGTCTTCACTTTTTGTTATTTTGGGTGGCCTAGCCATGTGGGTGGCGGCCATTTTGTAAAGCCAGGCATTGTGCTTTTGCCATAGGCCTGCATTGTCTGTCTTGTGTTCCTTTTCTTGTTGTTCTGGGTGGCCTGGCCATGTGTTGGCGGCCATTTTGTGGGAACAGCCACTGTGCTTTTGCCATAGGCCTCCAAGCTTGCGGCCTAGTGTGCCAGTAGGCCCGGAGGTAGTCATCCTCATGGGTGCATAAAAACTGTTTCTGTGTTGTCTGTTGAATTGTAACATAATTTAGGCCATGGATGGCATTGGATTGATTTGCAAAATGTGGGTTTTGGGGTGGTATTTCATTTTTGGGTGTTTGTTAAATAAATAGGCCTTTTCAGCCAGTAGGTAACCCTGGGCATTCAGCTCGCGGACTTTGGGCAACTCCGCACTGCGCGACAACGCGGACTTACACTTTTTATCTTCTTCGTGCGCTCAATATACGTTGCGCGCGCGATAACGACTTTTTGTGACGATCGCAATGCCGAACACGCAGAATTTACAATCTGGCGAAGAATATCTCTCGAGCATCATAAAACCTTCTCGAAAATGTTGATTTAGTTCATTTTGCACAAAAAACTACTCAGGTTGTCATTTAGATGTAGTTTGGTGAGCAAGGAGTCACTTTATTTTTGTTTTACAATTTTTTTAACGAGGAAGGAAGTTGTTCGGTGGCCTGGCCATGTGGTGGCGGCCATTTTGTGGGACCAGCCACTGTGCTTTTGCCATAGGCCTCCAAGCTTGCGGCCCAGTCTGCCAGTAGGCCCAGAGGTAGTCATCATGGGTGCATAAAACTGTTTCTGTGTAGTCTGTGGAATTTTGACATCATTTAGGCCATGGATGGCATTGAATTGAATTGCGAAATGTGGTTTTTTTGGAGGGTCTGACTATTTCACTTTTTGGGTGTGTTAAATAAATGCCTTTTTTGCGTGTGTACTGTGTAATTATAATTGTGTTGTTGTAGTGGTTGTCTAACTTTCAAAAGTGTTTTTAGCCATGTGGATTTTAGTTTTTGCATTAAAGCTGTGTGTGTTTTATAAGGCATCCTTTGTCTGCCCATATATAGGCCTGCTTGAGTTCATTGTTTGCCGTGCCTTGTGCCTGTGAGTCACCATGTTGCTGGGGGCCATTTTGTTGTGGTAGTTAGTAGTGTGCTGTTTTTGCCACATAGGCCTGCGTGTCTTTCCATTGTTCCTCTTGTCTTACTGCTTCCAAATCCATCCCCATTGCCAGCTGCAGCTCCCTGATGCTGCTATATAATACATCCCACGTGATGCACAAATTTAGGCCAAACATGCTCCACTACATTTTAGTTTTTGTTCTTTACTATTCTTATTCTTCCAGAGTGTACACTAGCACTACACAGTAGCCAGGAAAGCCCTGGCCTTGTTGTCAACGTCTCATAAATGGCTAGACTGTGTGTTGTTGTTCACAGAGTTTCTGAAATTTAATAATTGAGGCCACCACACACTAAGTTCTATATTCTATTTGTTTGATTTGTGCTATGTTTGACTGATGTTCTGGCTTTTTTGCTTTTAGGTGCACAAAGACTGAGGAGGAGGTGTGTCTCTCATCATTGCCAGTTGCACTGCCAGACAGACATCCTGCTGCTGTACACACAACACAACGTGACGTGTGACCTGACCAGACATCTCTGCAACTGAGTGCTGCTGACATCTGAAGAAGATGGGCCCAAAGAAAGCAGGTACCAGGTCCTCCAGTACCAAGAAAGTTGCTATTGAGAAGAAGAAGGAACAGAAGAAGGAAGTGACACTTAAGTCTGGTGTGCCGGCCAATACCTTTTTGGGAAAAAAAATTGCGCCTGCAGCAGCGGTGTCCGGGGGCAAGCTGGGGGCAGCACCTCCGCATCAGTGGACCCAACCCACCAACCCAGGCCCAAGCACATGAGTGTGGAAGAGGTAGCCAGCCTAATGGTGGAAAGCAGTGATGCTGAGCCTGAGATAAACTTATCGCTATCTCAAAGTAGTACCCAATCAACGCAGGAGGAAACACAGCAGATAAGTGGTCAACAACAACAGCCGCAACCACCGCCCGCAATAGTAGTTGTTGTTCCTCCTGAAGTAGGGGCAGTTCAGGAAATTGAGCCTCATGCAGAGGTAGAAGAAGAAGCCACTCATTCAGAAGATCCATTGTCTTCCAAATCCCCAGCAAGGAAAAGGAGGGGTAGTCCATCAAGTTCTTCGCCAAGCCCCCTTCTGATGATCTAGATGCCACTTGGAAGCCACAAACTGAGTCTGAGAGGGAGACACGTTCCAAGACCAAGCTAGGGAAAAGGAAGGTTCCGGAAAGCCTTACACTTATGGAGGTCGATGTAGAACAGCAAGATGATGATGATGACGAGCCAGTCATCATGAACATCACTCCCGGCCCGAGGAGATGGAGACCAACATTATTACCCTATCCAAAATCGCTGCGAGGGATATAGCACACATACCTCCACAGGTAACACCAACACGACCTACAGCTTCCATATTTGCATTAGCAAAGGCCCGGCAGCGACCTACATCCAGCACAACCACCACCTCAGTAGGAGTAGGTAGTGGTACAGCAGCACAGAGTCAAATTCAACACACACCCTCCAGTTCATCCGGCATTGGAAGTGGCACCTCCAGCAGGAGGCCAAAGTTAAGCTCCCCAGTTTGGGACTTCTTTACGGTTAGCGAAAAGGAGGAGAACATTGCTATATGCTCCATTTGTAATAGCTCTGTTAGTCGTGGTAAGCTTGGTACAAACTATGGTACCGGAGGCCAAATGACCCATCTGAAAAAACACCACTTGATCAGCTGGGAGGACCACCTTCGCGGCAGAAAAAAACTGCAACCATTGGTGTTGGTGGGGATAAAGGAGTAGAAGAAGAAGATCCGATCACGGTGTATGAGGAAGGACAGGGAGACATTCTCTCTGGTAGTGGTACACAAGGTGTCCCTGACCCCAGCAGTGCAGTCTTAACGTCGCACACATCTTCAGCAACATCTCAGTGGCACAAGAGTAAGAGTCAGCCGGAGACACCAAGAAGTACCAGGTCCGCACTACCAAAAAGTGCGTTGTTGAGCCTAAGAGAAAGGAAAACCATTCAGCCTACCATTATCAGCATGTTTGGGGGTGAGGGGCAGTACGAATGCAACCACCCAATAGCACGTTTGTACAATGCGAAGCTGGCTAAAATGTTAGCACTGGACCTTCTCCCTTTTTCTTTTGTTGAAGGGGTGGGTTTTCTGGAATTTGTGTCAACCATCTGCCCAAAATGGCATGTTCCCAGCCGCTACTATTTTGCCAGAGTTGCAGTTCCAGCACTACATCACGACGTGCTGGAATTGCTAGGAAAGGCCTTGAAGCAGAGTGCTGTTCACAGTATCCACCTGACTACAGACATGTGGACCAGTTGCCAAGCCACAGATTACATGTGCATCACTGCACACTGGATCTGTTTTGCGGGGGTTAGAGAACAGATATCTGCTGGTGTTGATACTGCAGAGATTTTTCATGCCACTCGCAAACATGCAACTGTAGCCATGTTTGCCAAGGAGAAATCTCATACTGCTGCAAACATTTTGGAAGAGTTTAACACCAAGGTCTTTGAGTGGCTGCGCCCAAGAGGGCTTACGATTGGTTTTGTTGCCACGGACAACGGCAGTAATGTAGTTTTGGCCATGCGCAATGGTGGCTATTTCAGGGTCCCGTGTTTGGCACACTGCATTAACATTGTTGTTCAAGACTTTTTGAAAAATGAATCCAAAGTCAGCAACTTACTGGTCACCTGCAGAAGAATATGCACACATTTCAGCCATTCTTTTAAAGCCCGGAAGCAGCTGAGGGTCATTCAACGTGAGCATAAAATGCCAGTCAAAGCGCTCATCCAGAAGGTGCCAACACATTGGAACTCAACTTATTACATGCTTGATCGTCTGTTTGAACTGTACATACCACTCAATGCTTATGTCATGCAAAGATTAGGGGAACCTACTGTGAGAGGCATGACCGTTGAGATGGGTCAATGGGACCTCATTAAATGCCTGACTGAGATGCTACTTCCTTTTGAGATCTTCACACGTGAAGTCAGCAGGGAGGACTGTACTATGGGCCAAGCTATCCCATTGTTGCACATGCTAGAGCAACAGCTGAAGGAGGTGTCTGAAACGTACGCAGGTGTGGATAACAAACAAGACGCATATCATTTGGCGGAGACCTTAGCCGCTCGCTTATCGGAAAATACAAGGATTAAAAATAAAATTTTGTCACAACCACATTACATTAGTGCCACAATTTTGGATCCACGGTACAAAGTATTTCTGAACAGCAAGGCAGTAATTCCTTTTTCGGAAGTGGATGTTGCCAACTACAAAACTTTGATAGCTAAGGAAGCCACTATTTTCGAAAGCGAACGGCTGTTAATTACAGGCCCCCCACCCCAGGCCATAACCAGTACTACAGGGCATCCAGAGTCAAGTTCTACTTCGGAGCCTGAGGGCAGTGCATTTGCCTCCCAGCAGTCACCTACACCAACAATAACATCAAAAACAGGATCATCCACAGCACAATGTGCAACTGATTGGTTTCTACGGCAGGGGTATGGTAAGTCCAGTGCTGATGCAAAGGCAAAACATGCCGAGCACATCGGAGCACCCCTGAACATTGAGCGGACGGTCCAGGCCTATCTGGATGACCCAACAGAGGTCTTCATGGATCGAAACCCATTGGTGTATTGGTATGGGAAAAGAAGCCAATGGACAGTGCTCAGCAGGCTGGCGATAAAGTATCTGGTTTCCCTATCGCAAGTGTCTCTTCTGAGCGTGTTTTCAGTGCTGCTGGTGCCATTGTAACTTCGAAAAGGACCAGTCTCTCGGCCCAAAGCGTGGAGAGGTTAACCATGATCAAAATGAATCAGCACTTTATACCACCGGATTACAAAATACGTGAATCACAGCAGGAAGAGGAGAGCGACTTGGATGACGTAAATAGTGCGTTACAGGACCTACTTCTGTCCGAACCACCAGAGTTTGAGGATGAGCTCCTCTTCCCTGACAACTAGGCTTTCAAATTGTTACTTTCTTCCTTCCTTTATGTGTCTGTGTATCTGTCTTTCTGGTTCAAATCAAATCACAACAAATCCATCACCACCGTCTTCTCTTTTTATTTCCCTATTGGAGTTGCACGCCTGTGCATTTAACTGTCTACTCTTCAGAGTCCTGCTTCATCTTCCTGTCTCACACAAGTACATTTCTATCAAGCCAGACATTAGTACAAGAAATGTTGCCTTTATCAGTCCCGCCTCCATAAGAAGTGAAACGTGACTATAGCTATCCTCCGTTTTGTTTTCGAGCCGAAACTCATCAGTGTCCGAAGGCTACAGCCTCAGCAGGCATCCAAAGGTCCTCACTGTCAGGACAGAAGGTACTTGGCAGAGAAAGACAAGAGACTCTTCGAAGAAACTTGCTGACATTTGTGCAAACTCAAATGACCAGCAATGAGCGCTACCCAGGCCGCGGCCCATCATCACAGTGCTGACCATGGGAAGCAACTTAAACTGTGACAAAGTGCCACAGATGAATAAGACGAAAACCGAAACAGCGACTAACACTCAAAATGAATGTGGACTGGAGTAATGATGAGGCCACTGCCCCGTAAAAAAAAAAAACAACTGTCAGAACTAGGCATCTGATGATCTGACAGCCAAAGAGAAGAGCAAGACAGGTAATGATGGAATGCATTGGATGCTTGCAGACTCTGAGCGATTGCTGTTGTTTGTTGTTGATGTTGTGCATGAAGCCGAACTCTACTCTACTAGTTAATCTACAAAGTGAAAGTGACTCAAGTGACAGTCAATGTTTCCCTTCTTGTTGTTTAATAACCAAATTGTACTCCTACTACTGCAGGTGCAGGCCAATATCTGTTGCAATTTTTTAATATGGAATATGGACTTAATCAGAGTCACTACAGACTGAGTTGTAGTTGGACAACACGTACCACACCATGATGATGACCATACTATCTTTGCACGCAGTCATTCAGTTGGATCGGAGATGATTCAAGGAATAACTGCATTTCATGAAGTGGCATAAGGTAAACATAAACACAACAATTCAACAAGAAAGTAAACACAGCAGACCTACATGTCCATGTAGTGGTGTAGTCGAGTGTAGTGATGACTGACAGCGGCGCATTGATTTTGTCACTTAATTAGGAAAATGCTAAGTTGCTGTGTATGCCTTTTGTCTGGCTATGTCAAAAATTAAGGTAAATGGAGGTTGGGTCACGGGCTGGTGCTGTGGTGGGCCTGTTCTGTCCTGTTGTTGTTGTAGCTTAATGCTGTAAACAGAATCTACACGATATATCCAAGCCGCCTCACTCTGAAAGTGTTCTCTCTTCTCTTCTTGGACTCCACCGTAATTGATGGTTTTTTTTATTCATTGATTTTTCAATACCCCTTTTGTTTTTCCATCTAGACATTACAGGCTGGCCTTTACCCTGTGCTTGCTATACTGGGAGACACAACTCACATTTACCTTACCAATCGGCATCAGGAAGGCCACCAAGATTGATGTGCGGAGCGTCCATGGAAGATAGGACCAAGAGGAAGGACGAGATTCAACTCCACAATTTGAGCATGATAATACAGTAACTTTAGTATCATTCATCATTCATCTTTTAATTAATTTGAATCCTTTTTTCTCTTCAATCATTAGGACTGTGTGTTGTGTGTTGTTTGTTTGCTAATTGATCCCTACAACTGTTTTTTAATTGTCTTTGCTATCTTTACAAGTAAGCCCAGTACAACATGGAATTTGGGTCTCTGAGGGCATATTACAGGCAAGGCAAATTGCATAGAATATACTGCTGCCCTGTACTGTCTAATTGTCTAGTAGGAGTTATTAAGTACTACTCATTAACCATCAAGTTATCTTCATCATCATGCATGCATTTCCCTTTTCTCCCTTTATAGATTTTTTGGATAAGATCATGGTCGTCTGCCAAGATTGCGCTTTGCTTTTGTTGTCCATGCGTACTGTTTTTCATTCTCAAACCTTTCCCCAAACCCCCCTTCCCATCCATTCATCAAACCCTAACCCTCTTCCCCCGGGCTGTGATTTATATTGAGGTGTGATGTGACTACATAAAATGTACACCAATTGATCACACGCTTGCTGGGGCATATGTGGTGAAAGCAACACTAATTCAATTGCAAGGCAGGGCGAGGAGCTTCTTCTGCTTGCCCACCCATGCTCAGTCTATGTGCAAGCCGTCACCGGCTAATAGTAGTACATATTAATTAATTGCCGTCATTGATTGGATTAATCATCAAACTCCTACCACACAGCAGTAAAGGTTACGAATTACGATTGTGTTAAGTTAAGTGACTCACTCGACACAACTACAGTTTGTAACTTCTTGTACTAGGCTGTCCCCGCCACCATTATGTTTAATTTGACTTTAGCAGTTGCAACTGCAATATTGTTTGTTTGGCAGTCTTCTTCTGTACTGTATTTTACTTCGTTCTACTACTCCTCCCACAGTCGCTCTCAGGCAAGTGACTGTCTCTTTTTATTTTTTTAGCAAATGCTACTGCCAGTGTCTACTCTACTACTACCACCACAACCATGGCATCTTCTACATTCTCTCTGGAAACCATGCAGCCATCGCTGTGCCGAACGTAATCATCAATCATCAATCACAGGTAAGATAAGTTTGGTGGGAGGTATAATGGACTAGGAGGAGAGACTGACAGTACTAGTAGGACAAATAACTCAGTGAGGGGTACCGCATCTATCTGTTTGTGTTACATCATCGGCAGATTATTTAAATCAAACACTGGCTGCGGCCCTGCAGCAGCAAGGAAACCAATGTGACGTTAATTCGTAAAACAGTAACCCCCCACAAAACATTAACATTGTATGTTTAAGTATAAATATAATTTATTACCCTAACAAAAATAAACTATCCCACACCTGACCCACCCCTCTCCCTAACCCCAACCAATGTCCAAAACGAAAAAGTCCAAAGAATGTCCCGAAACCCCAACGCCCAATTCCCACCCACCAAAACAAGGAATAAAAAGGGGCAAAGCAACAGGGTCCTCGATGTTATATTCGGCGGGCTTTGAGGTGTTTGTCCACCAGTATTTTTACCCGCTCCTCCATTTGCTCCTCTAGCCGTGACATCCGGAGGAGAATCTTCCTGCGAAATGCCCTGCAGTGGCATCCAGGATGGGGGACAGCAGTGCTGGCGGCTAGCGAATTGCGGCGGCGGGCGGCTACCAGACCGTGGCGCCGTACCGCTGGAGTTGGGGCCTGGCTGGGGCCCGGGGCATCGGACGAGGCTGCAGCTGCTGCTGCCTCCTCCTCCTCCTCCGCCTGAGCCACCAGCCGCCGGTACTCCTGGCATATGGCCTCCGGTTTCCGGCGCCGGGCCCTGGCTGCCAACTCCTTCCGCGATGGTTTGTCTTGGGAAGGAGTACTATCTATATCAAGAAAGAAAAAAAATATTGTTGTAACCAGTACTCTTAGCTAAACAGTAACACAAAATTAATTCAACACATAATGGCACAGTAGCACTAGCAAGAAGCACAGTACATAACATTTGTGGTAATAATCTATCTATCCTCCCACTTCCTCGGCCTCTAACATTTGTGGGAGTTTCAGGCATTATACTAGCACTATGGACTCCAACCAGTACACAGTACACCAGTGTTCTTCTTATCTCTAGTTTAGCGAAATGACATAACCTGGTTGTAGCCGGCATTGCCAGCTCGGTCATCTATGCTTGCACCCAAGACAAACATACGAGTCATGACGCAGACTCACGTTAGTTTGATTTACTACTGTTTGCAGGTGGGGAAGCTCGTATGTTTCTATTACGGGTGGCACTGGCCATACTCTCTCTGATACATGGAGGGCAATTGCTCAATTTCACAGTGCCTTGGCTACTAGAAAAAGGCAGATTATATATCTGATCCAATGATCGTTGCTTTTATATGGGACAACGACATAAGGTCAGTAGCGGTCGGTGGTGGGACTCGGGGAGTTCGGCCGGGCGGTGACGTGGGTAGGGGCAGGATGGGGGTAGTAAACTATGGATTACGGCCAATTACAGGTAAGTAAACATATAAATAAATGAAACTAATTTTGTTGCGCACACTGCATCGCATTTGGCGGTGCAGTGCGCACAATGAAATTCGCTTTATTTATTTGTATGTTTACAGTAAAGTTACCTGTATTTGCCCGCGTAATACATTGTTTACTACTACCCCCACCCTGCCCCTCCCCACATCGGCTTTGCTACTCTGGCGCGGTTTCTTTTACATTCCCTAAAACTGTGCATCCTGTGACAGTCTCCACCTATGCTGTCTATGATGAATACATACAGGCATCCATCCATTCTAAGTAAATGTCAATCATTCTTCTTAATCTCTCCACAAACCTTACTTTGTTTCACCAACAACAACGCATGCGTCCACTCACTCCGTTGCTTGCCTTGGCTTTGAGTTTCACCCAAACACCGCTGATGATTCTTGCTATCCACAGTATCCACCCATACTGTGTCGCCCACCCACCCAGGCAGGCATCCATTCTTCTTTCACCTTCCACCCATCCTTCAACAACACATGCATCTGATTCCTATCAGCCACCTATCCATGCTTCCAACGTATCCTTCTCTGCCAGTCATCATATTAAATCTCGCTCGCCCTTCCTCCTTCCACCCTTCTTTCCCTTTTTGTTCAACACATCCATCAAGGTCATCTGATCTGACTTTTAGTCTCCTCCATAAAACTTTCGCAGCTGAGTTGGAGTCAGATATAAGAGGCCATTGGTTAATCAAGTCACGCTGGTAATGCTATTGCTACTGCATTGCTCATGCTAAGTAAAGGGTGTCTTCTTTAACCGTTGTATAATGTTCACTACAACTTCATACCTAATAAGTCTCAACAACAGTACAGTGAGTGAAGTCCACACACCCTTCCAGCTAGTGCAATGTCAATAAGTCATGAATATAACTTACCACCGCCCGCCACTGCTGCTGGCTCCCCCTGTAGCTCCTGCAGGTGCCGCATCTTCTCCTGCCCCCTCCGGAATGCTAGAATCGCCGGTGGCCCCGCCGCCACTGGTGGTCGCTAGTACGCCTAGATAAAAACATGACACATTTTTAGATGCCTGTACACCTCCCCCTATTTATTCTTTTTCACTAGCAAGATTGAAAAAAAGTTAATACATACATATTATTATAAATCACATTCAATAGTCCAAATCGGGTACTAGAGTACAGTCAGTAGACACTAGTAGTGTTATGGTCCCTAGGGTCATTATTATACTATACTCTACTCTTTGCAAAGTTAGCCTGAGCCATGCAACCATTTTTCGCTTCATGTCTTTTGTGCATGTTACCTCGCAGCTTGTTGTGCAGTAACAGTAAGACGCCTTTTGAGCCCACATGAGCACATACAGCTACTGTCTGAGCGTTGCGTACAAGAGGTCGAAAAACAAGCCACTTTGTTATGGAGTTCGGTTAGTCCATATTGCTTAGCCATAGGTAACATGTTACACTTTTTGGCAGGACTGAGAAATGCTTGCATTATACTATATAACACGCACCATTTTTCTCAGGCAGAGGATTCCCTTCTACGAACCAGAGATTTGCAGAGCTTATGAATGATGCATGTAATCAGTAATTCTACGTTCTACGGTGAGGAGTCGCCCATAATTCGCACAGATCTTTTGTCTTATATCATCAATGATCATGCACTTGTTGCAACACTGTTTATTGTTTTAATCTTATGCATTTTGCTGTTGGAGCTGGCTGGAGTACACTGAATTTTATAGAACAACATACATACAGAGCTTGTTAGTTGAAAATAAACCTTTTGAACTTACACATAGACTCTGTGGTATTTGGTGTGGTGGTGGTGGTGGACTTACAAGAGTGAGTGAGCGAAAGGGTGTTATGTTCTGGGTTGTGTAATCATAATCATTGGGTATCTTCGTGTGGGGGTTCGGGGACCTAATGAGACACTATAGCTAGTCGTTCAGGGGATTGTGGGTTCACTTCTGACTGAGGTGTGAGGAACGTCCAAGTTCCAAACTCGCATCACCAACATCCTATTTCATTGTGCATAGTTCTGCATGGGGCTGTGCAGAATCCAAGTAGTATGTACTATATACTATCAAAAATAGTCAAATATCTGGTTGGGCATTTTGTTTGTGGTAATTGTCAAAGCCTCAAGATTAAGAAGCCTAGAAGAGGACAACCGAAAGGACTGGACTCAGTGGCTAGAGCTATTAGTATTGGTCAATCTGAGTTTTATTCAAAACCGTACAATAAAGAGTGGCAATGCAAACTGGGCAAGCTTAGCGACAGACTAATATTAGTAGTACAGAGTACAGACATTCATAGCAGAGGCAGTTAGAACTTAGAGGCAGGGATAACCAGAATTTAGAAACAGATAGTCAAGTCAAGATCAAAGAATCTTTTGTAAAAAATAGAATTAGGGAGTGGAGCCAGAATTAATAGTTCTGAAAAAATAAGGTGCAGTAAAAGTTAGGGCAATATAATTGTTAATATTAACCACTGGAGGACTTACTGGGACCAGCAGCAGGGCCCTCGGTAGAGGAGCGGTCCTCTGGTGGTTGTCCCGCCGACTCGGACCCCGTCTTCTTGCCCCTGGGTGCTGCAGATCAGTGATCATGTAAGATATAATAAAGAAAAAGAAAGACACAAACATTAATGATTGCTGTGAAACAAATAAATTATCTAAAAAACGCTCAAAAACGTTTTAGGAAACAAAAATTGCAATAAAATTGACCTATCCAATCCGATCGACTACTGGCTTGCGGGATTCACGGACAGTCTACTTATTTGGGAACACTAATTCAGTGTTCCATTCTGATTGATTCAAATAAAATCCAGAACACTAACTAAGCCAAAGTACCACCTGACCTAGCCCACCTATTCCAGGCGGGCCAATTGTTCATTAAGCCTGCATTTCCATTTTTTTTTGCCATCAAAAATGCATAGATGAGAAGGAGGACACATGCATAAAGTGCATAATGCATACACCAAATTGTTGGTTGGTTGCGTCTGATGTTCTGCAGCTGACTGACACTGCTAAGCTAAGCTTACCAGTACCACTCACTAAACAAACTACAAAAGGTTCTAAGGACTGGGGTAAGCAGCACTCAGTGACAGAGGATGCGTCACACAGACCGCTCAAAAATTATCAACTAATAGTAACTAAACCTAGTATCAAATCCATCCACCACTATTTGACAGGAGGACAAAGGAAGGACTACAGTCTCTCTAGCAATAGCATTACCTAACTGAAGTTCTCTAAAGTAAACTCTTACATAATAATGACAAGCGAGCGCAAAGTTGCAAAAAGTAAGAGTACCGCCCAGCACCTGTGTCCTACAATCACAGAAGATTTTGAAACGTAATTTACCTGCAATGTAAGCAGCAGTATTCTTGTTATTTGTAAAAAATGTATACACAAATCACAATACTTATACTACTATATATATTGGCTACTCACCAAGCCCCACGACCTCGACACCTAGCAGGTCCAACAGGTCCTGCTCCCGGTCAAGGATGTCTGACCACCGGTGGGCCAGCTGGTTATGGGTGCGCTGGACCGCGGAGCAGCGAAACACTGCCCGACGCACCTTCGCCCACCGGCGGTGACGCTCCTGGGTCGGGTACCCGGAGCCTGGCCTGCCGCCTGCTGCCAAGGTCAAGGGGAGGTGGCGCTGAATAAAAAAAACAAGGGCGGCCACCTCCGCTCCAGTAAACAGCTGGCGGGCTTGCACCCCTGCAGGGCGCAGTCTGCCGCAAGGCAGGTGTTAGAAATGGGGGTCTCTAGTTGGCAATGGCTGGCCACTGTCCAAGTAGGGACCCTTCTTCCTAAGTCAGAGTGAGAGGGCTACCCTCTTTAATACCCCTGCTCAACCCTGTGGTAACGTAGCACGAGCAGGTAGGCTTATCTCAGAAGCAGTGTGTGAAGCATTTATGACCATACACAGTAACACAGTGAGGAACACTACAAAGGGACACCACACAAGTAGTTATAAAAAATAAGTATCTTTATATAAAGGCAGATTTATCACAAGACCAATAACTGTAAAAGCCACAATACTGTCAAAAATAGGATAGCTGTTGAAGGGCTGTCAAAGATAGTTCAAAGGTTGCAAGAATAAGGTTCAAATTCAAGGCAGGGGTCTCTGCGCCCCTTTCTCGTTCAGAGGTTGCAAAAATAAGGTTCAAATTCAAGGCAGTGGTCTCTGCGACCCTTTCTCTCATAAGACTGTCAAAAATAGGATGGCTGCTGAAGGACTGTCAAAAAATAGTTCAAAGGTTGCAAAAATAAGGTTCAAATTCAAGGCAGTGGTCTCTGCGACCCTTTCTCTCACAAAGTACCTGGGTTTAGTAGCAAAACCAACAAAATGTCGCAAAGAAGTGGTAGCGATGATTTTCCTCACGCGAGGCCGGCGATGCGTTAAAATCCTTGCCGCAAGGGAGGATGATGCGCCGATCTGCTGATGCGTGCGGAGACGATGCGACCAACTTCTGCCCGCTAGGCCGCCGATGCGCTGAGACCTTGCCGCGAGGGCGAAGGCGATGCGACGATCCTGTTGCGTGTGCGGAGACGATGCGACAAACTTCTGCACGCTAGGCCGCCGATGCGATGACTTTCTTGCCGCGAGGGAGAAGTCGATGCGACGAGCCTGTTGCGTTGTGCGATCGTGTTGCGATGCGAAGAAATGGCGCTCCGCGAGGGAGCGACGAAATCCGGTGCGATGCGATGAAAATGGCAGACGCACGGCGTCCGCAATGCGATGTCTTGAAGCAATGATTCTGTAGGGGTTGCGAGCGCTCGGCGACAGCCGCGCGATGATGTTTCCAGCGCGTCTCGGCTGCAGCGGCTCGCAAAGGGGCGTTAGCGATGGTTTCGTGTTGCGAGCACTCAGCGGCAGCAGCGCGATGATTTTTCCAGCGCTCTCGACTGCAGCGGCTCGCAAACGTGCGTTAGCGACGATTTCCAGCACTCTTTTCTCTGAAGCAAACTAGAGGCCCTGGAACTCACAGGAGCCTCATCAGCAGATAGCAATCCTCGCAGGGAGGAAGCAGGAGGTTGGTGGTGGAGTCTGATGTGCCTGAGACTCCAGCAGGAGGCTAGCTCTTTTCCTAGCCCTTGGGTAATTGCTGTAACAAAAATAAAAGTTCTCTCAAAAGTCCTTTCTCTCTTCTTCAAGGTCCAGGGGTCACTGCTGCAGGCCAGTGCAAGAAACAACACACAAGCACAAGGACAGTCACTTCCTGCAGATTCCTCCAGTGGCACTGACAGAGTTTCCTCTCCAGATCCAAAAGCAATACAAAAGTAGGGGGTTTGAGCACAGATATTTATACCCCAAAAGCCTTTGATCCTTGCAGCTACCAGTCCCTGAACCTAGCCAGAACCAGTTCTGCTCAGGCCTGGAGCACTTTGTTTACCAGGCTGCATCCTTCCTTTCAGAAAGAGGAGGTCTGCTAGCAGACACACAGTGGGAGGTGGAGCCAGCATTCACCTTGCCAGGCACAGCCCTATTCAGATCAAAGAGCCACCCCTCCCCACACTCTAAATGCAGATCTCTCTATTCAACCCAGGTCTGACTCAGCCTGTCCTGCCCCTCTAGAAAAAACCAGACAGCCAATACACATAACGGCAGAGCACACTGGAAGGCTTAGGCAAGAAAATACCTACTTTCTAAAAGTGGTATTTTCAAACACAGAATATAAAAATAAACTTCACTAAAAGGTGTATTTTAATATTCTGAGCTCAGGCATACTAAATTCGTTTTTCTACCATGTTCCTGGGGTCAGTTAGGACTATAGAATGTAATAGTCAAACTGCCCATTCTAGCCTATGAGGAACAGGTAGCCTTACAGTAGTGAAAAACGAAATGGGGTGTAATTCACTACCAGGACATGCTACACACACCAAGGCATGTCCTACCTTACACATACAATGCGCCCTACCATAGGGGTGACTTACATGATGCCAAGGGAAGGTTCAGGGGCTGGGAAGTGGGTGCACTTCACAGCCAAGATGGCAGTTCTGGACTGCACACAGACACTGCAGTGGCAGGTCTGAGACACACTTTACAAGCTGCTTCTGTGGGTGGCGCAAACCAGCGCTGCATGCCCACCAGCAGCATTTGGTTTACCAGCCCTGGGCACACACAGGCCACACTACTAGGGACTAACAGGTAAACCAAATAAGCCAATCAGGGATATACCAATTCACATAGACATATTTACAAGGGGAGAGCATATGCACTTTAGCACTGAACAGCAGTGGTAAAGTGCCCAGAGTCATAAAACCAACAGAAACAGGTCAGCAAAAATACAGGAGGCAGGCAAAAAGTTTAGGGGTGACCCTGCAAAAAGGGCCATTTCCAACACAACCCCCTTCCAGCCAAAACGCAGGGTAGACCAATCACTACTTTGATGGGCTTCCCTGCTTTGGGCGATAGAACACGGAACTGGCCCGCAACTGCAGGGGCATATGCCAGCTCTACTCCAATCTGAACCCTGGTGGATCCCTCTGTCCACACTCCCAGGGCCCACTAAGATAACCAATGGGGAACTCTGCCCCTCACCTGTGGACACCCCCTGTGCAGCACCTAACCTTAACTGGCCCCCAGGTGTGTCCCAACAGATAAACAATAAGCCACAGTAGCCACTGACAGTAGTCAGGGATGAGACACAGGCCTTATACCTCTCAGGGCTCACTAAGACAACCAATGGGGAACTCTTCCCCTTACCTGTGGACACCACCTGTGCAGCATCTAACCTTAACTGGCCCCCAGGTGTGTCCCAACAGATAAACAACAAGCCCCAGTAATCACTGACAGTAGTCAGTGATGAAATCCAAGCCCTATACCTCTCAGGGCTCTCAAACTTTTGTGGCATCAGAGAGTGCTGGGCAGTAACCCCAGGTGTCTGGCACCTTTTGTCCACTCTCCCTCCTGTCAGGTCAGGCAACGCGTCCTGACACTGACCCACCAGCCCTGGGCCTGTACCCAACGGCGGGGCCAGCGACTGGGGTGGGCTCCCCCACACCCGGTCCTTCTCTTTGGGGCTCGGTAACCTCCCACTTGGAGCGGTACCCCCCTCCAGAATTGTCAGGGCACCTGAGGCAGGTGTCCTGCATAATTCGCCCACCAGTTCAGGGGTTCTATCCTGCAACTGGTATCCCAGCATAGGGTCTGTACCCTTAGACTGGGCGGAGGTCAGGGGTGAGGCTGCCCTCTCCCCGCCCCCTTTACTGGGGCCCGGCACCCTCCCACCTGGAGAGGTGCCTCCATAACACAAACCGGGAGGGGCACTGTTAGCAGTTGCCCCTTCCTCCAGATCAGGGGGGACACCCTGAACCTGGCCCCCCAACCTAGGGTCTGTACCCTTAGGCTGAGCCTGTGCCTGGCAACCCAGGACTTCTGGGGGAGTACACCAATTCCCCCCAAGGAAAGCACACTCCTCTAGAGTTGTGCGACAGTCTGCCTGGCACACTAGGACTTCCTGGGGAGCACACAGGCCCCCTCAAGGAAAACACACCACTCCACCAGTTCAGGGCTTGGACCCTGCAACTGATCTACCAACCTGAAAAAACCCTTAGGTTGCACCGGGGTCAGAGGCGAGGACTCCCTCCCTCTGCACCCCCTTCCAGCATACTGCACCCTCCCACCGGGAGTGGTGCTCTTAGAAAAAAAAATGGCCGGGACACTGCTTACAGTTGTCCCTCCCTCCAGGTCAGACAACACCTGGACCTGACTTACCATCCCAGGGACCAACCCCTGTGGTTGAACAACTGCCTGGCCAACCAGGGCTTCCTGAGGGTGACACATACCTAGCGTGTCGTGTGATAGTCTGCCTGGCGCAGAGCTCTCAACCTCCTGTCCCTCTGACAGTGCGTGAAGATGCCCCAGGACAGAAGTGGCGTCACCATGGCCAATCCTATGAGGCTCAGCCCTTCTGGCTGGCCCCTGACCCACTGGTTCTTCCACTGGGGACTCTTTCCTCCCCTCACCCCTCACTCTGGCCTTCTGAACCCTCCCAACTGGAGCGGTACTGCCAGACACTAGAACTGCTGGAGGTCTGATTACAGGCACTCCCAGCTCACCTAACACGGGGGGACCCCCCACAATGGACGGTCCATCCGGACAGACTAGGCTCCCTACCTGGTCTTCCCTCATGGAACCATCCAGTCCAGGAGACTGAGTTTGGGGCACTTCGGGACCTATCCCAGTCTCACTCCCGCTCCCACGAGACAGGATGTGAGGCCCTACAACCTCCTCACAACAAGGGGACCCAGCTGTAACACTCCTAACCTTTCCCACCACTCTGGGTTGGAAGACATCTGAACCACTCCTCTGAGGGTCATTCCCCAATACCTCTACAGAGCCTCTGGAACTCACCCAGAGGTCTGCCTCCTGCGCAAGTTCCCTAGGATCAGAGAACTCGCACTCTAACACATGTTGGTTTAGCTCTGGAAAATAGGAACTCACAATATGCTCTCCCACAATTGGATTACACAGTTCCACGCAGGTGCTAACCTTTACCTCACAATCCAGTGTCTCACATACGTACCCCACACCACTCTCTTGAAATGGGCGAGACATTAACTGACTGTCTCTATCACTCAACCAACACTCTTCTGGGCGGTCCTCACACTCATACACCAGGACTTCAACCACGGGGGAACCCCTCTCCCTGCACCTCTCATCCAGAGTCGGTAGAGTCTCCCTCCTTTCACTAGGACTATGGGCCCCTGCGCTAGTTCCCCAATCCACCTCAGGGACACTGCATATTAATGGAGCTACCTCATGTCCTTGAATCCCCTGGTGTAGATCAACCCCTCCTTCAAGTCAGGTGCTACATCTCTGGGTGGGTGTACTACACTGTCATCACTATATACCTCAATTTTGCTGCCACCACTGGACCCCACCCTCTCTGGGGAATCCAGACAATTAAAACTGCGCTCCAGGGGTAACCTACCCTCTTGAGCTAACTTCTCCTTTTCTGCTATCTGCGCTAGGTGCGCCTCCAGCTGGGCAATCTCTATTTGGAGCCTCTCCAATTCCAGCTGGTACTCCCTCTCCCTCTGTCTGCCCAACTCCTCTGGGGACCATGAAGGGGATTGGGTGCTACCCTGTGCACTAGATCCAGCAAGGGACTCCCTACCTATGGGACCTTCCCGCATGTCCACCAACTCCTCTGGGGACCCTGAGGGGAATCTGGCACTACCAAAGACACTAGACTCATCAAGGAACTCCCCACCTATGAGATATTCCATAACACTTTCTTCCTCCTCTTCAGACTCTCTAGAGCCACCCTCAGACCAACTACCCTCTTGGTAGGTGTACTGGGACTCCAAGAATCTCCATCTGTCTTGTTGCCAAAGTCTCAGGGATGTCTGCAGGGATAGCTGAGTCTCCTTCCTACTCACTGCTAAGCCCTTCTCCTCACAGAACCCCCTTAGCTCCTCTAGACTGTAGGTTAACAGATCATCTATATAAAAGGTAGGTCTCATTTCAGCAAGACCCATTGTAGCAATATCTGGCAATATCAATAATAAAACAAATAGGTTTGCCCGTTGTAACAATCACGGGCAATATCAATAACAGATAGAAGAAAACTTCTCAAGAAAATGTATGCGGGTAAAAATCACCGGCAATATCAATCACAATATAGGATCCAACAATTCTCAAAAATGTATGCGGGTACTATCACCGGCAATATCAATAAAACATAGGCTTGTCCATTGTAACAATCACGGGCAATATCAATAAAAGATAGAAGAAAACTTCTCAAGAAAATGTATGCGGGTAAAAAATCACCGGCAATATCAATCACAATATAGGATCCAACAATTCTCAAAAATGTATGCGGGTACTATCACCGGCAATATCAATAAAACATAGGCTTGCCCATTGTAACAATCACGGGCAATATCAATAAAAGATAGAAGAAAACTTCTCAAAAAATGTAAGCGGGTGAAAAATCACCGGCAATATCAATCACAATATAGGATCCTAAAAACTCTCAGAAATGTGCGTGGGTGAAAAATCACCAGCAATATCAATCACAATAGGGGATCAAAAACTTTCAATAAATGGGCGCGGGTGAAGAACCACCGGCAATATCAATCACAATATAGGATCCCAAAAACTCTCAGAAAATGTGCGCGGGTGAAAAATCACCGGCAATATCAATCACAATATAGGAGCAAAAAAATTCTCAAAAAATGTATGCGGTACGTTATGGTCTGCACTCACTAGTAGTGTACACTATAATTACTGTATGCGATCATAAATGCAAGTCCAGATCCTCACCGCTGACCACCAATGTTAGAAATGGGGGTCTCTAGTTGGCAATGGCTGGCCACTGTCCAAGTAGGGACCCTTCTTCCTAAGTCAGAGTGAGAGGGCTACCCTCTTTAATACCCCTGCTCAACCCTGTGGTAACGTAGCACGAGCAGGTAGGCTTATCTCAGAGGCAGTGTGTGAAGCATTTATGACCATACACAGTAACACAGTGAGGAACACTACAAAGGGACACCACACAAGTAGTTATAAAAAATAAGTATCTTTATATAAAGGCAGATTTATCACAAGACCAATAACTGTAAAAGCCACAATACTGTCAAAAATAGGATAGCTGTTGAAGGGCTGTCAAAGATAGTTCAAAGGTTGCAAGAATAAGGTTCAAATTCAAGGCAGGGGTCTCTGCGCCCCTTTCTCGTTCAGAGGTTGCAAAAATAAGGTTCAAATTCAAGGCAGTGGTCTCTGCGACCCTTTCTCTCATAAGACTGTCAAAAATAGGATGGCTGCTGAAGGACTGTCAAAAAATAGTTCAAAGGTTGCAAAAATAAGGTTCAAATTCAAGGCAGTGGTCTCTGCGACCCTTTCTCTCACAAAGTACCTGGGTTTAGTAGCAAAACCAACAAAATGTCGCAAAGAAGTGGTAGCGATGATTTTCCTCACGCGAGGCCGGCGATGCGTTAAAATCCTTGCCGCAAGGGAGGATGATGCGCCGATCTGCTGATGCGTGCGGAGACGATGCGACCAACTTCTGCCCGCTAGGCCGCCGATGCGCTGAGACCTTGCCGCGAGGGTGAAGGCGATGCGACGATCCTGTTGCGTGTGCGGAGACGATGCGACAAACTTCTGCACGCTAGGCCACCGATGCGATGACTTTCTTGCCGCGAGGGAGAAGTCGATGCGACGAGCCTGTTGCGTTGTGCGATCGTGTTGCGATGCGAAGAAATGGCGCTCCGCGAGGAGCGACAAAATCCGGTGCGATGCGATGAAAATGGCGGACGCACGGCGTCCGCAATGCGATGTCTTGAAGCAATGATTCTGTAGGGGTTGCGAGCGCTCGGCAACAGCCGCGCGATGATGTTTCCAGCGCGTCTCGGCTGCAGCGGCTCGCAAAGGGGCGTTAGCGATGGTTTCGTGTTGCGAGCACTCAGCGGCAGCAGCGCGATGATTTTTCCAGCGCTCTCGACTGCAGCGGCTCGCAAACGTGCGTTAGCGACGATTTCCAGCACTCTTTTCTCTGAAGCAAACTAGAGGCCCTGGAACTCACAGGAGCCTCATCAGCAGATAGCAATCCTCGCAGGGAGGAAGCAGGAGGTTGGTGGTGGAGTCTGATGTGCCTGAGACTCCAGCAGGAGGCTAGCTCTTTTCCTAGCCCTTGGGTAATTGCTGTAACAAAAATAAAAGTTCTCTCAAAAGTCCTTTTCTCTCTTCTTCAAGGTCCAGGGGTCACTGCTGCAGGCCAGTGCAAGAAACAACACACAAGCACAAGGACAGTCACTTCCTGCAGATTCCTCCAGTGGCACTGACAGAGTTTCCTCTCCAGATCCAAAAGCAATACAAAAGTAGGGGTTTGAGCACAGATATTTATACCCCAAAAGCCTTTGATCCTTGCAGCTACCAGTCCCTGAACCTAGCCAGAACCAGTTCTGCTCAGGCCTGGAGCACTTTGTTTACCAGGCTGCATCCTTCCTTTCAGAAAGAGGGGGTCTGCTAGCAGACACACAGTGGGAGGTGGAGCCAGCATTCACCTTGCCAGGCACAGCCCTATTCAGATCAAAGAGCCACCCCTCCCCACACTCTAAATGCAGATCTCTCTATTCAACCCAGGTCTGACTCAGCCTGTCCTGCCCCTCTAAAACCAGACAGCCAATACACATAACGGCAGAGCACACTGGAAGGCTTAGGCAAGAAAATACCTACTTTCTAAAAGTGGTATTTTCAAACACAGAATATAAAAATAAACTTCACTAAAAGGTGTATTTTAATATTCTGAGCTCAGGCATACTAAATTCGTTTTTCTACCATGTTCCTGGGGTCAGTTAGGACTATAGAATGTAATAGTCAAACTGCCCATTCTAGCCTATGAGGAACAGGTAGCCTTACAGTAGTGAAAAACGAAATGGGGTGTAATTCACTACCAGGACATGCTACACACACCAAGGCATGTCCTACCTTACACATACAATGCGCCCTACCATAGGGGTGACTTACATGATGCCAAGGGAAGGTTCAGGGGCTGGGAAGTGGGTGCACTTCACAGCCAAGATGGCAGTTCTGGACTGCACACAGACACTGCAGTGGCAGGTCTGAGACACACTTTACAAGCTGCTTCTGTGGGTGGCGCAAACCAGCGCTGCATGCCCACCAGCAGCATTTGGTTTACCAGCCCTGCGCACACACAGGCCACACTACTAGGGACTAACAGGTAAACCAAATAAGCCAATCAGGGATATACCAATTCACATAGACATATTTACAAGGGGAGAGCATATGCACTTTAGCACTGAACAGCAGTGGTAAAGTGCCCAGAGTCATAAAACCAACAGAAACAGGTCAGCAAAAATACAGGAGGCAGGCATAAAGTTTAGGGGTGACCCTGCAAAAAGGGCCATTTCCAACAGCAGGCGGCTCTTGGGCGCACGCGCCTTGCCCTTTGAGCCGCTGATGCTACCCTTCGCCATGGTTCTGGGGTGGGAGGAGGTGAAAAAGAAAAGTTAGAAGGGAAAAATAAAGTTAGGGGAAGAAGTAGGAGCTTAAAGAAGAAAGTTATATAAAACAGTCGAAAAGTAAAAAAACAGTAAAAAGTAGAAAAAAATGCAAAATATAGACTTAAGCAGAGAGAGATAGATAAGAAATAAAGAAAAATTGAAAAACAGTGTAAAAAACTAAGGATTGCAAAGATTGAGGGAGGATAGAAAAGCAGGCCCAGAACCATAGCATAGAGTGGTAAAACAAGATGGCCGCGCCCATCGCGACTGCGTGGGTAAGTTCGCGCGATATTTCTCCCCGAGCACGCAAAAAACATCGCGAACACGTACAACTCGTTCCCGAACATGGAATGCGCATCGCGAGCACGCTATACGCGACCCGGAACAGGAAATAAGGGATCGCGAACGGGCGGGACAAGTGAAAAACAAAATGGCCACGCCCATAGGCGACCGCATGGGTAAGTTCGTGCCCCCGAGCACGCAAACAGAGTCCCGAACACGCACAACGTGTTCCCGAGCAAGAAAAACGCATCGCGAACGGGTGCGACAAGCAGCTACGCACGCTCGCGAAGCTACGCGTAGCGCTCCGACGTCTTCGGTAGCTTCGCGTAGCGCGACTACGCGAACTACGCCCAGGCTTAGTCGTTTGACGAATCTTCGCGAAATTTTCAAAACTAGTGAGGCGCTCCGGTCAGCTCCTGTCTTGAAAGTTTCGGGGTGATTCGCCAAGCGGGGGCCGAGAAAAAAGGGGGTTCCCAAAACGTGTTTTCTACATGTTAATTTCCATAGGAAACTTTAGACACGGCTACAGCCCGAACTGCTGAACGGAATTTCACCAAATTTGGCAAAAAGGTAGCCCTTGGTTCAGAAAGAGTCCTTTTGTTAAATGGTGTAAATCCGTTCAGTAGTTCCTGAGAAATTCAAAAAATAGGGGTCGGAAAATCAATTTCCCATAGGAAACTTTAGACACGGCTACAGCTTCGAACTGCTGAACAGAATTACACCAAATTTGGCAAAAGGTAGTGCTTAGTTCAGAAAGCATCCTTTTTTAAATGGTGTAAATACGTTCAGTAGTTGGTGAGAAATTCAAAAAATAAAAGTTTCGATATCTATGGCCGAGGAGGGTTCGCGAACCCTCCCGACCACGAGCTTTATTCTAATTGGCTGCCAACACTCCAAACCAGGAAGTGTTGGTAGCTATCTTGTGACTCGGTAGAACCGAATCACAAGAAAACAGAAAAACAAAGGTGAAAAAAAGAAAAGGGGGCAGGGTAGAAACACCCTGACCCCCTAGGCCTGCAAAGGGGGTCCCAAAAAAGCATTTTTTTTAAAAAAAAATCGGCCGAATTCACGCTGGGTGCGTGAATCCAGACAACATTTTTTTTTAAAACGAAGCGCGGGGCGCGAGTTATAGTTAGCTAAACTAACTATAACGGGGAATTTCTATGGTTTTGTACGAGTGAAATGTCCAACTAACTATAACGTCCCTGAAACCTATGGTTTTTTCTGTGAATTTCAAAGGTTTTTTAAATGCTAATTTCTAACTATAACGTGCCTGAAACCTATGGTTTTTTCAGTGAATATATATATATATATATATATATATATATATATATATATATATATATATATACGTTTCGGGGACCCAGCGGGAGGTTTTGACTCTGCAGCTTAGTTGGCCATTTCATCTGCACCACGTTCTTAATCATGTCCTGGCCCCAAAAATGGACATAGGGACTCGAAAGGAGAAAGAATCTCACCCGGCATGTTGTGAGAGGTGCATGCTGGGATCTGAAGTCTGCCGATGCAGCCACAGTATTTTGTGAGACTCTGATCCGGCCCACCAGGACAACCACCAATGGTAGAACAAGTGGGGGTATATTTTCAGTGAACCGTCAGGAAACTCTGTTGTTAGCAAGCATTTGAAAAAGTCAATTAAGATGAAACGTGTCATGCCGATGCTTCTTTGAGAATACACCACTTACCTGGGTCCCGTGGTGTCCCTCTAATTCTTTCTTCGGTTTGAATTCATCGTGGCATATATATATATATATATATATATATATATATATATATATCCTACTGGCGGTCGCCAGTAGGTAGTTATAGTTAGGAAGCAGTTACCATAGGAAGAGCATTTTTTTTCATTTGCCAATAACTTTAGCGTCGTTTGACGACTGTTCGCAAAATTTGGAAAACTAGTTTGACGTGCCCTTCAGCTGCTTTCTTGAAAATTTCGGGGTTATCCGTTAAGCCAAGGCCAAGAAAAAAGGGGGGTCCCAAAACGCTTTTTCTCCATGTTAATTTCCATAGCAAATTTTAAACACGGCTACAGCCCTTATTGCTGGATGGAATTACACCAAATTTGGTAAAAAGGTAGCTCTTGGTCCAGAAAGCACTCTTTTTGTTAACTTGTGTATATCTGTTCAGTAGTTGCTGAGAAATGTAAAGATTTCTCAGATATACAATTGAGGCTAAAGTGGATCTGCGACTCCTCCCGATCTCGTGCCTGAGATCTGATTGGCTGCCAACACTTGAAACCAGGTAGTGTTGGCAGCCATCTTGTGACTCGGTAGAACCGAGTCACAAAAAAAAGATTAAAAAAAGAAAAGGGGGCAGGGGGTCCCCCAGGGCCAAAAAAGCATTTTAAAAATAAAATAAAAAAATGTCGGGAGTCGTGTTGGATATTCAGACAACCAATCACTCACCCATACAGAAACTGTATATATATTACACTTACCTTTATACTTACATTAAGCGTGGTAATGGCAGGCATTGTAAAGGCAGGTTGTGGTAAACATCTGCATGAGAAAGGCAAGCGTTGTAAAGCTTTAGTTGTAATGGCATGCGTGGTTCAGACTGCATTGTAATTGTTTTTTCCCCTGAAGCAAACTATCTTCCAACAAGCGTGACTGCTGCTTTTTTTGCTAGATGCTTTCATTGTACAGTATAATGTTTATGGGTGTGGGGCTTCAGATAGTAAACTCTTACCACCTTAATATGAGTGACCCCCTTCCAATGTGAAAATTATAAGACCTGACATCGAGGTTCTCAGAATTTATTGGATGCAATAATTATCACCTAGCCAATTTGTGGGTATCAATGCAACAAAAATCTGCATGTTACTGCAAATATTGGGCCTTTTCCGTCTGTACAATTCTGGCAGGTTTGACCTGGAGCAAACATTATTGCATCTGGTAATTATCGGGTGCAATTACTATTAGTGGAACAACTAGAAATTATGTAATCAAGCAATCAATCAATAGATTTCTAGAGAGCTGCTTGTTACTTGGGGGGTATCGAGGCGCTGACGGGGTCCAGTGGTTCCGTTGATCCGCTTTCCTGTTCCTGTAGTCAATAGCCAACTTTAAGTCCATTGCCTCTGTAGGTTCCACTGGTGATCCACAGAATTTTGGACTGGATTCTCTTTTCTTGATAGAGCCAAGAGAGTGCTCTCAGAGCAGGTGTTGAGTGAACAACTAATTCAATTTTAATCACACTCTAGCTCCTTGAATCCAGATCCTTTGAAGTTTCTTTGGTTCCTTTCTCTAGGCACCCATAAAATGATACCATGTTTTTAATTTCTGAAACGGACTATGGGCTGTTTCTAAATCACTGAGCCACTTAGAAGGTTATCATTTCTAATTCTGTTCCTGAGCACTGCAAAGTCTCTTTGGCCAGAAACAAATACATCTTGTTCATCCAGAGCTAAATTTATCATCAGAGGCTGGGTTAGTAGGGAAAACTGGTTTATGCTTTTGCCACTCAGGTCATGTCGGCATGTAGTAGAGGAGGATCCTAATTAATATTTGGATACATCTATAAAAGATAACTGACTAGCCATAGAATTAGGCTGAGTTATGGAACAAACATTCATATCCTTCTTGCAATCTCAGAAATCTTTAATAGAGCTCTAATAGATGAGAGGCATTTATGTGCAATCAACATTTATTTATTTATTTAAACATATACAGCTGTGAGACTGATTTAGAGTGCAAGAGTTGTCAACATTTTTTCTTGGGGATGAGGATGCTACAGAAAGCAAGGAGATGACTTAATTAAGGAAAGGCTATCCTATCAGCTTGCTGAAAGATGTAGGTTCTCAGACCCAACTTTCACTCTCAAAAAATGTCTTGAAGTCATTTGAAGAATCAGTTTGTGTACGTAGGGTAGGACTAGGGCAGGTGCAGGAAACCCACCAAATATAGGAGGGTTTCCCATCCACCCCACTCGCCATTCTCCTATCACATCCACATGTGTGCAAACCACTTGATTTTTGATGGCGGGGCCTCTAATGCCTCTGTCATCTGAAAGGACCACTCAGGAGCCAGGCCACCACAGGTCTATTAACCTGAATCGGACAAAAGTCTTGAATTATTTAGGTCAGATCTTTCAATGCTGATTTCTCCTGCTAGGTTCTGTCTAGGTAGGACATGGTGATCCAATGCAGGAAAATGATAAAAATGCAACCCCCCCCCATGCTGGCTGAAAACTTCCAGCATGTCAGGGACATTTAAGATTTCTTTTTTAGAAATAAACCCCTGGTTTGAGGGTTTGCTTCTGACAAAAAATGGCAAGAATGCTTCCATTGCATAGTTGGGTGAAACAATTGTGGTGAATATTCCCAGCCACTGCAGTGAGGAACCCTAAATCAGGCCATCTGCATGAATCAGGACCAGCAGTGTGGGCACTTCATTGCCGAAGCAGCTTGGTGGCTTGCTGGCCAATCCATAAATGGCTCTCAGTGTAAAATATTCATCACAAATGGCAACATTGTATACTAAAAAAAACAGTTTTTGCAGAGTGTAACTTGAGTTATAATCACATACATAGGGGCACTGATCATGAATACTGTAAGTTATATGGCTCCATAAGCAAATGCATGATATATTTGAAAAGGCAAATCCATGTGGATTAACCTGGCACATTAAGGTAAATTTGCGGATATGTATAAATTAATCTGTCAGCTCACAATAATTGTACGCAATCTGTGTGAGTTAAATATCTTAATACACATTCTTCATGTATTTTAGCCATCGGAAACAAGGTTCCATAACTTTGGAGAACATCTCTCAAGTATTTCGTTTGACTTGCCTTGGGAAGATTTATCCAGATTCTAGTCCAACTACCTCTGATTCAGAAAACTTCTAAAAGACTTAGGGTCATATTTATAATAGGGTTGCATCGTGTTTGCACCACGCAATGTGGTACATGCGTGATGCAAATTTCGAAGACAGATTTATGAAGCCACGCAAAGCCACTTTGCATGGCTGTTGAGTGGCTTCATAAATCTGGAGTAGCGCAATGCAGTGCAAATCTCTGTGTTGCACTATTCTGCCCTGGGTAGGCATTCTATAGGCATTGTGGTGGCTGTTCCCAAGCAACTCCCATGGATTTTTACGCATTTCTAGATTTACAAGAATTTGTAAACCTGGGAATGCACCAAAATCCTATGCCTTCCCAGGGGAGGAGTAATGAGGAGAAATTCCTTTATTTCTCCTTGTTACTTCCTTTTTGTATGTGTGCTGCATTCTGCAGCACACATAGATAGAGGAATATGCCTCCCGGGATTGGCAAGGGTGCTGTATTGGTGCTAGGCTGCCTAAAGTGCGCAAACAGGGGAAAAGGCAAGATTTCACCGTATTCCCCTAAATAAGGTGTATTCCTGCCCTTGCCCTATGGCATAGCACAGCAAGATGACTTGCTGCACCATAATTTCATAAATATGCCCCAAACTTTATAAGAAGGCTTTTCCCTAAGTGTTTCAAGGGGAACCACAAGGAGGAACATAGGAAATGTGTGCCTTCCCACAAGACAAGAATTCTAATGGCATGTTGTCAGGGCTCACGGGCAGTTTCCTCCCTCCAACCAGACTGTGGCTAGTGTTTCCCCCTTTCTAACCAAACAAACTTACCTGCAAGTAAGATGCCCTTTGAGTTGGCGAGCTTGCTGGCACCGCCGGAATTCCAAGATGGCCGCCAATATGCTTCAGTACACCGCTGTTCAGCGGTCTAGTTCTCCCTGTTAGTCTCTGCCTGGTGAAGCGCGCTCCAACATTCTAAGGCGCACTTCACTGAAGTTATCAGCTGAGGAGGAGCAGTTCTGGCGTCATGGGAGTTTAGTTAGGGTAGTTTGCGATAGTAAAATAACTCGCGGTTAGTTATCGTCGGTGTTCAAAGTTCCTGAGTCAAGGTCAGTGTTTAACCTGAGCGCAAGCACGGAAAAGTCCTGGTTTCACCTCGCATAAATTCTATTACTGCTTCCAGGTTTGTACAGTACTGACTCTGTACTAGAACCCCTCAGAAGCGTTAACAGATTAAATTCCTGGAAACCTCTCTGATAAATCCTTCCTAAAATAAAAGAAAGTTGCTTGCATGAAGCTTGTCAGTAGATATCTTATAAGGATAACGCGCTTTCCCTGAGGCATAACAAGTCGGCTAAAACGAAATACTCCTCTTACGTATAAAGGCTTAGCGCTTCTTACTAGTTAAGGAGATATCCCGACTTCCCTGTAATTTAGGTTAAGATCACATAAAAGCTGGCGCTACAGTTCTTGCGCAGCGTTACCTCAGTACAATAATTAAAACGCTTACGTAAAAGAAAACAACACTCTTTCCAAATATAGCCAAACGTTTTATAATATAGACAATTGGAAAGAAGCAAACGAATTCAGACAAACGGAGTCAAGATTAATGTCCACTACAGTTCTTTTCACAGTGAGTTGGAGTCAGGGAAATTGGTGGGTTGGTTAAGCACGTTCACGCACACACACACAAGAAGATTATAACCAATACTTACCCATGTAATTTCTTGTATATTAGCAGAAGCAGGTTTGAACGCTGGTCGTCCCTGTAAGAGAAAAGATAAGGAGAGAACTAAGTGGCATCTTCTCAACTACAGTAAGACATAATCTGAGAAGTAAGAAGAGAAGTAGGCTCCAAGACATACTCTGGTAAGACGAGCGATTTAGTTTTAAAAATAAGAAAGTAAGTCTACAGAAATTTGGTATAGTCATTAAAATAAATGTAAATGTCCACAGAACTGTCAGAAAATTAACAGAAGAAGAAGAAGAAGCGGCAGAACAGACAGTGAGCTTGGAGTTTCTCTTCTCTGTCCCTATTCCCTTTCCCCCTTTTGGAACTTACCTGTGAAGGATAACTCAAACCTTACAGGAACGTTTAAATAGGGGGCATTGGAAATTAGTGTCGTTCTGTTCCTGTGCGGTTAGGCCTGACAGAGTGAAGTGCCCACGTTGGTACAAGCACCCGAACAGAATGACAGAGGGATTAGACTTAAAAGGTTTAGGAGACATATTGGGAAATATACAAAGAGACCTTGAGGCAGTCCGAGAGGAGAATAAAATTTTAAGACAGGAGATAGTTAGTTTTAAATCAGAAAGGGCTGTCCCGGGAACTAGTCAAGGAGCTTCTTATTTTGAAAACCAGAGAACAAATGCAAATCCCTCACCTTTGGCCCCCACACAAGTCATTCATTCATTATCCCCTGTAATTCCACTTGCACCTCCAGAGCGATTCAATGGAGACCCGCAGAAGACACAAATTTTTTTGACGCAATGCTCTCTGCACTTTATGTGCCGTCCGACGATTTTCCCCGATGCCCAATCCCGCGTAGCTTTTATTTTATCCTACCTCAGTGGGGACGCCGCCTCATGGTCTATGCCACTAGTAACCAAAGATGATCCTGTCCTATACAACCTCGAAGACTTCAAAAAAGAATTTCTTCGAATCTTCGATAGAAGAACAGCTTCACAAGCCTCAGACAATGAATTGTTAGAACTAAAACAAGGCAATAGAGAACTAGTGGCTTACCTAGCCCAGTTTAACAAGCTGGTGGTAGAGACTAATTGGCCTGAAAATAAAAGAGCGGCTGTGTTCTACAGAGGGTTGCGTGATGAATTAAAGGATGCCTTGTCCCAAATTCCTAATCGCCCGACTGAAATTTCGGCACTGGTGGATTTAGTTCTGGAAATCGACTATCGGCATAATGAACGAAAGGGAGAACGAAGAAGAGAGTTCAGGTCCAGTGTTCCTCGTTTTGATCGTGCCAGGTCCGAAAACACACGGCCGGCAGAAGGATCTTCGGGAGTTGAACCCATGCAGATTGGTGTCATCAGAGGTCCGCTATCCAAGGAGGAAAAAGAAAGGAGAAGACTGAACAAGTTATGTATGTATTGTGGAGGCAGCTGACATTTTGTTAAAATGTGTGTAAAAAGACCCAAGATATCAGTGAAGGAGAAGGAAAACTAGTTGCACCACCGGTAGGCGGAGTTGGATTGGTGGATGCGATTAAAGAAACAACTCCAATAAATCATCAGTTGGCTAACACCTTGCAAGTCTCCTCGCCCCATTTGGTCATGTCAGTGACATTAAAATTCAGGGAAGAATTTTTGACCGGAATCATTGTAATGGTGGATTCAGGAGCAACAGGCAATTTCTGCGACCATAGATTCGCAAATCATATTGGATTACAGGCTATCAAGAAAGAAAGAAGCGAGAAGGTCAGGGCGGTGGACGGAACAGACTTAACTTCAGGACCGATAACCAGTCATACAGATCCAGTGCAAATGACTACCATCGAAGGACATCAAGAGGTTTTGCAATTCAATCTAATTGATGCCCCTCAGTTTCAATTGATTCTAGGTCTACCATGGCTCACCGAGCATAATCCGTTAATCGATTGGGGAGCTCGAACGATCAAGTTGAATTCAGACTTTTGCACAAGACATTGTTACGATAACATGCTGGATCTTCCCGGACCCAGAGCTGCAGCCCTGCTATGTGAAAATGGAAATTCGGTATGCGTGATTCAAACCGTCACGATACCTGAAGAATATCAAGACTTTGTTGACGTATTCGATGAGGTCAAGGCTGAGATATTACCTCCTCACAGACCCTACGATTGCAAAATAGATTTAGAACCAGGGGCCAATCTGCCGTGCAGTCGGGTTTATGCCTTGACGGAGAAAGAAAATGTTCACTTGAAAGAATACTTGGCCAAAAATTTGGAAAATGGGTTTATTAGACCATCTCAGTCCCCAGTCTCGTCCCCTCTTTCTTCGTACCGAAAAAGGGGGATCTCAGGACTTGCATTGACTTTAGGGCGATCAACAGAATAACGGTTAAAAATCGATACCCGTTGCCCCTTATTTCCGTTCTGATTGACCAGGTGAAGGAGGCAAAAATTTACACTCGTTTAGATCTACGAGGAGCTAACCACCTGATTAGACTTCGGGAAGGCGACGAGTGGAAGACGGCGTTTAGAACCAAATACGGCCTTTATGAGTATCTTGTAATGCCGTATGGTCTCTGTAATGCGCCGGCGGCCTTCCAGTACTTTATCAATGACATTTTAAGCGAATTCATCGACCAATGTGCCATAGTGTACATAGATGATATTCTGATCTATTCAAACACAAAAGAAGAACATCAAGGTCAAGTTCGAGCTGTGCTGCAACGTCTGCGTGAGAATTCCCTATTTGTTAAGTTGGAGAAATGTCTGTTCAACACTGACACCGTGGAATTTTTAGGATTTGTGTTATCACCTGATGGAGTGAAGATGGATGAACAGAAGGTGAAAGCGATAACAGATTGGAAATCCCCAACCTCTATAAAAGAAGTTCAAAGTTTCATCGGATTCTCCAACTTTTACCGACGATTCATTCACGGTTTCTCTCAGAAACTCCTCCCACTAACTCGTTTGCTGAAAAAAGGAGTACCATTCAAGTGGTCTGAAGAAGCTGAAGAGGCCTTTGAGTTGATGAAGGAAAGTTTCACCACAGCACCTGTTCTATTACATGCAGACCCTTCTGAACCTTTTTATCTGGAGACGGATGCTTCGGACCTGGCCATCGGGGGAATACTCTCACAGAGGCACAAGGACACAGGGCAGTTACACCCGGTGGCTTATCGCTCCCGCAAACTCAACCCTGCGGAGTGTAATTACACGATAACCGAGAAGGAACTCCTGGCAATTAAAGATGCCTTCAAGGATTGGAGGCATTACTTAATGGGGGCCAAACACACGGTAACAGTGTTCACAGATCATCGAAATCTGAAATTCCTACGATCTGCTCGTACACTCACACCCCGCCAGCTGCGTTGGTCTCTTTACTTTGCGGACTTCGATTTTGTAATCACCTTTCGCCCAGGTTCTAAGAACGGAAAAGCTGATGTACTCTCCAGACTTGACACTGAAAATCAAACTCCAGTCATTGAGAACCAACTAATCATCCCTGAAGACAAATTCATTGGAATAATCTCTTTGGAGCCCTTTGAGAATCACGTTCGGGATGCAATGACTACTCGTGACATGGAAAACTGGGCCACAGAAGATCCACAACGTTTCATCCGTCACGGTCTGCCTTATCAAGGAACCACCTTGTATTTACCAACCAAAGAACTTCAGATGAAGGCTATGCAAGAATGTCATGACAACCCACTGGCCGGTCATAAGGGCATATTGAAAACTGAAGATTTACTCAAACGACGTTTCTGGTGGCCGCACATGTGTAAAGATATCCGTCAATATGTCTTGGGATGTGAAATTTGTGCACGGGGAAAACCGGACAGACAGGCTCCTAAAGGTCTCCTACAGCCCATGCCAACTCCCCGTATCCTTGGCACACAGTCTCTCTGGACCTGATTGTAGATCTGCCCTCATCCCATGGTTATGATACCATCCTTGTATGTGTAGATACATTTAGCAAGATGGCGCATTTTATACCCTTCAAGGGCACACCTACTGCTAAACAATTGTCCCAACTTTTTAATCAGCATATAATTCGCCTACATGGTATTCCTAAGGTTCTGATCTCAGACAGGGGCTCCCAGTTTCTATCACGGTATTGGAAGGACTATATCAAAGGGCTTAAGGTAGATCATCGCTACTCCACCAGTTTTCATCCGGAAACTGATGGCCAGACAGAACGCATTAACCAAGAATTAGAACAGCACCTGCGCCTTTATTTGTTAAATGATGAGGGTGACTGGCCAGACCACTTATGGACAGCTGAGTATGCTCATAACAATGCCCTCAACGTGTCTACTGGACACTCCCCCTTCTTCGTCAACTCAGGTAGACATCCTAATTCACATGTTAATTTTGATGCTATAGAAGTCCCAGCAGTCCAAGATATAGCCCGACATTTCACCACGATTCATCACTCTGTAGCCCAGAATTTGTCGGTCGCTAAAGATCGTTACAAACACTTTGCTGACCGAAAGCGTAAAAAGAACCTGATCTTCATGTAGGAGATTTAGTTTGGCTAAGTACAAAAACCTCAAACTCAAGGGTCCCCGTAAATTTCAACCTCGTTTCATGGGTCCCTATCCAATTGCAAAGGTTATAAATCCAGTAACTTATCGACTATCCCTACCTAGCACAACTAAAATTCATCCAGTCTTTCATGTCTCGCTTCTTAAACCAGTCCAACCAGGTTTGCGCAATCTGTCCCCTCCTGATCCTTTAATTATTGATGGAGAGGTGGAGTACGAGGTGAAACGCATTTTAGATTCAAAAAAGGTTCGCAATGAACTTTTCTATCTCATTGACTGGAAGGGCTATGGACCGGATGAGCGTTCATGGGAAAAAAGTTCAGATGTCCATGCTCCTCGTTTGATCAGAGCCTTCCATGCCAAATTCCCTTTAAAACCACGTGTGGAGGAAACCCCGTTGAGAGGGGGTACTGTCAGGGCTCACGGGCAGTTTCCTCCCTCCAACCAGACTGTGGCTAGTGTTTCCCCCTTTCTAACCAAACAAACTTACCTGCAAGTAAGATGCCCTTTGAGTTGGCGAGCTTGCTGGCACCGCCGGAATTCCAAGATGGCCGCCAATATGCTTCAGTACACCGCTGTTCAGCGGTCTAGTTCTCCCTGTTAGTCTCTGCCTGGTGAAGCGCGCTCCAACATTCTAAGGCGCACTTCACTGAAGTTATCAGCTGAGGAGGAGCAGTTCTGGCGTCGTGGGAGTTTAGTTAGGGTAGTTTGCGATAGTAAACTAACTCGCGGTTAGTTATCGTCGGTGTTCAAAGTTCCTGAGTCAAGGTCAGTGTTTAACCTGAGCGCAAGCACGGAAAAGTCCTGGTTTCACCTCGCATAAATTCTATTACTGCTTCCAGGTTTGTACAGTACTGACTCTGTACTAGAACCCCTCAGAAGCGTTAACAGATTAAATTCCTGGAAACCTCTCTGATAAATCCTTCCTAAAATAAAAGAAAGTTGCTTGCATGAAGCTTGTCAGTAGATATCTTATAAGGATAACGCGCTTTCCCTGAGGCATAACAAGTCGGCTAAAACGAAATACTCCTCTTACGTATAAAGGCTTAGCGCTTCTTACTAGTTAAGGAGATATCCCGACTTCCCTGTAATTTAGGTTAAGATCACATAAAAGCTGGCGCTACAGTTCTTGCGCAGCGTTACCTCAGTACAATAATTAAAACGCTTACGTAAAAGAAAACAACACTCTTTCCAAATATAGCCAAACGTTTTATAATATAGACAATTGGAAAGAAGCAAACGAATTCAGACAAACGGAGTCAAGATTAATGTCCACTACAGTTCTTTTCACAGTGAGTTGGAGTCAGGGAAATTGGTGGGTTGGTTAAGCACGTTCACGCACACACACACAAGAAGATTATAACCAATACTTACCCATGTAATTTCTTGTATATTAGCAGAAGCAGGTTTGAACGCTGGTCGTCCCTGTAAGAGAAAAGATAAGGAGAGAACTAAGTGGCATCTTCTCAACTACAGTAAGACATAATCTGAGAAGTAAGAAGAGAAGTAGGCTCCAAGACATACTCTGGTAAGATGAGCGATTTAGTTTTAAAAATAAGAAAGTAAGTCTACAGAAATTTGGTATAGTCATTAAAATAAATGTAAATGTCCACAGAACTGTCAGAAAATTAACAGAAGAAGAAGAAGAAGAAGCAGCAGAACAGACAGTGAGCTTGGAGTTTCTCTTCTCTGTCCCTATTCCCTTTCCCCCTTTTGGAACTTACCTGTGAAGGATAACTCAAACCTTACAGGAACGTTTAAATAGGGGGCATTGGAAATTAGCGTCGTTCTGTTCCTGTGCGGTTAGGCCTGACACATGTCAAGTGCCATGCTTCTTTATTTTATGTGCAAGTGCTTCGGAGTTAATATAGTATGACAGTTTGGCATTCTATAAAACACTATAAATAAATAGGTTCTCCAAAATAGAGGAATAAGGTTAATTTATAACAGTATTAAAAATCTTTTCATAATTTGGGAGCCCAAAACGTTTAATCTGAACTGCTAACAGTGACTTGTACCATTTCAGGTCTTGGCTTTTCACAAATGCTTTGGATCTTTAGGCCATCCACAACTGAGATGAGGTGGAATTTATAATGTTACTAGCATAGTATATTATTAGGGACGCTTCTCAGCTGGAAAACTTCCGTCAAATTTATCTTATCATAGTAGAATAATAAGTAATGGATTTCCCGTGATATGTATTGGTCAATAGATCTTTGCATCCAAATACATGTACCATTTTCTACAAACATCTTAAGTGTTTAAAATTTGTTGCTGTCACTGATTTTCCTAGCATGGGACAGGTCATCATGATCCCACCTCTTGATTAAATGCCTGAATGCACGTCTTTCCTCTTCTAATGTCAGTAATGAGTAAAATATTTGAGGACAGATTATTTCCCAATTCTTTGAAAACGTTTAAGGAAGCAAAATGTGAGGATTGTGTTTTTCTGCATTCTCCATTGCATCATCTGCAAGGTTTAACAATGTTGACCACAAACCATGTTTGTCTATCTCTCTTTACACTGTGGGTTTGGAGAAGTAGAGGAAACAATTGCAATATGTATTATCTTAATGAAAAATGTAAGTTACTATGAGCCATATGTACGTAGCTTTGGATTTGCGATCAATAGCCAATTTCTGCAATTTGCTATTAGGAAATCGCAAACAGCTATGTACTACAGCGTGTTTAACACTGTTTGCGATCCCCAGTGGGTGGCAAATTCCCTACCCCATTAATATTTATGAGGTAGTTCACAATTTGTGACCAATTGGGAATCGCTAAAAAACCCAGGGATGGAGGTCTGCTAGGGACAGCAGATCACCATATCTGCATTTGCTTTTAAATAAAGCAGTGTTTTAAAAAAAAAAATGCAGCCTGTTTCCTTAAAGGAAAACTGGATGCATTTCAAAGATAACCATGAAAAGGTATTCTTTTAAGTTTTTAAGAATAGGCAGTAATCTGTGGGACCACTGCCTGCTCTTAAAGAATGTTTTCGCATTATTCACAAAGGGGAAAAGGTACCTTGGGGACCCCTTCCAGTTTGCGAATGTGTTATCACCAAATTGAACTTGGTGTTAAAAGGTGAATGTTTTGCAATTATATTTTGGTCGCAAAACACTCGTACATAGGACTGCGAGCTGCTATTAGGAAGGGAAGCCCTTAACACACCCCTTCCTGATACTGAATTGCCCCCATTTTGTGAGTGATTCAGTAATAGGTTATCAAATCGCAAAATACAATTTTGTACATGGGAAAATGATTTTTTTTTGTCACAAACGGCCCAATCCTGCAAATCGGGCAATTTGCGACTGAAAAATAGCTACATACATGTGGCCCCAAGTGATCTGCACTGCTGCTCAAGAATTCATCAGGAATGTTCTGGGTCATATCAGGTGCCTTTAACAAGTGCAATTTCTAAGTTGTGCTGAGTAGAAAAATGGTAATAGAGACCTTCCTTGTCCAGCATAGGAATGTTGGTTATACGTTTAGGGGAATATTTACTAATAGTTCATATAACCCAGCACAGCAGGACAAGTTGATGTGCTGCATTGTGTGACCAAGATTTTGGTGGACAGCGCCATAATTGCCAAAATATGGCACTGTTCAGCACCCTATAATTCCTCGGTTATAATGTCGAAAGGAAACAGTGTTCCTTCCTGAAATAGGTCTCCCATCAGTTCTAACCCTACAGTTTCCTAAGGAAGATGCTACCTATTAGAGTGAAACCCAGCAGAACCAGACAGGCTCCTCAATGGAATTGTTGGAGCATATAACATAGCAGTTCGGGTCTTTTGCATTTCTCCGGCAGGACACTGCAGTGCAATTCTTAGTAGCCTCTGGAGTGAACACTGAGCTTTTGTTGTGTGTAGGAACATTATGTGTAGTTGGTATGCATCACTTGCAATGTGTTCCACACCCTTGTCCAATAGATTACAGACCACTAGCCAGCTATCAATCCACTGTGTTTGGGCTGCTATATAATATACACAAAGTCTGGAGCTCCCAATCCATCTCTGTTCATAAGGATCTTGAGTTTTTCCAGAGCCACGCAATGTCGATGAGCATTTCATATAAAATTCCACGCCATGCAGCCAGCAACAGACTATGGCAGCATCTTCCAAAAGGTCACCTGAGTGCAACACATTGAGTGCCCAAAGTTACCCTCTAGTGAACAATATACATGTATTTCCAAATATCTAAAAGTTATGGGTTCCCATTTAATAGTTTCACCTCCAGCTTCCAATATATTGCTCGGGAGGTCTGGTCAAACTGGATAGAAGCAGGATTTACCTCAGTTCATCTGAAGGCCAGAAATATTTCCAAATCTTTGTAAAGCTACTACAATTGGGTGAAAGTACTTTTTAATACCTTTTATATATTATCAAAGGTCATCTGCGTAGAATGAGATTGTTTTGGTGGAATCATGTAATGGGATCCCCCAGTCCTGTCCCATACAGCCCATCTTAGCAGCAAGTGGTGTATTGCTACGGCTAACAACAAAGGCAAAATTGGACAATACTGATGCATACCTAAGCTCATGTGATAGGGTTCAGATACTCTGACTCAAGTTTTAACCCTTGCCTTGAGATTAGAGTAAAATAGCAAAATCCAATAAATCATAGTGTTGCCTAGACAAAATCTCTTGAGGACCTAAAATAGCTATTGCAAGTTCAAAGAATCAAAGGTTTTCTCTATATCTTAAGCCAGCAATGCTGAATAGTCCCCTCAGTTCTATGCTGTGCTACTATCTGGTATAAATCCTTTCTGGTCAGGATGAATAAGCGATAACATGTCAGATAGTAATCTGAGAGCCAAGATTCTTCGAAAATGTTATAGTCTATATTTAAGATTGAAAGGGGGCCATAGGAAGACATGACCAATCAATCTATCCCTGGCTTCAATAAGGAGACTATCAGTGCCTTGTTCAGAGTGAGGGTAGTGAGCTCACCACAAACAGTTCAGAACATAGAGTCTCTAAGCGAGGGGCTAATTTGTCAAAGTAGGTTGCGTAGAACTCCTATGGGTGTCGATCACTACCTGGAACATATTCTGGTGGCCAGGTCTTGTATAATCTCCCTCACCTCTGGCACCATGACTGGTTGTTCTGTTTCCTCCCTGTACACTAATGGCACAGCTATTCCCTCTAGATATATTGCAGAGTCTTCCTGTGTACCTTCTCCCTGCTTCCTGCATAGTGAAGCATATTAGTCACAAAAGGCTGTATTTGTACTGGTTTGGGTCTGCTAAGTAATGCCTCACTGTCTCTCATCTCTGTTAGGGGTAGGCTTCAGTTCTCGACAGCCATGCCAGGGCTGGTCCCATTCCCTTCTGAGTTATATTTTACTATATAAGATTTGATGTCTAGACAACACAGGTTTGCAATCAAGGAAGCATGTTTTTCCCACAGTAGCGTGTTTGACATTTTTTTGGATTATCCCTAACTACCTGCCTTTCTAGGACTGACAAAGTCATCTCTAACACAGAAGATTCTCTTTTTCCATAAGTCTAGGCCCTGATTCTGAGCTGAATGGAATTACTGTGTGGAGCAATTGCCCCGAGCAGAAACTGTTACAGTACCTTGGTCTTTTTCCACTGGGTTATGTTTACTCATTTTGCCGTGTTCTTTTAGGGTGGAATGGGAAACACATACATACTGCTTTTACTGCATGTAAAAACATCCTTCCCTCATTTCTAAATTTATTTCCATGGACAAATTCTTCCAGGTGACACCTGGTTGAATTTCTGCTGAAAGATATCGTAGGTCATAGCAAAATTACTGCCTAACTTGGAATGCTGTGATCAGACACAAAATGTGTTTGCACCCTAACTCGGAATAAGGAATTACGGGGCTTAGTTACAAGCCCCTTGCACCGCCGGTGAGTCACTTTTTGTGACGCACCGTCGGTGCATTTTGCTGGCTCATATTTACAAGAACAGGTAAAGCCACCCTGCGTGGCTTTTCCTGTCCTTGTAAATACGTCCCATTTACACGCAGCACTTTGCGTGAAAAGGGCGTTCCAAGGGTGTTGCTGTGGGTGTTCCACGCAACACTCATGGAACCTGACACATTTCCAGATTTACGAGAAATCGTAAACCTGGAAATACGTCTGAAAGCTACGCCTCTCCAGGGGAGGCGTAGGGAGGCGCAACGATGAAAAATGTATTTGTTTCTCCTCGTTTTGTCCCTCTTTCTATGCGTGCTGCATTCTGCAGCACACATAGAATGAGGAAATCACCTCTGGTGATTGTTTATGTGCAGGAATGTGTCCCTTCCTGCACATTAACAATCATTAAAAAATGATTTTTTGCAAGTTCTATGTGTGCTAATGCAGCGCATATAGGAGTTGAAAATCGCCAGGGACACCTTCCTGCACATAAACAATCATCCCCATGACACGGGCATCCTGTCACCATGGTGCAAGGGTGCCTGCATCAGTGCATGGCAGCAAATTGTGCGCCGGTGCAGGGGAGAGCAAAGGGATCCGTCATATCCTTGTAGATATGACGCATCCTTGTGCTTTGAAAGTGCTGCAGCGTGGCGCAGCCAAAGGGCTTGAGGTGCCGTGCTGCAGCACTTTCTTGTAAATGAGGCCCTACATGTTTTAAGTGCCATGAATTTCCATTATCCCTATGATATTGGAAACTATCAACAAATTAGTTAATTAGACCACTATAAAGAAGCAATTCTATCTATAGAAAGGAATCACTTAACATAGTAGGAGTAAAGCTATTTAAGAAGGGCCTCCCTTCAACGTCCACATACACTACATTATCTCTGAGGAATTGGTACCCCTTTTCAGGAGCGTGGCTTCAAAGGGAGGAGGTGTTTGGGATGTTACACCCGCCTAATATATGTATTGTATGGTGAGGTGTCTGTCGGATTTCACCTATGATTTTTGCATGCCCACACTGACAAAAACACAGACACACTCTCTTCTCATCTGTTTTGAAAGCCCTAATTTTTTTTATTACTTAGCAAAATATTGGATTACTTTCAGTACTCCTACCAATCCGCATTCCTCTCCCTTTCCATTGTCTTTTATTATGCCCCTCTCATGCGCTCTGCTTGTCATGTGATGTATATTAACATTATATGCCAGCGTGATTGTCGGGAAATCTGAAGCGCACCCCCCCCCATCTTACTGACAAAGCTACGCCCCTGCCATTTTTGGAAAATCTCTTAAATCAATATGGCGATGATAAATAACCAGTGGTGGCAAATAACCAGTATGGCGATGGTAAATAACCAGTCTCTAGGGAAGCTCTGAGTGTGTATAGTGGAATGGGATGTTAACACCCTTTTCACATTCCCACAACTAACTGAAAGACTGGTTCTTCTAAGACCAGGCATTTTGTATGTATACATTTGTTCAACTGTGGTTCTCTCTGATGTAGCTAAATCCCAAAGTGTTCAGGGTCCTATATAAGTGGACGTAGCACTTTACAAAAACTTAAAACGAATACAATGAAATAAAAAAATAGAATGCCAAGGTGGGACAAGGATTTCTAGAGAGATGAACAAGAACCTAGTGGAAAACAGAATCTTACTAGAATTCCTTACCTGAGATAAACAATCTTCCAGCGTGCACTCGAGTAAATTGAGTAGTCAAGTAGTCTGTGTATAATGTGTATTTTTCAACATAACAATGTTGACAATAGCCTAATGTTGCGCTACATGAAAGTACTGTATGGGCTCATACCCTAATGGAAACCATGGACAGGCTCCAGTACTACCTAACATGCCCATCAAAAGCATTTGTGGTCTTTACACCACAAATTATCTTGTTTCTTGTGGTTGTGGCGAACCACTGGTTCTCCAGATTACGGTCTCACAGTTTTCTGATTGGTTAACTTGTATCCTTTTGTTCCCTTACTTGCATTAAGAGAGTTACTATTTTCTTATACTGTGAGCACTCCTTGAGAGTGCATGTGTTTTTGCTCTATTGCTTGTGCTGCTTTCCAATCACCTTCCCCCACCTCGCTTTCCATTTTGCTTCCCCACACTTCCTAGATCGTCCGATGCTTACTCTGCCCATCCTGTCCCAGCTTGTATTTTATTAATATTTCCCCTGTCGCCCTGCTCATCCAATGCCTCCCATCGCCTCCCTACCTGAAAGCCGTTTCCCTGTATTTTTATTAATTTACATATTTTAAGTTTTAGGCACTAGCCACGCAATTGATGGGCATCTGTCTTAAAATATGTTTTTCTTACTTCAAGATGGCCACACTGTGAGTGCATATATGTGCTCACGTTGGCACCTGTAAATGAGTTTGTATTACTTTAAAAAACCCTATGCAAAGATGACTGCTGCTGATTAATGCACTTCCTTGGCAATAATCTTTAAATGTGTTTGTTAAAATAATACAAATGCATTCAAAAATAGCTGCCATCAATGCTTAATTTGAGCAGGTGGTTGCATCAATCAATCAATCAATCAATCAATCAGGGGTTTGTTAAAGCGCAACTACTCACCCGTAAGGGTCTCAAGGCGCTAGGGGTGGGGGGGGTGTGCAGGTTCCATTCCATCAAGGAGGGGGTCTGTCGAAGAGCCAGGTTTTGAGGTTTCTTGCAAAGATGGGGAGCGATGTTGTCTGTCTGAGGTGGAGCGGAAGGACGTTCCATGCTTTGGCCGCGAGGAAGGAGAAGGAGCGGCCTCCCGATCTGGTCTTTCTGGTGCAGGGGACCACAGCGTAGGAGAGCTGGGCTGATCGTAGGGTCCTTTGGGGTGCGTGGAATTTGAGTCGGCTATTCAGGTATGCTGGTCCGGTGCCGTGGAGGGCCTTGTGTGAGTGGGTGAGCATCTTGAAGGTGATTCACGCCTCGACGGGGAGCCAGTGGAGTGTGCGCAGGTGCAGGGAGATGTGGCAGTGTTTTGGCAGGTTGAGGACCAGTCTTGCGGCGGCGTTCTGGATGTTCTGTAGCTTGCGGGTGAGGTTTTTGTTTATTCCGGCGTAGAGTGCGTTGCCGTAGTCGAGTCTGCTGGTGACCAGGGCGTGAGTGACGGTCTTTCGGTGTTCGAGGGGATCCATTTGAAGGTCTTACGAAGGAGGAGGAGGGTGTGGAAGCAGGAAGATGAGACGGAGTTGATCTGGCGGTCCATTTTGAGCTCGGAGTCCAGGATGATTCGCAGGTTGCGTGCGTGGTCCGTGGCGGTTGGCGGGTTTCCGAGGGCGGGGAGCCACCAGGTGTCACTCCAGGCATCTGGGTTTGGGCCCATGATGAGTACTTCTGTTTTGTTGGTGTTTAGTTGTAGGCAGCTGTTTTTCATCCATTTGGTGACGGCTTCCATGCCTTCTCGAAAGTTGCGTCTGGCGGTGTTGGGCTCGTTGGATAGGGAGAGGATGAGTTGGGTGTCGTCTGCGTATGACACGATGTTGAGTCTGTAGGTTCTGACGATGGGGGCGAGTGGAGCCATGTAGACGTTGAAGAGCGTCAGGCTGAGGGAGGAGCCCTTGGGGACTCCGCAGGTGGTAGGTGTGGGGTCCGAGAGGAAAGGGGGGAGTCTGACCCGCTGTGTCCTGCTGGAGAGGAAGGAGCGGATCCAGTCGAGGACCTTGTCCTGGATTCCTGCGTCGTAGAGTCTGCGTATTAGTGTGCAGTGGGAGACTGTGTCGAACACCGCTGATAGGTCGAGGAGGATAAGGGCTACTGTTTCTCCTTTGTCCAGTAGGGTGCAGATGTCATCTGTTGCGGCGAGGAGGGCGGTTTCCGTACTGTGGTTTTTTCTGAAGCCGGATTGGGAGGAGTCGAGGATGTTGTGTTCTTCAATGAATGTGGCGAGTTGGCTGTTGATGGCTTTCTCAATGACTTTCGCTGGGAACGGGAGCAGGGAGATGGGTCTGTAGTTTTTTAGGTTGGTGGGGTCCGCTGAGGGTTTCTTTAGGAGGGGGTTGACCTCAGCGTGTTTCCAGTCGTCGGGGAACGAGGTGGTTGCCAGGGAGCGGTTGATGGTGTGGCGGAGCATGGGTGCGATGGTGTCGGCGGCTCTGTTGAAGATGTGGTGATGGCAGGGGTCCGTTTGGGCCCCTGAGTGGATTGACTTCATTGTCTTCAGTGTGTCTTCGGTGGTGAGGGCTGACCAGTCGTCAATCGCTGGTTTCCGGGTGTCGGGGGTGGTTGGTGAGGGTTCAGTGTGTTGGTTGTCTTCGTCGAAGTTGTCGTAGATGCTCTTGATTTTGTGGTGGAGAAAGGTGCTGAGTTTGTCTCAGAGGTCTTGTGAGGGTCCCTGGGTGGAAAACTACGCTACGCTCGCGTAGTTTGCGTAGTTTGCGCAACTACGCGCTACACGAATTGCACGTAGCACAGTGCAAAAATACGTAGCGGGCATTTTTTGCTTGCTCGCGGTCCTCAACGTCAAGTTGGCGACCGCGAGCGAGCAAAATGACATCCCGGCGAGACTTTTTCCTCGTTCGCGGTCACCAACATCAAGTTGCCGATCGCGAGTGTGGAAAATAAACCTCCCGGTGAGATTCTCAACGCGGGGAGGTCAGGTTTCTCATTGCGAGTGGTCGCGTATGCTCGCGACCGCTCGTGATGAGAAAATACCAGTCCGCGTTGAGAAAACTGCTGCTCGAGTACAAATCTACTCGAGCGGCAGAAAACGACCGCTTGCACTGTGCAAGATGCCATTTGCAATAATTGCACAGTGCGGACAAGCATCCGGCACTGTGCAATCATTGCGAACAGCATTTCCTACCGCACTACGCAGTTCACGTAGTGCTACGCGTAGCTCGCGTAGTGCGAAGTGCACTTCGCGTAGCTACGCGTAGCGCTACTACGTGAACTACGCCCAGGAGGGAGGGATGTCGGTAGAGGGCGAACTCCTTGATGATGCTGAAGAGTTCCTTGCTGTTGTGCGCGTGGTTGGAGATTCTGTCTTTAATCGCTTTTTTCCTCGTTTCTCTGATGAGTTGATGGTGGGCGTTGGTGGCGGCTCTGAAGTTGTTGTGGGCTTCTGTGGATTTGGTGTTCCTCCAGGCCTTTTCGAGGCGGCGGCATGTGTGTCTGGTCTCTCGAAGTTCGGTGGTAAACCATCTGGCTTTCTTGGCGCGGGTATTGTTGTTTTTCTTGAGGGGGGCTATGGTGTTGGTGCTGTCCGAGATCCATCTATGCAGGGTTCGGGCTGCGGTGTTGGGCTCGTCGTTTTCCTCGATGGTTGTGGTGGAGTTTCTTGAGTGAGGAGGTGAGCTGGTCGTCTGTGATTTTGGTCCAGTTTCTTCGTGAGAGCAGGTGCTGCTGTCTGTGGATGGTGGGTGTTCTGAAGGTGAAGTGGACGCAACGATGGTCGGTCCATGGGAGTTCGGTGGTGTGGCTGAAGGTGATGGAGTTTCCTGTAGTGAAGAGGGGGTCGAGGGTGTGTCCTACTGAGTGCGTGGGCTCGGTCACGATCTGGCGGAGTCCAATGTTCTGGAGGTTGTCCAGGAGGGATGTGGTGTTGGGGTCCAGTTGGTTGTCGAGGTGGAAGTTGAGGTCTCCCAGCAGGGTGTAGTTGGTGGATGCGATGGCCTGCAGGGAGATAATGTCTGTGATGGAGTTGGCGAAGGGTCCACGGGGTCCAGGGGGTCGGTAGATGAGGGTTCCTCGGAGGTTGGCAGTGGGGCTGGCCAGTATCTTGAAGTGAAGGTGTTCCATCAGTTCTGTGGGCTCGTCGGGCAGTGTGCTCAGGCGGAGGCTGGATTTGTGGACGATGGCGATTCCTCCTCCTGGGCGAGTGCGGCGGTCCTTCCTGGAGATCTTGTATCCTTGGGGGATGGCGATGTCCGGTCCCGAGGTGGTGTTGGTCCAGGTTTCGGTGAAGAACGCTACGTCCGGGGTGGTGCTGTCGAGGAGGTCCCAGATTTCGGTGGTATGTTTGTGGAGGGATCGGACATTGAGGAGGATGCATTGCAGGGTCTTTGGTTTGGTTGTGTTCTTGTGGGCGGGTTGTGCTGGATCTGTGTTCTTGGCGGTGCTGCAGGTGTGCCGGCAGCGGTGACAGCTGAAGGGACCGTGGGTGTCGGCTGGTGATGCTAGCTTGCGGTTGTTGTTGTGGCCTGGGTTGAGTGCGTGTAGTGCTGCTGGGTCATAGCGTTGGCGGGGCGGAGGTCCAGGGTTCCTGGTGCTGGTCGCGGTCGGGTCGCGGATGGGCGCAGACGGGCTTGCCTTTGACGCACCTTCGGGTGGAGGGGGGCCTCGATCACCAACACTCGAGAGTGCAGGGGCAGGCCTCACTTAATGGTGGAGCTGCAAGGGTGGGAGAGCAATTTCACTGACAATGAGGCAATGGTCTTGCTCGCCTGTACCCGCAGCGGCCGCCATTAAGTAGGGGTCGGGGAGGGCTGGACAGCTGGGAGGCGAGAGCGGGGAGCTGGATTGGGCCGGTCACGCTGTGGGGGGCCGCGGGGGCAGCAGCGGCGGGGAAAGGTAAAGGGAGGAAATAAGGGATAAAGAAAAAAGGGAAAATAAGCAGAAATAAGGCACAAAAGAGCAGAGATGCAGAAAAGTGCAGAAAGGTGAAAGCTAAAAGAGGGTAGAAAAATGAGTGAAAATGAGTGAAAGAGCAGAGCGAGAGGAAGGGAAAATGAGCAGAAATAAGGCACAAAAGAGCAGAGATGCAGAAAAGTGCAGAAAGGTGAAAGATAAAAAAGGGTAGAAAAACGAGTGAAACGAGTGAAAGAGTAGAGAGAGAGGAAGGAAACAGAGGTACACTGGACCACCAGGGATGAGGCGCAGGGAAACCTGCGGGTGGAGGGGGGCCTCGATCACCAACACTCGAGAGTGCAGGGGCAGGCCTCACTTAATGGTGGAGCTGCGAGGGTGGGAGAGCAATTTCACTGACAATGAGTCAGTGGTCTTGCTTCCACTGGCACTCATTTTTGCAAACCAGCACTTATTTCTCCACAACAAACTTTGCTCCAGATCAAGAGAGAGAAAAATGTAAAAAAAGGAGAAAAGAAGGAGGAAGACATAGACGAAAAATAGTGACAAAGGGAGAAAGGTAGGATGCAATAGTACTTGCAAGAGTGAGATAAAGAGCTAGAGACTGTCTAGTAGTGAAATAAAGAGCCATGAGGTGGACTCTACCTTCATTGCCTTTGTGTTTAGCATTCTGACCTTTGATAGAGAGGACCACTGGCTTCTAAACAAAACTTTGTTCTCCCAAAATTGGCAGGGTATGCCCAGATGTGGGTCCCATGCTCTCTTTGCCGCTTAATTCAAGCTAGCCTGGCTGATGAGGGGTGTTGCCCCGAAACCGGCCCCAGGATGCTTGTTGCCAGTCCAGGGAGGACTTGGCTTGGCAATTGGGCTGGACTGTTCCCATGAGGCACAGGGCCAAGACTGATTTGCATATGGCTGGGTCTAAACTGGGGGGGCATGGTGAGCAAAAGAACGATGGATTTAACCCAGATCTCTTGACTGGGGGTGAATGTTTGATTTGCTCTGCATTCCGTCCATCATCTGTGTGTCTTTTGCTTTCTCACCCTAAGTGCGCTGGGTATGTCCAGACGTGGGTCCCGGGCTCACTGTGCCACTGGATTCAAGCTAGCCTGGCTGTTGAGGGGTGTTGCCCCGAAACCGGCCCCAGGATGCTTGTTGCCAGTCCAGAGTGGACCTGGCTTGGTAGTTTGGGCTGGACTGTTCCCACGAGGCACAGGGCCAAGACTGATTTGCATATGGCTGGGTCTAAAATGGGGGACATGTTGAGCAAAAGAACAATGGTTTTAACCCAGATCTCTTGACTGGGGGTCAATGTTTGATTTGCTCTGCATTGCGTCCATTATCTGTGTGTCTTTTGCTTTCTCACCCTAAGTGCGCTGGGTATGTCCAGAGGTGGATCCCGGGCTCACTGTGCCACTGGATTCAAGCTAGCCTGGCTGATGAGGGGTGTTGCCCCGAAACCGGCTCCAGGATGCTTGTTGCCAGTCCAGGGAGGACCTTGCTTGGCACTTTGGGCTGGACTGTTCCCATGAGGCACAGGGCCAAGATTGATTTGCATATGGCTGGGTCTAAACTGGGGTGGCATGGTGAGCAAAAGAACGATGGATTTAACCCAGATCTCTTGACTGGGGGTGAAGGTTTGAATTGCTCTGCATTCCGTCCATCATCTGTGTGTCTTTTGCTTTCTCGCCCTAAGTGTGCCGGGTATGTCCAGACGTGGGTCCCAGGCTCACTGTGCCACTGGATTCAAGCTAGCCTGGCTGCTGAGGGGTGATGCCCTGAAACCGGTCCCAGGATGTTTGTTTCTGTTCCAGGGAGGACCTGGCTTGGCAGTTTGGGCTGGACTGTTCCCATGAGGCACAGGGCCAAGACTGATTTGCATATGGCTGGGTCTAAACTGAGGTGGCATGGTGAGCAAAAGAACGATGAGTTTAAGCCAGATCTCTTGACCGGGATGAATGTTTGATTTGCTCTGCATTCCATCCATCATCTGTGTGTCTTTTTCTTTCATATTGGGGCTACATGATGGTTTGTGCAAATGCTAGCAGTATCCACAGTATTGGGTTGTAGTGCTAGTCGGCTTCCAATTCACTGCCTTCAAGCAGAGGTGTGATTTTATTTAGAGAATAATATACAAGGAAAAAAGACCTATGGATTCATACTTTCGTGAAAAACTCAAATATCAGACTTGCATTTGAAAATAAACATAGAGAGATACATTTATACATAAAGGAGAATACCAATGTAATGCCTTCCCTAGAATAAAATCCCAATTACCTTTGTTGAGTAATTTTGAAAATATGAAAGAATAATGACTGTATGATGATTCTGAAAAACATAGGGCAGTTCACATAACTTAATCATCTTGTCTAAAATGGATCCAGCGACTAGCAAACATTTTTCAAGAAAGAGAAGTTCTTTAATTGAATTTCATAGCAAAAGGTGCTGGAACACAATGTAATTATGAAACTGTATGCTTAAGGGGAAAAACATGAGTCAAGTTGACCTGAAAACAGAATTACACTGGCAGACATTAAAATGAGAACATGGACTCCTAGTCACAGTGAATGAAATGACAACCCTCTGTTCTTCATGTACAGTTAGAGGCTGATTGAAAATGTTTATTTCTAGCTCTCAGCAAATGTGCTAACCGCCCTGGCTGCATGCTGTTCAAAGAGTGTACATTTGCATTCATCACTGATGAGAAAAGTTCAAAGCCGGTGGATGGGCCAGCGTGATGGACAGACGTGCTAATTTCTGAGTGCGAAAGGGACAGAATGTTTAGGAGACCTTGCTGTATTTTTAGGTCGAGCATTCGAGACCTCTTGTATATACTTTAGTATATACTTATATGTGTATGTACTTTGTGGGCTCTGGAGATCAGCCCTAGGACTTGTCTGATTCCGCTTAGGGACTTTTTTTTCTGTTCAACTGCCTCTATTTAACTGTCTTGATAGAAAATGACCAGCAGAGGTCAGTAAAATACCAGAATTGCTTTCTGCTGAGGGACTTTCTTTTTTTATTTTTCTGGCAACTGACTCTATTTAACTTTCTTGATAGAAAACGACTAGTAGAGGTCAGTAAAATACCAGAATCACTTTAGCATTCTCTAGATTCCAGTCCATGGAAATTTTCTTCCACGAGCACCCGTAGACAATAATATTTTTTTCAAATCTTGTATTTTCAGTGATATGACCACCGAAGGCCCTGATTTTATATTAAAAACAGAGCTTTGGACTATACCATTTCCCGCTGAAAGGCAATATTTCTCTCCATGTGTTCCCATACCTGGCGTGTCACGCAGTTTGATGCTTACTTTCCCTCCATGTTAAAGAACAGTAGATGTTTCAGCACCCAGGCTAATGTGCTGCATAGCTAAATACATATAAGGTCCCAAAGGCGAGACCAATTGCATTGTAAATGCTTGTTTTACAAAGAACTGTGAATGTGGTTACACTGTGATAGGCCATAAAACCCTAAAGCTGTGCAGAATCATTTGGCATTTTTATAATTATGATTGCAATTTTGTTCGGAGGATCCTTGAGAATAGTTGTTACTTAGGAAAAGTACTACCATTTTGAAACTTTTGTATGTGGTTGCAGGTGCTTTATTTGTTTCGAAAATGTGTTTTTCTTCAGCGCCTTTAATGTACCTCTTTGGCTGTTAACATCAAACAAACAGTATGTGAAACTGCATAAAGAAATGATAGAGTTTATCTAACTTATGTAGCATTACAATATTACAGTTTTTGGCACCGGCATTTGAAAGGACCTACCATTGCAAAAACGTTTTTTTCAGTTCATTAGGTTCTTCCTTCGAGCAAATCTGCACAACATTCAACACATGCAAGCAGGCCGGCAAATTGTCTAGGTAGTGGACCTGGCCCTTTCTGCAAGGTCACCCCAAAGTTTTGCCTTCCACCTCCCTTTTTTCTGACCTCATTTTAGGACTCTGAGCACTTTACCACTGCTAACCAGTGCTAAAGTGCACGTGCTCTCTGCCTAAAAAAGGGTAATATTGGCTTATCCACCATTGGCATATTTAATTTACTAATAAGTCCCTAGTAAAGTGCCCTATGTGTACTCAGGGCCTGTACATTAAATGCTACTAGTGGGCCTGCAGCACTGATTGTACCACCCACTCAGTGGCCATTTAAACATGGATCAGACCTGCCATTGCAGACCCTGTGTGTGCAGTTTTAAACTGCAATTTCGACCTGGTAGGTTAACCTACTTGCCAGGCCCAACCCTTCCTTTCTATTACATGTAAGCCACCCCTAATGCAGGCCCATGGGCATTGTGCACTGTATTTAAAATGTAGGATATGTACTTTTGAATTTTACATTTCCTGGCAGTTAAAAACTGCAAAATTCCTTTTTCACTACTGCAAGGCCTATCTCTTCCAAAGGTTAACATGGAGATTGCCTTAAAACATCTTTTAAGTGTAGTTTCCCATTGGGGACTGTTGGACTTGGCCCTTTTTGCAGGGTCATCCCTGAACTTTTTGCCTTCCTCCTAGCCTTTTTTCTGACATGGTGTTGGTGGTTTTAGGACTCTGGGCACTTTAGCACTGCTGTCCAGTGTAAAGTGAGTGTGCTCTCTGTGGTAAACATGGTAAGATTGGTCTACACCTGTTTGGCCTATTTAATTTACCTGTCAGTCCCTTGTAAAGTGGTATCTCATATACCCGGGGCTGGTGAATTAAATGCTACTGGTGGGCTTGCAGCGCTGATTGCGCCACCCACCAAAGTAGCCTTTTAAACCTGTCTCAGGCCTCTGCCATTGCAGGGCCTGTGCGCGCAGTGTTACTGCCGCTGTGGCGTGGCACCTAAAGTGTGTGCCATGTCTGTGACCCCCCTTTTGCTGCATGTCAGTCACCCCTAAGGTAGGCCTTAGCTAGCCCTATGGGCAGGGTGCATTGTAGGTAGAAGGCAGGACATGTACCTTAAGTGTGTGACATGTCCTGGTAGTGACAAACAGCCATTTTGGTTTCTCACTGCTGTGAGGCTGCCCTCCCATAGGAATGCATTGGGGATTCCCTGATAAGTGTTTCAGTGGTAATTCCTGATATGAGAGGAGCAGCGTGGTCAAGTTTGGTATGGTTGGAATAGTAATAATAAATGCTTCTCAATGGTGTGCGCAGATTTATTATCACTATTTTAGAAATGCCGCTTCTAGAAGTTGGCATTTCTGTGTGCTCTGTGTCTGCCTGCCTGATGTGGATTGCATGTCTGGCTTTGGAGTGACAGGGGTTGGTGAGGTGTCTGTGGCTCCAGGGAGGGCAGGGTGAGTCAGCGCTAGGCTGAATGGGAGGACTGCATTTGGAGTACTGGGAGGAGTAGTCCCCTGACCCTGAATAGGTCTGGCCTGCCAAGGTGAATGCTGGCTCCACCCCCCCTGTGGTGTGTCTAAGGACCGAGCCCCCATCTGACAAAGGAGGGTGTGATCACTGTACACAGAGTGCTCCAACACCCCCCAGAACCAGTTGAGACTGGTTACCCCAAGCCCTGTGCCAGGGCAGAACAAAGAAGAGATGTAGTATAAATATTGGGGCTGTGACCGCATGAAAATGTGCTGCTTTAGGGGCTTGCTGTACCTGCTGAGCCCCAGGGGGAACCGCCATGAGGGACTGCCCCTCTGCTGGAGGGCCCTGTGAGCTGGCCTGCCTGGGCCCAGCTTTGCCCCTCTAAACTCTTAGGACTTAGCGCCTCGTGAGCGCTATATCTTTATTCCAGGTCGAGTGAGGAGTGTTGCTTTGCTGCCTTCCAGTGCCCCTAAGGAGAGGGGCTCCTGCCTGCCCAAAGCGCTTTGTGGGCACTGCACAATGGGGGCCCCTGAGGAAGGGGGGGTCTTGCCCACTCAAAGCTGTCATCAGATTGCCGGAGCCCCAGGAGGAGGGTCCGACTTTGATTGCGGCGGGCACAGAACCAGAAGTCATGCCGTTTCCCTAAGAGCAGCGGAGACCTTGCACTGCTGGAAGAGCATGGTGAGCGCTTTTGCTGGAAGCGCATGGTGAGCGGGTGACCAGAGCTGCACCATTCGCTGAAAGCAGCCTTGTGGTGAGCCGGCTGGAAGGGAGGCCCCGGTGAGTTTGGGTCTAAGGAGGTGGGCGAGGCACTGCCAATAGCGGAGCCCACTTCAGCAGACTACGGTCCCAGTGGGGACCTTTCGGGGGCACTACTTTGGCCAAGTAGAACAGCTGCCCCCAGTGATAGTGGGCAGCTGCCCTTGCAAGAGGCATATCAGGGGCAATTTTGTTGTAGGAGTCCCAAAGTGGGGCTCCAGAGGCACAGTGGTGCCAAAGCCAATTTCCTCAGCTGCACCGCAGGAGCGCGGGCAGCTGCAACGACAGGGGCATGTTCATTTTGATAGCAAGGAAGGAGTGAGATACACTCCCCCGCCCCCAGTGCATTGCGCACATTGGTTTTGCTGCCAAGGCAGCCGGAGGGTCAGTGGGAAGGCCCTATCATTTAGAGCCCTGACTTTTGGGACAGAGGGCATTTGGGCCCCAGAGAAGGCCAGTTGTTCTGGGGTCATTTGGTGTCCTGGAGTGGCGTAAGGCCCCCAGATGATGTGTGCACCTTCCTGGTGTTACTGGGGTGCACTGCTTGGTATTAGGATGTATGCCTAATGCAAATGTAATGCATAATGTGTTTAGGCCTAATGTGATGCAGACACAATGCGTTTATGTGGCTTGTGATGATGCTGAGTTCATTATCTTACCAGTAGTTACTGGTTGTGTTATTACTTGTGCTTACTAATGGTTCTGACCGTGGCCCCATTGGCCCGGTCATGTATATAATCCCCTGTGAATATTGCCTAGTGCCAGTTGGCACAGTGTATATGTGTGATTATGATTCTAATGTGTTTTGGATAATACAAAGGCTATTTTTTATATAACCTTGTGTGGAGTTTCTTTTGTGGTGTGCCTAGTGTGTTGCTGCTGGTTGTGTGTGTTACGCAAACGCTTTACACATTGCCTCTGGGATAAGCCTGACTGCTCGTGCCAAGCTACCAAGGGGGTGAGCAGGGGTTATCTTCGGTGTGTAACTCCCTTGCCCTGACTAGAGTGGTGGTTTCTGCCTGGCTTTGGCGCATGCCTTAGCCAACCAAAAATCCCATTTCTAACAGGGGCACATAGAAAATTGGAGTTTGGTGGCTCTGGACTCACAATTTAAAAACACATATTTTAGTGAAGTTGGTTTTTAAATTGCAGGTCTGAAAATGCCACTTTTAAGAAAGCTGGCAAGTTCTTCCTCTCACCATTATGTGCCACTGCCTGTCTCTGAATGTACGTCTGGGTTAAAGTGACAACTGGGCTTTTTGCATTCTCTCTAGACAGTCACACAAAGGGAACTGGGGTGTGACATTTGCATCCTGATGGCCATCACCAGGCTGCTGGGCCTTCCTTGGGTAGATTGGGAGGGAGTAGCTGACACTCACACCTGAATAGGACTGTGCCTGTCCCCACACGAATAGCTGCATACTCCCCAGTAGTGTGTCTGGAGCCAGTGCAGGAAAGGGGGACCCTGTACTCTTCAAAGACCTCTTTGCTGTTTCCCCCACTTCAAAGGCACATTTGGGTATAAGTACTGGAGTTGTGACACCACCAAATCAGAACTCTACTGGAACCAAGGACATTCTGCCTGGAAGAAGAGCTGCTGTGTTGCAGGAGGTAATGCCTCTTTGCTACTTGCTCTTCTGTGTTGGTCTGCTGCCTGCTGAGTGCTATGCCATATGAGGGACTGCCACTTCGTAATTTGCACTGCTGCTGTGTTTGCCTGACAGTGAGAGGGACTGGATCTGCCATCTACAAACTTGAACCCAAGATTCTCCAAGGGCTTGCTGGCTTGCCTTCTGTTTTCAGAATTCTCATGGGCAAAAATTACTTCTTACAACTCTCCTAGTGCTGATGGACTCTGCCATCTGTGAGTCCTACCCTTGTCTGAGGTGCCTCCTCCAGGCCTGGGCCTCAGAAGTGGGTTTTGCAGCTGTTTTAATTTTTGATGTCAATACAGCAGTGGCCGCTTGATGACAGTGTTTCCAGAGCTGACGCAGCTCAACGATGACAGTGATCCGACCGCCGAAGCCATTCGACAATGACAGCGCATCTCAACATCAATGCAACATCTGTATCGAAAAGAGTTTGACATCAAAGCTTCCGTTGGTGGCTCGGATCGGTGCAGATGTCTCTCTCCGTCCATGGACCGAAGACGACGCGGCGCCTCCTCGACTTGAGTCTTTGACGTCAACAAAAGTTCCATCAAATGTACTTTGTTAGCGGGACCTGTCTGGGTCCTGTAGGTAGCCTGCCATCGATTGCGGTTGGCCCGAACTTTGGATTTGCACCGGTCCCTCACAACACCAAATAACCTTTTGACGGCTAGTGACTTCTAAGCACTGTTGTCATATTTAATCTTGAAAAATTCATATCTCAACTTCTACTTGTTGGATTTTTGCTGTTTCAATCTTGTTTTAATCAGGTAAATATTATCTATTTGTTAAACTGGTGTGAAGTCTTTGTTTGCTGTCTTCATTGAGTTACTGTACAAGCACAAGTACTTTACAGATTGCCTCTTAAATTAAGCCTGACTGCTCTGTGTCAAGCTAACAGAGGTTGAGCACAGGTTAATTTAGGTTGTGAATCTGACTTACCCTGACTAGAGTGGGGGTCCTTACTTGGGCAGGGTGCATACCTCTGACAACTAGAGACCCCATTTCTAACACTCAGTATTACATATAATGATACAAATAAAAATACAACAGGGCAGTTTATATGTAACCAATGTCTAGATGCGCTCAATAACTCACATTACGGTTACCTGGTTCATAACAGTTTCAGGTGCAGAACATTAGAAATGACACAAAGGGCCTATTAAGAGTAGGGCGGATGTGGCACTCCCACCAAAAAGTGGTGAATATCCTGTTTACTTTATTATGAGTGCCTTCAATGGACACCTACCACTTTTTGGCAGATGCCTGCTCCATTGAAAATTACCCAGAATATTTTATCAGGTTAAGGAAGTCACCCCAAGTATTTGAGCACTTATTGGGTGGGCATGGAGGGTGAGGGGATATAGCATCCTCTAAGGGCCTCATCACAAGTACTGCAATATTTGTCCTGGTATATCCACCTCACAGAATTATCAATACTAGGAGAATTGCTAACTCTCAGACTTGGGGGGAAGTATAATGGGAAGTTACGATGGTTATTTTTGGGTACCCTCATAAATTAAGAACTACCAGGGAAATTTGAAATTCTGCATCTGATTCACCCTGTAATTTCTAATTTTCACATGGAGTTTCATCAATAAGTGTTGCCTGCTTGGAGCAAGTGAAGTTCTCAGGTGTAATACATTGTTACTGCAGTAAATCCACAGCTTTCATAATTCCGAGGGGGGTAAAACACTTAGACAAAGACTGTAATTTGGCACACTGGTGGATATAACCATTGGGTTACTAACAGGCATTTCATTATTGGACTTCATAGATATCCACATTGTAATAGTGGAATGAACAATCCAGACAAGTCAATGTGACCAGCATAGGTAGAGGTACTTCCACAATAGTTATCAGCGTGTCTAGCAACTGAAACTAAAATCAGTGCATCTGTGAGAAAATGCCAGAATTGGTGTGGTCACCAACAATTTTGCTAAAACCTATTGCTGGTTTCTAGACTCTGTGACCTGGGCATTGCTGTCCAGTGTTCATTGTATGTGCTGTGCCCCCTAAATAATATAGAGATTGGATAATACCTGATTGACGTACTTAACTCCCCTAAAAGGCAGGAGTATATAGTGTAGAAATTGCACTTATAGCCTGGAAAATGTATTGTAACCTGTAGATTGCAGGTCTTGTTGTGCCATCCACCAGTGTGACTAGGAAAACAGGGTCTCAGGCCTATCATTGTAGCCAGACTGATGCAGTTTAAAACTGCACTGTGACCTGCTAAAATAGCCCTTATTGACATTTGAAACCTCCCTTTTAAATATTAGTTAGTCACCACCCACAAGGTAGAGTACATGATAATAAGAAGTGGGACATGTAGAAAATGAATTTTAATAGGTCTCTACATTCAGGGCCCAAAAGCCATTTACACTGTAGCAAACCTAGCTGTCCTATGAAGAAAACCAGAGTGCAGATTAACATACTAATACTTCTAACTCGGGAAAGGAATCAGCTAGAAAAATAATTTCAAAACTATTGTGAAGAGTTATTAAAAATCCAATTCAATTGTGAAGTTGGGCTTTTAATAAATATTAAGGAATTGTAACTTTTAGAAAGTTAGTTACACTTTACATGCTGGAGCCTTCAGGAGGCTAATTTCCATTAGCTCTCCATCTCCTCCCAGCCAGTTTTCAGGCTTGAATGGAATGAGGTGTAAATGAGATGTGAAATTCCTCCTAGGAGCGCACAATAGGCTAAAATGAATGGGCATAGATGACTCCTATGAGCTCAATAAAATATGCAAAGCACATGTGAAAGTTGTGTACCCTTCAAAGGGAGCAAACAGATTGCGAGGCTCATTCTTGTGTATCGCCTGTCTGGTTGGTGAAGGACCCTGCTTTTATCCTACCAGTCTTCTGTCTCTGTGTCTGTCGTGGTTACAGTGAACACTTTTACTGGAGTTTAGTGTTAGATGTAGGAGGACACCAGGGTTACCATAGTACACACAAAAGGCCCACACCCCAGCCCTTACACCCCAGGTTTGTTGTGGCTAAAGACTTTCGCCATGTTGATAATGCCTTAACACATGAGATTGTGGGTCTATTTGAAGTAAAGCAAACTTGAACTACTGCAAACGTTGGTAGGTTGGGCCTGTGTAGTCTTTACACATTTTCTCTAAGTTAAGCTTGTCTGCTCTATTCCACAGCTGCCAGGTGTTGAACCCAGGTTTCAATTACTGAAACCTTTGAATGACCTAACAAGATAGCAACTTTATTGCTTGAGCTGGACACTAACCCACCCCAACTAATAAATCACTTTCTCAGAGTATCTTAGAGCATTTAAATATTGAAGACACAATACACACATGATGATATTCAGAAAACACTATTGTGAATCCACACCCTTGCATACCCTCATAAGCCTTTTAAGTGCTTTGTTGCCTTTACCTTTTTTCTTAACTATTTTTTCTGCTTGACCATTCTAATTATGTTCAATAACCAGGATTTGCTATGGAGGGGTTCACATTCTTTCTTCTTTTTAAAACAATGTAATTGTTCAAGGGGTGAGGTGTGCTTTTATTTTTGAAAAACAATATTTTTGTATTATCTACTTTTTCGACTAAATAATTTTTGATTATTTGCTTTTCTCAGAATGGGTCTCCATTATTTGTTTTTTGTTGAATTGAAAAACTATGCAAAAGTTAATTAGGTACTACGGGTGGGCCATTTGTGACATTGAGAAATGCATCATCAGCATGAAGGTAGATAATTTCAATGATCATACAGTTTCATACAATCTAGTCCAGGCCTGATTCAGATCAAACAGTTGAGACATTTTATCACAATAGCAAACAACAGCCGGGGACATGGGATAGCACTCTAGTGTCCCTGATGATAATATACTGTTGTGGTGTTGTGTATTTGTTTGTACCTTAACGCATAAGATGACATGCAGAATATGACTAATTGCTATAAAGGTAGAGCTTAGATTCAAAGATTACAAAGTGGGATGTATAAAACATATCACTTTGATTTAAAAGCTTTTTGGCATCCTCAGAAGATATTGTCGTCTGCTGAGAGTTGCCTTTGTTTTACTTTTGTAACTGCACAGAAAGTGGAGTTGATATGTCTGAAGCCGAATTGGTCTGCAGAAACCAGTGTGGGCAAAATTGGCCTTGGTCTGCATTCTATGATCTTGCAAAAACCTTAACATCTTCAATCGATCAGTGAAGTGCGGTGCTCTCGGATGCATTGTGTGGAATGCTTGCTAGTTTTCAATAAACAATGATGAGATAATGGAGCATAGCAAATGGGAAAGGAACTGGCCATTGCTGTGGCCACATTGTAAAGACTTAGGAGACACTGGGCAAGAAACTTGAGATATGCCTGGTATTCATTAACACTAAGGCCCTCATTACAAGTGACCTCTTAATTCTAATGTGACCAGTGACAGCAGTTACTAGCCTGACAGGAATTATGAGGTCCACAGTGTTGTCACAAATATGTTTAATTTAACATGGAGATTTTGTTTTCTAAATGCACCTGAAATCTCAATGTGAAACCCGAGGGGAAATTAGGGATTTATGGGGTAAACTGGACCTGTCATTCCCCGGTAATTCCTCATTCACACCCTCAGGGTCCAACTTTCAATGACCCACCCCCAGAGTTACCGATACTGCCAGTATTGGTACCTCAGAATGTGGAAAAAAGTCAGCCCATTTTCAGGGCCACCAGTAATGAGAGTCTAAGTCCGCTCTTGTCAACGTTTTTACCATCTTTATGCAAATAAATCATTGAATTGTGTCCATCTAGAGTTGCAAGGAGTTGAGTCTGGTAGAGCAAAATATAAATTTCTGAATCAGGATTAGAATGGTCTCAAATGTGTGCGATGCAACAGTCAGGTCCTGATGTTTTTAATCTTCCTGATAGAAATTGACCTTTCCTTCCCTTGGATGAGCCAGATAGCTCTCCCTGACCATGCCATCATCAATGAATTGCTGAACTTTGAAGCTGAAAAAAAGCATGTCTTCCTCAGCCTGCAACAACAATTATAGTATGATTTCTTCCTCCCTAGGCTTGACCCAGTGTCTGGATACTAAGCAATTGAGTATGTTTATTCGCTATGCCACAGACCAGAACTGAAAGTCTGGTCCTCAGGATCTTGCACTCTAAATACAATTGAGATATTCAAATATAATATTTGGACATGTGAAACTGGCAGTTGAGCCCTTTATAGTCAATGCTTGGTGAGCCAAAAAACTTAAACTAGCAAGAAAAACGAGTTTGGCAGTTTTAATTAGGCAGTCTGTCTAGAACGATCTGTGGGACCTGCAGATATCAGTTTGGAAATGAATAACATAAACCTCAAGGATAGCCTTCAGGTTAAGGGCCTGATTTAGATCTTGGCTGATCAGGTCCATCGCCACTTTTTCTAAAGTCTTCCTGCCCGCTGACTTGGCAGTCTGCCCACAATATTTTGATGTTGGCTGGTCCATAGACGAAAGACCGCCAGAATCTTGCCGACTGCACCAGGAATTCTCAACTGCATCGGCGACGCTACAGGCCGAAGCGGCTGTGGGCAGGACTTCAGCCCAGATTCCCGTCGTCCTGATTACGATGTGGCAACTGTGGCGGGAATCCCTCCTACTTTGAGTAGGCGGAATCGAAATAAATGAGCTAAAAACTTACCTTTTTTCCTGCTTCCTGCTTCCGTTTCCATCTTGTACCCCATCGTCCAGGTCCCTCCTTTGCTGCACTGACTCCACCACAATGCCAAATGGCTGCATTGTCGATGAGATCTACGGTAAGCTTCTTGTACAATTGTCCTATATATCGTGTATTGACAATTGCTGTAGCCTCCTGTACTTCTGCATTGCTTTTACATGTAACATTTTTCTTGGGCGTAATGCAGTAGTGTTCATTTTCCTATTCATTAAGGTAAAATGAACACACCTTTATTGACACTTAAAAAAAAATATTGTTGTTGTGGTGCTTGTGGGTGTTGTGCTTGTGGTGCCTGTGGGTGTGCATTCAGTAGTGTGTTTATGTTGTTTGTGTGGCATGCAATATGTACCAAAAAGGGGCATAACACATTACCTACATACACATTATGACACATTCAGAACATATATGTGTAGTAAGATAATGATAAATATAACTTACCTGCCCCACACCACCATGGCCTCACTCCATCAGGACCCTGCCGCCAGGACACCACCAGCACAAGGGGAACATCTTAATCTGCTTGGCATAAACCCCCCCAGCTGCTGCCGCCGTGGTCTCCTGTCTATTGCTGCAACATCTAAATATGGCGGGCGGGCCACTGTCACCTTGACGAAGTACTTGGAGCCGCCACTAGCAGCAGGACGGCGGAAGTCCCACCAAGATCTAAATCATGCCCTATGTGCCCATTGAGGCATAATTCAGTGAGGTTTCTTGGGCATATTTTGCTATTCTGCATAAATAAACAGGGGCTCGCAATGATCTGTTCAATGTGAAATACACAGTACAATCAACTCCACCACCCATCTAATAGTAGCTTTTGGATAACATGATGCTATAGCCACCCATATTTAGGAGACCGACCTGGAGACCACAGAACAAACAAGGGTATAAGGATGAATAAGAGATTCTTAGAAAGTAATGAGTTTCTGAGGCTTTTTGAGGTTTTGTGTCGTCAAACAGTGCCACCTCATGTAGAGAGTATAGAGAACATGTATGCAAAGTCTACCACCTTAAAATGAAAAACTTAAGGCCCATCAGAAACGCACTTCAACAAATGCCTGCCCCAACTAGTGGACCTGCAATTCAAAATAATTTGCAAAAACATAAAACAAAGAAACATAAAACACTGTGTGAACAGCAAAGCAGGAAATGTGTAGCACAAATGCAAGCCTGCAGGTTCTCAGACCATGATGTTTCTTAGATCACAGGCAGCTGGGGTCAAATCACGGTTTAGACATGGTGCTAAATGAACATCCAAAATGTATTTGTCACTCCTAGTCACTCTTAGTGTTATTAAATATTGGATGAAATTAGAAAGGCAATAAGGTATCCTGGGCACAATGGTATTACAGAAGGGGCCACAGATGCTTGTGCGCCCCCGTCTGTAATACTGATAGTGCTGCCACGCATGTAGCGCCAGCGCTATTATGAGAAGGTGTGCCCTCATTTGCATACGGGTGTGGTCCCATGCAAATGAGGGAATCACTTTGTCTCTGCGCCTGCACCATATTATGGACATGAGCACAGAGACAAACATGCACTTAGGAGGAGCACTGAAAGTGTGCAACAAAAGGGTGGCCCATTTTCAGAGCATCTCCTAAAAGCATGGTGGTCCCATGAACTCCCCATATATCACCCTGCAGGCAGGGACAGTCACTTATTGCACCCGCCTGCAAGGGGAGCTCTCTCCCGTCTTCAAAGTGCAGGGGACATGCCACCTGCATTGTGAAACATGGAGCAGCTTAGAAGCAGCCACTCTGTAATTTATTTGAATGCACTGCCCCCAGGGTAGTGCAAATTCACGGCTGTCCTGGGGGCAGTTCATGCTTTGTGAAACAGCGCACTCCCCCTGTTTGTTCCTGGCACACCTTTTGGAAGGTGCGCCATTGCGCAAACAGGAACAGAACACCCTATACAGAACATGAACCCCAGTTTGCTATAGTTTGGAAAGAATGATATCTTGCAGTTATACAAGGCTTAGCCTTTTAACCTAGTAGACTACAGAATTATCTCCCAGTTTTTTGCAAAACAAAGAAGATTTGTACATTTCAGGGCGATGAATATGGGAGGGCCTGTAGAGACCTTCTGAGCCAAATTGTTGAAGGAGGAGTGAGTTAGTAAACCCTCCATGAACACCGTAATGGGCAATTCAAGAGATAAAACCCATCATTCCCTCAGCCTCCAATTGTTTTGGAGTTTACATCTTTCAGAATATGTAATTTGGGGCCTTAATTTACCCATCTTGCCTCTGGTGCTTGTAATGTGTGCAGCCAAATTCATGCATCTTGTCTGGGGCCATTGTGCTACCAGCTGCTATTGGGGCCATGACATCTCTTCAGATATATTCACCCTAGTCATGCAAGGTTGTGCGAGATTAATTTGATAAACTTGAGAAGAGGAGGGCTTGTTAGATTTTGAGCTAGGGCCCATATTTTAACTTCTATATTAAGTTCTTCAGGGATCCAGGGTGCATTTTGCAGGTGGAAGGTACAGGGATTTGATACATTTCCCCCATTCAATTCGTATGGTAACCACACTAGTCTCCTACAATATGGATAAAAAGGGTTCACATTGGTAACATGTTGAGTGTTCAATGATAGTGACTTACCAAACAACACTCTTCTCAGTGCTCTCCTATCACACGCTGCTCATAAAAGGGCCTAGTGGCAGAACATTTAGGGCCTGATTCCGATGCGGTTAGGAAAGCATTCCCACCTAGGGCCCAATTCCGATGCAGTTAGGAAGGCCTCCTAATGGCATTTGCTCCTTCCGAATCGGATCGGGAACGTGTCTTCCCAACCGAGGCCCAGATTACGATGCGGTTAGGAACATAGGCTCCCATAGAAGTCAATGGGAGTCCAACCAAATTATATCTGGAAGCATCCGGATGCATCATACTCGGTCGGTCGGACTCTCCCGATCCGAGTCGGTCGGAAACCATTTCCAAACCGATTCGATCGGGAAGATTTCCTAACTGCATCAGAATCGGGCCCTTAGTGTCGTAATTGCTCTCTCTATAATGTGCCTAGATGCCGGTAATTAGACACTCTGCGTTGCACACCTCTTGCATTTTCAATGAGTGCTGACTCAGTATAGTATAGCCTGTGACATATGAGAATCCTGCAGTTCCATAACATGGCTCTTACAATTTGCAGATTTGATGAACGTTATTTAGTAACCACAATTACGATTTCCTTGTAGATTCAATAAGCTTTTTGCGATTTTATGTATTGTGATGTTTCATAAATCAATATGTGTAGTTGTTTTCGCGACCTCAGTTTGCAATTGATTTACGATTTGCAAATGCTTCATACAACGGGCTCAAGTGAATATAACTGAGACCCATTTACTCTTGTTCAGAATTAATTACATTGTCATAGACACATTGTATATTTTCTTTATGATGATATGCACTTTCCTCAGTAAATATCATGGTTGAAAATAATGAATTTTTCCCAGGATACTCCATGCTCATGTAACTACAAGAATGGATGTCAACCACGACTACTATTAATGTGTTTTTATACAATGGTTACCACCAGTTGCTATTTATTTTGCTCAGGTACATATCTCGTATGTGGTGCAACAAACTAACAGTGATACAAACAGAACGCAACTCTTAAGCTAGATGTTACCATATTGGAACAGAGTAAGCTACATTCATAGTAGTTGTGAATACAAAGTAATGAGGAAAGCAAAATAGTACAAAAGTAATATTTTGATTGTCAGCAAAATATTATGGTAAACAAAGGCTAACACTTATCAAGGGCAGCCTTACGATAATAAAAAAAAACTTTTTGGTAGTACACCCTTATTCTGTATCCTAAAAAGATAATATCATTACATCAAACAATATACCCCGTGTGGTTTTGGGTACACTGTCAAATCAACAGGTGAAACATAAAGTAATAACATGGTATAACCTGGTGTAGTCCCATATGATACATCATACATCCATGCCCAACAGGGCAAACCTCGACACTCATTTTGGAACATCTTATAACAATAAATAAAGTCCAAGTGGGCGTACTTCTTGGAAGGCTAAACATAGGTTGGGTCACGTGACAAGTACATGTGAACATAGACCATAGTCTCACAATTAATCCTACCTGACTGAAGCTGCAAACTCCATAATTTTTCCACAGCATTTTGCATGTCTATATATTTTAACAAGAAGTTATTTAACCAAAACCAGGATGCAAAGGATTACATTTGTGCAGCATGGTAAGACACCTCATGACTACTAGAAGAGTCGGTCCTCTGTGTAAAGTAATTGCTACATGCAATCTGAGAGGAAGTAAAAAGTGCTTTTCTCATGTCAATTTTGCTTTACTTTATTAATATACTCGAATGTGGCCTTTGTACTGTAGTAATACGTGTTTGAATATACATATTTGAATATGTTTTTATTAGCACAGCTACTCTAAATAACGTGTTCTTTGGACACATTTATTATTACTGCTATATATTTATTTTTTGCCAGGGGTTCATTTGAGCCCCCCATACATGCCGGTGGTCAGGTGAGGTTCACCCTGTCTCCTTATGCCCTTTTCTTTCTATTTCCCAATACTGTGCTTGGTGCACCATGTTGGTTAAAAGCATTTGCAACAGAATTTTGTTTGTGATGACCAGCACATCAGAGTGTGCAGATTTACGGATCTCCAACACCATTTGCAGTTTCACAGGCCATGATGGGAGAAACAGCTTCCTCGTCCAATGGTGTGCCTTTTTTTTAATTGGGATCCATGAATTAAAGGTCTAGATAACAGTAAAATCAGCCGTGGCCCGTGCAGGTAAGAGCGGTGGGGCTGAGTGGGGGAGGGGGCGGGATTTCGACAGACGACCAGGAGGAAAAATTAATTATTTATTTAATTATCCCTCGTCGTCATCTGTCGAAATCCCTCCCCACCCGGCCCACCGCTCTTACCAGCACGGACCGAGGCTGTGTAAAATGTAACCTCTTCATACCCATACTTTTACCTTGCTTTTCAATACTGTAATGCGTGCTTGGGAACTTGACCTGATTCGTGTTTTTTTCAAGGTAACAGTATGTTCTTTGTTTATCAGATTTAAATCACGTGGTGCATTAAATCCATTTTTAATACTTTTTTCCCCACATTTACTGTACTTTTGAAATTCTTTTTGCTCCATTCAGTTTACTGTGCTCTGGAAAAAGAACCATTTTCCTAATTTAAATCACGTCCGCAGTTCTACAAAGCTTACACAAGAGCAGGTATTAAAATGCAACTCCAGTCGCTTGTTGCTATCTCTCTTGATATCGTTGTCATTTTAGGACTAGGAGTACTCTTTTGCATAATGTGTGCTTCTGTGGGGTTCTCTGGTTAGTTATCTATTTCTTGTAGGTGCGTACATATAAGTATCTCGCCCATCTACACGTACATCCTTCACAAAAATGAGCGAGGGTTCCAAGTCTATGAATAAATTACCGAATATTTCATTCCATTCAGAAGACTGGTCTCAATGTAAATATAATCAGACTTGGATTAATGATGCTGCTCTTCTGAGCAGACACGTTAATAAGCAGGTCTGGTTCTGACTGACTGAAATTCTAATTGATCCTGTAGACAAAAGTGAATCAATACAATTCAGCGAGAAAACATCCAAGCAACAGGAGCACGGGATAGTAATGAACACAGACATCATTTGAAGGTCACCATTAGCTGCCAGGCACATCTCCACCTTCAACCCTTGGATATAATGCGAGTTGTCACAAATGTGTTCTGTTTGAAACTTTCAGGTAAACTTCCTTCAAGTAGAATTTTTAAAGTTTCTGAGTGCAGGAGCTGCACAGTTCTTCCATTATAATCAAATGCTGGCACATTCTGTGGGTAGTGTTAGTTACTACTCTCACAACAAATATACACTGGAAAAACTGTACAAAAACTGTGTGATGAAAAATGCAAGAACCAAATTAAGACAATACACAATTAAAAAATAGGACGGGATTAAAATGGTTGCTGTGTGTTTGGCCTGGAAGTCAGGCTGGACGAATCATTTGGTTATGTTATGCTGATATTAATATTGGCCACATAATTCAGCAACCTGTAGGTGTATTTGAGAATGGAGTGTAATTTCAAGATTTATTGCCTTAAAGGTAAGTCAGTACAGCCAGCTTGAGTACTATGGCACAGTGAGCACAGGGCCCACGGCGGGGTATACCCGTTGCATCCTGGACTGGATTGCATGCCATGGTAGTTACCAGTTGTTGACATTAATTCAAGCAGATCAGCATCACTTTTTTGTTTTCCGCAGTAGAGAGCCTTTGGATTGGCACAACATTGTGACAAGAATAGTGATGCATCCCTGAGACTGGGGTAGTTTGACGATGAAATCCATGGATGTCTGCGACCAAGTCTGCTGAGGTGTTGGAAGAGGTTGTAACAATAACATAGATTTTGATGTGAGATATTGTCTTCAGGACAGGTTATGCAAAGTAGTCTTCGACACTGGGAAGGATCTTAAATCACCAGAAGCTACGTTGAAAAAGAGTCTTCCTGATACTAGGGTGCATGGCAATTGAACCATCAAGACACCCTTTCAAACTATTGAGTTGTAAATCTCTTTGTAGACAAACAGCTTCAGAGAGTGAAGTAACTGCATTTCTTATGTTTCTTTTATTCCATTCTCTCCTTAGTCATTCATTAGTATCAAAACTCTATTGTTGTTTCTTGAGATCTCCTACAAGAGATCACAAGAATTCGAGTAAACCTTTAAAGTCAGACTGGCCATGGAAAGCATATATTATTCAGCGTAGTCATTAGAGCTTTCTGTGTCAATGTGCTGGTCTGCAGAAGAGAATATAATGGAACCTAGAAATTAATAATGATCATATTACATGCCTACAATTCATATATTTCATAGATTTTAAGTAGCCAAGGATTTTTGTGGCTGGTGCATACTATGACAGGGAACATGGCTGTTAGAACTGGGGGTCTCTAGTTGGCAGAGGTAGGTACCTTTGTCCAAATAGGGACCCTTGCTTCTAGTCAGGGTAAGGGGGATACACTACTAAAATAACCCCTGCTCACCCCCTTGGTAGCTTGGCACGAGCAGGCAGGCTTATCTCAAAGGCAGTGTGTAAAGCATTTGTGAACACATACAGTAATATAGTGACAACACTACAGATGGACACCACACAGGTTGTATATCAAAAATAAGTATTTTTTATATAGACTTAACACAAGACCACAAACGACAAAAATCCACAATACTGTACTTAAAAATGGTAGAAATAGCTTAGTTCTCTTTAGATGGTAAGTGCGCCACTTATTGTTCAATGTACCTTTGGATGCGTAACGCTATACAACGAAAGTGTTGCAGGGAAGGTGATGCGTCGATTCCTTACACGCAAGAACGGTGAGGCGTCGGTTCCCTACTGCTGCGCAGGGGGCGGTGATGCGTCGGTTCTTCTCGGCGTGGGGAGGTGATGCGTCGGTTTCTTACTACGCTTCCGTGGCGATGCGACCAGCAGCGCCGTGATGCGATGACGATCCGATGCAATGCTACAAAAATGGCATCTTCTCCTTGATGCGACAACTACAAGGCGATGCGTGCACGCCAGGCGGCCGTGCGGCGACTCTGCGAATCTTCTGAGCCGCGACAGGCCCTGCGACATGCTTTTCCGGTGATGCGACGGCGTCTGCTGCGACAGCGACACTCTTCTCCGGCGATGCGAGGCGCTTCGGTGATGCGATGCGACAGCTGCAGCAGCGGCACCCTTACTCAGTTATGCAATGACAGCGGCTGCGGCAGCGTCACGCTTCTTCTCCATGAGTCGCGCTTCCAGCTCCCTGCGACACGCAGTCCTTCAGGAGGCCCAGCACAACAGCAGGCACTTCAAATTCCCAGCAAGGGAATTCAGGGGAGCTGGTTGGTGAAGTCTGTTGTCCCTGAGACTTCAGCAGGAGGCAAGCTCAATCTTCAAGCCCTTGGAGATCCTTTACAAGTTGATGAAAGTAGCACAAAGTTCCTTTCTCCTTTCTTTGGCAGTCAGGCAACCACTGCAGGCCAATCCCCCAAACAGGACTCAGCTTAGGGATAGTCTCCTCCTTCAGTTTCTCTCTGGTTCCTCTCCTCAGCAAAGGTTCTTCTTGTTTCCCAAAAGTGATCAAAAGTTCTGGGGTCTGGGTCCCCCTTTTACAATCATATTCTCTTTGTTCTCTGAAGGCAGAGAGGCCTTTGCCTAGTCCAAACCAGTTCTGGTCAGTTCTGGAGCACTTTGTTTACAGGACTCCTTCTTTCCTTTGACAGTGTGGGCCAGGGACATCAGACACACCACAGGAGGTGGAGTCAGCATTGTGGAGGGAAGGCTCAGCCCTATTCAGGTCCCAGGTGCAATTCCTCCCACCACTCTACATGGAGATCTCTCTATTCAGCCCTGTGCTGACTCACCCTGTCTCCTGGACTCCCCCAGCCCCTGTCACTCAAACTCCAGACAAGGAATACACAACCTAGCAGAGGCAGGCTTGGATAGTTAGGCAAGAAAATACCTACTTTCTAAAAGTGGTATTTTCAAACGCAGAATGTTAAAACCAACTTCACTAAAATATGTATTTTATCATTCTGAGTTCAGGCATACTAAATTCGTTTTTCTACCATGTTCCCTGGGTCAGTTAGGATTATAAGAGGTTATAATCAAATTGCCCATTCTGGCCTATGGGGAACAGGTAGCCTTGCAATAGTGAAAAACGAAAATGGCTGTAATTCACTATTAGGACATGCCACACACACCAGGGTATGTCCTACCTTATACTTACAATGCACCCTGCCCTTGGGCCTACCATAGGGGTGTCTGATATGAAGAAAAGGGAAGGTTTAGGGACTGGCAAGTGGGTGCACTTGCCCAGTCAACATGGCATTACCAGACTGCACACAGGCTCTGCAATGGCAGGCCTGAGACACACTTTACAGGCTGCTTCTGTGAGTGGCACAACCAGTGCTGCAAGCCCACCAGCAGCAGTTGATTTACAAGCCCTGGGCACACACAGTGTACTGTACTAGGGTCTGATAAGTAAACCAAACCAGCCAATCATGGAGTCACTAATCCATACACCAATTTACCATAGGGAGCACTTGCACTGTGGCACTGAATAGCAGTGGCACAGTGCCCAACGATCTATAACCAGCAAAAACACATGAGGCAACAGCAAAAATGGAAGGGAGACCCACGCCAATGGTGCCAGGTCTAACACGTGTCCCCTCCAGCTGAAATGTGGGGAGAACTACCCTACCTCCTAGGAGTTCTCATCACTAAGGCGGAAAAATCTGGACAGACCATCATCATTGGCGTGTTCTGTACCAGGGCGGTGTTCCACCGTGAAATCCATCCCCTGTAGGGAAATGGACCACCTCAACAGCTTTGGATTCTCACCCCTCATCTGCATCAACCATCTGAGGGGCCTGTAGTCTGTCTGAACCCGGAAGTGAGTCCCAAACAAGTATGGTCTCAACTTCTTCAGTGCCCAGACCACAGCAAATGCCTCACGCTCAATCGCACTCCACCTCTGTTCCCGTGGAAGTAACCTCCTACTGATGAAGGCTACAGGTTGGTCTAGGCCCTCCTCATTTATCTGTGACAAAACAGCCCCCACACCATGCTCTGAAGCGTCTGTTTGAACGATAAACTCTTTTGAGAAGTTGGGTGCCAGGAGCACGGGCGCGTACACATGGCAGATTTCAGGGCCTCAAAAGCTTTTTGACAGGTGTCAGTCCAAATCACTTTCTTGGGCTGCTTCCTGGAAGTCAGCTCTGTCAAGGGGGCAACGATGCTGCCATACCCCTGGACAAACCTCCTGTAATACCCGGTGAGTCCTAAAAAGGCTCTCACCTCTGTCTGGGTCTTGGGGGGTTCCCAAGCCAGGATGGTCTCAATCTTGGGCTGCAGGGGCGCCACCTGGCCGCTCCCAACCTGGTGTCCCAAGTACACCATGGAACCCTACCCGATCTGGCACTTACTTGCCTTGATCATGAGGCCTGCCCTCCGCAGCGCCATCAACACTTCACAGAAGTGGCGCAGATGTTCTTCCCAACTGGCGCTGAACACTGCAATGTCATCCAGGTAGGCGGCACTGAACTCTTCCAGTCCAGCCAACACCTGGTTGACCAACCTCTGAAAGGTGGCAGGGGCATTCTTCATCCCAAAGGGCATAACCCTGAACTGGTAGTGCCCATCTGGTGTGGAGAATGCTGACCTCTCTCTTGCCCCATCAGTCAAGGCGATCTGCCAGTACCCAGACGTTAAGTCAAATGTGCTGAGGTACCGAGCAGCCCCTAACCGATCGATGAGCTCATCAGCTCTGGGGATGGGGTGCGCGTCAGTCCTCGTGACTGAATTGAGCCCTCGGTAGTCCACACAGAACCGGAGTTCTGGTGTGGCACCCGATGCGGCAGCCTTTGGGACCAAGACCACTGGGCTGGCCCAAGGACTGTTAGAGGACTCAATCACCCCTTAACGCAAGCATCTTGGAGACCTCCTCCTTGATGCAAGCTCTCACCCTGTCAGTTACCCTGTAAATTTTGTGCTTAACAGGAGGACTGTCTCCAGTGTCCACATCATGGACGCACCAATCAGTGACACTGGGAATCAGGGAGAACAGATCAGAAAACTGTCCCAGTAACTGGTGACAGTCATTCTGTTGCTCAGGGGTCAGGGTGGAAGAGAGGTTCACACCATCCACTGACCCATCTTGCTCTGTCGCCGACAGGAGGTCAGGAAGAATGAATGAATGAATATGAATGAATGAATATGAGATTTGTAAAGCGCGAACTAAGCCCAAGGGCGTCAAGGCGCTATAAGCGGACATAAGGGTGCAGAACAAAGAGACATGCTCATACCGAGGTCAGTGAGAAAAGCCAGGTCTTTAAGGCCCTGCGAAAAAGGGAATGGGAAACCTGGCTAGAGAGCTGTTCTGGGAGGGAGTTCCACAGTTTAGCAGCAGCAGTGGAAAAGCTCTACCTCCCCATGTAACCTTCTTGAATCTCGGTACAATAAGCAGGTTTTTATCTGCAGACCGGAGCCGTCTGCTAGGAACATAGCGATGGACAATAGCCTTAATCGCCTCAGGACCTGACCCATAATAGGCATCGTGAGTCATACACAAGGTCTTAAAGAGGATCCTGCGGTCCACCGGCAGCCAGTGCAACAACCTAATAGAGGCTGTGACTGAATGATATTTAGGTAGATTCATCACCAGCCTTGCTGCGGCGTTCTGCACCATCTGCAGACGTCGCACTAGGCCTTTATTAATGCCCAAATAAAGGGCATTACAATAGTCCAATCTGGACGTTACCAGGGCAATAACTGCCTGCTTGCGAGCATCGAAGGAGAGAAAATGGGAGATTTTCCGTAGGATCCTGATGATCCCAAAACACGTGGAAACTGTCCTACTAACCTGTAAACTTAGGAAAAGTGAATTATCCACGATAACCCCAAGGTTTTTACCATGGGAAACTGGGGAGGGACACACGCCAAGCGCGTCCGGCCACCAGTCACTGGACCAAATTTCCTGTTTACTCCCAAGAGTAGAGAAGAGGCTCAGTCTCCTCCTCCATTCCAGCATCTGTCGCTAAGAGCATGCCCACTTCGGACCTCTCCAAGTGGGGCTTCAGGCGGTTGACATGCAGGACCCGCAAAGGGTTCTGGGAGACCGCAAGTCCACCACCTCAAATGGTCCGGTCCACTTATCCTGGAGCGCACAGGGCTCCACTGGGGCCATGACCCACACTTTCTGACCAGGCTGAAGCTCAACCAGAGTGGCATTCTGATCGTACCACTGCTTCATCTCCTCCTGGCTGGCTTCCAGATTCGCCTCAGCGAGTTGTCTGAAACGCCTAGTCTAGTTCCTGAAGGCCAGCATGTAGCTATATACAACCTGGGAAGGTTTCCTGGGAGATTGCTCCCAGCCTTCCTTGACCAAACTCAGAGGTCCTCTCACTGGGTGACCATAGAGAAGCTCAAAGGGGCTGAACCCTAGAGATTTCTGTGGCACCTCACGGTATGCAAAGAGAAGGCATGGTAAGAGGACGTCCCACTTATGCCTCATGGGTTCTTCCAGACCCAGACTCATGCCCTTGAGGGTCCGGTTGAACCTTTCAACCAGCCCATTACCTTGGGGGTGGTAAGGAGTGGTGAACTTGTATGTTACACCGCACTCCTGCCACAGGGACTTCATATACTTGGAAATGAAGTTTGTCACTCGGTCAGACAACACCTCTCTAGGGAACCCCACACGGGAGAAAATTCCCATCAGTGCCCGTCCCACCACGGGGGCCGTCACTGTCCTGAGAGGGATGGCTTCCGGGTACCGGGTGGCATGGTCCACCAAGACCAGGATGAACCTGTTGCCCATGGCTGTCTTGGGGTTCAGTGGCCCCACAATGTCAATACCCACCCGTTCAAAGGGGGTGCTGACCACAGGGAATGGCTGGAGAGGAGCCTTCTGCTTCCTCCCACTCTTTCCACTTGCCTGGCAAGTCTGACAGGTCCTGCAATGAGTGTCTGAACTCTTGCCGCATTTGGGGCCAATAAAAGTGGGTGACAAGCCTCTCAAAGGTCTTGTCCTGCCCCAAATGTCCTGCTAACGGCACATCATGAGCCAGCCCCAGTAGGAAGGCTCTGAAGCACTGGGGTACCACCAGCACACGGGCTGACCCAGGCTCAGCAACCTTAGGCTCACTATACAGGAGGCCATTCTCCCAGTAGATCCAATGTGATCCAGACTGATCACCTGCTGCCTGGTTTGCAGCCTGCTGCCGCAAACCCACAAGAGAAGGGCACTTCTTCTGCTCCTCGCAGAACTCTTCCCTGGAGGGTCCTCCTTCCTGCTGCCAATGGGTCAGCTCAGGCAGGTTCCCCGGTTCAGCTACCTGTTCCCCTGTAGGCTCCAGGGCATCCCCCTCAAGGTCTGCCTCCTCCTGGACCGTGGGAACTTCGGGGGCCGGTTTCCCACGCCCCCTGCCTCTTCTCTTTAAGGCAGGCACCTGGACCACTCTTTCAGGCTCCAGGTCCTCTTGAACACCCTTACCGGCTGCCATGGACCGCGTGGTCACACACGCCCAGTCAGGCAAACCCAACATCTCCAAATGAGCACTTCGCTCCACCTTGGCCCAAGGGGAGCTCTCCAAATCGTTACCCAACAGACAATCAACAGGCATGGCTGGCCTCACAGCTACTTGAAGAGTACCAGAGACCCCCCCACTCAAAGGGAACCTGAGCTACCTTGCAGTGGCTCTCTGTGTTGTCAGCGGCAGCAACTGGGTAAAATGCATTGGGGACCACCTGCTCTTCAGACACCAGGTGACACTTGACAGCTGTCACACTGGCTCCGGTGTCTCTCTGAGCCTCCACTCTATGGCCATTGATGGTCACCCACTGCCTGTACTTCTTAGTGTTATCAGGCAGCTGGGTCCTAGGGACCATCTCACAGTCTCCTAAAGAGACAAGGGACATCTCTGCGGGACCCCACCCACCTTGGACACCCATCTCCTCCCCCAGGGCTACACTCGCCATCTGCCGGGGTGGTGCACCAGGGGGTGCTGTCTTCCCATACTATGGGCACTGGGGATCAATAGACTTATGGCCCACTTCACCGCACTTGAAGCACCTCAGGGGTCCCCTAGGAACAGGTCTACCTGTCGGGCCCCGGGCTTCTTCTCAGGGGGAGGCTGGGAACCTTTCCCTTGGTTCCCTTGGGGATTACTTTGGGGCCCTTTCTGGAACTCCCTCTGTTTACCCTTGTCCCCCCCACTCTTCTGCTGGGGACCCTGCCCACTCTTGGTGGAGTCTCCCACGTGACCCTTGTGGACCCGGGTGCTCACCCAGCGGTCCGCCTCCTCAGCAAGCTTCCTAGGGTTAGTCAGCCTACTATCAATCAGGTGCTGGCGTAGCTCTGGAAAACAATTACTTGACAAGTGCTCCCATGCAATTAAATCAAAGAGCGCCTCAAAATCATTCACTTTGCTACCCTTCACCCAACCATCCAATGCTCTGCAGAAAAAAGTTACATACTCTACCCAGGTGCCTGACTCCAACTTTTTGCAATTCCTACATCTCTGTCTATACAGTTCAGGAGTCAACCCATACCTGGACATCAATGCTTCTTTCATGTGGCTATAAGAATTGTGGACCTCAGAAGGCAAGTCTAACAAGGTATCCCGCCCCTCACTAAGGAACCGCCCCCACAATCCCGCTCCCCAATCCTTCTCAGGGACCCGGTGGGAGGACATGGCTACCTCATAGGCTTTGAACCACTGCCCAATATCATCATTCTTATAAAATTCTTTAACCACATCCTTAGGTATATACACCCTTGCTTCAACAGGCATGGACGGTGTGCTGCCACCAGAGGGAGTAATCTCTAAGCTCCTAGCTTTCAACTCCAACTCCCTCAAACCTCTCTCATGCTCCAATTGCATCCGCTTTTCCTCTAGGGCCAATTTCCTATTCTCCAACTCCAACTGCCCACCCATCTTGAGCTTGGCCAGCTCCATTTCGTGCATCCTACTTTTCTCCCTGTCCTCCAGCTCTCCTGGGGACAGGCCCTTGGCAGAAACACTGCTACCTGCTGGGGAAGCTACTCTCCTCTCCCCGGTACCCACTGCCCCTTCCAGCTGCTCATCTGCATTTTCAGCCCCCTCCACTTGCTCAGGGGTGCTCCTTGCTTCTACCCAGGCCCTCAGCGCCTTTTGGAACTCATCCTTCTTGGTGAGACCGGTCATAGCAACTTTAAATCTCCTGCAGAAGTGCTTCAGCTGTCTCACATTGTAGCTTTCTAGTTTCTCCTCCTCAAACTCATAATCCACAGATGCAATGGATGCTGCTTCACTCATGGTGGCTAAACTTAGCAGTTCTTGGCAAAAAAATAGAAAATCCCAGGAAAAACAATCTACCAAAAGTATGTGGTTGCGTTTTGGTCTGCACTCACTAGTAGTGTTCACCAATGACTGTATATGAGTCACAAATGCAAGTCCAGAATCCTCACTGCTGACCACCAATGTTAGAACTGGGGGTCTCAAGTTGGCAGAGGTAGGTACCTTTGTCCAAATAGGGACCCTTGCTTCTAGTCAGGGTAAGGGGGATACACTACTAAAATAACCCCTGCTCACCCCCTTGGTAGCTTGGCACGAGCAGGCAGGCTTATCTCAGAGGCAGTGTGTAAAGCATTTGTGAACACATACAGTAATATAGTGACAACACTACAGATGGACACCACACAGGTTGTATTGTATATCAAAAATAAGTATTTTTTATATAGACTTAACACAAGACCACAAGCGACAAAAATCCACAATACTGTACTTAAAAATGGTAGAAATAGCTCAGTTCTCTTTAGATGGTAAGTGCGACACTTATTGTTCAATGTACCTTTGGATGTGTAACGCTATACAACGAAAGTGTTGCAGGGAAGGTGATGCGTTGGTTCCTTACACGCAAGAACGGTGATGCGTCGGTTCCCTACTGCTGCGCAGGGGACGGTGATGCGTCGGTTCTTTTCGGCGTGGGGAGGTGATGCGTCGGTTTCTTACTGCGCTTCCGTGGCGATGCGACCAGCAGCGCCGTGATGCGATGATGATCCAATGCAATGCAGCAAAAATGGCGTCTTCGCCTTGATGCAACAACTACGAGGCGATGCGTGCCCGCCCGGCGGCCGTGCGGTGACTCTGCGAATCTTCTGAGCCGCGACAGGCCCTGCGACACGCTTCTCCGGTGATGCGATGGCGTCTGTTGCGACGGCGACACTCTTCTCCGGCGATGCGAGGCGCTTCGGTGATGCGACAGCGGCGGCACCCTTACTCAGTGATGCGACGACAGTGGCTGCGGCGGCGTCACGCTTCTTCTCCATGAGTCGCGCTTCCAGCTCCCTTCGACATGCAGTCCTTCAGAAGGCCCAGCACAACAGCAGGCACTTCAAATTCCCAGCAAGGGAATTCAAGGGAGCTGGTTGGTGAAGTCTGTTGTCCCTGAGACTTCAGCAGGAGGCAAGCTCAATCTTCAAGCCCTTGGAGATCCTTTACAAGTTGATGAAAGTAGCACAAAGTTCCTTTCTCCTTTCTTTGGCAGTCATGCAACCACTTCAAGCCAATCCCCCAAACAGCACTCAGCTTAGGGATAGTCTCCTCCTTCAGTTTCTCTCTGGTTCCTCTCCTCAGCAAAGGTTCTTCTTGTTTCCCAAAAGTGATAAAAAGTTCTGGGGTCTGGGTCCCCCTTTTATACTCATATTCTGTTTGTTCTCTGAAGGCAGAGAGGCCTTTGCCTAGTCCAAACCAGTTCTGGTCAGTTCTGAAGCACTTTGTTTACAGGACTCCTTCTTTCCTTTGACAGTGTGGGCCAGGGACATCAGACACACCACAGGAGGTGGAGCCAGCATTGTGGAGGGAAGGCACAGCCCTATTCAGGTCCCAGGTGCAACTCCTCCCACCACTCTACATGGAGATCTCTCTATTCAGCCCTGTGCTGACTCACCCTGTCTCCTGGAATCCCCAGCCCCTGTCACTCAAACTCCAGACAAGGAATACACAACCTAGCAGAGGCAGGCTTGGATAGTTAGGCAAGAAAATACCTACTTTCTAAAAGTGGTATTTTCAAACACAGAATGTTAAAACCAACTTCACTAAAAGATGTATTTTATCATTCTGAGTTCAGGCATACTAAATTCGTTTTTCTACCATGTTCCCTGGGTCGGTTAGGATTATAAGATGTTATAATCAAACTGCCCATTCTGGCCTATGGGGAACAGGTAGCCTTGCAATAGTGAAAAACGAAAATGGCTGTAATTCACTATTAGGACATGGCACACACACCAGGGCATGTCCTACCTTATACTTACAATGCACCCTGCCCTTGGGCCGACCATAGGGGTGTCTGATATGAAGAAAAGGGAAGGTTTAGGGACTGGCAAGTGGGTGCACTTGCCCAGTCAACATGGCAGTACCAGACTGCACACAGGCTCTGCAATGGCAGGCCTGAGACACACTTTACAGGCTGCTTCTGTGGGTGGCACAACCAGTGCTGCAAGTCCACCAGCAGCATTTGATTTACAAGCCCTGGGCACACACAGTGCACTGTACTAGGGTCTGACAAGTAAACCAAACCAGCCAATCATGGAGTCACTAATCCATACACCAATTTACCATAGGGAGCACTTGCACTGTGGCACTGAATAGCAGTGGCACAGTGCCCAAAGCATCTATAACCAGCAAAAACACATGAGGCAACAGCAAAAAATGGAAGGGAGACCCACGCCAATGGTGCCAGGTCTAACAATGGTCAATTGAAGATAATGCCTCCAGAAATTAGTAATGACCATCTTGTATGCCTATAATTAATTTATTTCATAGATTTTAAGTAGCCAAGGATTTATGTGGTTGGTACATGCTATACCCTGGAATGTGGCCAATTAAAGATAATGCCTCCTTAATTGACAAGGGCTCTCCAATTGGTATAATTAAATTCTGGTGGAATCAGGATTCATGAATAATATGATGCTGCATGTACAACTAATGTCCGAGATGTCTGTATGAAAGAATGGTCCCTGTGGCATAGGTAGAAACTTCAGTCTCTACAATAAAAGGAAGGACATGATCTGGAGAACTCAGAATGGGGCAGTATTGAAATCAACCTTCAAGGGTTGAAAGTCTGATCATGGTCTGGTTCCCACTGGACCTTTGAGCCTTTCTTAGTCAAGATGGTCAAAGTTAGTACTATCTGAGAAAGGCTCTGAATGATCTGTCAACAGAAGTGAGTGGTTGAAGGCTATTTAATATCTGCTTAGATCATCTTATCATCCTTTTGTACTCCTTGGGTGACATCAGAAACAATGAAAATGAAACACTAGTAGACTAAAATATGCATATTCCCAGTTTGGCTTTTAAGGAATAGGGTCTAAGGGACTTATTTTGAATATGGTGGGTGTTGGACCTGGCCCTTTCGGCAAATTCATCCCTAAACTTTTTGCCTTTTCTCTGACATGGTGTTGGTGGTTTTAGGCCTCTGGGGACTTTAGCACTGTGGTCCAGTGTAAAGTGCGTGCGCTCTCTGTGTACATTTGGTAAGGTTGGCCTGCCCTCCCATAGGAATGCATTGCGGATTCCCTGATAAAGTGTGTCAGTGATAATTCCTGGGATGGGAGGAGCAGCGTGGTCGCGTTTAGTATGTATGAAATTGTAAGAATAAATGCTGCGCAATGGTGTGCGCAGATTTATGATGACTGGTTGAGAAATGCCACTTTTAGAAGTTGGCATTTCTGTGTGCTATGTGTCTGCCTGCCTGATGTGAATTGCATGTCTGGCTTGTGAGTGACAGGGGCTGGGAGGTGTGTGTGGCTCCAGGAGGGGCAGGGTGAGTCAGCGCTAGGCTGAATGGGACACCTGCCTTGGGAGTAGTGGGAGGAGTAATCCCCTGACCCTGTATAGGACTGTGCCCAGCCTGTACAATGCTGGCTCCGCCCCCTGTGGTGTGTATGATCACCTAAGCCCCCACCTGAGAAAGGGGAAGAGGAGCTTGGAAAACAAAGTGCTCCAAATCCCCCCATAACCAGTTGCATCTGGTTCCCCCAAACCCTACACTGCAGAACAAAGGAGAAAGGAGTATAAATGTAGGGGCTGTGACCCCATGTTTTTGGTTCTATGCTGGTGTGCTGTTCCTGACTTGCTGGAGGCTTGCTGCTGCTGGGGCCCAGGAGGAACCGCCATGGGGGCTTACCTCCCTGCTGGAGGACCCTGTGTGCTGGCCTCCCTGGGCCCAGCTATGCCCCATGGAACTAGGAGAACCTTTGCTGGGACTTATTCTCCTTTCAAGCAGGACTCTTGCGCCCTGTGAGCGCTTTTATTTTTATCCTGAAGGGGAGCGCTGTGCTTTAATTTCCCCAGGAGAGAGGGGCGCTGGAGCTTCGCAGCGCTGGGCTGCACATTGCTGCTGAGAGGGAATCCCCATCGTAGGGATTCCCCCGTGATGCCGTCCCGAGCGGGAGCCCACCCCGTTCTTATGGATATTTAAATTGCGGGTGCCCACCCCGCTTGTGCTTTTATTTTAGGCGGGTGCCCACCCCGCTTGTGTGCTGGTTTAGGTGGGTGCCCACCCCGCCATTGTCTTAGTTAAAACGGGAGCCTACCCAGTATTGCCGCAGAAGGGGCCGCCGGCCGCAGCAGGGCGACCCGGAAGCCAGGCAAGCTGCCTGACTCTGGGCAGAGACGCGGCCGGAAGCCGGAAGTCCGGAGCCTCGCGGGCTCCACATCGAAGTCCTGGGTCCCAGGAGGGGGCCCGGGTGAAGTGAGGAGAGGCGGCCGAGGCCGCCGATGGCAGCCCGGGGCTCACGTGAGCGAGGGAAGCCCCGCGTACAGGAGAAATGCCGGCGCTGGTCAGCGGGGCTCTCGTAGTGAGGAGAGAGCCCCGCTTATTGCTGAGCCGCCTTGGGAAGAGCACCAGAAGAGGAGTTCCCCGCAGATCTGGTGAGTGGGGGATTCTCCATTGTCCCGTGGTTGTGACGATCGAGGCACAGTATCGGTGCCCATTTCCTGAGCGGTCCCGCCATTGCGGGCCGCTCCAACGTTGGGGGCCAATTTTATTTAAAGAGCCCCAGTGGAGGCCCCGAGGGCACAGATGTGCCAGGGCCCGTGCCCCTTACCTTTTGGCTATTTTCTACAGCTGCCCCGCTTGCTAGAGGGCAGCCGCACCGATGGGGGCAATTTGATTTAGAGAGGCCCAGTGGGGTTGAAGAGGCACAGATGTGCCAGGATCCTTTACTTTGGTTATACCCAGCTGCGCCGCACCAGCGCAGGCAGCTGCAAAGTTTTGGCATATTTATTCAGAGGGCACAGTGAGTGCCAGGCCTTCTTTGCATCACAGCTGCACGGCAATTAGCGGCAGCTGCAACGTTTAGGCCAACATTTCTTTGGGGGCATTTTTAGTGAGACAGGAGTGAGGTACACTCCTGTGCCCCAGCGCAATTGCGCACTTGTGAATTCTGCTGCATTGGCAGCCGCCCTGACATTTTGGACATAGGGCATTTGAGCCCTCTGAGAAGGCCAGTTGGCGAGGGGGACTGTTAATCTGATAGGGCGCCAGGCCCTAATGTGATTTATGTCGTGCGCAGGAAATGTGATTCATGTACTGTGATTTACGCACCGTGATTGATGCCTCTAATGTGGTTTAGGTTTATGAGGTTTTACATACTGCGGTTTATGCTTGTGAGGTTATCCTCTACTGTGAGTTATGCCCCTAATGTGAGTTCTGCTTAGGAGGTTATGGTCTAATATGTTTAGGCTTATGAGGTTGGCGCATAAGGTATTTTACGCCTGAGGTGATACTGTGCATAATATGGTTTGTGTTACAGGATGATGCTGAGTACAGTGTTTGCCAGTAATTACTGGTTGTGTTCTACGTTTCTTATATGTTCTACATTTACTATCTTTACTTTGTGATGGTTCTGACAGTGGCCCAATTGGCCCCGTCGTGTGTACATAATCCCCTGTAAATATTGCCTAGTGCCAGTTGGCACAGTGTATATTATGTGATTACTATTCTAATGTGTTTATGACAATACAAAGGCTATTTTTATATATAACCTTGTGTGGAGTTCCTTTTGTGGTGTGCCTAGTATGTTGTTGCTGTGTGTGTGTTGCGCAAACGCTTTACACATTGCCTCCGGGATAAGCCTGACTGTTCGTGCCAAGCTACCAAGGGGGTGAGCAGGGGTTATCTTCGGCGTGTAACTCCCTTGCCCTGACTAGAGTGGTGGTTTCTGCCTGACTTTGGCGCAAGCCTTAGCCAACCAGAAATCCCATTTCTAACAGTGGGCAGTACTCGACTCAGCAAGGCCAACAAAGGGATTTAGTCTACTTCAATGATGGAATGCAGCCATTACATTTATAGACCTTCAACAGGCAGGCACAGAGTTCTGTGCTTTCAGCAAAGCCTCCACCATGACAGCTCACCTGAAGACTTCGAAGCTTTGTTGAGGAACCAATGTTTAATAAGCCCACATAGGAAAGGTTTTTTTTTTTACAGAAGCAAACTCCAAAAATGAGAGTTTGTTATTGGAAAACAAAGTACAAATGGACCTGTCCCACTAGGAGTTCTCTCTAAGCATGTGGTGGTCATTTCTTGGTTTTCCTGTTCAGGACCGACAGGCTTCCATGGCAGTCTCAGCAAGAAAATATGGAACATCAGCCCTTATTAGGATGGACAGTGTGAAGTATTTTGACAGACTGCCTGATGTCAGTCGGGTTATAAGTGAAATGTTTTCATCAGGGGAGTCAAAAGGTGCGACTGTTGAAAACATGAAATATACAAAAAAGTGCAATGCTCAAATTTTTCTCATCTACTGGTAATTTCTCAGGCCTTATCCCAGTCCATTGTTATTTTTATTCTCAGCCACTGGTAATTTCTCAAACAGCATCCCAGTCCATTGTTATTTTGCAAGCCACATGCAAATCAGTCTTGACCCTGCTTCAATTGGAACAGTCCAGCTCAAACTGTGAGGCTAGGTCCACCCTGAACTGGATCACAGGAAAGGCAAGGCTAGTTTTGCCCTGATTGTAGCTCTTCATTACGGTGTAGCTTTGTTCTAGTGGCGCAGTGAGCATTGACCCACATCTGGGCATATACCCTTTGCAGTTAGAGCATTGCACTGAAGTATAAAAAAAGGTGATGAGTGAAATGCTTGAATTCATCTCAGCCATCATATGGTTAAGCTTTTTTTTAATAATTTTAACATGCTGGCAGCTGATTTGACTAGAATATGTCACACGGATGAATGTCCAATGGAGTGGTTGGGTATCTTATATAAGTTTTTACTCAATGACATACCTTGAAAACAGTTTTCACAGAGGCAACTACCCAAATGTTGAGTGATATTTTAAATGACACTTGTATGTGAGTTCATACCTTGAGTGCAGCTTTCACCCTGACAATCATTAAAGCTTATTTTGTGTAATAGAGCTAATTTTCATAAAAACTATACACAATTGGTGTGGAAAAGAGTATGTAATTTCCCCTGCCTGGTCATTTTTAGGTCGAGCCTGTAGGCAGCGCGCAAGCGCTGTCGCTATGGCGACGACCTGTTGTGTTTAAAAAAAATGTCAGAAGGGGCTTATAGCCCGCCCACACTCACCATTGGTCAATAGCATAATCACTCTCCTTTGCTGACTTCTAATTTGGCAGAAGTCGCAATACATCACTTCCTGTGGCTTATGTGGCGCACCGCTGAACTACAGATTAATTAAACTTAATTAGTGTCCCTCCCCTGCAAGCGTAGTGATTGAGGTAATATTTCTACTTTGCTTGTGAAGTCTGTTACTATGACACAATTTGTTTTTGCCTCTGCTTGTGCATTGCAGTGATGTGTTTGTGTTTTGTTTACTTTGTGCACGCTTTAAAAAAGAAACGTTTGCGCTCACGTTTAATCTTTCTTCATGGCAGCAAACTCTTTTGTTTTCTTTTGCCAGCGCTGTGTTTCTGCTTCACCCATGCTCCCCCACGTTCATCCCGCCTCCCCTTTACCCCACCCCAGTCAGTTTACATACTTCAAAATTTGAAATGCTTGAAAATTCCTGTAAGAGCCAGGTGCAGCTTCTGTAAATAAAATAGTTATGCAAGCCTGTTACATCCAGTTTCTACCCATCACATAAAAAGTAAAAGAACGTCAACTTCATAACTTCAAAAAAACTTGCTGATAGTGTGGCAAACTCCTCCGCCCCTCCTCCTCTTTCTCTCTGCTCACTCATTGTTTGAAGAACATACCACGTCTGACTTAAGGAAACCACACAGTAGATTTTTAACAAAAATGTCACTGTAAGTGAGGTCACCCCCTTAATGGATCACCTGGGGACAGCAGTCTGAAGGCAGTGTCCAGAGTTCTATCTAAGGTGAGGACAGGCACTGTATACATGCAGACAAATTAAGCTCTGCAAAAGGCTAGCAGGAAACCCCAGGCTGGCAACGTGTTTGTTCTCTGTTCAACCAGCAAGCACGTCATACACAAGGAAACCGTAAGACAGCAACCAACTTGTGAGTGTGTCAGCAAAGTAATTGTAAACACATCAAAGAGCACACACTTACTCTTGTGCTCCACCTTTTTCCCTGCTTCGTGTATTTTTGTCATTGCTCATGCTACTGCTAGTTCATTGAGCAAGCCGCCAGTTTTTGTCTCCGAAGAGCTACCTGACCTTACATGTATACAGCTTGCTTGACACAAAGTTACAACACTGAGGAAGAATACAGTGGTAAAACTGCACTTTAAAATAAATCACTTCCATGCATATCAACCACCAAGAATATAATAAACATGACTGCTTACTGGGTCGTGATTTATTAATACAGATTCGCTTGTAAATGATAACACAAAGTATTCATTTATTTGGGAACATGATAAATAAAGCTTGCTGGACATTTCCTGCAGGCCCTGGCATCTGCTCCTGAATTCTCTCTAATGCTTGTAGAGCTAGTGAAGTAAGTTATAATATACTTCTTTCCCTGAGTTTAATTTTCTGGTTCTAAAGCAGGCGAGTTGTACTAAAGTTTCATTTCAGACAATTATAATCGCTTCATTATTATAAATTTAAAAATGTAAGCTGCATCTCCAACAATGGTGCCGGGATCCGAGTCAGAGGGCAGGAGCTGAAAACATTTTTGGCTGGCCCTATTTTATGTAAAGTGAAGGCAGAGTGTGAAGCATCTTTTATCACCAAGTTACGAAAGTAGGATTCTAAAGATACTAATGTGTGACAAAAATATTTACATATATTAGTTGTGTGTCTTTTTTTTTTACTGTGGTGATGTGTTCTGCTTTTTTTGTATTGCTGTGTTTTTGTGCTACATTTTTGCAATATGATGTGTTGTACTGTCATTATTATCTTGCATTCTGCTTTGACTTGTATTGCATTGTGCCTGTTATGTTTTTATTGTGTTATGTTTGTGTATGTTGTTGTGGTATGTTCAGTTTTTTACGCTATTTTTGTCAACAAACGCTGATCCATTTTAAGGCATAAGTAGTACATGCCTTTAAAGCTCCTTTAACAAACCACCATTTGACAGTGTCTTAAGTGGTAAAATAGCATTGGTCGAGCTCTATAACTAGGTAACCCCAGTCACCCCAAAACTGTAGCAGAGACTGCCTTAAAGTAATGTTTCTTGTGAGCCCTTTATGTGATATATGCCCCATGTCTTAAATTAGCATTGTAGTGCTCATTTTATATGATGTTGCCCAGTTTGTTAGTTCCTTGAAAAGGGTGCCTGCATTCTGCAGTGCATTGTGGTGTTTCTTCAGGATTGGTGCTAAAAAATAAGGCTTCTCTAGTCAGAAGGCAGACATTTGCAAATGTCAGGGCTTGTGGCTTGTCAGGGCTTGCACCAGGGTTGTATTATATTAATATTGTGCATGGTCCCAGTCCGTGCCACGTTAATTGGGAAAGTCCAGTGAAGGCACCCATTGATGCTTGCACAGTTAGGAGCACATCAGTGAAAGATGGACCACAGCTCTACATCTTTCAAGGAAGGGGAACTGGTCTTACTTTATTAGGGGGTCTGTCTTCCTTTTCATAGGTGTGCATTGTGTGACTTACACCTATCTGCGGTGAAAGGTCCCTGGAACCACTGGCCACTCGCAAAACGTACATTCAGGGGGCACTAAGTGTGTGTGACTTCCTATGTGGCACACTCTCAGTAGGCCTCAAGAGCGCCTGTGTCTGCATCAGCAATACAAAGAAGGGCGATGGGGCAAAAGTGATCCCTTATTTGCGTGGGGGCACAATGTGAGGCAAAAGAGGGAACATCACTTTGAGATTGTGCAAATGAAAAATGTGCACCCATGTGATTGGATTTACAGTATGGGCTGTAGAAAACATATATGGGCTCTTTCTTCTGTAATAAGCAAGTATTTCAGCAGCATTAAAAGTGGCACAATTGAACATTGGGCCTGAGGGCCACTTTTGTAACATGATAATGCCCTATTATTATTAACACCACCCATTTTTAGGTTGAGCCTGGGCAGCGCATGCGCTTCTCTGCGGGGCATGCGCTGCTCTGCAAGGCATGCTATATTCAGGTAGGGACTTGAAGCTCCACCCATATTTTTCATTGGTTTTGTCATTGTCCTTTGTAAATGGTGGCTTCTGATTCATTAATAGACTTGTTAGTCCCTCCTTAGTGCAGCCTTGTCTTCATTTGTAACCTGCCATGAGGACAGGGCCTTTTACTTCCGTTGTTACACATATGTCTAATTTAGTCTGTAAACACAAGGAGATGATGGACGGAGTGCTGAAACTTTTCAAACACTCACCCCCAGTCACATTCTTTAGCTCATTTTGCCACCCCAGTTCAGACATAGCTATATGCAAATCAGTCTTGACCCTGTGCCTCATGGGAACAGTCCAGACCAAACTGCCAAGCCATGTCTTCCCTGGACCGGAATCAAGCATCTGGGACCGGTTTCTGGCTAACAGCCCTCATCAGCCAGGCTAGCTTGAATCCAGTGGCAAAGTGAACAAGGGACCCACGTCTGGGCATACCCTGCCAACTTAGGGCGAACAAAGCAAACACAAGGAGATGATGGACGGAGTGCTGAAACTTTTCAAACACTCACCCCCAGTCACAGACCTGCGTTGAATCCATCATCATTCTTTAGTTCACTTTGCCACCCCAGTTCAGACATAGCTATATGCAAATCAGTCTTGACCCTGTGCCTCATGGGAACAGTCCAGACCGAACTGCCAAGCCATGTCTTCCCTGGACCGGAATCAAGCATCCTGGGACCGGTTTCGGGCTAACAGCCCTCATCAGCCAGGCTAGCTTGAATCCAGTGGCAAAGTGAACAAGGGACCCACGTCTGGGCATACCCTGCCAACTAGCCTGGCTAAAGAAGGGTGACATACCCTGAAACCGGTCCCAGGATGCTTGTTTCAGGTCCAGGGAGGACCTGGCCTGGCAGTTCGGTCTGGACTGTTCCCATGGGGCACAGGGTCAAGACTGATTTGCATATGGCTGGGTCCAAACTGGGGTGGCGTAGTGGGCAAAAGAACGATGGATTTAACCAAGATCTTTTAACTGGGGGAGAATGTTTGCATTGTCAGCATTCCGTCCATCATTTGTTTGCTGTAACACTTTTCGCCCTAAGTGGGATGGGTATGCCCAGACGTGGGTCCCTTGCTCATTGTGCCACTGGATTCAAGCTAGCCTGGCTGAAGAAGGGTGACATACCCTGAAACCGGTCCCAGAATGCTTGTTTCCGGTCCAGGGAGGACCTGGCCTGGCAGTTCGGTCTGGATTGTTCCCATGGGGCACAGGGTCAAGACTGATTTGCGTATGGCTGGGTCCAAACTGGGGTGGCGTAGTGGGCAAGAGAACGATGGATTTAACCCAGATCTTTTGACTGGGGGAGAATGTTTGCAATGTCAGCATTCCGTCCATCATTTGTTTGCTGTAACATAATTTAGTCTGTAAGCACTATTTTCTTTAATGAGTTCCTCTTACTGCAGGCACAACACGCTTTCCTGCAACATTCAGAGCGCTCAGGACAATGGCGGACGCTTCTTTGAAATAAAATAGGTCTCGCATTTATGAGAGTTTGAGCTATTGGCATTATAAATGACAATGCATTTTATTTATGTGTTAATTATCAAAACACATAAATAAATGGCATTTTGTCATTTACAATGCCAATAGCTTAAACTCTTGCAAATGCAAGACCTATTGCATTGCAAATGCTTGTTGTGACTGCTACTGGGCTGCAACAAAACAGTTTTCTGGCTTGTGGAGTTCTCCACATCTAACGTTTCCAGTCTTGCCCCAGTAAAAATTTCTAACGTCCAAAAAAGTTTCTTAGTGTGAAGTGCGATTCATCAAACCTTTCATAACCTTCCTCCATTGTCAATTGGCCTCAAAAGGTGTACAAGATCTATGACTGATGTCAAAGCAAGAGTTTGTATACAACCTCATATTATTGGCAGTTGGCCTAAAGGAAACCTGTCTACCTAATAGTCATTCAACTGTTTTTTCTCTCCTGTATCTTAACAATCAAATTTCCAGCGCCCTGTTTAAAAATAAATCTGCATCCCCGATGGTAAATGGTATTATTACATCACTGAATAGAGGCTGCTTCTTATTATACCCTGCTTTTGCCATAGTCATAGAACTTCTGGGTAAACATCTATAACGATATCCAAGGTACAAATGCAGAGTTTTTGATTATACAATTTCCCTCTCTGCAGATGGTGTGCTTATGCAAGTAATATCTCACGTGGTCCCTCTGAGGCATGCTATTCTAAAGAGATAATAATGCTTTAGCTAGCTTCATAGGTAACAGACATAAGTCAATTACAATGCAGTCCAGCATACAACATACTAGACTTCCTCATCTTTCATTCCAGTGAATAAAACCAACCTTAAATATCTGAGAATATTGATATCTGCTACCTTTACCACTATCTGAGATTACAATTTTACACAACTAATGTCAATATCTATAGTTAATGATTGTCTAAATATATTGGATATACTAATGCAACTCCTGGTTGCCTGAATGACCTTAGTCATGATGAATATTGTATTGAGAACCCTGTTTGTGTTTACCATATTTGCCTGCAGAATTCCCGAAGCTTCCTTTGAAGATATTTCCAAAGCAGTAATCATTATACTGGAGATAGTAGGGAAAGATAGTAGCTGAAGAGACCTAGATCGATTTTCGACTTTGAAAGTTCTTTATTTTGAGTGAGTTTTGCTTCTGTCGAAGGGTGTGAGTGCCTGTTTTGATTGTCAGGGGAACAATATTTATCTCCCAAGACCCCTACTCTGGCATTTTTTACAGTTCTTACCTTAACCTTTATTAAAAGGCGAACAAGGAGTTGCATACTTGTAGGATAATTGAGTGTAAAGACTCTGTGGGAAGAAATCAGAAGGGGCTGAAGAGATACAGGTTTCCAAGTAAAATATTAATTCACAATTGCAATTTTATCAGCTAGAATTCCCTCTAAGACCGATTACTAGTACAATAAAGAAGGAATAGTGTACATTTATATGAGATATGTACGTAAAAATGTGCATTTCCATAGCATGAACCAAACTTTAAAGCAATAGGGTGCTGTAAAAGGTAGGGGAAGGGGTTCCATAAGTAAAGCAAGTGTAAATTACTTAGGCAAGGTCTGGTGTCTCTTCTTGTAAAGAGTGTGGGACATGGCAGAGTAAATCTGTTTACTTACAGATAAAATGTTCCTTGTAGAATGGACCAACGCTGGCTGCAGGACCTAAAAGAGCTGGAAAAATTGAGATGATTCTGGAACGATCAATCCAAAGTGAGACATTGCAAAGCACCGAAACAAATCCAGAACTGCTTATTTAGGGAAAGGACAGCAGGAAAACTGAATGGTGCTTTGGCCCATTCATGCTTCTAATGTCCACTAAACGACAAAACTGCAGCAATAAATATATAACATCTGGCATGTGTTATTTCAAGAACCTTCGCGACTCTGACAAACTTTCCCAAAACATCTTACTTTCTTGTAGGCATCTTGAGTTTTGCCAATGTACAAGTGGAATTGCAATGTACTTTTGTTATCAATTAACTTTTTTCAACTGTGCGTGAGCCTACATTATTTTGACAACCCAGCTCCCTGCTCTTAGTATAAGAAGACTTCAGCTCTAAGCAAATGCATGCAATTTTATAAAACTAGCACCCGTCTCCTGAGGTGTGTGCTGTCTCTCCATTTCAACATGTTATCTGAGTTTCGAGTACAAGATCAAATGCCAAATAACAAATACCAAAGCAGGGCTAAGCTGCAGTGCTTCCCCTATTATCAGGTGATGCAAACACAACTGCTTATAAAAGAGCCCATTCATGCTCTCTTTACTTTAAGGGGCATATTCACAAGGACCTACCGCCGATTTATCTCCACCTTAACCCAACAAAAGTGGAGATCGATTTAACACCCCATTCACAAGCGGGTGCAAACTGCAGACATCGCCAGTATTCCCGCGATAACTGCCCCAAAATTTATCTCCACGGTGGACACCACCAACTAACCCTAATGAGATGCAGAGTAGGCGTTCCCGTGCAAAAACATACAAAAATACCACAACACCACTTTCACAGCGAACTGCCAGATCTGCGATGGGAGTCAAAACCACGCGATAAGCCGCGGTAGCAGCAGGGATTTAACACCTGCCTTTTGCTGGTGTAAAGCAGGACGACTACCTGCAGCATGAAAGGGAGCCCAGCCAAGAGCCACATCTGAAAACCAACAGATGCCATGGAGACAATGATCATGCAGCTCCGAGACCCATGAGGGCCACAACACCCACCGCCACCCACACCAGGCCCGCCACCACCCCCAGGACCCGTCCCGCCCCCCCCCCCGGGAACACCACAGAGGCAGCGTACACAAAGACAGCGGACCCACCTGAAACGCACCTGCCGCCCAGACCCAACGCCAGAGGAGGACATTGCCCACTACAGGCCCAAAAGGACAACCAACCCCCACATCCTGACCCACATCCCCCACCTGCTGACGGTACCAACCCAGCGGACAACCAACATCCCTCCGCAGACAAAGCTGCTGGCTGCGCAGCACATGTCGGCCTCTGGTACCATCCAACCCACAACTGCCAGAGTTGGAGGAGTCACACAGCCAGCCCCATCCAAGGACATCACACCTGTCCAGGATGCCAACATCAGCCTGGTACCCCAGCCCCAGCCCCTCCACTTCACCCACACTGTGCAGGAGCAGCTGGAGACCAAGCAAGGCCCCTACGCCATAGCTGGATTCCCTCACGTGTCAGGGCCAATCAACTGCACACATGTACCCCTCGTGCCCCCTGCCGACACTGCACACAGCTACCACAACAGAAAGCACACGCATCCCATGAATGTGCAGGCAATAGTGGATCGCCCGGGACCCCTCAACAATGTCGTGGCCAACTCCCCAGGCAGAGTGCATGATTCTCACATCTCCCGACAGTCCATCATCACCCAGCGCTCCCAGGATGGCACCCATGGCAATGCAGCGCACGTTGGTAAGTCCAAAATGAACACACCACACACCTCCAGCCCACAGTCATGCAACTCACGACACTGGCAATGGGCACGCAGCACAACGACATTCAACATGCCACACAACATGCCAACCGACCAGACACGACAACACGACTCCATTGGGAACTTGGCCTTGCCATGCCCACAACCCAGCCACGGCATGGCACCACAGACACACAATAGCAGGATGTGAGGAGAGGCATGGAGCAGGCATGTGCGAGAGCGGCAATTGACTAAGGAATGTGAACCTACCCAATGCCAGGTGTGGCATGGAGGTGCCGGACAGACCACAGCGTGCAAATCACAGAAATGGCCATGTGGAGATCAACTGCTGGTGCATGGAGTGTAGTGGCCAGTGGACGCTACCATGTCCCCACAGGCTGTGGGGCAGAACGTGGAAATGTCGCACGTTACGTCCCCCCCTGCATGCGCGGGCGCAGTGGGTTGGACCTGCGTACGCCAGGCCTGCGTAGGGGTGTGAACAAAAAGCCCGTCGCACTGGGCGTGGTTCTCATTCGGAATGGACAACACATCTGCCAGGGCGGCGCCTCTCAGCCCGCCACGAGTCCTGCGCCGAGCACGGCGGGGCCTGCGTCCCTGTGCGCCTGCTGCACCCCAGGCCGCTGGTCCCCAGACCCGTCATGCCTGCCCCAGCGCACCAACGAGTCTCCGCTCACCTGCCGACACCGGTGTGTGTCAAAGAGGGCCCACCACGTGCCGGTGCAAGCCCCAGGCCCGCGACCTTTGCAGCCTCCGTAGACCATCGCTGGCCTCCACGGCGCAGGCCCACAGTACTCCTTTTTCATTGACATACTCCACCTGCGTCCTCTTCGGCCCAGTCGGTCCCACATGTGGAACTGTGTCCTGAGTCTTGAATGGCAGTGACCCCAAGTCCGTGGCAGAGGCCACAGCACCAGACTCCCTTCGATCAGTGAAGCATAATTCCGTATCGCAGGCCTGCGACACGTGGTGCCACTAACCCTGTTCAATGCCAGCTGGCGACACGTGGTGCCACTAACCCCTGTTCAACGCCAGCCGGCGACACGTAGTGCCACTAACCCTGTTCAACGCCAGCCGGCGACACGGGGTGCCACTAACCCTGTTCAATGCCAGCCGGCGACACGTGGTGCCACTAACCCTGTTCAACACAAGCCGGCGCCACGTGGATGAGGGCACAGGCCTGCACAGCGGTCCAGTAGGTCCCACATGTGGAACTGTTTCCTGAGTCATGAATGGCAGTGACCAGATGTTTATTGCAGAGTTTATATCACTAAACTCCCTTCTATCAGTGAAGCAAAGGTATGCATCGCAAGCACACGACAGGTGTCTGTGGGCCCGTGCTGACTGCTGCCCCCGGCCTACACTGCAGTCCAGTAGGCCCCACATCCAGCACTCAGTCGTGATTAATGAATTGCAGAGTCCATACCAGTGAACACGCGGAGAGGAGTAAGAGGAAGATGCGGTTCAGTCCGGATGAAAGCCGGATCCTCGTTAAGGAGGTGACCGAACACCAGCAACAACTGACCTGGTGCCACTAACCCTGATCACCTCAAGTCTGCGTCCCGTGGTGCCACTGAACCTGAACTACGCAGGCTGGTGGGATCATCCAACCTAAGCCAGCGACACTCGGTGAATGGCCCCTGCTGACAGCTGCCTCAGGCCTACACTGCGGTCCAGTAGGCAACACATGTGGAACTGTGTCCTGGGTAAGATATGGAGTAGTCCACACCATTGGACACCCCTTATCGCAGGCGGCATCCCCTATCAGCACTGGTGCCACTAACTCTGTGCGCAATGACTCATGGGCACTCTCTGGTTGAACTTTGGTGGCGTCTGAGTCCATGGCCTGGGGGTTGTCTGCATCATCATCTGGCTGGGCCAGACTTGGTGTTTGACATGTGTCTGTTCCATTCATCTCCACCATAGTGACTGTTTCTGCGTGGTTCTGCCCTCTGCATCATGCCCTGGAGGTACACCTTCCACTGTCCACCGAGACACTCTGCGTCAACCCCCTTTGACATCTACGTGAACCTGCTCTGCTCTCGTGTCCCTGCCCCAGTGCACCGCAAGTCAGCGGCCCGTGGCGGTAGGACCGTGCAGGATGCTGTGCATCCAGGGCCACTAACTCTGTGCAGCTCAGGTCATGGATCCTTTATGGTTGTATGGTTGTGTCCTTTACGATGTACACTGTTGTCGTTTTTTGACTGCACCAGGCACTCCATGACGGCTGGTGTACACACACCCCACACACATCCAACACAGGTGTCACTCGACATGTGAGCCTGCTAATAAAAGTGGCCGGACGCACGTGCCCGTAGCCATTCCCGACATCTAAGCAAGTGTGTCCGTGTGGTCATTATGTCAGCATGATGGGCCGGAGCCCTGCAACATCACAGTGTGCTGTCTTCAGCGGAGGATACCATGTCACCTCCGCTGTGGCTGAGACCTTGGACATGTAGCTTCACCCGCCCCCCCCTGCATGCACAAGCGGCGTGTGCTGGTCCGGCGTACGTCAGGTCAGCGCAGGGGTGTGCTGAATCGGCAGGGGGATCAGGGCGTGGCTCTGGTCTGGCCTTGAACAGGAAGTGAGGTAAGTGTGTCTTTGTGTTGGGGTGTTGTCGCCACCAGGGCCACAGTAGTCGATGTTGCAATGTAGCATGCACCCGGAGGGCGGGCCCACATGTATGGGGAAATGTAGGAGCGCAAGCCCGCTCGGGGTCTTGGCACATGCATGCCAAGTGCTATTTGTATCAGTCCTGCGGCAGCATGAGTCAGGTGTCTAGCCCCAATCGCGGCGCGATCACAGCCAGCCATGGACTGTACACCTGTGTCCGCCCTGTCCAGTCCATTGGCCTACACTCACGTGGCCGCACACCCTCAACAGCCAGCTTACAGGCGTTGTTGGCATGCCGCTGGACATGCGTGGACAGGCATGACAATGGTGTGCCGTAGGAGTGCACGTGATACAACCGCGCAGTGCACACATGTGTGGGGGCTCGTGGGAGGGAGGAGCAGCTGTGAGGCAACGTAACACACAGTGATGCTGCTCATGTGCCACGTGCTAGGCATATCATCCATGATTCCCTGGGTCGCAGACATCCCACCCCACCCACGATAGGCCTCTGTATATCTCCTGTATGCATGCAGATGGTGAAGTTACTGTAGGGATGAGAGGTCCTTTGTCTGCACTATCGGGCGGTAGCACATCTGCAGCTCCTAGATGGGACTTGCATGTGCCCAGCACCCCCTGACAGATACGATAGCATTTCCAGGCGACTCCCACACTACGCACTGCCTGACGTGAGGCCAACGTGTACACATCCCACACGCAGAAGTCCTTGGTCGTAGTTAGCGTGCATGAAATGGCCTTCACACGTACTCCCGCCACACCCCAGGCCTGCACCCGTTGCACACAGACACTGCTCATTGCTCCGAGCTGTGGCGTTTCATCCACAGGACTGGCGCAGGTCATCACAGTGCCGCTTCAAGCAGTGCCACTGACGCAATGGCAGACCATCCCGGACACATGCTCAACTCCAGTCACGTGGACCTGTACCGTGCACGTCTGCTGCATGTACTGGGGGCACTGCCATTGGCAGTGCTGCGGATCAGTTACAGGCTGAGCTTCCGCATTGCCAACGTCACCTGCATTCAGCCTGTGTTGCACTGTCGCTCGTGCATATTCGAGTGGTCCATGGATGTCTGCCTCTCCAATGTTACGGTAGCTGACATGGATTTCGACGTGTGTGTGCACCCCCTGTTGGACCACGACCAGGAGTGTTACCGTGATGCCCGTTTATGGCATGCCTGGATGTTTGGCATGCATGCTGGCAACTGGACCTGGGAGATTGCACGAGTCGTCATGTGCAGTGACCACATTGAGCCGCTCCCCAATTGGGCTTTCGTGCATATTGGGGCTAGGGGTTGGAGTCAGCACACCTGTCCGGGACAGCTGATGGGTTACGTCGCCGACATGTCAGATGTGGTTGGAGAACGATCTTGCATTAGAAATGTTGGCCTACGCTGCTGTACTCGCGTTCATGGACCAGTGACAAGGTACCTGCAGCCAGGACTGCATGTGACCCATTGCACGTGTCCAGACGCCTGGTTGCATCTTGGGGATCTGGTCACATGTCCCTAGACAACAGTGGACATGGCTGCATTGGCCTGGACTCCTGATCCATGCGCGGACAACATACGCGGGTTGGCAATGACTTGTGTTGGTGATGGACTCCCCCGGGGTGGACATGGGCGCATTCCGACGTTCCTCATGCAGACATGCTGCTGCATTGGTCTGCATGTCGTGGCACTTCCCTTGGCTGTACTGACACGCAATTGTTGATAAAGTTTCCGCAAGTTCACTTGTCTCCAACTGTGTTGAGTGTTTATTTGTATGCCAATGTGTGTGTCACGGCCTATCTGGGTCCCTGCCTTACATGCATTGCTACCCCATCAGGGCTGTGGGTTGGTACTTGTGCATTATCATGTCCCTGTTTCGTGCTTTGCTAGATGCGTATGGCCATTTACAGTCCACAAGCGGGTGCACTTGTGTCCTGTGTTCGGTTGTGCAAATGTTGCTGTTTGTACCACATTGTGTTTGATGTTGGGGTGCTCTGCTTCCTATGTGTGTATGCAGCATTGTGTGTGAGATGTCCCTTCAGCTCTGATTTGGCTCACCCTTCTCCCTTTCAGACAGTGTGGTTTTCACTTCTGTGCTTGTTCAGTGGTGTGATATTGCCGACTTGTGTGACTTGTGCTCTTAGTTGGTGTTGTTCCTCTTGGGCATGGTTTGTCTGCAGTTGTGCTGTGCTTAATTGTGCATGTGTGCCATTGTGCCCATCTCCCCCCGTCCCCCCAGTCCCTGGTCGTTCCTCTCCCTGTTGCTGTTGTGTCTGTTGATTTTGAGCAGTTTCCTGTCTCCGACTCCTGCCACCATCTCCAGACTGATGTGGTGGACACCATTTCCTCCATGTCATCCAGCTCCTGGTGTGGCGCTGGACTCCCACCTCCGGTGTGCATTGCTGCCTTCTGGTTGTTGGCGTGTTTCTGCTTGTTTGTGCGTTTCGCATCATTCCAGCTGTTCTGGTTTTCTGCCATTGTCCTCCTCCGCTCTCCGGCTGCATTCACCTTGTCCACGATGGCCTGCCATGTAGAATGTTTTGTTGCCAATGGTGCTTGTGGGGTTGTGTACTAGCTCCGACTGCCTCCATTGTGCTTCGCTGTTTTCTGTTTGGTTTGTCTTTCTTTTTCCTGCTTTTGTTGTGCTTATTCCCGCAGGCCGTATATGTGTCGCGGGCCTGGCGCTGCTTAATGCTGCTTTCCTCCTTGCGAATGGGCTCATCGCATGTTTTTTGGTGTTGGGGTTTGTGTTTTTATCTCCGTCGCGGTGGTTGTATCACGGACATTGGCCGTGTTTTCAGGGGACTATCGCATGGTACCGCCGTGTTGTGAATTCCACGTTAACACGGGGTTATTTTCCCGCGATAGGCTGCGATGTGTAAAGTTGCGTTAACATTTTTTGGAGATGTTTAGCACACGTTCTTGTGAATATCCCCCTAAGACTGTTGCGGGTCAGCAAACTGCCCCACACTGCACTGCTTCTAGGTGATTCTAGGGGCAGGTCAAAAACACTTCTAAAAAGTGGTGGACACAATGCCAATAATTGTAATCAACATGCTTTTCGGAGATAGTCTATAGATCTGAATTAAATGTAAGTAGAATTCTCCTATACATACCTTAAGCAGATTTTCCTCTTCTCTGGCGTGATTAACTGTTGTTACATTTTTGTTGCGCCCCAGGAATATTGAAGTAGGAATCTCGATGGCACCAAATATCGTGGGCGCGATATCCAAGAGCAAAATATCGAAAGGTATGTAAGCAGAGATGTTCTATTCCTAACGCCACATATATGTACCTTGACAATACATATATCTTCAAGATGCATAGTTGTGGAGTTAAGTATATTAAATCTATGCTTTCCTGCATGTGCTTATCTTTCACTATTTTGTTCCTGGTTGTTCTGTCCACTATATTAGTGTCTTGCGATATTCCTATCCTCAATATGCCGTAGTACAATCAACATATTTTATAACATTTTATAATGGGTACATGCACATTATTTCACTGTCCTAATTATAGTTTATTTCGAGTATAAACGAGTAAGCAAGGTGTTCTATGCATTGCTTAGTGTCGTTCTATTGGTATGCAATTTTGCCATTTCCCTAAATGAGAATCGCAAAACTATATAAAATCATAACAGCAGATGTAGCACTATGTTCATAAGTTTCGTAACTGCTACCGTCCATCATAAGAAAGTTGTACCAATATTGCTCAGTTGTTTACTGCTCGTCTATACTCATTCGAAGAACGGTGCTTATTGTAAAGATAGGTGCTTCTTTTACATCCACAATTTATAATGTTTAAATGCTTCGAAAAGGCATACATAATAGGGGTTAGAGAATTTTATTTACTTGAGAAATGACAAAATAGGGGAATATTAGGTGATTTGTAATGCTCTCGGAGCTACTGATTGGTTACAGGCTTTACACCAGTTTTCACTCAGTTTCTTGAGCAGGTGAAGAGTGGCATGGTAGTGACAAGTGACTGACATTTGATATGGAAGATCGCCTTGAAAATGTGTAAATCATGTTTCTTTGTGTGATTCGTTCATCATTGGTCTGAAATTATTCAATTCAATTGTAATGTAAGAGAAGTAAATAACATGGATTTATGCCCATAATATACAGTTCTCATGCATGAGCAAAGTTGGAATGTAAATGTCCATTTATTTCAAGAAGATAAGAAAACAAGAGATTGGAACTATTGATTGCATTTATTTATCCACTTAGCAATACGTATAGTTTAACAATTTCACCCTTAAGGGATATACATAGCTGTTAAATTTAATATTTCACATTTTAAAAATGATTTCTTCCTTAAAAATGTGAAGTTATTTTATTTTATTTTTTTCTCTATTGGCTATACCAGTGACTTGCCGGGGGAAAGTACTGCCCTATCCAGCGCACCTGAAGGCAAGCGGCCTTATTAACATGGCTTGACAAAACTACAAATGTCATCTCTATTATTTTTATTACAATGGTAAAGGTTTTCAATGAAGCTTCCTGGCACGTGAGTATTTTGCTAAAATGTCAGTGTGCATACATGTTTTTCTCACACTCAGTATGACACGACATACTTGTTTTTTATTTGACATTTTGGAATAACTTGACACAAAGATGTCTCTCTGATGTGATAAACAAAGAACAATTAGAAAGGCATATTAGGATCAATGTCCTACTCAATTCATTAGAAAATATTCAAAATCGCCTACAGCTATAAAAACGATTGTTCTCTGTATTCAAATGTATGAGATAAATAATTGATTGTGACAAAAAGTGGGATGTATTTTAAATGTGACATAGCCCCATGCATTGTAGTGCAAGCGTGGCATGGGATATAGAATGACACACCAAACAGCCAATAGCACAATGGTGAGAACGTCTCCTCTGGGCTCCTCTAACAGGTGATTGACAATGTTTTAAGCTAGTGGCTGACCAAATAAGTCAATAGTCGAATCGAAGTAACCAAAAGCTCAATCGATATATGTTGCAAACAATAGGTCATGCAGACAACTGCCCTGTTAACCTAGACCTAAACTTGGGAATTAACTTAGCATGCTCACAAACCAAACTCAACAGTTTGTCCCACAATATGCTTTTCTCATATGCAGATTCCTTCTCTTAACTTCACACAAACATTTAAAACAAAAGTAGTGAATCTGCAAACAAAAATTATCAATCTAGATAAGCAAGGTCTTGAGGACTAGAAGGAATCTGTCAGAATTACTGTTGGTCCAAAATCTTGGGAATTAGAGTAACAATCTAGTGTGTGCATGGAGAAGGAACCCTTCTACTTGTATTCTTATTATGGCTGTCATATTCTCTCTGGCACAGGTAAATTCGAATACCAAGGCTAGTATCTCATTATTCTGGATCGCATGTCGAGCATTGAGTTGCAGTTTAAGTATCTTCTAGATCAATGTTGAAATTCACCACACCATGTTAGAAGCACATTGTTGAACTTCGGGAACCTTAACCTGTACCTCCCACATAAGCCAGACGCCATCTAATACCCGATCAACCATGACCTTCATTGGGTGCCAGTAACCCAGTGCAAACTGGAGCGCTTCATGGCCACGCCAGGTCTATGAATTGCTGTACAAATGCTACAGTACAATAGAATACAACGCAATAGAGTTGTTTCCTAGGGTCAAGTGACACATTTGTCTGGATTCTCTAATGTTTATATGAGCCAGTAGGGTGAGGGTGTAAGGAACTATTGGTCAATAGTAAGATTGCTAAAATGTTTAACCTGAGGTACTTCTGCAAATTTACTCCCGGTGGTAGCCTCCTTGAAGAGAAACGCAATATATGTCAACCATGGAACCCCATAAGCTGAGGTTGCTGCCAGGAGAAAAATGCTGGCAGATAGATTTTGCCCTTAATGCATTGCCACATGGAAGGAGCTGCAAAAGAAGAATTATGTTATTTTAGGTCCCAATGTTATGCTTTTATCAAAGACCTTCCACAAGTTTCCTGGACTGATGTTCTCATTATCTATAGCTGTTTATCCACTGGGGCAGTCATAGCTGCAGGCAAAGGAAGCAGTAGATGGATTGTCAGGATAATGCTGCTTTTGCAAACGGACAGTAATAAGGAGGTCTGTGTCTGATTGACTGAAATTCTAGTGATCATGTAGACAAAATGGAATCAATACAATTCATAGAAGAAATCATCCAAACAACAGGAGCACAGGATAGTAATAACCATGGACATAATTTGAAGGTTTTCATTAACTGACAAAACTATGTCCACCTTCACCCCTTAAATGAAATTCAAGTAGTCAGAAAATGTGTCAGTTATAAATTTGCCAGTCAATTTCCGTCAATAACACCATTTAAAGTTTATTGTGAACAATAGTTCCACACTCTCTACAGATGATTGTTCAAATCAATAAATGTACCTAAATGATAGAAATACATAAGAAATTCTAACTACTTAACAATTAAAACAAATCAATATCCTTCAAACTCTACCTAATAATGTATGTCTTAAAAATGGATGAACCAAAGTAAGAGAAAGCAAAATAAGAATACAAAATGTCACTAAAGAAAATGCTAATAGTTGTGTGTCCACACAGGAAAGGGATGATGGATATTTTTATTATGTATTGCAATGTTTCTATAGTGCAGAGGCAACCAATTTATTTGCCTCAATGTGCGTTAGGTTTTTGGGCAGATTTCTAATCATGATTGAGTGATTTCTTGATGGGGTCACTGGTGCATTGAAGGAATTAAACAATGTTCCCTGGTCCAGGTAAGTGTGGGTGAAGTGGTTTAAAAGGTTGAGTAGGTGGTGCTCCATGGTGAGTTGATCAGGCAGCCTTCCACCCAAACCCACTAACGTGTTAACTGTGTCATAAGTTATCAATGAAGTGTTCTCTGTAGGGGGGGGGTTAAGTTTCGCAGAGCTACATTTAACACTTGTCAGCAATGGAAGTAAAAGTCTTTCGTTCATGGAGTGACAACTGATTATTGAGTGGGCAAAAGGTATCATGCTCTTCCACCAACTAAGGTGAGCAAGCGTAATTGTCTTTACATGGGGGTGTTCATGAATATTTTCATTCTTGTCTGGTGTCTTTGTTTGTGAACTTGGTTTTTGTACAGCCAGTGCCCCTCAAAATACTTGTTTCATTGTAGCCTCTGTTTAACACTGTTGGTGCATTCTCAGCTCTCTGGCTTAGAAGGCTGTTGAGTTCTTCCTGGCCACTGCTAGTAACAGTCACATTCAAATGCACAGCCCGTAACTGGATAAACTGTTGTAGTGAGGGTGTTCCAATGCACTGATTATTTGGACATCCACTATTTTTAATATGAGCTTAGGGTTTGCATGAGAAATGGGGGGCATCATGGTTCAAGATAGAAGTATAAATTAGGGCTGTAAGGGACAGCTCTTGAACCTTGATGATCTTAGGCTTCTTGTCTATCTGCAATGGTGAGATTCCAGTTGTAGTTTGGACATAAGTATTTCACTACACTTCGGATGCATTAGCATTTCAGGTAAAGAGCAAAAGAGATAAAAGAACCTACAAAAATAATGAGATTTAAAAAGAGGGAACTGGACATAAATTAAATTTTTCCATTGTATTGTGGAGGCAAACAAGGGATACAATATGTTATAAAATGTCGATCTGGCAGAATAAGAAAGGGATCTGGTGTATGGCAAAAAAATGAATGAAGGAACAAATAGTGAGCAGTTGTTAACATTGCATATTTGCTTCCATCGCATTTCAAACATTCCAACAATGAAGTAGAAGTAATTGTGCTTAGGTGATGATTTTATTCTGAAGAGAACTGATCCTGTTCTAGTTTCTTCATGCACAGTTCATACGTTCTCGATATCATTTTCAAAGTGGATAGTGGCCTCAACACGGTTTAAGCGACAACCCAAAATTAGGCTAGAGGATAAACCTACATCAGTGAAGACCTGCACCTAACTACATGGCAAGAGTGATATGGGGAAGTTTACTTTCCCAAGCCAACCACAGTACAGTCATGAATGTTGTCCAGTCTGCAACTGAGACTTTTTTTTCAAACTTTTCAAGCCATGGAAATGCTTGGAGTTTTAAAAATTATGGAAATTAGAATATTACGCTGACTCTGAATAAATCTCCATAATTTATTTACCCGGATGACAGACATTTAATCTTATAATTGGGCCTTTGTTAGTAAGCCCATCAGGGCCATGAGTGTTACCATAAGCCTCTGTTATCAGATTTAGAAATAGTTAGTTTTCCAGAAGAATCTTAGATGCTATCTGTCTTGTCATAACTGGGCCAAAGTGCTCCTCAGATGTATTGTCCCTCCCTACACTAGTTAGACCCACCAGGGAGACTCGTGGCTTGACTATGCTTAACAGCATGTTTTAGCAACCAGGATTCTGTAATTGTAGTCTGGATCATATGGTTCAAAAGGTACTGATAACTAAAAAGTTTCTTTTTATCTGTGATGGTCCGATTGGAAATCATCCTCACATCTAATTGAGGTTTCCATCAGGCATGCCATCTTTTCTCTTGGCGGTGTCTCCCAGGTGAAGTATTTTCTCTCTTTTTTAGATTTCATTCCATTGTGTTTGAATGCTAGCATCTGTGGTAGCCAGCAAAGCCTTCGTGACAATATCATTGATTAATATATCCATTGTTAAATTTTCATTAATATGTGAGGTAGACCATTGCATAGACATGCTTAATACAAGTTTTCTTCTGTCTAAGATTTCTAGACAGAAAGCAGGAAGAGGGGGTGGACATGACATCCATCCCCCCCTTTCCATTGAACAATTTGCTTCAGGAACAGGGTTCTTTACTTTGTTAAGAGGTGGAGACTTCTAGGACAAAAACAAAATAGAGCTTAATTTCTTTTTCAAAACCTTAGAACTATGTTGTCATTCTTTCCTAGGGTAGAGGCACCAGAAATGTAAAAAATTGTAAACACAAACATATCCATAAAATAATCTCATTTTTGTGGAAGAATCCACACCTCATCAAACTTACATAGTAGAGTTAATGTGTGGACCTTCCCCAACCCCACAAGATAGGTAGAAGATAAAATCCTGTCATTAGTACTCACTGATACACACACATGACGGTTAATAAAGCTCAAGATATTAAAGTAATTGTACCATTTAATTTTTTTAAATATGATCACAAAATAAATGTTGTGTGTCGGCGCTTCAATTGTACCGTCTTTACTGATGATGCATGTTTCGGTGTATCATGGCCATTTGACCATTCACCTTTATCAGGACAGCAGAGCCTTTACAAAAGCTTGAGAAATTCCCAAAATGGAGGGTACAGGATGTATATCTACAAGGAAAACTCAATATAGAAGTATACCAAACTGGTACTCTAGCACTTTGGACAAAATATGCATCACATAGAAAGAAAAAATACTAATTTGGATGTCCCAATATTGTACACCGTACATATCACAAAGAGTTTGTGAATTCCACATACATCATGTGGTAGTTAAAATAAAGGACTTAGGGGCCCATTACGATACCCGGCGTAAATAAATCCGCCAGGCATGGAAGCGGCAAAAATCCGCCCGCACACACCGTCTGAACACCGACCACGCCATTACGATTACACAAACCGAAAACCGCCATCGGCGGAAAAATCACACTAAATACCGCCCGCCATCATCCGAGTCGGAGTCAAACCGCCCGCCACGGATGGAAACACGCACGACAACACAAAACCGCCCGCCCTCACGGCCGACACACCGCACGTGAAATTACGATCGCACCGCCATGAGCGCGGGAAAACCACAAATATACCGCCCGCCAGCGCAAACAACGCCGATGCTAATCGACACGGCAGAAACCATGGCGCCCACGTCCCTGCACAGAAACCATCCGCTCACAAAACCAATAGCACACAACATGGCCAATAAGTCCACACAGCAAGGCACGCACAAATACACAAGCACAGTACACATCCCGAAAACACCCCCCGGACAAACAAAAACTACAAAGGCCAGAACCCCAGACACAACACACCTGAAAACAACAGACCATGAGGACACACCCACATAGGTAAGTACAAAAGCAGCACTCCCACAGACCACAACCCCTTGCAACATTGCAAACCAGAGAGGAGAGGAGAGGACACAGTGACACAGCGAGGACAACAGCACACCACAGAAACGCACACATCACCACCACCACCACCACCACCACCAAACACCGGCACCACAAACCCCCTGCACATTACACAACACACACCGCACCAGCACCACAAACACCATGGCACCACAAAGAATGCCCAAGTTCACGCCCATTGAGCTGACGGTCATGGTCGACGAGATCATCAAGGTGCACCCACAAATCTATGGGAACATGGTCCAACACACACCACTAGCCACCAGAAACAGAATGTGGAACCGGATCGTAGACCAGGTCAATGCAGTCGGGACCCTGCCCAGGAACAGAGTCGAAATTAACAAACGGTGGAATGACGTCAAGAGCCTGGTCAAGAAGAAGGAGGGCAAAAACAGAGAGCTGGCTGCCGTCACTGGCGGAGGGAATCCCGCGCTCTTCAAGACCTTCAAAGCGTGGGAGGAGAAGGTGCGAGTCATCATACATCCCGAGATCCTCGCCGGATTAGCAGGGGGAGTGGAGGCTGGTAAGTACAAACTAATGTATATCAGCACACCGCTATGTACTCACATGCACTACCACCATGCCACAGCTCCCAGGGACAAACACCCCCATGTCCAGCACACAATACACGACACACACATGCAACAGACACCACCACACACAGCCCAAACAGAACAACTGTAAGATGCGTGGGGACATGTGTACATTCAGCCAGCCACGTAACCACCAACAGGTCCCCAAATATGCCAGGAGCGCCACAACGAGCACCCACCACACCCATGTGTCCGCCACAGCTGCACAAACCGACAAGTAACAGGTAAGTGGCAGGAACACAAAGTGCAGTGGGTGGGACGGTGGACAGCCCAAGTACAACACACACCAGGCCCCTAGTCCCACAGCACAGCAAGGAGGAGCATCCCCCACACCCCACAGCCACGTGTCAGCCACCGCAGTGCACAACGACAGCCGAAAGGCAGACATCACGGTCCACAGCAGTCGGTGTCAGTGTGTGTCCAGCCACCCCCACGACCCACAACACCCCCCACCCCCACAGACCTGCAACATGGAGCACCCCCGCTTAGAGCCATGTGGCATCCAGTACAGTGCACGCACGAACAACCTGCAGGTGGGAAACTGGACAGGGCTGGATTACTGGAGGCATGAGGACCATAACACGACCAACACATGGGACATGTCACGTAGCAGACGAAAACGCAGCACCGCCCACCGTCACGAACAAGTGAACAATGTGCACACGGACATGAACAACAGACTCACACCCCACATGACCCATCACAGACATAGCAACACCCAAGGAGCCACGTCTGCATACACAAGCCACACTGAAAATAGTACCACACGGCAGCCACTGTGCAACTCATCACACACAACCGAAACACCATTGAAGTCCTGTCCATGTAGCCCCTACTGCCTGTCAACCACACACCCCACAACTACGCCTATGTAAGACAAACAACACTAGACGCAACAGAGCGGAACAACAGAAATGCACACGAACACCACTGAACCCATCAAACACACAGACACACCATGCACATACAACATACCATCCATCCCATCCGTCAGCCCCAGTCTCATGAAAGGCATGTCATCCGCACAGCTGCCACACATACAGCAGTCACGCTAAGATACATGCCCATGACCAACCATGTGCCAGAAGTCAATGAAGCGCACGACACACTGTGAGCAACAACACACAACATGGGCCACACCCCCCCACGAGCACTGCAGTGATGCACATGGCACAGGGCAGCACGCACACCAAGGAGATGGGACAACTGCAATACGTTGGCTTTCACACACAACCATCACTCACTCATAACGATGCGTCCAATGCCATGTCCAGTAATCACAACAGACAGCAAATATGCAGGCCATGTCAAGCATGCACACACCTCAAACCATGCACTGTCATGCTGCCACAACACATGTCACGTTCGGCACCCATGGCTCACAGCATGTACCCCAAAAGCATATCCCCTCCCAAATGCGAATCTGGGGCATGGCCCCCATGTTGCCATATGCGTTCCTAAGCTGCTCCATTTGAACCCCAAAAGCATCTTCCCTCCCAAATGCGAATCTGGGGCATGGCCCCCATGTTGCCATATGCGTTCCTAAGCGTTCCATTTGAACCCCAAAATCATATTCCCTCCCAAATGCGAATCTGGGGCATGGCCCCCATGTTGCCATATGCGTTCCTAAGCGTTCCATTTGAACCCCAAAAGCATATCCCTCCCAAATGCGAATCTGGGGCATGGCCCCCATGTTGCCATATGCGTTCCTAAGCGTTCCATTTGAACCCCAAAAGCAAAGTACAAACCAGATCCAGGATGGGCCAGGAGCCCGCATATACCAGAGTCACAATGAGTAGGGGCACAGCAACACACCCATCGGCATGGCCAATCCGTCCCATACCACAAGTGCACAGCACACAGTCCCATTGCCAAGCACACACAACTACAAATGCCACAGCCACACACTCGCCTCCGGGAAACCCATGTACGAGATTGCACGAACTGCCAATGTCAGACGACAAATACATACTTCGCCAGGTGCAACACAATAACAAATCTCATTCTCTCCACAGGTGACGAACTGCCGGATGCTGGGGATGGAGACAGCAGCCAGCACAGCCAGCCCACAAGCCCCCAACGAGGACACACGGATGTGGAGGATCTCACCTCCTCTTCGGACACGGACCACCAAGCAGGCCCATCTGGTGTGGCAGGGCCCAGCCGCTCCCCAGGACCCCTCCTACCCACCAACCCATCATCCAGGGCTGCTGAACAGTCCCAGCCCCCTGCTGCCACTGTCGTTGTGGCCACACCCACGGTCATTGCGGCCACACCCACGGTCATTGCGGCCACTACCACTGCCGCAACCGCCACCATCGCCGCACCGACCACCACCGCCGCCACCACCACCACGTCTTCGCTGGCACCAGCCCCAGCGCAGGTGGTGGCCCGGCCGACTGGATCCACCCTGGGAGCCACAGCGAGGACCGTGGTGAGCAATGTGGCTAGTGGGCAGGCCGGTGGCAGCAGGACTGGTAGGAGGAGCAGGGTCAGGGAAACGCCAGCCTCCCCTGGGAGCCATGCCCTGCCTCAAATGGCCAGAGTCCTTGGGGCCTATGAGGAGGCCCAAGAACAATGGGTCAGGTCTGCTTCAGACACGCGGGAGGTGCTGGGGGTGCTGAGGTCCATGGACGCCCGTATAGGTCAACTCGTGGACCTCATGGGCCAGCTGGTGGTGGCGGTGAGGACACGGCCAGGGATAGCAGCTCCCCTCCGCCACCACCTGCCGGGGCGCAGGGTCGAGCAGCAGTGTCCAGTTCCCCTGCGTCCACAGCCAGTGAGCACACCTCAACCACCAGCATGTCGCAAGCAGGCACCCCCTCGCAAACGTGGAAGGGGCCGTCCGAAGAGGAAACAGATCTCCCGGGAGGACTTCGCACGCTCCAGTCGCAAGTGAGGCAGCCAGCCAGCCTTCCGCCAGCCTTCCTTGACCAGCCACTGCATTGACTTGGACTACGATCCCACTCCACACAGCCATCTGGATGGCATGTGTGTGTTGGACTATGGACATAGAACCAGTGGGTACACCCTGAGCATCACGCAGCCATGACCGACAGCTCATTGTCACTGCACGCACCACTTTTGTCATCACCTTACACACAATCACATGTCACAGTTTGGAATAAATGCACCTCTTACACAAACTGCTGTTTGTGCCCTGTGTTTTATTTGTACGGAATACAATGGCCACCTTGGGCGGAAAGGCACCTGATGCGTGGCATGGCAATGGAATCCGGAGGGCCTGTAGGGACCTAGGGGTGGGAGACAGAACAGGAGCACATTCAATGAGTGTGTCACACACCCATCACACAGTACATGTCAACAACTACAAGCAATGTACACACATCGCACAGAGCAATAGGGCACAATGCCACAGTCACCAACAGTGGCATACTACCCTGGCCATGGAGCGTTGACACACAGCACGTAGTGAACAAACGGCCACCCTGACACAGCACACACACACCTGCACAGATACAGCCACATCAGCCGTCGTACATGGACACTCACCGTCAAGTGAAGTAGCGGGCGATGAGCTGCTGCCGCACATTCCCAGCTTCCTCCTCTCCGCTGTCCTCCTCACTCGAGCTGTCCTGGTCTGCGGGCTGGGGCCCTGGTTGATCTCCGTCATCCACAATGAGGGGGATCTGCTTCCGAATGGCCAGATTGTGCAGCATGCAGCACGCCACCACTATCTGGCACACCTTCTGTGGGGAGTACGCCAGTGCACTCCTCGGTGCGGTCCAGGCACCTGAACCTGGACTTGAGGAGGCCAAAGGTACGCTCGACCACACGTCTGGTCCTCCCATGTGCCTCATTGTATCGATCGTCTGCGGGGGTGCGAGGATTCCTCAATGGACTGAGCAGCCATGCCCCATTCGGATACGCAGAGTCACCTGGGTGTGAGGGACACAGAGAACCGTTGCTATTCCAACTGGACAGGGGACAGCATCGCACAACCAGCACGCTACACCACTCCACATACTCACCGACAATACAGCCACGATCCTGTTGCAGATTGGCCATCAGTCGTGGCAAGATGCTGTTGCGCATTATGTGTGCGTCATGGGCCGAGCCTGGGAACTTTGCACACACGTGGGTGATCACCATGTCCGCAAGGCACACCACTTGCACATTCAGGGAGTGCGTGTGCTTCCTGTTGCGGTACAGGTGCTCAGTGGCCTGTGGTGGAACAAGGCCAACATGTGTGCAGTCAATGGCTCCAACGACGTGTGGGATTCTGCCAAGGGCATAGAATGCACCCTTCACTGCCGCCAATTCACGGGCCCTGGGGAAGCGGATGTACCTGTTTCGGTACAGCATCATGGCTGCCAGTACATCCCTCAGCACCTTGCTGAACATGGGCTGGGACATCCCTCCTCCACTGCCCACTGTGTGCTGGAATGACCCAGTGGCGAAGAAATGCATGGCGGCCATCACCTTAGCCGTGGGGGTGACAGCAGTCGGATACACCCTGCGGGGACGGAGATGGGGTTCTAACATGGCACACAGTCGATGCAGGGTTGGCCTGTCCAGCCGAAACTTCCTAATAACCTCTGTATCGTCCATGTCCGCCAGCAATTGGTATGGGCGGTCAATGTTCGGTCTCCGCCTAGGGACAATGGCAGAGGACACATGTCAAAGCAACACAACACATAGCAATTTCGCATACACATCACTGACATGACTGAGCAAGCACATGAGCCACAGCCCAGCTGTCAAGCTGGGACGGCACGGCCACAATACACTTACACAGGTCTCCCAACAATGGCAATGGCTAGTGAGACATACCACTGCCATGTGCATGCACATGGGGATCTAGGCCCCAATGACTTGCGGGGCGTGCTGATGGGGACTGACTGCATATTCGTCAAGCGGCAACGCCACGGCAACATGAGTGTCTGCTGAGCATGGAACTGCTTCCGAGGCTGGATGAGTATGGCACACGACGACGACGATGTGGGCACAGGCTGAGCGGCCAATACAGGTGGGACCTGTGGCACGAGGGGATATGAGACAGTAGTAGGTGTCAGCACTGCACCCTATGTACAGCACTGTACGGATCACACCTCCCGAAACATTGACAGGTGTCCACATTGACAGCCCCATGCCAAGACGGCTGTGTGCTTGCAGTCACACGTCACAGGTGAGAGGTTACATTGCACGTGCCAGGTGGCAGACGTACATAGTGGGAGCTGGCATGTGTGTGCATGTGTCTCCTGTTCAGGATCCACCAGATGGGCGCTGACTCTGTACTGACCATTGGACACAGCATGTTCCGTGGAAGGCTTGTGTGTGTGGGATGGTGGCACTGGATGTGCCTCCGTTGGGTGGGGGCCATGCACAGGGCGGGTACGTCGATGATTGCGCATTGTTGGTCACGGTGGGTGCACCAACTAAGATGTGTTGCCCTGTGTTCAATTCCTATGTCCGCATGATGATGGACTGTGGATGTGGGCAGACTACACATTGGTCGATGTGCTGTCTATATGCATGTGCCTTCACACCAGGCACAGCTGCCCCTGCACATGTGACCCCTGCTGGACTCGCTGCTGGGTCTGTGGAGCTGATGCACCTTCTGTGCGTGGGGCGGACAGCTCTCCTCACTTCCCTCATTGCGCATGTCATGTCTTTGCCGCAGGTGACATGGATCATGGAGGGCCCACATGTACGCGTGGGTAGGCTACACATGATTGTTCACTGGTCGCCACCCCCAGTCAGTGTTTCGAATGGGAAGGTTGTCGTGCTGGTGGTATGTTCGATGTGGCGGATGGGCGGGCCTAGGTGCGGGCTTACATTCCGGACATGGGGGTAGTTGGATTGGCGACTAGTTGCAGTACACACGGGACACGTCTCTTCCTTTCCACATCTGGGTCATCCCTTGTACTAACTGACAGTGATACAGTCATCTTCGCCCCAGCCCTCATGTCCTCCCCTCGCCCCCCAATATGCATGCTCACCTGCGAGGCTAGCGCTTGCACAGGCAGCCCCAAGCTCGCACCAGAGAGGGCAAGGAGTGTATGTGTGGGTCCAGTTGCACGAGTGGGCTGTCTCAGGGTATGATGTGTGGCGGGACGCCGTCCACCTGCGTGGTGCCCCAAATGGAGACCCGGCCTGCATGGACTATGCATCACAGTCTTCGCCTTCCGGATCCGCCACCTGCGACACCCAGTGGCTGTGGCTGCCCTTGCGGCCAGGCCGCGTCCGTCTGTGGCTGATGGCCCACACATTCACTCTTTGGCCTCTCTGGGGAGGGCTCGGGGTGGTGGCGCACGCGCTTGCACTTAGTCGCAATGGCATGTGGCGTGGTTGGTATGATGGGCAATGGATGGGATGGTGCGAGCCACCTCCCGTGACGTCAGTGCTGCTCGTGCTGTGGTGCGTCCCCCTACACTTCCATTTGACTTTTTGCCATGCTAGACGTTGAGGTTCTATTGCCTGCGTGATATGACCAGGAGGAGCGCGAGGAGACCTCTCACACACCATGCTCCACTGCCATCCCGTGCCCTGTATCGCCTGTGCGGATTGACTATGTTGGGGTTACACCTGGTCGACTGGGGCTGTGTGTGCCTTGTCAAGGGGCATGGCGGGCGCACAACAGGATCCAGCTTGTCCACAGAGGGTGGGCTGAGGTGCGCCTGGTACCGCTTTGTACGTGTGCCCGGCTGCTGTGCACACACGTGTTCACTCCCCCCGACAGGTGTCCTCTCACAATGCCCAGGGAAGCGGTGGTGTACTGTTCATGACCCCTCCCAACACGGCGTGCTCCAACTTGGCATGTGCGCATCTACCCGTCACACCCACCCACCTGAGCACTGCGTCCATACGACTTCACACGACACATGTGTGTCTTCCACAGTTGTGCTACTCATTTGCGTTGACATCCAATACCAGTGGACTACATGGTCATGTCACGACTGCCGTGTACTTCACATACTCTCATCCACTCTCATTCGTACTTGTGTATTGAATCAGCGGAGACAGTTTTGGTTTCAAACATTATATTGAGTCTTCTGTCCTCTGTGATGCAGTATAGTGGACACTACTGGCAGCGGAATACATGTTGAGGATATACTGAGCATGATTGCAAATGGGATAGGGTGTGGGGTTACATGTGATTGGCTGTTGCATGTGGGATGTGGGCTTCAGAGTGACATCTGCTTGGCCAAGGCTGTGCTAATGTACATTTACGTATAGCTGAGGAGCTGCGGACTTTGACACAGACGGTATACATGTAGCCTACCAGACCGCTTGGCATCATGGGCACAGTCCATCTCAGTTCCATGTGACAGGTTTGCTGCGGTTGTTCCTCATGCACGCGTGCATGTGAGATGACATCAGGGCATGTGCTTGCGTGCATGCAGCGGCGTGCCACTTGTTGTTGCACTGTGGTGGTTACTGGACATGTCACAGTCACTGGGGTCGTGTTGTTGTTGTATGCACTTGACGTCCATGCAAAGGTCCTGGTATGGGATTCCCGGGGCGGGGGTGGGAGGGGTGCAGCACCCACAGACTGCAGGCGACCTATTCATGTCCACTGAGCGGTGTGTGTGTCCATGGGCGCTGGATCCATGTCGTGTCCTGGTTGTTCGTGCAGTTCCGTCCATGTGGGTGCGATACACAGAGCCCATGCCACTGCCTCCCACGATGCATGCGGTGTTCCTGGATGTGATGGGGAACAGTGTGCATGTCCCGGTCATATCCGATGTCATGGCGATGTCGTTGATGGTGTGGTTACAGTTGCCGGTCGTTTGGTATGGCTGTTGTGGTGGTGACTGGCCAGATCCGTGCGGAAGCTAAGCATGGGTGCGGGGTTGGACATCATAGGTCACTCGGGGAACCTGCGTTGTGGTCCGACGTATTTACAGGTTGTCAGGTATGCGATGCCGCCCAGCAGGGCTTCCATGTCATTGGTGGTGTACATGTTTGCCAGCCAATGTAGCGGATGGTGGCTGTCAAGGTGTTGTTCGTAAGTTGTCCCTTGGAGGACCATGATGGGGCATGCTGGGTGACATTCGATGTAGCTGTTCTCGATGATCCGTCGTGTGGTGGCACAGTGGTCCCATTTCAGTGCGGGTGCGATGTTGGCCACATACGCCATGCCCCCATAGGCAGAGCAGGCCCTGTCGTGTGCGTCCAGAGGGAGGAGTAGTGGTAGCAGGTCCGCCTTCAGACATGCCGGGTTGGAGAGGCATATCTCGACGGGATGCTGGTAGGGACACCTCCGACAGTAGAAGACGGGCATGACGCAGCTGAACAATGTGATGCGGTAAGTCAGTCGGTAACTTACATTCAGCAGGGACAGGAGATCGCATCCCAATGTATGAAACAGGTTGGTTTTGTACAGCTTGAGCTGTTCGGCGTAGTTGGGTAGGTGTGTTGCGGTTGCCATTTCGCAGCGGTGCGTTGTGGTGGCGTGCTCCGGCTGTGTGTGCAGTCTGCAATGTGCATGCTCCGAGGTTGCTGTGAGCTCTGTGTAGTCGTAGGGAGACAGGACTTGTGTTCTGTTTGCTTGTTTGGAGGACACGGGCCCTCTTCCCACATGCTTCTCAGACAGTTCAAGGTCAGTGATGTGTGACTCCTTCCAATTAACTTGCATGTGGCCGACATGGGGGAGTGTTTTCTTCTTTCTTCCCCGTCCGTTGTGTGCTTCTGTGATATGCGCTATCTGCCCTGTGGTCGGTCTCCTCGGCATGCCTGTGTTGGTCTATTCTTGGACAATGGCTGTATTCACCGGCTTCTGTCGTAGGGCTGTGGTTTCGGAGTTGGAATGGAAGGTCATTCAGTGCTGTCTGCTCTCCCTTGTGAGGCCGGCAGGCTGCCTTTCCGCTCTGCGTTGGGCCTTGTGTGTGAATGTTATTCTTGGGCCACCTGTTGTCGGTCCCCGTGCTCTTTGGTGTTCCGTTTTATATGTCTTGTTCATATGTGCAGGGTGGTATGGGTTTTTCAGTGTGGTACTGGCGTTCCTCTTCCCGAAGGGGCCCTGCTTCTCCTAGTTGGTGTGGCCGCCGCTGTGTGCTACGCCATGTTTGTTACACTGGGGTGTGTCCTGCTGTTGCGTGACTTCACTGACATGTGTGCGTCGGTTGTGTGGCGTTGGGTGTTGTCCGTGAATTGGGCGTTGGGGACATGTCTGTGGCAGGCCTGTCACGTGTCATGTGCGTTCGGGGTGGGGCTGATGTGTGTGCTGCTTGGTTGTGTCCCTGTGTCTGTGTGCGACGCATGCATGGCGCTGCGGTTGGCCTCTGCGTTGTGCGCATGTGTGGCGGCGTCATCGCTGCTTTGGGGCCGTGACGGGGTGGTTGGTTCCTAGTCCCAGGTGGTGTGTACACATGTGTTCCGCGATGTTACGATTTGGCCTGTGTGTCATATGTGGATGCAATGGTGGATGTGTAGTGTACACGCGCTGGTGGGGGTTGTCCGCTTTTTCCGCCCTTGCACTGTGTGCGCTGTTTGCGTGCACTTGTTGTGTGTGTGCCTACCTGCGTCTCCGCGGTACGTTGCGTCCTTGGTGGTGCATCAGCAGAAGCATGGGAAGGGCCTGCAGTGCTGGATTCATGCTCGGGTGCCGCTTCTTCGTTGTCCGTGCTCTGCGTCCGTGTTACCGCTCTCTTTCACGTGCGGTGTCTCTTAGCCGTGGGAGCCGTTTGTTTGCGGCATCGTAATTTATACGCCGGGCGGGACGTGTTTCGTCGGACGGTGTGTGTCAGTTGGGCTGCGCCGCTACGTGTACGGGCGCACTTTGATGGCGGACGGTGTTGCTGGCTTGCCGGCGGTGTTTGGCCTACTTTTCGCATCGTAATTGGACGGGCGTGTGGACTGCTGCGTGCCGGCGGTAACTGGTGCTTTTTGCATCCGCCAGCACGGCGGTTGTGCTTCCGCCCGCCATCGTAATGAGCCCCTTAGTGACTCACATGAAATACACAAGCATGTACCCATCTTTGACTGGGCATAAAGGGAAACCAAGCCTCATATTCACCCAGTGGCCCAAAACATCCCCAGTGCTAAAGGAGGCCTATAATGGCACATACCAAGGACCACAGCTAGACAAAAATATTTAACTCATTGTTACAAAACCTAGTCAACAACAATGTTGATTCACTTGTCAACTGGATGCATGAATGGTCTACTTTCTCTAAAAACACAAATGTCTAGTTTCAAAATCACCAACTCTGTACATACTCTAAACTAAGTATGTAACGTTAGGTAGTATACAAACGGCTATGTGGGAATCATCCTTTACAAGGTAGTTAATCATGCAGCCCCTAGTTGTCCAAGTGTCCTGTTTGCTATGTAGCCACGAGACGCTTCCACTCCAGTAGCTTGCCAATGTCTAGAAAAATCATAATCAGGTGCTCCCATTAAAATCAAACTCTTCACTAGTGTCTCCTTCTTCTAGCACAAAAACATTTGCTTTAAGAAAAAAAAGACTGGTTCATCCAGAATGCCACTGTTCCACCCTCCTTCATCTCATGTAGTTTATCTTGTTCACCTTGGTTGTTCCCTTTAGGCAGTGAGTACAGGAAACTGTTTTAGAACATTTGAAGTTTGAAATTTCAAGCTCAGTCATGAATTGCACCTATAGATAAATGGAGGGCCTTGTCCAGTCAATAGGTTGACATTGCAAATGTTTTCAGCATTGGCCTGTGGTGTTAGAAAAAGCTATAAGGAGGGGTGAGCATATCAGCAGCTCTTATATTTTCCATTGACCTATGATTTTCAGTGTTACATGAATTGCTGAACTATCTAGAATCAGGTTCCTCTTTTGCTACGACTCCTAGGTGTCTCTGAACCAGTGGCTTGAGTTTCCGTTTTATTATTGATTTGCTCTTTGGTCCTCCAATACATGTGCTTGGACCTCATGGTTTGCTAAGGGGCTCTTTCATAGCGGATGTTTATGTGTTTTAATGGAATAAGACTCTTAGGATCATATTCTCAAGGACTTATCGCTGATTTATCTGCACTTTAGCGCCGCAAAAGTGGTGATAGATTTATCGCCCTATTCCCAAGCTGGTGCAAACTGCCGATATCGCCAGTTTTCCAGCGATAGCTGCCGCAAAAAACATCGCCACAGATGAGAGCAACAACTAACGCTAATGATATGCAGAGTAGGCGTTCCCTTGCAAAAACACACGAAAACACCACTTCGCGATAATCTCAACGACCAGCCAGATCGGCGAAGCGATCCAAAAACAGGCGATAAGGCGCGTTAGCAGCAGGGATTTAACATCTGCCTATTACTGGTGTTAAGCAGGACGACAACCTGCAGTATAAAGGGAGCCCAGCCCAGAGCCACATCTGAAGACCAACAGATGCCATGGAGCCAATGATCATGCATCTTGGAGACCCAAGAGAGGGCCACAACACCCACTGCCACCACCCCCAGGATCCCCCCACGGATCACCCCCCGGACTACCACCTAGGCAGTGCAGAAGAAGACAGCGGACGTTCCTAAAACACACCAGCCTCAGACACTCAATGCCAGAGGATGCCATTGCCCACTACAGGCTCAAAAGGACAATCATCCTCCGCATCCTGACCCACATTGCCCACAGGCTGATGGTACCAACACAGCGGAGAACCAACATCCCTCTGCAGACAAAGCTGCTGGCTGTGCTACACCTGTTGGCCTCTGGTACCTTCCAACCAACAACTGCCAGAGTCGGAGGAGTCTCACAGCCAGCCCTATCAAAGTTCCTCACACCTGTCTTGGATGCATGTCCACAAAAGCAACGGCGGGCCCCTGTATCCGCACCACACGCTAGTTCCAATTCGTAGTGTACCTGCGCAACCAACCCCAATGCCAGCCGTTGCTTGACGCCTCTGTGCTCCAGATCCAAGATTGTAGTTACTGAAATGGTGGTGCGCCAGGTCATGAAGTCCAGTAGTCAACAGTAGTGTAAAAACAGTTCTTCATTACAAATACATAAATCAACAATACGAAAAGCTCAGCCAACGCGTTCCATTCCCAACGGGGAACTTCATCAGGGCAACGTGTGGATTCAATTAACTGCATATGCTGCGGGAACTCCCCAATACAATTCCATATTCCGAAAGTCAGTATTCAGAAACCTGTTGGATAAATGGTGACAATGGTCAAGCATCCATATAGTCACAAACGTAATCTGGTACAGTGTATTGCACTTGGACAAACCGGAATGCTAACAGGTATGATAAATCCTGCATAAAAAGACTGTAACAGAAGTTCGTGTGGTCGTAACCTTCGTAGGAAAGAAAAGGAAGGTTACGACCACACAAACTTCTGTTACGGTCTTATTATGCAGGATTTATCATACCTGTAAGCATCACGGTTTGTATCAGCTTGATACCCCTGCACCTTCACTTCCCCCACACTGCGCAGGAACAGCTGGAGACCAAGCAAGGGAACTACGCCATAGCTGGCTTCCCGCACGTGTTGGGGGCAATTGACTGCACACATGTACTACTTGTGCCCCCTGCCGACACTGCACACAATAACCGCCACAGAAACCACACGCATTCCATCAATTTGCAGGCAAAAGTGGACCACCGGGGCCTGTTCACGAATGTCATCGCAAACTTCCCAGGCAGTGTGCATGATTCCTACATCTTCCGCAAGTCCATCACCAACCAGCGCTTTGAGGATGGCACCTATGGAAATGCACTGCTAGTCGGTAAGTACCAACTGAACACACCACACACCTCAACTCCACAATCATACAACTCACAACTGTGGGAATGCACACGTTACAAAATCACATACAACATGCCAATCAACATGCCCAACTACCAGACACGACAACACAAGTAACTGTGGTAACCGTGGCCAGCCATGTAGACAAACCATCCACGGCATGGCACCTCTGCCACACAAATGCAGAATGTGGGGAATGGTGGGAACCAAGTATGTGCGAAGGAGGCAAGTGACCCATCAATAAGAATGTACACAATGCCAAGTGTGGCGGTGATGTGCTGGACAGACTTCAGTATGCAGAGCACAGACATGTCCATGTGGACATATACTGCTGGTGTGTGTAGTGTTGTGGACAGTGGACGCAAACAGGTTACCTCAGGCAGTGTGTGAAGACCTGGAACATGTAGCTTTGTTGTCCCTCCCTGTAAGCGTAAGCGGAGTGGGCTGGGCTGGCGTATGCCAGTCCAGCGTTGGGGTGTGAACAATGAGCCTGGGGCTCTGGGCGTGGTTCAGTTCTGGGCTGGACAAGAAAGTAACTAATGCGTGTGTCTCTGTTGTAGTGTAGGCGCCACCCGGACCGCAATCGGCAATTTTGCACCCTGTGACTCAAGTCCCACAACATGAGCAACATGGACGTAAGGGGGAATCACTGACGCTACATTCATCCATACTTTCATACTTGAATGATCATAGACATGACACATCTGTGTGAATTTGAATGTTTTATTCACATTCAGTGGAGTGTTGAAGCTGAAGCAGTACAGGGCCATGCAAACCCCACTTTACCGTGTTGCCCCGTGGAGGGCCAGCCAGGGTCCTTTAGGGAATGACAAGTTCATCGGAAGAGGAAGAGTTCAGTCCGCAGTCTGATTGCTGTGTCATTGGTAACCAAACAGAATATGGTAGTCCATGTCGAGGTCCAAGGTGAGTGTCGCAGAGTGTATTGGGGGACAGTGGAAGGTGATGATGCAGAGGGCAGAACCAAGCAGAAACAGGCCATATGGCGGAGATGAATGCTACTGCTTCCTTCTTACCACTAAGGCAGAATCATCCGCATCTTTGTCCTCTGTTGTTTCATGTGCCTCACATGTGGGTGGTGTTGTTTTGTCTGCATCACTGTGTGGCAGTGACACATCAGTGGCCGGAGGTGGATTGTCTGCAGCACTGTGTGTCACTGACACATCAGTGGCCGGAGGTGCATTGTCTGCAGCACTGTGTGTCACTGACACTTCAGGGGGCAGAAATGTGTTTGTAGAAGCAGCAGAAGCATTCATTGGCGCCAGGCCTTGTGGCAGCAATGCCATGATGAGGATCTGCAGGGCATGGAAGATCCCAGCTACATCTCGCTGGTGTGCAGCCGTGGCAGCCTTTCTTTCCGCCTGCATCCGCTCCCTGTTCTCCATGATCCTCTGCATGTGTCCCAACTCCCAGCTGACATCGCTGGAGCCACTCTGACTAGACAGTTGTCCTTGTCTCAGAGTCAGGACTCCAGCGATGTCAGCCATGGATCGTTGGAGAGCATGGAGTGGACTGTGGGTGTCCGTTAGGGACGGTAAGTGGTCCCTGATGGGACTTAGACACCCACGTATGGCATCTAGTTTGGCTGCCATGAGGTCGAACCCCACCCGCACCTGATCAGCCATCTTCTCCTGGCACCCTAACACACAGCGTTGAAAGGCCATGTGTTGTTCGTGGGGGTCCTGGGAGACAGCCGTGGTGGTGGGTGCTTCCTGCTGTGTGGTCTGTGCAGGGGGTGAGGTCTCTTCGATGCAGCTGGGCTCCCCTTCTCCTGGAGGTGAGGTGCCGAAGCTGTCCATGAGCTCTTGGAGGGCGTCGGTGTCGAAGGTGTGGAGGTCCTCTTCGTCATCAGTGAAGAGATGTTCGGTCTGCTCTGCAGGAGGTGTTGATTCTCCCTCTGCAATGTGAAGGGAGATGCAGTTTAACATTGTGTTCACATGTATGTTGACGCATTGTACAAGTTTACATACAGACTGCATGGCAATGTACATTGTGACTGTTTGGGAGGAGCTGCCTATTTGATGCGGGACAGTGGATATTTCGACAACATCACGGATGTGTGTTTGTACTTGTACATTATCATCTCACATTTCCCTGCTATGCCAAATGTGATTGGCCAGTTTCTACACACAAGCGGCACCAGTTGTGTCCTCTGTTCTGCTGTGAATGTGTTGCAGTTTGTACCACATTGTTGTCAATGTTGATGTGCTCTGAATGTTATGTGTGTGTGCCTCATTTTGGGAGAGTCACCCCTGCAGCTCTGATTTTGCTGCCCCTTATCCCTTTCAGGCGGTGTGCCTTTGACTTCTGTGCTTATACAGTGCTGAGATGTTGCATACTTGGGTAAATTGGACTCTTGGTGGGAGTTGGGACTCTGGGGCATGGTTTGTCCACAGATGTGTTGTTGACGTCAGGGGTTGTTTGTGCACGTGGATGTGTCAGAGTGTGACCTGCTCCTTTACGGATGTGGTCCACACTCAGCCACCTCAGTGTCGTGGCGTGCAACATGTCAAGATATATTGACTGCAGCCATGCTATTCGTCATGCAGTGTCACTTGCATTGTCAGTGTGGCTCACAGACACGCCGCTTTGCTGGGTTTGGCACATGTGCATGGGTTGGTTGTGAGATTGGTGATGTGTGGGAAGGGCCCCCTCTGGGCACATAGTCGACGGGGGCCTACTTGCTGTTTCTAGGTGTGCTGCAGTGTGCCAAGGGGAACAGGGACATGATCCAGAGTCATTGTGGGTGTGCACTGTGCTATACTTAATTGTGCATGTGTGACATTGTGCCCATCTCCCCCGTCCCCCAGTCCCTGGTCGTTACTCACCCTGTTGCTGTTGTGTCAGGTCATGTTGAGCAGTGTCCGGTCCCCCAACTCCTGCCACCGTCTCCACACTGATGACTGTGGACACCATTTCCTCCATCTCATCCAGCTCCTCCTGTGGCGCTGGACTCCCACCTCCAGTCTGCATTGCTGCTTTCTAGTTGTTGCTGAGTTTCTGCTTGGTTTTGCACTTCACATCATTCCAGCGCCTCTTGAGCTCTTCCATTGTCCTCCTCAGCACTCCGACTGCATTCACCTTGTCCACGATGGACTGCCATATTCCATTTTTTGTTGCCAATGACACAGTGGAGGTGACGAATAGTTGTTGATGGTGTTCTATCACCTCCGTTATCAGGATCCTGTTTTCCTGCGGACTGAACCGCGTCTTCCTCTTCTTCTTCTCCTTGCCCTTCCCTGACCCCGAGGTCCCAGGCTGGTCCTCCGTGGGGCTTGTGGGGTTCTGGTTGTCCTCTGTACTTGCTCCGGCTACCTCCATTGTGCTTTGCAGTTGTTTTGGTTTTGTTTGTGTTTTTTTTTGTTCCTGCTTTTATAGTGATTTTTCCCGCCTGACGTGTGTGAATTGCAGGCCTGGCGCAGCTTATCACTGATTTTCTTATCGCGGTTGGGCCCATCGCCACTTTTTTCACTTTCGGCTTTAGATTTTTATCGCCGTCCCGGTAATTTTATCGCGGACATTTGACGCGTTATCGGGAAACTATCGCATGTTACCGCCGTGTTGAGAATAAGACGTTAACACAGCGTTATTTTCCCGCGATAGACGGCGATATGAAAAATTGCGTTAACCTATTTTGGCGATGATTATCGCACGTTCTTGAGAATATCCCCCATACTATGTTCTGAAACTGTGAGAAAGGAAGCACTACAGAGAAATAAAACAATAAAGCTGCTTCACAAGATTTTTCATGTTAGCACAGACACATGTAAATCAAAAAATGTGGCCAAAACATGACCAGATTAACAGGCATAAAGTGATTAGGAAAAAGTTCTGAACAGTAATAATGACTGGAGTTTCAAGGAAGGCACCCTCCGCCCTTTCAGGGAGAAAAGAAAAGAATACAAAGAAACCTCCTACAGTGCTCATTGCAGCTCTCCAGCTGCAGCCAATATTTCCTTGGAAGCCACAAGATGCTGCAAGGGATGAATTGGAGGAAGCCAGAATGATCCAGGCAACTGTGACTTTCACCTCACTCTTGGAATAGATACAATCAAATCTCTGTCAGGGGCTTGCACTGAAATTCTTGAAGCTAAGAAACCGCTGAACTTACTGTCACAGCAGGATTAAGACAGGTAGCTCCAAAGCAACCCACTCCATCCATGAATGTCGAGAAGCCTTCAGCATGGACAGCGCTTCTGAAGCCAATAACCTCACTCCTCAGAGGATCCAAATGGTAAGGCCCCAGTTGTCATAGCCCAGTCGGTATGTGGTTTACAATGTCAATATGCAAGGGATGCCATTATGGGTGGAGAGCACATCACTATGCATGTGTCACTCCAGTATTATTTGGAGAAATAAACAGAAAAAATGGCAGCAAGCTGCCATTCAGATGGCCTTGTTCACTCGATCTCCTGTTACCTCCCTCTCCCCTATGTAGCATTCTCTTCAGCACGGGATCACGTAAAGGATCATGCCACACATGGAGCTTGGTGTTAAACATCTTTATTCATCAGCATGTGACCATTAACTAAACATTCTACATCATGAATTCTATCGCCCAAGCACTTATGTCACTCTTTTATGGAGTTCGAAAGGGACCAAAAGGTTCCCATCAGCTCTTACTCACAAGACACTGCATCTCCCCTTTGTTAAATAAAAAGCACAAATAATACATATATACGTCACAACTCTTCAATAAGTCATTTTGGTGCTCAAATCAATCGACCAAATCTTGTCATTTGAAGCTGCAGAGATACAGGAGAAGTCTCCATGACTGGCACTGGTGACAGAGACACTGGTACAGTCATTGGGCTCTCTGGATTCTCAGGTGAATAAGTCTCACTTCTGAAATATGGAGCTGGCAAATGTCGAGGCAGGTGCTTGAAATGTGAAGAATCTTATGTAATGGACTTTCCAGGGCGGTGAGTAATGACGATGTGTCCTTTACTAGTCACAACCCCCAGTGGTTCAGCATCAAAAGAATCATCAGACTTGCATTTCCATTTCTGCCTGACAATGACTTGATCTCCTCTTTTGAACACAGTGCTCTGAGCACAGTGGCGTCTATCCGCAAAGGTCTTTATTTTGCGTTTGTGAGATGAATCAGTAGTGAGAAGTTTATCAAGACGAGGGAACCACACTCAGTCCCGTAGAGCTTGTTTAGTAGCAACAACTCAACGCTGTCCCTCATGGGCCAGTCACTTGTTGTCTCGGACTCTGAAGTATTTACAATTCACGACCCTTGTAAGATGATGCCTTCTAGGGTAACTCAAAGTTCTTCCTGCACATTTTTGAATTTCTGGTATTCAAGGTCATTATGAAGAGTTTGAGTATGTTTTCGCCATGATTGATGTGTAGTAATGTCCTTGAGTATTAGCAAATCTCTGTCTGTGCTCATGGCAGCAATGATTTGTTCCACCGATATGGCAGCAGTGGTACTGGATTTCACAATGAAGTTAACATAAGCATCAGCCGCTTTAGAAGTGGTGCCATGACATGGTATTAGTACCTGTGAGAAGTAGTCAGCAGGGCTTTGGTATTTTCCTGGATGATGTACAATCGTATAATCATACTCCTGCAGTCGCAATCCCTACCTTTAAATGCGAGGGGGCAGCTTGGCTTTAGGATTGCCAAAAATGGTGAGCAATGCTGGAGGCCAGTGACAACCGTGAAATGCTTTCCATACAGGAACACATGAAAATGCCCACAAACCCATACTGCAGCAAGGCTTTCTTTTACAGGTTGTGAACAGGCACGTTCAGCCAATGACAAACCTTGGCTAGCATATGCCACAATGTGCCTTGTAGCATTGGGGTTTCCAGTGTGCTGGGCAAGGATGGCACCCAATCCCACTGGGCTTGCATCAACAACAACCTCCGCCTGCAATTTCAGATCAAAATGTGCGATTTCAGTGGTGTTCTCAATTGCATGCTTGATTTTTTTGAAGCTTTGTTCACTTTCACGTGGCCATCCAAATGGAACATTTCTATTTGTTAAGTCTCTCAATGGGGTACTTGCAGTGGCAAAGTCACATATATACCTTGTGCAGTAACTGGCCGTACCAAGGATTAAGGCTTGCAGCATAGTTACATATTGTCGGGGAGGAGTGGATGACAAGGGTTGTACTTTATTTGGATCCGGAGTCACTCCCCCATCTTGCAGCATTTAAAGTGAGACCTGCATTGGCAAGTATACAACACACTTGTCTAAGAGCTCTATTATGCTCCTTTCGTGTGGCCCCAAAACTAGAATGTCATCCTTTTAATTGAAAGCACTTGTGACTGACTGTATTATGCAACAAATTACATCCTGAAAGAGTTTTGCAGCTAATGACACTCCGAAACATAGTCTTTTACATCTAAATAAAGCAACATGAGGCGAAAAGGTAGTAATGTACCTGCAATTTTCTTCCAGTTTGTGTTGGTGATACCCTTTATTCAAATCAAGGTGGGAAAAGACTTTATCTCCATTCAGCTGCAGAATCATGTCAGCAATGTGTGGACCTGGATGTTGTTCTCTTTCAATTGCCTTGTTCGCTTGGCGCATATCAACACAGATGCGTACGGCTCCTCCACTATCCTTCTTCAGCACTATCAGTATTAGTGATACCCATGGCATCGGACCAATGGATCGCTCAATGATGTCATGTTTTAATAATGTATCAGTTTCTTTCTCAACAGCCTCTTGTAAATGAAATGCAATTCGACAATGTCGTTGAACAACAGGACGGATGTCCTCATCTATGTGAAGTTGCACTTTCATAGTCTTAAGTCTTGCTAGTCCATGAAACAAGAACAAAAACTGATTCACTATCTCATGATAGACATTGACATTGTACTTTACAGAACTCAGCCCCATGTCATCAGCGGTGTTGAAACTGAGTAATCATGCACTCCGTGAAGTGCCTTGCAGGACATGAATTGGTGCTTTTAGATACATTCACAACATGGTCAACTTTTGAGTATTTCAGACACACTATCCTATTCTGCTTTTCCTTTTCAGATAGTGTGGCTTAGAGTTTTGCCACAAACTAAAGCTTCCCAGACAATGGTTAGCTTTGCAGAACCTCTATTAATACTGATTAATTAACTTATACATGGGCCCATCATATAAGCAAAGTCTATCAACAATTTGGGTCAAAGGTCCAAATGCTTAGGGATGTGGCATGGCCAAAGTTACTTAACTTAACATATATTGACAGGGAATTGTGGCCAGAAATGATCCTTAGGTTTGCTTTAATTGCCAGGGCGGACTTAATACTATAACGTATGAAAAACATATTTATACGAGAAGATTTTCTATGGGGAATAGAGTGAAAACTAAACCCATGTACCCATCGCACAACACCTCCATCAAACATCAATTAGGCCATGTGTCTCAAGAATTTGTTTCAGGGCTGCCCTGAATGTCCTCATACAAAACTGACTCGATTCCTATGAGGTTGTAGAATCCACACCTGGATGCATGGTCAACTTAAAGTCACCACACATGAGAAATGGGTCTGGACACAAGCTTAACTTACCAAAAAGGAAATTGAATATTGTGGGATCATCAGTATTAGATGCATGAATTATGCAAACTGTTTGTTGTAAATCGCCATTCCCTGTATGAGTAATCAGCCAACTCCCTGACGGGTCAAGCTTGACCTGGTAAGTGACCCGCTCCTTCCTCCTGGAAAGTGTCACTACCTTACGCTTTGAGATATCAATCTCTGTGCTGCAAGAGTATTATACCCTAAGCTGCGCAATTTGTGAAGCTCACTGATGGTAAGATGAGACCTCTGCATGCAGATAAGATGACGGTTCAAAATTCTTAATTCCTCTCTAATATATTTAATCTTTACTGCCAAACGCATATCGTTCATATTCCATCTGAGTGTGTTCACATCCTGGCTGCGAGTGTAAGAGGTACAAAAACACCATGGGGCATATTATCAAGGGCAGTATCGCTGCTTTAGCTGCACTTTTTGCCGCTAAAGCGGCGATATTCTTATCGCCCTATTAACAAGGTGGCGCTAACATGCATTAGCGCATGTTAGCAGCCGAATTTCTAACGCTACGCATCTTAGCAATATACATCGCTAATGAGATGCAAAGTAGGCGTGCCATCCTGAAACAACATGAGAAAGGTCGCTAACACAACATCGCGGTATTAACAACGCGGCCCCGCAACCGCGTAGAGACGAAAAAAGTCCTGCTAACCGCGGTTATTGCTGGATTTTAACACCTCATTGAAAGCTGACTTAGCCATTTCGTCAATGTGAGGTGGATTGTCAGGCTAAGTCCACCATGGCGTATTATCAAGGATTTCCCTATCGCTGAGGTTTTATCGCTGGATTTCCAACGATATTCACGCATTTCGCCGCTATCGCTGGATTTTTTATCGCCTTGGAGATAAGCGTTGATGATAACGCGCTAACTCGGCGATGGAATCCAGCGATAGCCGGCGATAAGTAAAACAGCGCTGAGCGCGCTTTGCGATATTTATCGCAATTTCTTGATAATATGCCCCTATGTTCCTACAGAATCCATCTAAGATTGTCTTGATTGAAACTTTCTTTTTTTACCATTATACCCTGCACCCCCTTGAAAACTGTTTAATTTTGATAAAACACCATACTTCTCGGTGCGCCTTGTCTCCCCTCATGTCCCACACCCAACCTGATAACCCAACCCCCACTCCTCCCCCACCACACTCACCCATTCCTGTCCCACTTTCTCTAAGAAGTGTAGGACTTGGGTAGTTTCAGTTAACTCTACTCCCAAACAAGAACAAAAAGAGAGAAAAAAGTTTTAAAAAGAGAAAAAGGGAGATAGAATAAGAAGAAACCAAAAACACCATATATACCATAGTAGCGTAGCTCAGAACAATAGGAAAACCAAACATAAACTCAGGAAGGAATTTGCATAATGCTTACAAGAGCGGCCATTTTCCTAGTCCCTGACTACATACACTCCTAGGCCCAAGGAGTTAGCGAGATAATCATTTAATGCTAAGCTACCCCCATTAATTTAATAAATCCTGTGCTTTGCTCAGGCCCTAACAGTAAATTGTTTGACCGTTACATCATACCTTGTGATTAGCAGGCTCCAATAAGGAAATAGTCGTTTTGAGTTTCTGGAAAGTGAAAATTGTCTCCTGTAGACCCCATCTTTGTTCAACTCTCTCATGACAGAAGTCAGACTTGACGAAGAACTCCACTCTGCAAGCTGTGATAAATCTACGTGGGAGTGTCGACTGAAATATAAGGTGCATGAAAATAACATTTCCCATGAAAATCAAATGGCACAGGAGTACTGCCCTGTCCTGCCCTTACTTGGTTTGCAGAAGGGAAATACAATCTATATCTCAGTCACCAAGCTGAGGGAACGATTGCTATAATAGGTGAATGATGTAGCTTCTTGGTTTATCACCCACATTTCCCTCTGGAATACCAAGCACACAGAGATTATTTCACTGCATGCGGTATGCAATACCTTCCATCTCTTAGAACATATCCTGCAAATTTCCTTCATGTTGACCAGCTTGGCTTCTAATAGCTTGTGTTGACTCAATGAAGCTAGAGAATTGCGACTTCATTTCGTTCAAAGGACTATGTAAAATGTTCTTATTCTTAGAAATCTTCCACAATACAACCTGCATTTTAAAGTGGGAGTTTTTTAAAGCAAGTGAATCCTTTTTATATGCCTCCATGTGAAGTTGAAGCTGATTATAAATTGAAGATAAGGAGGGGGAATTATCTAATGACCATCTAAACTCGGTTTGGACTTGAGATTGAATTGAAAATTGAACCGAGATTAATGCATGGTCAGAAAAGGATTTTCAATGATCTCTGATTTGGTACTTAAAAGAGCGTGTGAGACAAGAAAAAAATCGATTCGTGAAGACGAGTGATATCTCTTTGAGTGGCAAGTGTACTTCCTCACATTGGGGAATTCATCGCGCCAGCAATCAACCAGCCTCAAATCACATAATAGATCTCTACATAGCCTGATAGATTTAGGTTTAGACTGAGATTTCTGGGGTCGTGACGAGTCAATAGCTGGATTAATTAACAAATTAAAGTCTCCTCCAATGATGAGATATCCTATTTGAGCAGAGGCAAAGTCGTATAATGACTGAAGCGACTCTGTTGAGTCATCTATTGGACCATAAAAACTAACAAAGTTGAATGTTTGGTTGCAGATCTTCATTTGCAACCAGAGCCATCTTGCGTTATTGTCCTTCTGTACCATTGTAATATCTCCCTGAATCTTTTTGCTGACTAAAATAGCAACCCCCCTAATAGTCGCATTTGCAGAGGCAAAGAATTCATATTGAACAAAGGCAGGGGTTTTATCCCTATGCGCGCCCTCCTTGTAGTGAGTCTCCTGTAAAAAAATTATATCAGCTTGGAAGGTTTTAAATCAGGCCAACATGGAGCGGCGCTTCAGTCTATTATTAAACCCGTTCACATTACAGGAAATAATCTTTAATGGTCTAGAAGTCATTTAAGAATAAGAGAGAGAAAAAAATAAAATATATATATATATATATAGTTTCTTGATCCTCTGCATTCCCATCAGAAATCCACTACATTTTATGTTTTCACCCCCCTGCCCTCTGTGCCCCTCACACCCTTCCCGCCCCCTACAATTCGTGAACCCCTCCTCTCCGCTCCCATGGGTCTCCTCCATCATGGAGCCTCCCCCGCCTGGGGATAGCTGAGGCGACCCTCCCCCCTTCAGTGCACCTAGACCCCTCCCGTCTCCCCCATGTGGTCCCTCCCACCTCCCAACATTGGGGTGCTGTGACATGGTACCCAGGTGGTAAGCCAATCGCTGGTGATCTGAAAGCGCAAAATGAAAAAGGAAGAAACAAAAAAAACAAAAAAATTCCCTTAGATCAGCTACAATTCATTAGACTATGACCAAAAAGTCAATTTGAAGCTGCCTTCCCTGGATGTTGCAGAGAATAAAGGAGCTCCTGTGCCTCTTGAACTGATTGGAATATATGGACTTTCCCTTTATAAATTACTTTCAGTTTTGACTGTTGAACTAGTCCTGCAGGGGCCCCAACTTGCTGAAAACCATATATCATGCCTTTAAATTCATTTCTCCGCCTAGCCGAATAAGCAGACATGTCTGAAAAGATTTTGAACGAAAAATTGTCCCTTGTCTGATACCCCTTATTACGGATTGCACAGGTGAGAATTTTCTCCTTTATTCTAAAATTCCCAAAATTCACAATTATTGTTCTGGGATATTTAGCATTCGGATATTGAACTGCCGGGACTCGATGTGCACGCAAAATCATGAGGTCCCTCTTCTGGGTGGTAAGGTCTGGGCATACATATTTGGTGATCAGTTCCGAGATTACTTTATCCATTGGCTGCCCCTTTTCAAATCCTTCCGTAACTCCAGTAATGCGTAGATTACATCTTCGTGCGCGGTTTTCCGCATCGTCTACCTTTGACTGGAGATTTGCTAGCTCAGTTTGCAGTTTAGTTATCTGATCTGTTTGCAAAGGAGCAGAGTCTTTGAGACCAGATATGCGCTGTTCCGCTTCTGTAACTCGAGATGTAAGGTGTTGTACATGAGACTGGATTGAGTTTAGTTAGGACTCTGTCCTTTTCTGGGCTTCATCCTGAGAAAGTTTCATATTTTTAAGTTCAGTTAAAATCTGGATAAGAAGAGTATGAGTAGAATCCTCCGGAGCAGCCAGACTCCTTGAATCAAGTGATGTTGAATCCAGCCTCTGACTAATTGAACTTTGAAGCGAAATCTTATCTGGTGTTGCCGTTGCAGTTTCAATTGCCGTCGAAAAAAGGGATGAATCCCAGAGCTGGGAGCTCCCCACCTCCTGCTGCTCGGACATAAGACTAGATTTAGGTTTAGGAATAACAAAGCTATCTAGATTGGACTGAGCCTGAGCCTTTACATTAAGGCCCATAGTGGGCTGGCTAGGGATGTATTGTTTAACCCCCGGGAGATCCTCTGTTATTGTTGTTGTTGTTTGTGATATAGATAAGAACTTATAATTACCATTAGATTGTGGAGAAGCTTGATTGACTGAGCTGAGGGAAGGACTATCGCTTCTAGTTGACGAGAATTGGGTGGCAAATGTAAGTTTGCTTTTAGAGGATTTCTGGAAACGTAATAGAAACACGGCTTCAATTTTTGCAGTTTGGGGGGCTTTGAAGGCTTTTTTTCGAGGGGAAGCAATATATTATACTGCATACAAGAGAAGCAAAGAGAAGGAAGAAAAGCTGCAGCTCGAGAATCAGTTTTCTAGATTGACGGCCCAATATTTAGCAGCACCCTCCAGGGAAAATAAAATTAAGCTGTCTCAGTCTAAGTATAATCTACAAGAATTTTTTGTCTCCAAAGAAATTCTACAACATGACGCAGTTTTACAGAAAAGGTATGAGGAGAATGAGCATATAGGCAAATATTTAGCCTGGTCAGCAAAACGCAAGGTTAATCGAAATACTATTAAATTGATAAAGGACCCAGTTACTGGTAGATCTACTTCCCATCCTCAGGAAATTTCGGCCATTTTTTTGGATCACTATAAGAAGCTCTACTCTGATCCTTACAATAGCTCAGTAGAGGCAGCGCATACCTGGCTTAACGGTATCAATTGCCCTTCATTGTCACAGGCAAAGAAAGATAGCTTAATTGCAGAAATTACAGAAGAAGAAATAAAAAACGCTGTGATGTCTTCACCCTCTGGGAAAGCATGCGGATGCAATGGGATCCCTATTGAGTTTTATAAGCTTTTTCTACCTCAGCTCAGCCCTGTTTTGGAGCTTTTATTTAATGGAATTTTAGAAGGCGAGTTGATCCCAGCTTCATTTACGCAAGCTGTCGTAGTTAGCTTCGTTAAAAAACACAAAGCAGAGGAGGAGGTTAATTCTTATCGTCCAATAAGCCTGTTAAATAACGAGTATAAGACTTTTTCAAAGATTCTGGCGAATCGCCTATCTCTAGTCTCCACCTCTCTTGTACATGGTGACCAGAATGGGTTTATCCCAGGTAGACTTTTAGCTACTAACTCTCATTATTTATGCCAAGCGATTGATTATTTCAATACCAATAAGACAAAGGCAGTCATTATGATGTTGGACGCGGAGAAAGCGTTCGACAGAGTTCAGTGGAACGTTCTCTTCTCAATCTTAAATAAATTGGCGCTTCCATCTGAGCTCTGTCGAGCGATAAGTAACCTATAACTAGGTGCTCAGGCGTCCATAGTGATAAATGGCAAAAGTGTGGGCATGATTTCCATCAGCCGGGGGACGCGGCAAGGCTGCCCCCTTTCTACAATATTGTTTTCCTTGTTTTTGGAGCCGCTAGCCTGTGCAATAAGGCAAGATCATTCTATTTTACCCCCTATTTCAGGTTCAGCCAAGCTGAAGCTTTTTGCCGATGATATGGCTTTGTACTTGGCAGCCGAAGAAGATAATATCAGACTTGCCTTGGCTAAAATAAATGAATTTACAGTTATCGAGGGTTATAAAATCAATCAAGCAAAATCAGAGGCACTTCTTTTCAACTGCTCGCCAGCTGTCTTACCCCTTTCGATGCAGGGACAACATCTTAGATCTCACTCTATAAGGTATATGGGAATATTTTTTTCATCGCACTTGGAAGATCTGTTCTCACTTAATTATATTCCTACATTCAATAAAATGCGAAACCTGCTTTCTCAATGGAAGGATCTCCCTCTGACTATTATGGGCAGAGTAGCTCTCATTACAATGAATATACTCCCCCTGTTCTTATTTTTATTTTCTAATCTGATGGTTAAAGTACCTCAGTCTTTTTTTGAGCAAATTAATTCAGAATTGAGATCGTTTATTTGGCAGGGTAAGAAACCAAGATTAAAGTTAGAAACTTTGCAATTAGAAGTCATAGATGGGGGTCTGGCGTTTCCTAATATACGCTTATATTACCAAGATTCACTGATCAACTGGCTTAATTATAACAACTCTGTAGAAATGTCTTCCATAAATTTTTTTCTTGAGTTAATGTTAGGCGAAATGGAGATTGCTTTAGCACCGTTTTTACGAATTCGAAGCTTCCAAAGAGATCGCGATATAAATTTCCTAAATTAGTGGCTTTTCAATTCCAGAGGATCTGGGAGACATTTAATATCCCTTGGTTACATCCACAGCTGAGATTAGTGGAATGCCTCCTTTCGGTTTACACATGTCCACTAGGACTTGCGATCTCTGGGCTAAATTTGGTTTCTCTAAGCTTCAGGATTTTTTTTTAAATGATAGATTTAGAACCTGGCAGGAAATTAGATCGTTTAATAACAACATCAAGACGTCTCTTTTTTTCAGACATTATCAGATAAATAAGTTTTGTGTGGGTGTGAGGAATTTGGTTAATTCGAAAGGGTTACTATTAAGTAAAGCTCATTTTATACTGAAAACTCGGGGAATTGGCAATTGGTACAGGCTGCTCAAATATACGCAGAACGATCAAATAGTCCTAACCCATTTGGAAAAAAATTCTCAATCAATTGATTATCGTTTCAATCTTCAGCAATGGCGTTTTTAATAAAATGAGTTGTAAGGCAGTGAGAGCAGCTAACTTAAGGAGGATGGCCTTTTTAGTAAATGGCAGATTTACTTTACTCCGGCCAAACTTAATAAAATCTATCCTGCAGTTAATCCTTGCTGCTTTAGAGGCTGCCAAGTTCTAGGAGATTGGCCACATGTGGGATTTACTTGTACTAAAATCACAAACTTCTGGGAAAATGTTTTTTCAGAAGTAAGAAGACTATTGGCAATCGATCTCCCCTTTAAGGCTTCCACAGCTCTCTTAGGCTTAGCTGAAGCTCAGACCCTCTTAACATTTTCCCAACATCAATTTATTTTTATCGCCGCTTTGGTAGCAAGATCATTAATTTTGGCAAATTGGAAATCAGAAATAATCCCAACCCTCTCCCAATGGATACATAAAATGAATAACATTTTTAATCAGGAAACCATGTATGCAGGGAGAGTTGGTTCTATGGTCAAAGTAAATAGAATATGGAAAGAATGGAAATAATGGAAAGTTTCTAGCTCGAAGTGATGTGCAATTTTTAAGAGTTTTCTATGCCTATTATATTCATTTTGTATGGCATGTTTCTTGATTCTTGTAATTAATTGGTGTAATTTATGGAAGAAGTATCATTAAATGTTTTATATGCTACATTCAAAATAAAAAAAATTAAAAAAAAGGAGGGGGAATTAGTTACTGAAGGCTCCGGTATTTTTTCCACCCATGACTCATGCCATAGTGTTCAAGACATTTAAACATCAAAGTATCAGGGGAGGAGCTCAGTGTTCTATTACTTCAAGCCACTTAGGGGGATATTACCAAGGAATTGCGATAATTATCGCAAAGCGCACTTAGCGCTGTTTTTTTCATCGCCGGCTATCGTTGGATTTCATCGCGGAGATAACGCGTTATTATCAACGCTTATCTCCAAGGCGATAAAAAACCCAGCGATAGCGGCGAAACCCAGCAATAGCACAAGAAATGCAGCGATAAATTCCCTGCGCTAATGAAAAGCTTGCTAATAGGCAGGTGAGGACGTAACCTTACAATCCACCTCCCATTGACTAGAATGGTTAAGTCAGGTTTTTAGCAGGTGTTAGATTCCAGCGATAATCGCGGTTAGCGCGAATTTTTTATCGCTTCGCGGGCATTGCTAGTAGGAGGAAGTTGTGTTTGCGACTGTTTTCAGTCGCTTTTAGTTGGGAACGCCTACTTTGCATGTCATTAGCGATATATATCGCTGACATGCAAAGCGGCACCAAAACGGTCGCTTCGCTATAAAGCTGTCGCTAACAGCTGTTAGCGACAGCTTGCTAATAGGGCAATAGAAATATCGCCGCATTAGCGGCAAAAAGTGCAGCTAAAGCGGCGATAAGGCCCTTGCTAATATGCCCCTTAGTTCCAAAAGCTATGAAATCATGTCTATTGCACTTGCTTGAGCTCCAATTTAGGAGGTGATATCAGCACGCAGATTTTCAAGTTCCACCACAGAAACATTTTTGAATGGGCCTTTGTGAATTGTCACCACTTGTGGGTCTCAATGTTATGTTTAGCTTTTTATTCTGTTCTTGTATGAACAGTGCTGCAGAATATTCATCTGATCTATTTACTGTCATCTTTTATATCAGGATTGCCAAGTCGTGCATTTGCTGATTGAGTGCCTGCCACATTAAGTTAAACCCACACTGTATCAGTACTGGTGGTTAAACAGTGCCTCAAGGATTGTGCCAATGTAACGTCTTGATAGATCAATTATAGTATATACCCTGCTTGTAAACAGTTCTTCCAGGGATTGAGACTGGCACTTCTGGATGTACACCATATGACATTCTCCATTGTAGGCTTCACTTATCCACATGCTGTGCATTATGTAACAATATCAACTTTAGGATACTGACCACTGCTTGAGTAGTAGGTGTAAGAAACTGGGTCATTAGTTGAGGAGGTGAGAACTCTACTCGAGTAATAAAACACAAGCCTTGTCAAGTAGAACCACAAAAGTCAGTAGATACAAATGTGTGTGGAGTCACGAGGAGGTCATTGTCAGTAAAAGTAGTGATTGTCGCTGTAGCTTCATGTTGGCGGTTGATGCAGGCGGTCACTGCTTGGCTCAAAGAGCAGGTCGCCGTCGGAACTTTTCATTGGTAGGAGACACCGTGATTGGTGCTGATGAGGGGAGCCTGCTTGCAGACATGAGGAGCTACAAACCTCTGGAGTTTCACCTGGAGGTCAGATTTATCTAGATGTGAGACAGTAGGGGTACACTCTGATACCAGCTAAGGATCTAGGACCTGAGGGACACCTCTTGGGGAACAGGACTCACTTCAGCAGAGACCAGCAGGAGGGCTCAGGTAGTTTGGTGCTGGTCAGCTGGGCAATTGCAGGTAGGCCTTTGGAAGCTTGTTGTGCCCCTGTGGTCCAAGCAGGTCAACCATTAGATCCTTTGAGTCACTTGTGGGGAGCCTAGGTTCAAAGCATGCAGGCACAATCTTCCTTCTTCAAACAGTAGGGCAGTCCTTCTTCTGAATCTTTCATAGGTCCAGGAGTGTTCGGATGTGAGGTTCTGAAGGTGCCACATTTATACCTGGTGGCAGCATTTGTTTTGGGGAAATCCTTTGCCTACTCCCCAAACTGGTTCTGCTCAGTTCTTCACCTTCCCCTGGGTTTGGCTCCACTGTCTGGGGTGGCAAAGACAAGGGCAAGCCTGGTGTCAGGTTCCTTTGTGTGTGCTGCAGACAGGGTCCTTCGAAGTGCTATCAGGGCAGGGCACAGCTCCTCCCCAGCCATCCTGACAGGAACACTTACTCCTGCCACACCTAAGCACCTTTAGTGCCAGTGTCTAGAAGAAATATACAACCCATATGACCCAGGACACTGGCAGAAAGGCACACAATCCTACTTTACCATCAAAGATGATTTTAATTTACAATTTAAAAGAGTGGAAGAAACACTTCTCTAACTGTTTCAAAACTGAACTTATTAAGTGTAATAGGGTAACCCAGTGCTAGTCTATGGGAGACATAACCTTTTCACATTGAAAAATGACTCTACGCGTTTTTCACTGTTAGGACATATGAAACTCAATCACACATGCCCTATTTTTTTTTACATATCAGGCACCCTGCCTTATGAGCTGTTAGGGCCTACCTTAGGAATGGCTTATAAGCATTAAAAAGGGAGGTTTAGGCTGGACAAGAGGTTTGTTTTGCCAGGTCAAAATGGTGGTTTAAAACTGCACGACATGCTGCAGTGGCAGGCCTAAGACGATTTTTACGGTGCTACTTTATTGGGTCACACAATGCTGTAGGCTACTGGTAGCATTTCATTTACAAGCTCTGGGTACCGCCGTACCATTTACCAGGTACTATAAGTAAATTAATTGTGCTAATTGGGTGTATACAAATTTTGCCATGTTTAAAGGAGAGAGCACAAGCACTTTACCACTGGTTAGCATCAGTGTTCACTCACCATGTTTGAAACACTTCTATCAGCCTCACGCACCTCACCGAGACTCATCCCATATATCTAAACTGCATCAAACTTGCTATTGCTATGCACTCCTAAAAGGCTCTAGGAGCCTGAGCAAATCTGAGTGCTTTATGACATAATCTGCAGTATAAAGCACTACATATATGCTACAGTAGAGTACAATAAATATATATCAATGGAAATTTTAATTTTTTTAATTTGCACTTTGTGAGACTGCGTATGATGTCATGTTGCAATGTTTATTTTGGTGTTGTCCGTGATGTCGTTGATGTCATTTTTGCTGCCATTGGTGCTTTTATATATCATCCAATCACTCATGAAATTCATCCTGTCATAAGTGATGCTTATGCAGGGACTTCCGAACATTTCCACTGCAATGTCAACAACACAACTAATTTATTTTGTTCGTGAAATTTGTAAAGTTTTTGTAGAAAAATAGCTTACATATTTTTCACTTATGGAGAATATTATGTGAATGTATTGAAATATTTTAAGGTACTCACAGGATAATATACTTATCGAAATAAGCATATTTTCATCTATTAATTTTACTTTCTCATAACTGGGGCCTGATTTCATGTGTCCAGTTAAATTGAGTTTTTGGCGCAAACTTGCGCTGAATTGTAATTATAAGTGATACGATGTTTATCACTCCTAGTAATTACCGGAATTTATCAGGGTAAAAATGTCCTGCAGTCCCCAGGACGTGAAGATTTTGTTACGGTAAGCATCAAAATCCCAATGTTATTCCCCAAAAATCAGAATAAGTGCAAATTATCGCACCCAAAATTTCTGAACGCCGGGGAGTCAGAGTTTATCTGATTTGATAAATTTCCATTTTCCCTCAAGGACACTTGTAAATAGGACGATAACAACTATTACAATAAACCTCGATTTCAGTAGACAGAATAGAATATGCTCTTAATGATTAAATCACAGCAATGCTGCTGTACAGTTCATTACATTATTATTGGAAAAACCTATAGTGGTATGTAACATAAATGAACTCGTCTTTGAAGGACTCCTGCTGCAGTGGTGCATGCCAGGATAAGCTAAGTGGATACAGATCAGCGATTCGCTGATCATTGACAGCTAAGTAGATGAACGAAGAGCACGTCCTCATAAATTCAATTAGGTTTTAACAAGGTTTGTCATTTTATTCAAATAATTCATGAGAACACGCAGCCTAAATGCTGCAGCAATGTGGAGTGCCCTCGTAATTGAATTAGCGAGATCATGAAAACACAGATGTTCCTTTGGAAAAGCAATTGGAGATGACACAAAAAATCAAAGATGACTGTGTGCAGGGAGGTGAGCTGTGCCAGCAACTGCATAAGTGGACGGAGGCTTGTGGGAGGGGTCAGGGCAAGTGGTCCATGTCTTATGTATTCTAACCATGCAGTGCTGTACTAGCATTTCATAAGCTGTGGACTTTATGCCAGTTACTAATGAGAGGTCCTCTGAATCGTAACAAATTGCTTTCTCCATGCGGTGGGCTGAATTGCACAGACTGTACTGGTGCGAGTGTAGATATATATCCTCTACTGTTGCCTTGCTGCGTCTTACGAAATCTTATAGCAGAGGTCCAGATTACGATTAGACCTTTGATTCCATTTTGGCGCCAACTTCAATTTGACCACCTGTTTTGGGTATGGGCTGTGGTGGGTCGTGTTGCGGTCAACTTTTGAAACTCCACCTAGCCCCCTCCAACGTTTTCAATGTTTGACCTGGGGGCTTCAGAGGAACAGCAATAGTCAAAGGGTGCCTTTAAAAGTGCCAAGAGCTGATGTTAAAAGTCATGTGTAAAGTCAAAATAACAGCTCCTAATATTGTCTTCAGTACAAATAAGATGTATTTGTTTATTGTATGAGTACTGTTGGAAGGGGGTTTATTAGTAAAGGTAAGTATGCACCTATGACTAGCAATAAGGCCACAAACACAATATAAGGTCCAGTCAAGGTCTCAATAAATTGTTTCCTTGCTCAATCCTTGGTAGCTGGCACCAAGCCTGCAGGCTTAATTTAGGAGACAGGTGTGTAAAGCATTTAAAACCACCCATACATTAAACAAGTAAGACACACTATCCAATAACAATCTGACACCAATTTATAAAAATGGGTTATATTTTTATGAACAAATAGACACCAAAACAACAAAAACATATAGCACCAACTTGGGACATCTGGTTGCACTTGACCGAGACAAAGTCAAAGTTTGAGACCAACTGCTATGGAGTCCAGCAATGCTGCAAAATCGCCCCCCTGTAACAAAAGCGCAGCAGCAGTGTTTCCCACCAGCATCCCTCCCCCCCTTGGAGGCCGGTCCGATGTAATTGCCAGGGCTGGTTTGCGGTCCCAATCCCGCCCTGGGTGTATGTGCTAAATTGGAACATTAAGCACATCAGGTGCCTGCCCCCAGCCATAGATGGCACACTAATAGTGTTATCACTATTGTATGCACAGGTTTCCGGGAAAGGTAAATCACTTGCCTAGATATTTTTGGGGAACTTCCCTGTACAAGGTAATGTAGTTTATCAACTGTAGTTACCAAACTTTTTAATATGCAATATATGTGTTTGAGGTGTGTGGGTTTCTGTGGCACCTTAAAAGAGCTTGAACGATTCTCAGGGGCATATTTACAAGCTCCTGTGCACCGCTGGACCTTCACTTTTTTTGACATTCCAGCAGCGCAGAGCCATATGTACGAGGTCACAAAAAGCCACCCTACATGGCTGCTCATGGAGTCGTAGATATTGTGTAAGGAAACTCAGTTTATGCAGTTTATGAATCACGTTCCAGTTTTGAGGGGTAAACAAGCAGCATGTAAATGCCTGGGGCTTAAAAGCAGGGCACAATTTCAATGGATAGTATGGCATGCACTATATGAAATGGCTAATTAGATTTGTGGGTGTAAATAAGGAATACGGTTAATAGATGTCCCTGTATCCCACCTTTGAAACACAAGTACATACTGCAAATCAAGAAAGAGTTATTGTGAGAGCTGACCTGGCATAGTACGTTATAGTTTTGGTCTAGAGAGATGTAAATTGTGAGTGCCCTACATATGTCAGTACTGAATAGGCCACGTTACATCGCATGCATTTACAACGCATGCCATTACAACTCGGTCATTTCAACGACTGCGTTGTTACATCGCATACAATTACAACGCAAGTCGGAATAACGACTTGCTGTAGGGGGGGCGCTGGATTTTGGAACAGTATAATTTACTACTCCAACTCCAGTCTGTGCAACAGTAGGGAAGGTGTTGGATTTTGAATCCAACACCTTCTGCCCTCTACAGCAAGTCGTTGTTCCGACAAGCGTTGTAATGGTATGCGATGTAACAACACGGTCGTTGTAATGACCGCAATGTAATGGCATGCGTTGTATCGCATGTGTGGTAAACGATGTTTACCGTCAGTACAAAGATAGTGGTGCATTAAGGGATGCCTACCTAAATCTGTGCATTTCAACAACTGTGCATACTCTGAACCAGGATAAATATGCACTATGAGGTTTCTAGTTATGTCTTCATAATGCATCAAGTACACACTGGGTCTGGTGGCACAGTGAACTAATACATCTACTCCAGGGTTCTGTGTTTAACTTCATGGTCACAGGTTTGAATCCGGGCCTTTCATCCTCTGAATTGCCGAATAAGTACCACTGGGTTGGGTAACAATAAACATGTAATTTCAGCACCAACATAATCTTCAGGGACTATATACGCTTTACAAATGCATGGCATGTTACACAAAATGTCAAGCAAATGGTCCAATTTGATAGCTATGTGAATGCATCAGTACTGGTTAAAATGGCATAATACGTTTATCAAGATTGAGGTGCTCTATGAAAGTTCTACAAATATTTCAGTGTCAGACCCAGTTCAGAAGGCTTTAGTGTAGGCAGGTGATACTGCAGCAAGCATAGTGCTTGGGGTTGTTTGCCTTTGCTGTCTCCGGTAAATGCAAAATGGCCCAAGTATACTCTTTCTGCACTCGGTTCTCTTAGTACCAAGAGTGATACAGACTCTAGCCAAGTTTCACATGGTCTATCCCAACTCCTAAGGGGCCTTCAAGTATCTACAGTGTCGTAGGAAAGATAAAAGGGGGTAGACAATAATCAGATGCAAGCTCAATATGAGACTGTGCAAACAACAATGACTGTGATTGGTAACTCCGAGGTCAGTTTGTTTAGACCTTCATCAAATGGTTCATACTGGTAATATTTGTTCTTGTAAGATCAGGCTTATCTTTGAGCGGGCAAGATGCAGTCTCCCAGGGGCATATTCACAAGGACTTATCGCCGAGTTATCGGCACTCTAGCGCATCAAAAGTGGAGATAGATTTATCGCCCCATTCACAAGCGGGTGCAAACTGCAGACATCGCCAGTATTCCCGCGATAACTGCCGCAAAATTGATCTCCACTGGTGACACCACCAACTAACCCTAATGAGATGCAGAGTAGGCGTTCCCGTGCAAAAACTCACGAAAACACCACTACACCACTTTCACAACGAACTGCCAGATCTGCGATACGAACCAAAAACAGGCGATAAGCCGCGGTAGCAGCAGGGATTTAACACCTGCCTTCTGCTGGTGTTAAGCAGGACGACTACCTGCAGTATGAAAGGGAGCCCAGCCCAGAGCCACATCTGAAGACCCACAGATGCCATGGAGACAATGATCATGCAGCTCGGACACCCAAGAGGGCCACAACACCCACCGCCACCACACCCAGCCCCCCGGACCACCCCCGGACAAACACATACAGTGCACGACACAAGAGCCACAAAAAGCGCATGATGTCGCACAATGACAAAAAGAAACACACCAGTGTGGTCAGAAGAATGAGAAACAGTCACTCATCATTAAAGTAGCAACCAAAAACTTTATTGAAATACAACACAAAACACCAATGCGGAAGACTCCTGTCGGGTCCGTCCGGGACAATCTCGATGTCACAGCCTGGAAAATAAAGCACAAAATAAGAACGTGTGTCATGCGCACATCAAAGGAGCGAGACACAGAGAAAGAGAGAAGGAAAGAAAGGCAGAGAGAGAAAGAAAGAAAGGGAGAGGGAGGGAGAAGGAGAAGGAGAGAGAGAAAGGAAGAGAGGGAGAGAGAGAGAGAGAGAGAGAAGGAAAGGAAGGCAGAGAGAGAGAGAAAGAAAGAAAGGGAGAGGGAGAAGGAGAGAGAGAAAGGAAGAGAGGGGAGAGAGAGAGAGAAGGAAAGGAAGGCAGAGAGAGAGAAGGAAAGGAAGGGAGAGAGAGAGAGAGAGAGAGAGGGAGGGTCACTGCCGCCCCCGCGCACCCTGGCACCACTGCTCACCTGCTGCCACCGGTGTGTCTCCAACCACATGCCAGCATAAACTGCAAGCCACCAGGTCTGCAATCTGTAATCGAGGCCAGAGTCAATCATGGCAGAGTCCATCTCACTGCACACGGCAACAATGCCTGTCCGCGCCTGCGCACACATGCAGCCGCACCCTACCCCCTCCCGCCGGCCAGTGCTGGCTGTCCACCCTTGCGCACCCAGGCCCCACTGCTCACCTGCCGCCAACGGTGTGTCCACCAGTGGGCACACCACGTGCTCGTGCAAGCTCCAGGCCCCGGTCCCGCGACCATGGCATGCTCCACATCATGCGGACCTGCACCGCGGCCCAGCAGGTCCCACTCATGATGCTGAGTCCTGAGGCATCAATGGCAGAGACCACATCAGTGCACACGTCATCATCGCAGGCTGCACACCCGCTCAGCAATTTCGGTGCCACTAACCCAGTGCAACCCCAGTCAGCGCCACGTGGTGGAAGGCCCGTGCCGGCCGCATGGCTTTGGGTGCCACTAACCCTGTGCAACCCCAGTCAGCGCCACGTGGTGGTAGGCCTGTGCCGGCCGCATGGCTTCGGGTGCCACTAACCCTGTGCAACCCCAGTCAGCGCCATGTGGTGGTAGGCCCGTGACGGCCGCATGGCTTCGGGTGCCACTAACCCTGTGTGCAACAACTCATGGGCCCTTTATGATTGAGAATCGTGGCACGTCCGTCATCCAGTCACCTCCGGCAGTGGGGAATGTGACGTTGTCGGCCCCTTATATTGGCGTGGTCACATGGCCTGTGATGCCTGTGCCGGATGGGTTTGGTGTGTGTGCAAACCTGCCCTCAGGGAGTGGCCGTGACATGCTGACAACTAGACCAGTGACCTGCAGATCACTAGCGTGTAAACCTGCGACATGTAGCTATGTGGCCCCCCCTCAAAGCGTAAGCGGAGTGGTCTGGCCTGGCGTACGCCGGACCAGCGCAGGGCTTGCAACGATGACTCGGGGGCTCTGGGAGTGGTTCAGTCCATGTACGGACAAGGAAGTGACTGATGTGCATGTCCCTGTTGTAGTGTCTACGGCACCCGGAACGCAATCGGCAATGTAGCACACTGTGACTGGAATCCCACTAGATGAGCATCATTGACGTTAGGGGGAATCACTGACCCTACATTCATCCACACATTCATACTTGAATGATGAAAGACATGACACAGCAGTGCGTTTCTGAATGTTCAATGCACATCCAGTGGAGTTTTGCAGCTGGAGCAGTACAGGGCCATGCCAACGCCACTTCACAATATGGGCCCGTGGAGGGCCAGCCAGAGTCCATCTAGGAATGACAAGTACAGCGGAAGAGGAAGAGTACAGTCCGCAGTCTGGTCGCCGTGTCATTGGTCACCAAACAGGATATGGCAGTCCATGTCGCGGTCCAAGGTGAGTGCAGCAGAGTGTATCGGGGGTCAGTGGAAGGTCATGGGGCCATGTTCGGCACCAAGCAGCAACAGGCCAGGTGGCGGAAATGAATGCTAGTGCCTCCTTCTGATCTCAATCCCATCCACGTCCTCGGATGTGTGCTCTGCCTCACCTGTGTGTGGTGCAGTTCCAGCTGCAGCACTGTGTGCCACTGACACATCAGGGGCCGGAGGTGGATTGTCGGCCGCACTGTGTGGCAGTGACACATCAGGTGCCGGAGTGGAAATGTCTCCCGCACTGTGAGGCACTGACACACCAGGGGGCGGAGATGTGGATGGTGTAGGAGCAGCAGCATTCATCTGCGCCACGCCTTGTGGCAGCAATGCCATGATGAAGATCTGCAGGGCATGGTAGATCCCAGCTACATTTTGCTGATGTGCAGCGGTGGCTGCCATCCTTTCCGCATCCATCCGCACCATGTCCTCCATGAGCCTCCGCATGTGTGCCAGCTCACGGCTGAGATCACTGGGGCCAATCTGAGCGGACAGGTGTTCTTGTCTCCGAGTCATGACTCCAGCGATGTCAGCCAGGGCTCGTTGGAGACCATGGAGCAGCCTGTGGGGGTCCTTTAGGGACTGGAGGTGGTCCCTGATGGGACTCAGACACCCATGGATGGCGTCAAGTTTGGTAGCCATGAGGTCGAACCCCACCCACACCTGCTCATCCATCTCCCTCTGGCCCTCCAACACACAGCGTTGGAAGGCCATGTGTTGTTCGTGGGGGTCCTGGGAGAGTGCCGGGGTTGCGGGTGCCTCCTGCTGGGTGGTTTGTGGAGTGGGTGGGGTCTCCTCGATGCAGCTGGGCTGCCCTGATCCTGGAGGTGAGTTGCGGATGAGTTCAATGATGTCTTGGAGGGCTTCGGTGTCGATGCTGGGGGTGTCCTCCTCGTCATCAGTGAAGAGTGGCTGGGACTGCTCTGCAGGAGGTGTTGACGGTGCCTCTGCAATGTGAAGGGGAGATGCTGTACTACAATGTGTCCACATGTTTGTAGCCGCATGGTACATGTTCACATTCAGACAGCATGGCAATGTACATTGTGACAGTCGGTAGATCAGGGCCATGATCCAGAGTCATTGTGGGTGTGCACTGTGCTCTGCTTGATTGTGCATGTGTGCCATTGTGGCCATCTCCCCCATCCCCTCAGTGCCTGGTGGTTACTCACCCTGTTGCTGTTGTGTTGTGTCATGTCGAGCAGTGTCCGCTCCCCCAACTTCTGCCACGGTCTCCACACTGATGACTGTCGACACCAGCTCCTCCATGTCATCCAGCTCCAGCTGTGGCTCTGGACTCCCACCTCCAGTCTGCATTGCTGCCTTCTGGTTGCCTGTGAGTTTCTCCTTGGTTTTGCACTTGATGTCAATCCATCGCCTCTTGACCTCGTCCATTGACCTCTTGTGCTCTCCGACGGCATTCACCTTGTCCACGATGGACCGCCATATTCCATTTTTGGTGCACAATGACACATTGGAGGTAACGAACAGTTCTTGATGGTGTTCCATCACCTCCGTGACCAGGATCCTATTCTCCTGCGGACCGAACCGCCTCTTCCTCTTCTTCTTGTCCTTGCCCTTCCCTGTCCCCGAGGTCCCAGGCTGGTCATCCGGGGTGCTTGTGGGGTTCCGCTCGTCCTCTGCGCCTGTTCCGGCTGCCTCCATGGTGCTTCGGTGTTGGTTATTTTGTGTTTGTGGGTTTTTTCTACTTTTGTAGTGATTTTCCCGCCTGCCATGTGTGTATTGCAGGCCTGGCGCTCCTTATCGCGGTTTGGGCCATCGCATGTTTTTTCGCGTTGGGGTTTGTGTTTTTATCGCCGTCGCGGTGGTTGTATCGCAGACGTTGGCCGCGTTTTTGGGAAACTATCGCATGGTACCGCCGTGTTGTGAATTCCACGTTAAGACGGGGTTATTTTCCCACGATAGACTGCGATGTGTAAAGTTGCGTTAACCTTTTTTGGTGATGTTTAGCGCACGTTCTTGTAAATATACCCGCCAGTCTTTTGACCTGAGGCTCGCTTTACCTGTTTGCTGGGACACTGCTTGGTGCGGAGATTGGTGATGCACTCATTGCAGTCGCCTGATCAGCGTCTGATTGTACGGAGCATGCTCACTTCTTTCTCTTCTATAACAAACAGCGTGCAAGGCCTGGCTGATTGATGCTTTTCTTCTGCAGTTGCTTCCTCAAGGCCATGTGGCAGGTTCTTCACTATGCTCTTATTGTCTCTTCTGGCGGGCTGCACCACCTGTTCAGGTGGTGGGAACACAAGTCCCTCTGTTCTCCCTGCATGATGGCTAGATCACACCCTGCCGCTCAGATTTCTAGATACTTCATTCATCGCATGATCCATGCGGGAAAGCTGAGTGACCCCTCACAGCCTGGGTCGGTGCTGGGGTGCTTAATTTCATAAAACAATATGCTGTTACCATAACCTCATATCAACAATCTAGGACACAAACAGTAGTCCCATGTCAGTAAAAAGGACACCCTTGAAATGCCCCCCAATGTCACAGAGCCAACTCTGGACCTTGGGATCACCATGGACAGGCCTTAGCCTCAGTGCTCACACTAGCTTATCCTGCTGGATGGGCCAACAAAAAGCAAGGTACCAGTTTCACATGCAGGAGGGTCCCTGAAGGCAGGGTTACATGTCTGTTTACCATGCAGGGGGTATTTTTATCCCACCTCTAAATATTGAGATTTCAATGATCACTGAAAGTCAGAACAGAGGGGCACTGTCAGAGATTTGTGACTGTCTAAGTAAAGGGATTCTAATGCATTGATGAAGTCAGGATAGGACTCATACAGAACATTTGAGATATTTCCGTATTGGCATAGTCACGTGGGAGTGAGGAGTGGCCCCACACAGCCCCATTAGAAGCAAAATTCTACTTTCATTGTTTATAGACAGTTTCTATAGTGCAAGCATGGCTTGTTGATTACACTGTGTAATCTGAAAATCCAATGGTAAAATCCATACTGGTCAGAGAAATCATTCATTTAATATTTTTTAATCCTTAGAGGTTACTGCAGCATTTGTGCTCCAACACTAAGACGATGATCAGACGGGATAGCATATTCAAAATCACATTTCTAAGCTGCCACAAATTGTTCAGATTTTAGGGTGTTGCAAATCCTATTGACAAGACATTTTGTAGCCATTTGAGGGTTTGAGAAAACAGGACAATTTCGCATGCATACAAGAAAACGGGTTGGAGGATCTACATAATTTTTTGGGGTAGAGCGTCTAATGATGAAATATATTCTGAAAGTAAAAAAAAAAACATTGACCTAAAAAGGATTAATGAGCAGCCCTGCTTCCGGCCATCTGCAATTTAAATTTTGCACAAATAATCACCTTTGCCTTTAAGGACTCCTTTTAACGCTATAAAGCAAACAAATGCATTCAAACATTTGTTTACATTTTGTCTTTACACCATGAGTCTCAAAATCTTAAAAGCTGCACTTCTGTTATGCACATCCTGCTGGGCCAAACCTATTATCATGCTGGCAAACTAGGCAGTAAGATTGAATCGACTACTGGGGTTGAATTGTAGTGATTAGTGATATGGCCACCCACTGTCGCAAATTCGCAATCTAATAGTTGCATGTGGATGGGAAGGCCTAAAACTTACAACAATGAGTCACCGAAAATGGCAAACATTGCCCTGCACCAAGTTGTCCTTGATGCTGTCCTTAAAACACTTCTCTGAAATAGGGCCCTTTTGCAATGCTGCACTAGAAGATAGATTGATTTATATTTATCAAAATAGCACCTTTCTTACCAGATCACTGCAAAATATCGACAACAATAATATTGTGTAGCAAAAATATTGTTTCAAAAATATCGTTGACAAAAATATCGTCCCCCTATACTTATAATGGTAAGCAAAAAAATATCAGAAAAAACATTTCACACAAATATAGTTTACAAAAATATTGTTTTTTAATATATATAGTTTAAAACAGATAGGGCATCATTACGATGCCGGTCTTAGCAGAAGCAGAAGCAGGACCGCCTGATTATAAGTCGGCAATCCTGCTGCCCTGATTATAATGCGACGTCTTCATGGTGGTCGCAATGTGTAAATTTTCTATTGTGGCGTGTGCTGTAGGCTGCAGCATATGCCCCAAAATAAAGTAAATACTTCAAAAACATCCTTGTACTGTGTGGCAGGCACTATGCGGCAGAGGTGCCCACCAGGACCCATAGCGGAGGGCCAGGGGAGAAGGGGGCCCTGTTAGGGGCCCCAAATGTAACTTTCTGCCTGCCTTGTCATGGTGGGTGACCCACCATGAAAGTGCAGACGGAAAGGGGCAGTGTAATCCCTACGGCAGTGCCTGATCAGGCACCATCCATATTGTAGGGATAACTGACCCTCCGACGCAACCTTGAGCCCGTCGTAAAAGCCGCGGAAAATCCCCCCGCCCAATGCCTCTGCCCGCCAGATCAGAGGGCCAGGGGAGAAAGGGGCCCTGCTAGGGGCCCCAAATGTAACTTTCTGCCTGCCTTTTCATGGTGGGCGACCCACCATGAAAAGGCAAGTGGAAAGGGTCATTGTAATCCCTATGGCGGTGCCTGATCAGGCACCGTCCATATTGTAGGGATACCTGACCCCCGACGCAACGATGGGCTCCTTGAGCCCGTTGTAAAAGCCGCGGACAACCCCCCTGCCAAATGCCTCTGCCCGCCGGATCAGAATCAAGCAGTATGACTGCTCATTCCAATATCGGTGGGCCCGATACTGATGGCCTGTCGTTGGCTGTCCCACCGACATCGGAATGAGCCCCTAAATCTTAAATATTTCAATATGTAACATCGATATGATGTAAATAAAATAAATGTAAATACTATTTAATACTATATATAAATATATACTTATATAAAAACACACACATGTATATATGTGTGTTTATGTTTATATATGCATATATGCAAGTATTGTCTCAACTGTGCCTGAATTGCAAAAAATCTATTTAAGCCATGTACTAAAATCATGTACTTTACATAATGAAATGTAAACATCTTATGGAAAATGTGCTTAATAGAGAAAAAGAACATGTATGGTTTAGTTACAACCGAATAGTAAACCCTATAGATGGACTATGGTCTTGAATCTATTAAAAGGACTAGCCAAACGCGTGGACTCTATGGTCCTGTGGAAGGCAAACGCCGAAACGCGTAGACTGTCCCTTATTGCACAAGTGCTTGGTTAAAATGAAATAAAATCGTTTTAAAATACTCCCGGAGTGCCGCCTTTGCTTCCATCGAGCGTGTAGAAGATTGCGGCGAAGTACGGGGCTTTTAATCATATATATATATAGTGGCACTATTATTGAAAACATGTGTTACATTATATTACAGTAATTACAGTATTACATTTTGTGGGTACTTTTTATTTTTTTAAATTACTACTGCAAAAAGCATATGCGTATATGCATATATATATATATATATATATGCATATATATATATATATATATATATATATATATATACATATATATATATATGTATATTATCTACTGGCGGTCGCCAGTAGATAGTTATAGTTAAAACCTATTATCCATAGGAAATCCGCGACATTCTATTTGAAATAACGTTGGCGCCGGTTGACGAATCTTCGCGAAAGTTTCCAACTTGTTGGGGCGCTCCGGTCCGCTCCTATCCTGAAAGTCTCGGGGTGATACGTCAAGCGGGGGCCGAGAAAAAGAGGGGTCCCAAAACGCGTTTTCCCCATTCATTTTTCCATAGGAACCTTTAGTCGCAGCTACAGCCCGAACTGCTGAACGGAATTACACTAAATTTGGCAAAGAGGTAGCCCTTGGTTCAGTGTCGTGCCTTTTGCTTAAATGGTGTAAATCCGTTCAGTAGTTCCTGAGAAAATCAAAAGTAAAGTCACATATATATCTGGGCGGAGCCTAACCACACATGTCATCGTGAGATCTGATTGGCTGTCAGCACTTCATCCTGGAATTGCTGGCAGCCATCTTGGGACCAATATAAATGATAGTACCTCATTGAAATGCATTGTACTGAATAGAAGATTTTGAGGGTCACCAAAAGGAGAACTATAAAGGGTGATAACAGGCTTTAGTTACATTAGAATTTATTTGTTGATGGTACCATACTAATTTTAGGAATTGTGGTGTATTCTAAGGTGATTTTACCATGTGAAAAACCTTCTGCTGGGATATCATGAATCATGTTTGAGAGAACACTATTTTCTCATGCTTGTCCCATGGAGGTTTGGAAGGTGCTCCAGAAGCTAAAATGAGAGCATATTTTCTGTAAATTCACATTATCTTTCTCACTCATGTGAGAATGAAGTCTGACATTCTCAGTAAAACATGTACATCCAACAAGGGCAGAGACTGTCAGTTGATGCCTTTGTGTTCTACTGCAGCTTCCCAGAGTGTTCTAAAGAACAACTAGAGTGCTAACAGCCTTACTTATGACAAAAGTATGGCACACCTGAAGCCATCTTGATTGGAATAAACTGGTAACACTTAAACAATTTAATTTAAAAGGAACAAAATGATGGGGTTCATTTTGTCATAGAAATTATGGTTAGTGCTCTGGAAAGAAAAATTAGGACATGTTTCAAGTGTGATCTCAAATATCTTCCTGTTATATTTCAACAGGAGCAGCCTGCCAGTTGATGCCTTTGTGTTCTACTGCAGCTTCCCAGAGTGTTCTAAAGAACAACTAGAGTGCTAACAGCCTTACTTATGACAAAAGTATGGCACACCTGACGCCATCTTGATTGGAATAAACCGGTAACACTTAAAACATTTAATTTAAAAAGGAACAAAATGAGGGGTTCTTTTTGAAATAGAAATTATGGTTAGTGCTGCAGAAAGAAAAATTAGGGCATGTTTTAAGTGAGATCTCAAATCCTCTTCTATTTCATTAGAAAATTCTGACATGCAGACTGAAACAATCACTTTCAATACCAGCAGCAGACTACCAGTTAACTCCCTGGTGAGCAGTAGCTTTACTCCAGTGATCTAATGAGCAACTAGAGTGCTAACATTCTGAATTTATGGCAGATGTGAGACCCATCTGAATGCCTTCTTGATGGAATCAAAGTAAAAAACTGAAAGCATTTCCTACTGAGGAGACTGCAGTAAATGAAGAAATTAGGAAACTTCATAACAAAGAAGTCTTCCAAGATGGCCACCAGTGAAAAAAGAGCCCAAATGTAGCACAAATATTACCCAGATGTAGCCCACATATAGCCCAATGACAAAAGTGTGCAAAACACTTTTTGTTTTTAGTTTTTTACAGTTTTATGTAGTGCAGACTGGTCAGGTATTGGAGCATTGCATCTTAAAACATGACCCCCTACACTACAAAAACACCACTGCACTACCTTAAACCCTAAAACACTACCCCCAGCACGACCCCCAACACTACACAAGCACCACTGCACTATCCTAAACCCTAAAACACTACCCCCAGCACGACCCCCTACACTACCCAAACACCACTGCACTAACCTAAATCCTAAAACACTACCACCAGCACGACCCCCTACACTACCCAAACACCACTGCACTACCCTAAAACATGACCTCCTACACTACACAAACACCACTGCACTACCCTAAACCCTAAAACACTACCCCCAGCATGACCCCCTACACTACACAAGCACCACTGCACTACCCTAAACCCTAAAACACTACCCCCAGCACGACCCCCTACACTACCCAAACACCACTGCACTACCCTAAAACATGACCCCTTACACTACACAAACACCACTGCACTACCCTAAACCCTAAAACACTACCTCCAGCACGACCCCTACACTACACAAGCACCACTGCACTACCCTAAACCCTAAAACACTACCCCCAGCATGACCCCCTACACTGCCCGAACACCACTGCACTGCCCTAAACCCTGAAACACCAGCCCCTGCATGACCCCCTACACTGCCCGAACACCACTGCACTGCCCTAAACCCTGAAACACCACCCCTAGCACGACCCCCTACACTGCCCAAACACCACTGCACTGCCCTAAACCCTGAAACACCACCCCCTTCACGACCCCCTACACTGCCCGAACACCACTGCACTGCCCTAAACCCTGAAACACCACCCCCAGCATGACCCCCTACACTGCCCGAACACCACTGCACTGCCCTAAACCCTGAAACACTACCCCCAGCAAGACCCCCTACACTGCCCGAACACCACTGCACTGCCCTAAACCCTGAAACATCACCCCCAGCAAGACCCCTACACTGCCCGAACACCACTGACCTAAACCCTGAAACACCACCCCCAGCACGACCCCCTACACTGCCCGAACACCACTGCACTGCCCTAAACCCTGAAACACTACCCCCAGCATGACCCCCTACACTGCCCAAATACCACTGGTCTGCCCAAAACCCTGAAACACCAGCCCCACCACGACCCCCTACACTGCCCGAACACCACTGCACTGCCCTAAACCTTGAAACACCATCCCCTGCACGACCCCCTACACTTCCTGAACACCACTGCACTACCCTAAACCCTGAAACATCACCCCCAGCACAACCCCCTACACTGCCCGAGCACCACTGCACTGCCCTAAACCCTGAAACACCAGCCCCAGCACGACCCCCTACACTGCCCGAACACCACTGCACTGCCCTAAACCCTGAAACACCAGCCCCAGCACGACCCCCTACACTGCCCGAACACCACTGCACTGCCCTAAACCATGAAACACCAGCCTCAGCACGACCCCCTACACTGCCTGAACACCACTGCACTGCCCTGAACCCTGAAACACCAGCCCCAGTACAACACCCTACACTGCCCGAACACCACTGCACTGCCCTAAACCCTGAAACACCACCCGTGCATGACCCCCTACACTGCCCGAACACCACTGCACTGCCCTAAACCCTGAAACACCACCCCCAGCGCGACCCCTACACTGCCCGAACACCACTGCACTAAACCCTGAAACACCACCCCCTGCACAACCCCTCCACTGCTCGAACACTACTGCACTGCCCTAAACCCAGAAACACCATCCCCAGCACGACCCCCTATACTGCACGAACACCACTGCACTGCCCTAAACCCTGAAACACTACCCCCAGCAAGACCCCCTACACTGCCCAAACACCACTGCACTGCCCTAAACCCTGAAACATCACCCCCAACAAGACCCCCTACACTGCCCGAACACCACTGCCGTAAACCCTGAAACACCACCCCCAGCAAGACCCCCTACACTGCCCGAACACCACTGCACTGCCCTAAACCCTGAAACACCAGCACCAGCATGACCCCCTACACTGCCCAAACACCACTGCACTGCCCTAAACCCTAAAACACCACCCCCTGCACGATCCCCTACACTGCCCGAACACCACTGTACTGCCCTAAACCCTGAAAACCCACCCCCAGCATGACCCCCTACACTGCCAGAACACCACTGCACTGCCCTTAACCCTGAAACACCACCCCCTGCATGACCCCCTACACTGCCCGAACACTACTGCACTGCCCTAAACCCTGAAACACCACCCCCAGCACGACCCCCTACACTGCACGAACACCACTGCACCGCCCTAAACCCTGAAACACTACCCCCAGCAAGACCCCTACACTGCCCGAACACCACTGCACTGCCCTAAACCCTGAAACATCACTCCCAGCAAGACCCCCTACACTGCCCGAACACCACTGCCCTAAACCCTGAAACACCACCCCCAGCAAGACCCCCTACACTGCCCGAACACCACTACACTGCCCTAAACCCTGAAACACCACCCCCAGCAAGACCCCCTACACTGCCCGAACACCACTGCACTGCCCTAAACCCTGAAACACCAGCCCCAGCACGACCCCCTACACTGCCCGAACACCACTGCACTGCCCTAAACCCTGAAACACCAGCCCCAGCACGACCCCCTACACTGCCCGAACACCACTGCACTGCCCTAAACCCTGAAACACCACCCCGAGCAGGACCCCCACACTGCCCGAACACCACTGCACTGCCCTAAACCCTGAAACACCAGCCCCAGCACAACCCCGTACACTGCCCGCACACCACTGCACTGCCCTAAACCCTGAAACACCAGCCCCAGCACAACCCCGTACACTGCCCGAACACCACTGCACTGCCCTAAACCCTCAGACACTTCCCCAGCACGACGGCCTACACTGCCCGAAAACTACTGCACTGCCCTAAACCCTGAAACACCACCCCCAGCAAGACTACCTACACTGGCCGAACACCACTGCACTGCCCTAAACCCTGAAACACCACCCCTGCACGACCCCCTACACTGCCCAAACACTACTTCACTGCCCTAAACCCTGAAACACCACCCCTCAGCACGACACCCTACACTGCCCGAACACCACTGCACTGCCCTAAACCCTGAAACACCACCCCAGCACGACTCCCTACACTGCCCGAACACCACTGTACTAAACCCTGAAACACCACCCCCTGCACGACCCCCTACACTGCCGGAACACCACTGCACTGCCCTAAACCCTGAAACACCACCCCCAGCACGACCCCCTACACTGCCCTAACACCACTGCACTGCCCTAAACCCTGAAACATCACCCCCAGCACAACCCCCTACACTGCCTGAGCACCATTGCTCTGCCCTAAACCCTGAAACACTAGCCCCAGCACGACCCCCTACACTGCCCGAACACCACTGCACTGCCCTAAACCCTGAAACACCACCCCCAGCATGACCCCCTACACTGCCCGAACACCACTGCACTGCCCTAAACCCTGAAACACCAGCCCCAGCAAGACCCCTACACTGCCCGAACACCACTGCATTGCCCTAGACTCTGAAACACCAGCCCCAGCAAGACCAACCTACACTGCCCGAACACCACTGCACTGCCCTAAACCCTGAAACACCAGCCCCAGCATGACCCCCTACACTGCCCGAACACCACTGCACTGCCCTAAACCCTGAAACACCAGCCCCAGCACGACCCCCTACACTGCCCGAACACCACTGCACTGCCCTAAACCCTGAAACACCAGACCCAGCACGACCCCCTACACTGCCCGAACACCACTGCACTGCCCTAAACCCTGAAACACCAGCCCCAGCACCACCCCCTACAATGCCCAAACACCACTGTACTGCCATAAACCCTGAAACACCACCCCTGCACTGCCCCTACACTGCCCGAACACCACTGCACTGCCCTAAACCCTGAAACACCACCCCCTGCACGACCCCCTACACTGCCCGAACACCACTGCACTGCCCTAAACCCTGAAACACCACCCCCTGCACCACCTCCTACACTGCCCGAACACCACTGCACTGCCCTAAACCCTGAAACACCACCCCCAGCATGACCCCTTTACTGCTCGAACACCACTGCACTGCCCCAAACCCTGAAACACCACCCCCAGCATGACCCCCTACACTGCCCGAACACCACTGCCCTAAACCCTGAAACACCACCCCTGCACGACCCCCTACACTGCCCGAACACCACTGCACTGCCCTAAACCCTGAAACACCACCCCTGCATGACCCCTACACTGCCCGAACACCACTGCACTGCCCTAAGCCCTGAAACACCACCCCCAGCACGACCCCCTACACTGCCCGAACACCACTGCACTGCCCTAAACCCTAAAACACCACCCCCAGCACGACCCCCTACACTGCCCAAACACCACTGCACTGCCCTAAACCCTAGAACACTACCCCCAGCATGACCCCCTACACTACCCGAACACCACTGCACTACCCTAAACCCTAAAATACTCCCCCAGCACGACCCCTACACTACCCGAACACGACTGCACTGCCCTAAACCCTAAAACACTCCCCCAGCACGACCCCCTACACTACCCGAACACCACTGCACTGCCCTAAACCCTAAAACACTCCCCCAGCATGACCCCCTACACTACCTAAACACCACTGCACTGCCCTAAACCCTAAAACACTACTCCCGGATGACCCCCTACACTACACAAATACCAATGCACTACCCTAATCCCTAAAACACTACCCCCAGCACGACCCTCTTCACTACCTAAACACAACTGCACAATTTGTTACAGGCGTTGCAACGCAGGCCTGTGGTGCTTACTGGAAGTACCTTGTGGGCTAGTTGGGCCCCAGGGACTCTCAGGATTCAAGGTGACCTAATCCCCCAACTTAAAACGCGCCACGGGGCGCGTTTGCACAGTGGTGAAGGGAGGGGCGGGCCTCAGGTGACATGTGCGCAAACACGCCCTGTGGTGCGTTTTAAGTTGGGGAGTTAATTCCCTTTGAATCCTGGGGGCCAACTAGCCCACCAGGTACCTTCAGTAAGCACAACAGAGTTGCGTTGCAGAGAGGAGAAAAAAGGTGCGTGGCCTCGGAACGCCTCTCTGCAACTCAGCTCTGTGGTCCTAACTGTAGGTACCTGGGGGCTAGTTGGGCCCCAGGGACCCTCAGGATTCAAGGGGACTTAATCCCGCAACTTAAAACGCGCCACGGGGCGCGTTTGCACACATGTCACCTCAGGCCCCCCTCCCTTCACCACTGTGCAAACGCGCACTGGCTCTGGTTAGTCAGAGTCAGTTACCACCAGTACCCGTCTGAAAAAGTTGTGGGCACAGGATGATTTTGCAACAAGGCCTCTTTCTGCTCCTCTGTTGGTTCTTTCTGCACATCTTTTGCTTCTTTCTGTGCGTTTTTTCTTCTTTCTTTACATGTCCTACCTCTGTTGGCATAGTTAGAAACTAGCATTTAAAAAACCTTTGAAATTCACTTAAAAAATCATAGGTTTCAGGCACATTATAGTTAGAAATTAGCATTTGAAAAACCTTTGAAATTCACTGAAAAAACCATAGGTTTCAGGCATGTTATAGTTAGAAATTAGCATTTAAAAAACCTTTGAAATTCACTGAAAAAACCATAGGTTTTAGGGACAGTTATAGTTAGTTGGACATTGCACTCATACAAAACCCGTGAAATTCCCCTGTTATAGTTAGTTCAGCTAACTATAACTCGCGCCCGCAATGCACTGCTGATGACGTCACATATTACATCACTCATGACATGGTCAGTGACATCACTGATGACATCACTGATGACATCTCAAATGACATCACTGATGACATCATCCATGTGATAATTTCATGAATCTTCTCACACCCTAATATAACTTTTGATACACCCACTCTAAATTACAGACTGCCATTCTCAAAACCATAGACACTCCAACACCAAAAACTACATACCCACTCACTGATTCTTAGGTCTACACACACATCCACTCACTCACCTGTACAGTCACTCATACTTACAGTCACTCAGTACAGGACTATCATATGCACTCATACACCTATATAAACACTCACACACCGCCACTCATCCATTGAGGTACTCACACACCTAGTCAGTCATGCAAAAAATTAATCACACACCCATTTACTCACCTATACAGTTATACACACACCAGCTCACTTACTCATACAAATACTAGCACATTCTTACGCTCTTATACAATAACTGATACAAGCACACACGCATCCATACAGCCACTCTCACAATAACACACTCTCACTTATAGCCATTTAAATACTCTAACACACATATATACTGCCTTTTACATATGTAGTTACTCGCACATGTACCACTGAGATATACATTCACTCACTAACACACCCATACACACACTCACCCACCCAAGCAGTCCATCACAGATGCACTCTTGAAATCATGCACCCAGTGAATCACCCACTCACACATCTATGTATAGAGTCACACACACCCCACCCACACAAACACTCAGGCAGCCATACAGATACTCAGAGAACCAATCAATAACCCATATAGACACTCATGTAGCTATTCGCAAATCCATGCATCCACTTACACACCAACAAACAGACGGATACAGACATTCACACAGTTTAGTCACTAACCCATGCATTCAGTAAGATACGTTTAATCACTCACTTGTAGAGTCAGTCACTCACGTACTAAATCATCCATTCAGACACTTATACACCCACTCATTCTTCAATACGCCTTTCCCTATATATATTAAACATATTTAAACTTTACAGAAACACACAGTCACTGGATGAGGTCATCAGTGATGTCATCAGTGATGTCATTTGAGATGTCATCAGTGATGTCATCAGTGATGTCACTGACCATGTCATGAGTGATGTAATATGTGACGTCATCAGCAGTGCATTGCGGGGCGCGAGTTATAGTTAGCTGAACTAACTATAACAGGGGAATTTCACGGGTTTTGTACGAGTGCAATGTCCAACTAACTATAACTGTCCCTAAAACCTATGGTTTTTTCAGTGAATTTCAAAGGTTTTTTAAATGCTAATTTCTAACTATAACGTGTCTGAAACCTATGGTTTTTTCAGTGAATATATATATATATAAACTGAAAAAACCATAGGTTTCAGGAACGTTATAGTTAGTTGGACATTTCACTCGTACAAAACCATAGAAATTCCAGCGTTATAGTTAGTTCAGCTAACTATAACTCGCGCCCCCACAATGCACTGCTGATGACGTCACATATTACATCATTCATGACATGGTCAGTGACATCACTGATGACATCACTGATGACATCTCAAATGACATCACTGATGACATCACTGATGACATCATCCAGTGACTGTGCGTTTCTGTAAAGTTTAATTTTGTTTTATATATATGCCAAGCTGTATTGAGGAATGAGTGGGTGTATAAGTGTCTGTATGGAGGATTTAGTAGGTACGTGACTGACTGTATAAGTGAGTGATTAAATGTGTCTTACTGAATGCATGGGTTAGTGACTAAACTGTGTGAAAGTCTGTATCAGTCTGTCTGTTGTTGTGTAAGCTGCTGCATGGGTTGGTGAGTAGCTGCATGAGTGTCTATATGGGTTATTGATTGCTTGCCTGAGTATTTGTATGGCTGCCTGAGTGTGTGTGTGGGTGGGTGGGAGGTGTGTGACTCTGTGCATAGATGTGTGAGTGAATGATTCACTGGGTGTATGGGTTCAAGAGTGCATGTGGAAACAGCTGTATGGGTGGGTGAGTGTGTGTATGGGTGTGTTGGTGAGTGAATGGATGTCTCAGTGGTACATGTGCAAGTAACTACATATGTAAAAGGCAGTATATGTGAGTGATGGTGTATATAAATAACTATATGTGAGAGTCAGTAATTGTGAGAGTGGCTGCATGGATGAGTGTGTATTTGTATCAGTGATTCTATAAGAGAGTAATTATGTGTTAGTATCTGTATGAATAAGTGAGGTTGTGTCTGTATAACTGTATAGGTGAGTAAATGGAAGTATGATTGATTCTTTGCATGACTGACTAAGTGTGTGAGTAACTCTGGATATGTGGCAGTGTGTGAGTGTCTGTATAGGTGTATGAGTGCATATGATAGTGTTGTATTGATGAGTGACTGCATGTATGAGTGACTGTATGGGTGAATGATTGGATGTGTGTGTAGACCTAGGAATCAGTCAGTGCGTATTTAGTAACTGGTATTGATGTGTCTATTTTTTCGAAAATGGTAGTCTGTATTTTAGAGTGGGTGTATCAAAGGTTATATTCAGGTGTGAGGAGGTGCATCAGATTTTCACGTGGCTGATGTCATCAGTGATGTCATTTGAGATGTCATCAGTGATGTCATCAGTGATGTCACTGACCATGTCATGAGTGATGTAATATGTGACGTCATCAGCAGTGCATTGCGGGGCGCGAGTTATAGTTAGCTGAACTAACTATAACGCCGGAATTTCTATGGTTTTGTACGAGTGAAATGTCCAACTAACTATAACGTTCCTGAAACCTATGGTTTTTTCAGTTAATTTCTATGGTTTTTTAAATGCTAATTTCTAACTATAACGTGCCTGAAACCTATGGTTTTTTCAGTGAATTTCTATGGTTTTTTAAATGCTAATTTCTAACTATAACGTGCCTGAAACCTATGGTTTTTCCAGTGAATTTCAAAGGTTTTTTAAATGAAAATTTGTAAGTCTAATGTACCTCAATCCTATGTTTTTTTTTAGTTTCTATATATACATATATATATACATATATATATATTTTAAAAAATTGTGAATAATTTTTAGTTAGGAAAACTATATTCATTCTTTTATTTTTTTTAAATATTATTCAGAAGTTGCGCACCCTTTGCGCACCCTACACGATGGCTGCGTGCATTCCGGTAGCCATTTTGAAAAGTCGCGCTGGGGTCGCGACTTCGGCGTAATTTGTAAAGTATGAAATATCTTTAAATTAATTATAAATAAAAGTTTTCCTTTAAGTGTTTGTCTAAATTTATTAATAAAAGTATTTTTAAAGTATTATTTTCAATATAATTTCGACTAAAAATTATTCGATTATTATTGGATTCAGAGGTTAGGAGGGATGGCCATTTTGCTCGATCTGTTTTGCAAGATTTTTTGGTCTAGTCAGGTGGACACCCTCCTCCGGGTGAGGTACGGCTTGAGGATTCTATTCAAAGGTGAGGAATCAACAGGCAGAAGTATCCATCAGAAAAGCAAGTTACTTACCTTCGGTAACGCTTTTTCTGGTGGATACAGTATCTGCCTGTGGATTCCTCACTGTCCCACCCGCCTCCCCGTTGTCCACCTGTTTCTACCAAAAAGATGCTTTTACTGTTTGGCATGAATGTTTTTAATATGTCTTAATCATGCTTATGTTTTAATAGTGAGAAATGCTTGATCTGTTGCTATTTCTTTATGCCTTTATTGGTTATGCATTTGTATATATATATATTTAGTATACTATGTATACATGTGAAAATGTGTCGGTCCACCTGTTTACCTCGGTGACACGGAAAAAATGGGTGGAACTGACGTCAGCACGCCGACGAGGTCCTCTTATGGCTCCTATGACGTCATACGGTGTCGCGAGCGGAGCCGTGCTATTATGACATCGTCATCGACGTGGGAGAGCTAGGAAAGAATTTCTGCGGAATGCTGGCGCAGGGGATATTCACCTAAGTGTTCAGGCTAGTCCTTTGGGAGCAACTGTTTATGTTGCCACTCCAGAAACCGAAACCAGTGATCCGAGGGCAGAGGCCCTGCAGATGGCACACGAGGTGGGAGCCCAGTCGTGTGCACCGGCGGGGCAGCGAAGTGACAAGCACCACTACCCACAGAAAAGGTAACGAGGGCACTGAATAACACAGGATCTTCTCTTTGTATCTGGCAGGAACAACAAGGTTAAAATGCCCTAGTTCCAAAATGTAGAATTAGTGCTACAACGGTCTTCAAGAGGACCTGCGATGGATGCCGCTTCTGCCTTCCGTACACTGGAGGCGGCACATGGGTCACGCGGTACGGTCATACTGCGGTGGGTCGCACACTCGTTGACCTCTCATGGCACTGCTCCACACTTCGGGGACAACGCTTTCCATTAGCTGTGTTTTCTGATGACGTGTCGCGCCAGCCCCGTCCAACAGCAGAACCCCTTTAGATCCAAACAGACTCTTCCACTCTCTCACCGGAAGTGAAACCAGGCCACGCGGCCACTTTCACAATACAACAGCCGGGAATGCACTTTTCGGTAAAAAAAACACATTCCTTCCTCCTAATTTATCAAATAAATGACTCACTGAAGAACAGGGGCCAGCTTCGATCGGTAAACAGCCGTTACAACAACTTTTTACTTCGCGATACCATTACAACGCATGCATTACCACGCATGCGTTGTACATCGCAAAGTCATTACTACGCATTTTTTTAGAACGCATGGTCATTTACCACACATGCCTTTACAACAAATTTTGTTGTAAAGGTATGTATGGTAAATGACCATGAGTTCTAAAAAAATGTAGACGATCCACGTCGTTGTAAGGAAACAGAGGCTGTTCCATTTCCTCACAACGACGTGCACCTCCCCTCAGAGACGACATGAAGCAGGAACCACGAGGAGAGAGGAACCACGAGGAGTGAGAGGTAAGGGGGATTGGGCATGGGGTGGTGGTTACTTTTCTAGGGTTTAGGGTAGTGCAGTGGTGTTTGGGTAGTGTAGGGGGTCGTGCTGAAGGTAGTGTTTTAGGGTTTAGGGTAGTGCAGTGGTGTTTGTGTAGTGTAGGGGGTCGTGCTGGGGGTAGTGTTTTAGGGTTTAGGGTAGTGCAGTGGTGTTTGTGTAGTGTAGGGGGTCATGCTGGTGGTAGTGTTTTAGGGTTTAGGGTAGTGCAGTGATGTTTGTGTAGTGTAGGGGGTCATGCTTGGGGTAGATTTAGGGTTTAGGGTAGTGCAGTGGTGTTTGTGTAGTGTAGGGGGTCGTGCTGGGGGTAGTGTTTTAGGGTTTAGGGCAGTGCAGTGGTGTTTGTGTAGTGTAGGGGGTCGTGCTGGGGGTAGTGTTTTAGGGTTTAGGGTAGTGCAGTGGTGTTTGGATAGTGTAGGGGGTCGTGCTGGGGGTAGTGTTTTAGGGTTTAGGGTAGTGCAGTGGTGTTTGGGTAGTGTAGGGGGTCGTGCTGGGGGTAGTGTTTTAGGGTTTAGGGTAGTGCAGTGGTGTTTGGGTAGTGTAGGGGGTCGTGCTGGGGTAGTGTTTTAGGGTTTAGGGTAGTGCAGTGGTGTTTTGGTAGTGTAGGGGGTCGTGCTGGGGGTAGTGTTTTAGGGTTTAGGGTAGTGCATTGGTGTTTGGGTAGTGTAGGGGGTCGTGCTGGGGGTAGTGTTTTAGGGTTTAGGGCAGTGCATTGGTGTTTGGGTAGTGTAGGGGGTTGTGCTGGGGGGAGTGTTTTAGGGTTTAGGGCAGTGCAGTGGTGTTTGGGTAGTGTAGGGGGTCCTGCTGGGGTGTGTGTTTTAGGGTTTAGGGCAGTGCAGTGGTGTTCGGGTAGTGTAGGGGGTCGTGCTGGGGGAGTGTTTTAGGGTTTAGGGTAGTGCAGTGGTGTTCGGGTAGTGTAGGGGGTCGTGCTGGGGGAGTGTTTTAGGGTTTAGGGTAGTGCAGTGGTGTTTGGGTAGTGTAGGGGTCGTGCTGGGGTGGTGTTTTAGGGTTTAGGGCAGTGCAGTGGTGTTCGGGTAGTGTAGGGAGTGGTGCCTGGGGGGGTGTTTCAAGGTTTAGGGCAGTGCAGTGGTGTTCGGGCAGAGTAGGGGGTCATGCTGGGGCTGGTGTTTCAGAGTTTGGGGCAGTGCAGTGGTGTTCGGGCAGTGTAGGGGGTCGTGCTGGGGCTGGTGTTTCAGGGTTTAGGGCAGTGCAGTGGTGTTCGGGCAGTGTAGGGGGTCATGCTGGGGCTGGTGTTTCAGGGTTTAGGGCAGTGCAGTGGTGTTCGGGCAGTGTAGGGGGTCGTGCTGGGGGTAGTGTTTCAGGGTTTAGGGCAGTGCAGTGGTGTTTGGGCAGTGTAGGGGGTCGTGCTGGGGTTAGTGTTTCAGGGTTTAGTGCAGTGCAGTGGTGTTCGGGCAGTGTAGGGGATCGTGCTGGGGTGGTGTTTCAGGGTTTAGGGCAGAGCAGTGGTGTTTGGGCAGTGTAGGGAGTCGTGCTGGGGGTAGTGTTTCAGGGTTTAGGGCAGAGCAGTGGTGTTCGGGCAGAGTAGGGGGTTGGGCTGGGGGTGGTGCTTAGGGTTCAGGGCAGTGCAGTGGTGTTCGGGCAGTGTAGGGGGTCGTGCTGGGGGTGGTGTTTCAGTGTTTAGGGCAGTGCAGTGGTGTTCGGGCAGTGTAGGGGGTCGTGCAGGGGTGGTGTTTCAGGGTTTAGGGCAGTGCAGTGGTGTTCGGGCAGTGTAGGGGGTCGTGCAGGGGTGGTGTTTCAGGGTTTAGGGCAGTGCAGTGGTGTTCGGGCAGTGTAGGGGGTCGTGCATGGGGTGGTGTTTCAGGGTTTAGGGCAGTGCAGTGGTGTTCGGGCAGTGTAGGGGGTCGTGCTGGGGGTGGTGTTTCAGGGTTTAGGGCAGTGCAGTGGTGTTCGGGTAGTGTAGGGAGTGGTGCCTGGGGGGGGTGTTTCAGGGTTTAGGGCAGTGCAGTGGTGTTTGGGCAGTGTAGGGGGTCGTGCTGGGGCTGGTGTTTCAGGGTTTAGGGCAGTGCAGTGGTGTTCGGGCAGTGTAGGGGGTCGTGCTGGGGCTGGTGTTTCAGGGTTTAGGGCAGTGCAGTGGTGTTCGGGCAGTGTAGGGGGTCGTGCTGGTGGTAGTGTTTCAGGGTTTTGGGCAGTGCAGTGGTGTTCGGGCAGTGTAGGGGGATGTGCTGGGGGTCGTGTTTCAGGGTTTAGGGCAGAGCAGTGGTGTTTGGGCAGTGTAGGGGTCATGCTGGGGGTAGTGTTTCAGGGTTTAGGGCAGAGCAGTGGTGTTCGGGCAGAGTAGGGGGTTGGGCAGGGGGTGGTGTTTAGGGTTTAGGGCAGTGCAGTGGAGTTCGGGCAGTGTAGGGGTCATGCTGGGGGTGGTGTTTCAGGGTTTAGGGCAGTGCAGTGGTGTTCAGGCAGTGTAGGGGGTCGTGCAGGGGGTGGTGTTTCAGGGTTTAGGGCAGTGCAGTGGTGTTCGGGCAGTGTAGGGGCTCGTGTAGGGGGTGGTGTTTCAGGGTTTAGGGCAGATCAGTGGTGTTTGGGCAGTGTAGGGGGTCGTGCTGGGGGTAGTGTTTCAGGGTTTAGGGCAGAGCAGTGGTGTTTGGGCAGTGTAGGGGTCGTGCTGGGGGTAGTGTTTCAGGGTTTAGGGCAGAGCAGTGGTGTTTGGGCAGTGTAGGGGGTCATGCTGGGGGTAGTGTTTCAGGGTTTAGGGCAGTGCAGTGGTGTTCGGGCAGTGTAGGGGGTCGTGCAGGGGGAGGTGTTTCAGGGTTTAGGGCAGTGCAGTGGTGTTCGGGCAGTGTAGGGGGTCGTGCAGGGGGTGGTGTTTCAGGGTTTAGCAGGCAGTGGTGTTCAGGCAGTGTAGGGGGTCTTGCTGGGGGTGGTGTTTCAGGGTTTAGGGCAGTGCAGTGGTGTTTGGGCAGTGTAGGGGGTCTTACTGGGGATGGTGTTTCAGTGTTTAGGGCAGTGCAGTGGTGTTCGGGCAGTGTAGGGGGTCGTGCTGGGGCTGGTGTTTCAGGGTTTAGGGCAGTGCAGTGGTGTTCGGGCAGTGTAGGGGTTCGTGCTGGGGCTGGTGTTTCAGGGTTTTGGGCAGAGCAGTGGTGTTCGGGCAGTGTAGGGGTTGGTGCTGGGGGTGGTGTTTCAGGATTTAGGGCAATGGTGTTCGGGCAGTGTAGGGGTCTTGCTGGGGGTGGTGTTTCAGGGTTTAGGGCAGTGCAGTGGTGTCCGGGTAGTGTAGGGGGTCATGCAGGGGGTGGTGTTTCAGGGTTTAAGGCAATGCAGTGGTGTTCGGGCTGTGTAGGGGTTAGTGCTGAGGGGTGGTGTTTCAGGGTTTAGGGCAGTGCAGTGGTGTTCGGGCAGTGTAGGGGGTCTTGCAGGGGGTGGTGTTTCAGGGTTTAGGGCAGTGGTGTTCGGGCAGTGTAGGGGGTCTTGCTGGGGGTGCTGTTTCAGGGTTTAGGGCAGTGCAGTGGTGTTCGGGCAGAGTAGGGGGTCGTGCTGGGGCTGGTGTTTCAGGGTTTAGGGCAGTGCAGTGGTGTTCGGGCAGTGTATGGGGGTCATGCTGGGGCTGGTGTTTCAGGGTTTAGGGCAGATCAGTGGTGTTTGGGCAGTGTAGGGGGTCGTGCTGGGGGTAGTGTTTCAGGGTGTAGGGCAGAGCAGTGGTGTTTGGGCAGTATAGGGGGTCGTGCTGGGGGTAGTGTTTCAGGGTTTAGGGCAGAGCAGTGGTGTTTGGGCAGTGTAGGAGGTCGTGCTGGGGGTAGTGTTTCAGGGTTTAGGGCAGTGCAGTGGTGTTCGGGCAGTGTAGGGGATCGTGCTGGGGGTGGTGTTTCAGGATATAGGGCATTGCAGTGGTGTTCGGGCAGTGTAGGGGGTCGTGCTGGGGGTGGTGTTTCAGGGTTTAGGGCAGTGCAGTGGTGTTCAGGCAGTGTAGGGGGTCGTGCTGGAGGTGGTGTTTCAGGGTTTAGGGCAGTGCAGTGGTGTTCGGGCAGTGTAGGGGGTCGTGCTGGGGGTGGTGTTTCAGGGTTTAGGGCAGTGCAGTGGTGTTCGGGCAGTTTAGGTGGTCATGCTGGGGGTTGTGTTTTAGGGTTTAGGGCAGTGCAGTGGTGTTTGGGCAGTGTAGGGGGTCGTGCTGGGGTAGTGTTTTAGGATTTAGGGCAGTGCAGTTGTGTTCGTGCAGTGTAGGGGGTCGTGCTGGGGTAGTGTTTTAGGGTTTAGGGCAGTGCAGTGGTATTTGTGTAGTGGGCAACGCATGTGCTGCGTCGCTAGGCGAGACCTAAAAAGCATTGCACCAAGATGGCTGCCAACACTTTCTGGATTGAAGTGTTCGCAGCCAATTAGAGCCAAGCTCGTGCTTGTGTAGTTAGGTCCCGCCCAGATATATAAAGATTTTTTCCTTTAATATCTCAAAAACTACTGAACGGATTTACACCATTTAAAAAAAAGGGCGCTTTCAGAACCAAGCACTACCTTTTTGCCAAATTTGGTGTAATTCCGTTCAGCAGTTTTGGCTGTAACCGTGTCTAAAGTTTCCTATGGGAAATTGATTTTTTGACCTCTATTTTTTGAATTTCTCGGGAACTACTGAACGGATTTACACCATTTAAAAAAAAGGGCGCTTTCTGAACCAAGGGCTACCTTTTTGCCAAATTCGGTGTAATTCCGTTCTGCAGTTCGGGCTGTAGCCGTGTCTAAAGTTTCCTATGGGAAATAACATGGGGAAAACGCGTTTTGGGACCCCCTTGCCTCGTTACAACACACGGACTGCGAGTTAGTAAATACAATCTCGCTTACCCGTTCTTCGTCGCTTCACTCCGGGCATCCTCCGACACTCCAGGCTTGCTGCTCCTCAGATCGGGCGTCACTTAGACGGTGCTGCCAGTAATATCCATACTTGATCCACTGCACCTAGACCGGCGCACTCTCAGACGGGTGCTCAAAACGCGGAGGTGCGTCTGCGTTAATATTTCACGCTCACTTCCCTTCACTTTGTCAGTTCAGAGAAAAGCACTCACAGGGGTCTTTGTCTTTCAAATCTCTTTAATTCGTACAGCCAACATGACGCGTTTCGGCTTACGCCTTAATCCAATGTCTTCTTGTTTCGCGCCAAAGGACGACAATTATTTAAAACCACAAGTGAATCACATGATGTATCATCATTGTAAGCAACGATGGACCATCGTATCCCGTGTGCATTTGAGCGCCATATTGAAACGTATATTTTCTGACTGGCTCAATGCCCCACAGCGTGGTCTGTTTTAATTATGTTGCTAAATCAACTTTGCTATCCATATTCCTTTAACAATTTCATTGACTCTTATTGAGAATATGAAAATTAAAAATTAAACCTTACATAGCAGAGTTTAGCAGAGCAGGTTAGTTATCCATTATAAAGCAGTGTATTGGCATAATAGCTGCACATTTCTCATTATGACATTTTAGCAGTGTATCGGCTTAATATCCCTTACATTTCTTTACAATTCAATGGCAGGTAATCATAATATAATACCGCTGTCTGAGTGGTTTTGGATGTATCATTGATGTATAAAGTAACGGATAGCGGGTGGGAGGTTGGCCGATAAACGGCGGTATTATATTATGATTACCTGCCATTGAATGGTAAAGATATGTAAGGGATATTAAACCGATACACGGCTAAAATGTCATAATGAGAAATGTGCAGCTATTATGCCGATACACGGCTTTATAATGGATAACCAACCTGCTCTGCTAAACTCTGCTATGTAAGGTTTAATTTTTAATTTTCATATTCTCAATAAGAGTCAATGAAATTGTTAAAGGAATATGGATAGCAAAGTTGATTTAGCAACATAATTAAAACAGACCACGCTGTGGGGCATTGAGCCAGTCAGAAAATATACGCTTCAATATGGCGCTCAAATGCACACGGGATACTATGGTCCATCGTTGCTTACAATGACGATACATCATGTGATTCACTTGTGGTTTTAAATAATTGTCGTCCTTTGGCGCGAAACAAAAAGACATTAGATTAAGGCGTAAGCCGAAACGCGTCATGTTGGCTGTACGAATTAAACAGATTTGAAAGACAAAGACCCCTGTGAGTGCTTTTCTCTGAACTGACAAAGTGAAGGGAAGTGAGCGTGAGATATATATATATATATATTCACTGAAAAAACCATAGGTTTTAGGGACAGTTTTAGTTACTTGGACATTGCACTCGTACAAAACCCGTGAAATTCCCCCGTTATAGTTAGTTCAGCTAACTATAACTCGCGCCCCGCAATGCACTGCTGATGATGTCACATATTACATCACTCATGACATGGTCAGTGACATCACTGATGACATCACTGATGACATCTCAAATGACATCACTGATGACATCATCCAGTGACTGTGTGTTTCTGTAAAGTTTAAATATTTTTAATATATATAGGAAAAGACGTATTGAAGAATGAGTGGGTGTGTAAGTGTCTGTATGGATGATTTAGTAGGTGCGTGACTGACTATAAGTGAGTGATTTAACGTATCTTACTGAATGCATGGGTTAGTGACTAAACTGGGTGAATGTCTGTATCCGTCTGTCTGTTGCTGTGTAAGTGGCTGCATGTGTTTGTGAATAGCTAAATGAGTGTCTATATGAGTTATTGAATGCTTGTCTGAGTATCTGTATGGGTGCCTGAGTGTTTGTGTGGGAGGGGTGTGTGCAACTCTGTGCATAGATGTGTGAGTGGGTGATTCACTGGGTGGATGGTTTCAAGAGTGCATCTGTGATAGACTGTATGGGTGGGTAAGTGTGTGTAAGAGTGTGTTAGTGAGTGAATGTATGTCCCAGTGGTACATGTGTGAGTAAGTACATATGTGAAAGGCAGTATATATGTGTGTTGGAGTATATAAATAGCTATAAGCAAGAGTGAGTGATTGTGATAGTGGCTGTATGGATGAGTGTGTGCTTGTATCTGTGATTGTATAAGAGCGTAACAATGTGCTACTATTTGTATGAGTAAGTGAGCTGGTGTGTGTATAACTGTATAGGTGAGTAAATGGCAGTGTGTTTAATTATTTGCATGACTGACTAGGTGTGTGAGTATCTCTATGGATGAGTGGCGTTGTTTGAGTGTCTATATAGGAGTAAGAGTGCATATGATAGTCCTGTACTGAGTGACCGTAAGTATGAGTGACTGTACGGGTGAGTGAGTGGATGTGTGTGTGTAGACCTAAGAATCAGTGACTGGGTATGTAGTTATTGGTGTTGGAGTGTCTATGGTTTTGCGAATGGCAGTCTGTAATTTAGAGTGGGTGTATCAAAGGTTATATTAGGGTGTGAGGAGGTGCATCAGATTATCACGTGGATGATGTCATCAGTGATGTCATTTGAGATGTCATCAGTGATGTCATCAGTGATGTCACTGACCATGTCATGAGTGATGTAATATGTGACATCATCAGCAGTGCATTGCGGAGCGCGAGTTATAGTTAGCTGAACTAACTATAACGGGGGAATTTCACGGGTTTTGTACGAGTGCAATGTCCAAGTAACTAAAACTGTCCCTAAAACCTATGGTTTTTCAGTGAATTTCAAAGGTTTTTTAAATGCTAATTTGTAACTATAACGTGTCTGAAACCTATGGTTTTTTCAGTGAATTTCAAAGGTTTTTTAAATGCTAATTTGTAACTATAACGTGTCTGAAACCTATGGTTTTTTCAGTGAATTTCAAAGGTTTTTTAAATGCTAATTTCTAACTATAACGTGCCTGAAACCTACGGTTTTTTCAGTGAATTTCAAAGGTTTTGTAAATGACAATTTTTAAATGTATTAATTGTTATATTAATTTTTTTCATACTGATTTACTACATTTTTAGAAACAATTTTTTTTACATATTTTATTTTTTAAATTACATTGTAATTACATTATACATTACATTACAAAAAATACTTTCTCAGAATGAATTACTTTAGTTTAAATACTTTGCAGATAGGCAATAGACTTTTAAGTACAGTAGTTACAGTTGTTGCAATGGGCAACACATTTTCAAACACAATGCAACATTCAGCTCAATGTGAATTTCTAGTTAAATGCAATTAGTTACTTTATGGATTACTTTTGTAACCACAGGACTGGATCCTAGATTCAGTCCTGCTACATCTCCTGTAAACAGTTGAGTAAAAGCGTTTTGGTTACAGTCGTGATTTTTAAGGAATATTATTGTATTTTAAAAGTTGACACTTAGAAACTTTTTCTCATAGAATCACCAATGTTATCCTATGGAAGGAAATTCACTTAGCAGGTAAAAACTGTTATTGTTACTTTTTCTTACTCAGTGTTGGATCCTGGATCCAGCACTGGTGCATCTCCTGTAAACAGTTGAAAAAATGCGTTTAAGTCATACAGGCGATTTTTAAGGAATATTTGTAGTTTGTGAAAATCAACACTTTGAAACTTTTTTGCTGAAAACCAGTCAATCTTAGCCTATGAAGGAAATTCAAGTTACCGGTAAGTACGGTTAAAATTACTTTTGAGGATCAGTACTGGGCTGAAAGATGCAGCACTGAGGTCTCTCCTGATAACAGGTGAGTAAATCGGAATTCGTATTTCGGCTGATTTTAGAGGAATATTTTAAAGTTCCAAAACTCCACACTTAGAAGAATTTCCAAGTGAAACCAGTCAATGTTAGCCTATGAAAGGAAATTCAAGTTACTGGTAAGTACGGTTAAAATTACTTTTCAGGACCAGTACTGGGCTGAAAGATGCAGCACTGAGGTCTCTCCTGATAACAGGTGAGTAAATCAGAATTCGGATTTCGGCTGATTTTAGAGGAATATTTGTATGTTTAAAAAATCAACACTTAGAAACTTTTTCAGCAAAAAGCAGGCAATGATATCCTATGGAAGGAAATTCAAGTTACTGGTAAGTATGGTTAAAATTACTTTTGAGGATCAGTACTGGGCTGAAAGATGCAGCACTGAGGTCTCTCCTGATAACAGGTGAGTAAATCGGAATTCGTATTTCGGATGATTTTAGAGGAATATTTTAAAGTTCCAAAACTCCACACTTAGAAGAATTTCCAAGTGAAACCAGTCAATGTTAGCCTATGAAGGAAATTCAAGTTACCGGTAAGTACGGCTAAAATTACTTTTCAGGACCAGTACTGGGCTGAAAGATGCAGCACTGAGGTCTCTCCTGATAACAGGTGAGTAAATCGGAATTCGTATTTCGGCTGATTTTAGAGGAATATTTTAAAGTTCCAAAACTCCACACTTAGAAGAATTTCCAAGTGAAACCAGTCAATGTTAGCCTATGGAAGGAAATTCAAGTTACTGGTAAGTATGGTTAGAATTACTTTTCAGGACCAGTACTGGGCTGAAAGATACAGCACTGAGGTCTCTCCTGATAACAGGTGAGTAAATCGGAATTCGTATTTCGGCTGATTTTAGAGGAATATTTGCACAATGGTGAAGGGAGGGGCGGGGCCTGAGGTGACATCTGAGCAAACGCGCCCCGTTGCGCGTTTTAAGTTGGGGGATTAAGTCCCCTTGAATCCTGAGGGTCCCTAGGGGCCAACTAGCCCACCAGGAACCTCCAATATGCGCCAGGGGCTGCGTTGCAGAGACGTGTAGAGAGGCCACACCCTTTTACACCTCTCTGCAACGCAGCTCTGTGGCGCTTTCTGGATGTACCTGTTGGGCTAGTTGGCCCCAGGGACCCTCAGGATTGAAGGGGATTTAATTCCCCATCTTAAACGCGCCACGGGGCCTGTTTGCACACATGTCACCTGAAGCCCCGCCCCCTCCCTTCACCACTGTGCAAACGCGCCCGTGGCGCGTTTTAAGTTGGGGGATTAAGTCCCCTTGAATCCTGAGGGTCCCCGGAGTCCAACTAGCCCACCATATACCTCCAAAAGCGCCACAGAGCTGCGTTGCAGAGAGGTGTATAAAGGGGTGTGGCCTCTCTACACGTCTCTGCAACGCAGCCCCCTGGCGCATATTGGAGGTTCCTGGTGGGCTAGTTGGCCCCAGGGACCCCCAGTATTCAAGGGGATCGTTCCCCCTCTGCAAACGCGCCAGGGGCGCGTTTGCAGAGTGGTGAAGGAAGGGGCGGGGCCTGCGGGCCCGATCGTTTTTAAAAAAAATTTTTTTTTTTTTTAAATGCTTTTTTTGCCCAGGGGGTCCTTGTGGGACCCCTGAGCAGGCCTAGGGGTTAGGGTGTTTCTACCCTGCCCCCTTTGTGCGTTTTGCGCACTTGTTTCTTTTTTTCTCGGCGGGATACGCGCACCCTAAGCGCATCCCGCCGATTTTTAAAAAAAAAAATCTTTTTCTGCCCAGGGGGTCCTTGTGGGACCCCCTGAGCAGACCTAGGGGGTCAGGGTGTTTCTACCCTGCCCCCTTTTTGCGCTTTGCGCACTTGTTTCTGTCCCTCGGTTCTACCGAGGGACAAAATGGCTGCCAACACTTCTTGATTTGGAGTGTTGACAGCCAATTAGCATGCAGCTCGTGATCGGGAGGGTGCGCGCAGGGTGCGCTGAGGGTACGCGTATCCGACGCGCCCATAGATATATATGTACTTTTACTTTTGATTTTCTCAGGAACTACTGAACGGATTTACACCATTTAAGCAAAAGGCACCAGTCTGAACCAAGGACTACCTCTTTGCCAAATTTGGGGTAATTCCGTTCAGCAGTTCGGGCTGTAGCTGCGACTAAAGGTTCCTATGGAAAAATGAATGGGGAAAACGCGTTTTGGGACCCCCCTTTTTCTCGGCCCCCGCTTGACGTATCACCCCGAGACTTTCAGGGTAGGAGCGGACCGGAGCGCCCCAACAAGTTGGAAGCTTTCGCGAAGATTCGTCAACCGACGCCAACGTTATTGCAAATAGAATGTCGCGGATTTCCTATGGATAATAGGTTGTAACTATAACTATCTACTGGCGACCGCCAGTAGATAATATATATATATATATATATATATATATATATATATTCACTGAAAAAAACCATAGGTTTCAGGCACGTTATAGTTAGAAATTAGCATTTAAAAAACCTTAGAAATTAACTGAAAAAACCATACGTTTCAGGGACTGTTAGACTTGGCATCATTTGGCGTGTTTCCCTGACTTTTGCTTTCTGACCTCCTGGTTTTTTACTCTGTTTTTGCTGGTGTAATGATTCTGCGCACTTTCCTCACTGCTGTCCAGTGGGAAAGTGCAAGTGCTCCTGTATAAAATGTGTTATGGATTGGTGTTTCCATGATTGGCCTATTTGATTTATGTGTCAGTCCCTTGTAAAGTGCACTGAGAGTGCCAGGGCCTATAGATCAAATGCTGTTGGTGGGCTGCAGCACTGGATTGTGCCACCCACGCAAACAACCCGTAAAGTGTAACTCTGGCCTGCCATTGCAGAGCCTGTGTGCAGCCTGGGGCTGCCATGTCGACTTGGCAAGTGCACACACTTGCAAGTCCCTAAACCTTCCCTTTTCTACATGTTAGTCACCCCTAAGGTAGGCCCAAGGTACCCCTGTGGGCAGGGTGCATTGTATGTGAAAGGTAGGACATGCCCTGGTGTGTGTGGCATGTCCTGATAGTGAATTACAGCCTATTTTGTTTTTCACTATTGCAAGGCTACCTGTTCCCCATAGGCCAGAATGGGTAGTTTTGATTATTACAGCTTATAATCCTAACTGACCCAGGGGACATGGTAGAAATTCGAGTTTAGTATGCCTGGAATCAGAATGATAAAATGCATCTTTTAGTGAGGTTGGTTTTAACATTCTGTGTTTGAAAATACCACTTTTAGAAAGTGGGTATTTTCTTGTCTAACCATCCAAGCCTGCCTCTGCTAGGTTGTGTATTCCTTGTCTGGAGTGTGAGTGACAGGGGCTGGGGGATGCCAGGAGACAGGGTGAGTCAGCACAGGGCTGAATAGCAAGATCTACATGTAGATGGGTGGAAGGGATGCACCTGGGACCTGAATAGGGCTGGGCCTTCCCTCCACAATACTGGCTCCACCTCCTGTGGTGCGTCTGATGTCCCTGGCCTGCACTGTGAAAGGAAAGAAGGAGCCTTGTCAACAAAGTGCTCCAGGACTGACCAGAACTGGTTTGGACTAGGCAAAGGCCTCTCTGCCCTCAGAGAACAAGGAGAAATTGAGGATAAAAGGGGGACCCAAACCCCAGAAAATTGGAACTCTTTTGGATCAAGAAGACTGCCAAGAAGAAGAGCTGGAGAAGCTGTGAGGAGGAACTACCACTTTGCTGTGTGCTTTGCTGTGTTGGCCTGCAGTGGCTGCTTCTGTCTTGGGCAGTGAAAGGACTGGAACTGAACTTTCTGCAATCTACTTTGTGAGTGTCTCTAAGGGCTTGAGGTAGAGCTTGCCCCCTGTTCAAGAAGTCTCAGGAACAGCAAAGACTTCAAGCCCGACGCCGTCTACGACGCCGCTGCCGACTCTGTGTCCTGAAGGCACCGCAGAGGGCACCGCTGCAGCGCCGCACCGTGACCCTGGTCTCACGGACGCCGCCCGCTGACACCGCCACCGAGCCGCTGCTCGCACCGCGACATGTGGGCACCACACTCCGTACCGCCTCGCTTCACGACAACGCCGTGGTATCCCCGACGACGCCGCTCCACGCCGGACTCGACGCCGCTGCTTGCACCGTGGTTCGGGGGCACCGCTCATAAATTACACGATGCACCGCCCTCATCCCGCACCGCAGCCTTGGCCCACCGACGCCGGTGCCATCGACTCCAGTTCGTCAGCCGACGACAGCGCTTCTGCAACGACGACGCTGCTGCTGCACCGTGACCTGCCAGCACCGTGACGAGCACCGCCTTCATCTCACACCGCGACCCTGGTCTCCCCGACGACGCCATCCGATGCCGCCGCTGAGCCGCTGCTCGCACCGCGACCTGAGCGCAACACACGCCGCACCGCTGCACTTTGCACCGCAGCACCCGACGCCGGCCGACGCCAGCGCTCCTGACTTCAACAGAGAGGAGATCGATCTGCAACGCTTGTGACTTCGAGGGCCCCGATGACGCCTGCACCGACCTCCGGAACCGACGCCTGCAGACGCCGTGTGTTCGGAAGCTCACCGCGAGGTCATCGACGCCCTGCATTTCTGAAAGGTACTGTTTGCGGGTCTTCCCGACACCGTAGCTGACCCGTGATGTCGCAGTCAGCCAGAACTGTTTGGATTTGTTTGTTCACGACGCCGTGATAGCCCCGGACGGAGCTATCGACATGTTTTTAAGGACACTGTGATAACTGAAGATTTTTAAAGTACTGTACTGTGGATTTTTATCGTATTGGTCTTGTTTTAAGTATATAAAAATATTGGATATTTTTCTAAACTGGTGTGGTGTCCGTTTGTTGTGCTTACACTGTATTACTGCTGGTTATGTGCAAATGCTTTACACACTGCCTCTAAGATAAGCTTGACTGCTCGTGCCAAGCTACCAAGGGGGTGAGCAGGGGTTATTTTAGGAGTGTAACTCCCTTATCCTGACTAGGAAGAAGGGTCCCTACTTGGACAAAGGTGCAAGCCCTTGCCAACTAGAGACCCCCATTTCTAACATTGGTGGCAGCAGTGGGATAGGACTTGTGTTTGCACTTGACTTACAGTGATTGGTGTGCACTACTACCATATCGCAGACCATTACGTATCACATACAGGTTCTTTTTCTTTTTGGCCTATTTTTGATCTTGCCAGTTTGAACTTGCTACTTCAACATGCCTGAATCTATAGTATCATCAATTGCATCAGTAGAAATTGCCTTTGAGGAGTATCGATTGGAAGCCTACAATGTCAAGGAGTTAAAATCGATTTGCAAGAACCTGAAAGTCCAGGTCAGAGGCCTTACCAGGAAGGATGAGCTACAAAAGGCGCTGAGGGCCTGGGTAGCAGCCAGACATGCCAGTGAGCAATCTGCTGATCTCAGTGGAGAGGTGGAGGAGCCTGTTCCTAGGGTAGATGTGCTTTTGGGAGGGGGGGAACCCTCCAGGCCAGGCAGCAGTAGCTTGTCCCCAGAGGAGCTGGAGGACAGGCGGGAAGTAAGGAGGTTTGAATTGGAGAAACTCAGAATAGAAAGTGAGAGGGAAGAGAAAAGAATAGCCATGGAGGAAAGGAAAATGATACTAGATCATGAGAGAATGATTAAGGAGCTGGAGCTAAAAAGTAGAACCGGCTCAGATGGTGGCAGCAATTCTTCAGCACACACAGACAGGATTGTACACATCCCCAAGAATGTAGGTAAAGAGTACAAAAAGGGTGATGACATACAAAGGTGGTTTCAAGGGTACGAGTCGTCTATTCATATGAATGGGGTCCCTGAGAGGAACTGGGGGACAGGGTTCTGGCCTCTCTTTCCAGAAGAAGCTAGGGATACCCTGATAGCTTTGGGTAAGGGGCAGGACCTCATCTATGCTGACATGAAAGACGCTCTCCTCACTAGGTATGGGCTCACTCCTGAGAAGTACAGGGATCAGTTTAGGTCCAGTAAAAAGTCTGAGGCCAACGCTTGGTTGGAATGTGTGGATATGTTCTGTAGGTTGCTGGATGGTTGGGTGAAGGGCAGTAATGTAACAGATTTTCAGGGGCTCTACAATTTGATTGCATGGGAGCACTTGTCTAGTCTATGTTTTGCAGATCTGCACCAGCACCTAGTTGATAGTAAGCTAACTGACCCCAGGAAGCTTGCTATGGAGGCGGACCGCTGGGTGAGTACCCGGGTCCACAAGAAAGCGTTTGGGGGAGACTCAGCCAAAGGTGGGCAGGGTCCCCAGCAGAAAGGCGGGGGGACAAGGGTAAAGCACAGGAGTTCTCTAAAGGACCCCAAACTAGTACCCAGGGTAAAGGTTCCCACCCCCCAGGTGATAAGAAGAAAGGGGTCTCTACAGGGAAGCCTGTTGAGACCAGCCCCCACAAGTGTTATGCATGTGACCAGGTGGGTCACTTTAAGGGGGACCCCAAGTGCCCAAAGGGGACACCGCCACCCACAGGTGGACAGTTCAAAGTGTTGGCTAGTGTAGCGCTTGGGGAGAAGGGGTGCCCACAGGAGGGTGGGGATCCCGCAGAAATGACCCTCGTCTCACTAGGGGACAGTGAGATGGTCCCAGGAAACCAGGTGCCCCCTAACACAAAGAAATATAGCACCTGGGTGACCATCAATGGGAACAGGGTAGAGGCTCTCAGAGATACTGGAGCCAGTGTGACCTCAGTCCGGTGTCACCTGGTCTCTGAGACGCAGGTAGTCCCAGGGGCATTCCACCAAGTAGTTGCTGTAGACAGCTCTGAGCGCCAGTGTACGGTGGCGCAGGTTCCCTTTGAATGGGGGGGTCTCAGGTCCCTTGAGGGTGGTTGTGAGCCCTACCATGCCTGTAGATTGTCTGCTAGGTAACGACCTGGAGCAGTCCTTATGGAAGGATGTTGAGCTCAGGTCTCACTTGGAGATGCTTGGGTTGCCAGAGTGGGCATGCGTGTCTACTCGGTCAATGGCAGCCAGAAAGTGTGATCAAGAGGACTTGGAGCCTGGAACAATGGCCCAAGTCCCTGCCAAGAGGAAGGGCAGGGGGTGCGGGAAACCGGCCCCCGAAGTTCCCACGGACCGGGAGGAGGCGGACCTCGAGGGGGACGCCCCGGTGCCTACAGGGGAGCAGGTAGCCGAACTGGGAGACATCTCTGAGTTGACCCATTGACAGCAAGAAGGGGGTCCCACCAGGGAGGAGTTCTGCAGGGAGCAGAACGAGTGCCCTACTCTGGAGGGTCTGTGGCGGCAGGCTGCAGACCAGGCAGCTGGTAATCAGTCCGGGTCACATCTGATCTATTGGAAGAATGGTCTCTTATACAGTGAGTCTAAGGTTGCTGAGCCTGGGTCAGCCCGTGTGCTGGTGGTACCCCAGCGCTTCAGGACCTTCCTACTGGGTCTGGCTCATGACGTGCCTTTGGCAGGACATTTGGGGCAGGACAAGACCTTTGACAGGCTTGTCACCCACTTCTTTTGGCCCCAAATGTGAAGGCAGTCAGATGCACACTGTAGGTCTTGCCAAACTTGCCAGGCAAGTGGTAAGAGTGGGAGGAAGGTCAAAGCTCCTCTCCAACCTTTTTCTGTTGTTGGAACACCCTTTGAAAGTGTAGGGATGGATATTGTGGGGCCACTGGATCCCAAGACAGCCATGGGCAACAGGTACATCCTGGTCTTGGTGGACCATGCCACCCGGTACCCGGAGGCAATCCCTCTCAGGACAACGACGGCGCCAGTGGTGGGCCGGGCGTTAATGGGGATCTTTTCCCGTGTGGGCTTCCCCAGAGAGGTGGTTTCTGACAGGGGGACCAATTTTATATCCAAGTATATGACATCCCTGTGGAAGGAGTGTGGTGTAACCTACAAGTTCACCACTGATTACCACCCACAAGGAAACGGTCTGGTGGAGAGATTCAACCAGACCTTGAAAGGCATGATCAAGGGTCTAACAGAACCCATGAGGCGTAAGTGGGACGTCCTCTTGCCATGCCTGCTCTTCGCATACAGGGAGGTGCCTCAGAAGTCTCTTGGGTACAGCCCCTTTGAGCTCCTGTATGGCCACCCTGTCAGAGGACCTCTGAGTTTGGTAAAGGAAGGCTGGGAGGCAGCTCCCAGGAAAACTCCCCAGGATGTGTTTAGTTACATGCTGGCCTTTAGAAACCAAACTGCCCGCTTCAGGAAACCCGCTCAGGTGAACCTGGAAGCAAGCCAGGAAGAAATGAAGAGGTGGTATGACCAGAATGCCACTCTGGTCGAATTTCAACCTGGGCAGAAAGTGTGGGTCATGGCCCCAGTGGAACCTTGTGCCTTGCAGGACAAGTGAACTGGGCCATATGAGGTGGTGGAGAGCAAAAGTGACGTCGCCTACCTGGTGAATTTGCAGACTCCAAGGAACCCCTTGAGGGTCCTTCACGTGAACCGCCTCAAACCCCACTTCGAGAGGTCCGAAGTGAGTATGCTCTTGGCGACAGATGATGGGGTGGAAGAGGAGAGTGAGCCTCTCCCTAACCTCCTGTCTACCAAGGAGCATGATGGGTCAGTGGAGGGTGTGATCCTCTCCCCTACTCTGACTCAGGAGCAGCAGGGGGACTGTCACCAGTTGTTGGGACAGTTCGCCCCACTGTTCTCTCTGACCCCCGGTGTTACTCACTGGTGTACCCATGACGTGGACACTGGTGACAGCCCTCCTGTGAAGCACAAGATTTACAGGTTGACTGACCAGGTCAGGGCCAGCATCAAGGAGGAGGTCTCTAAGATGTTGGCGTTAGGGGTGATTGAGCCCTCCAACAGTCCTTGGGCCAGCCCAGTGGTCTTGGTCCCAAAGGCTGCTGCACCCGGTGCCACTCCAGAACTGCGGTTTTGTGTGGACTACCGTGGTCTCAATGCCATCACCAGGACTGACGCGCACCCCATCCCCAGAGCTGATGAGCTCATTGATCGGTTGGGAGCTGCCCGGTTCCTCAGCACATTTGATTTAACGTCTGGGTACTGGCAGATTGCCTTAACCGAGGGGGCCAAGGGGAGATCAGCATTCTCAACCCCAGAAGGTCATTGCCAATTCCGGGTGATGCCCTTTGAGTTGAAGAATGCCCCTGCCACCTTTCAGAGGTTGGTCAATCAGGTGTTGGCTGGACTGGAGGATTTCAGTGCCGCCTACCTGGATGACATTGCTGTGTTCAGTTCCAGCTGGGAAGAACATTTACAGCACCTTGAGAAAGTGTTGAGGGCTCTGCAAGGTGCAGGCCTCACGATCAAGGCCAGTAAGTGCCAGATCGGGCAGGGTTCTGTGGTGTACTTGGGACACCAGGTAGGAAGCGGCCAGGTGGCACCCCTACAACCCAAGATTGACACCATTCTGGCTTGGGAGCCCCCCAAGACCCAGACAGAGGTGAGAGCCTTCTTAGGTCTCACCGGCTACTATAGGAGATTTGTTAAGGGCTATGGCACCATCGTTGCCCCCTTAACAGAGCTGACTTCGAAGAAGCAGCCCAGGAAAGTGATCTGGACTGAGCCCTGCCAGAAAGCTTTTGATGCCCTGAAGGCAGCCATGTGCACGACGCCCGTGCTCAAGGCACCTGACTTCTTCAAAGAATTCGTCGTGCAGACTGACGCTTCAGAGCATGGTGTGGGAGTGGTGCTCTCACAACTGAACGAAGAGGGCCTGGATCAGCCTGTAGTCTTCCTTAGCAGGAGACTACTCCGCAGGGAACAGAGGTGGAGTGCCATAGAAAGGGAAGCTTTTGCTGTGGTCTGGGCACTGAAGAAGCTGAGACTTGTTTGGGACTCACTTCCGGGTTCAGACGGACCACAGGCCCCTCAGAGGGTTGATGCAAATGAGGGGTGAGAATCCAAAACTGCTGAGGTGGTCCATCTCCCTACAGGGAATGGACTTTACGGTGGAACACCGCCCTGGTACAGAACACGCCAACGCAGATGGTCTGTCCAGGTTCTTCCGCCTTAGTGAAGAGAACTCCAATGGGGTTGGGTAGTTCTCCCTACTTTCAGCTGGAGGGGACATGTGTTAGACTTGGCATCTTTTGACGTGTTTCCCCTGACTTTTTGCTTTCTGACCTCCTGGTTTTTGACTCTGTTTTTGCTGGTGTAATGATTCTGCGCACTTTCCTCACTGCTGTCCAGTGGGAAAGTGCAAGTGCTCCTGTATAAAATGTGTTATGGATTGGTGTTTCCATGTTTGGCCAATTTGATTTATGTGTCAGTCCCTTGTAAAGTGCACTGAGAGTGCCAGGGTCTATAGATCAAATGCTGTTGGTGGGCTGCAGCACTGGATTGTGCCACCCACGCAAACAGCCCGTAAAGTGTAACTCTGGCCTGCCATTGCAGAGCCTGTGTGCAGCCTGGGGCTGCCATGTTGACTTGGCAAGTGCACACACTTGCAAGTCCCTAAACCTTCCCTTTTCTACATGTTAGTCACCCCTAAGGTAGGCCCAAGGTACCCCTGTGGGCAGGGGGCATTGTATGTGAAAGGTAGGACATGCCCTGGTGTGTGTGGCATGTCCTGATAGTGAATTACAGCCTATTTCGCTTTTCACTATTGCAAGGCTACCTGTTCCCCATAGGCCAGAATGGGCAGTTTTGATTATTACAGCTTATAATCCTAACTGACCCAGGGGACATGGTAGAAATTCGAGTTTAGTATGCCTGGACTCAGAATGATAAAATGCATCTTTTAGTGAGGTTGGTTTTAACATTCTGTGTTTGAAAATACCACTTTTAGAAAGTGGGTATTTTCTTGTCTAACCATCCAAGCCTGCCTCTGCTAGGTTGTGTATTCCTTGTCTGGAGTGTGAGTGACAGGGGCTGGGGGATGCCAGGAGACAGGGTGAGTCAGCACAGGACTGAATAGCAAGATCTACATGTAGTTGGGTGGGAGGGGATGCACCTGGGACCTGAATAGGGCTGGGCCTTCCCTCCACAATGCTGGCTCCACCTCCTGTGGTGTGTCTGATGTCCCTGGCCTGCACTGTGAAAGGAAAGAAGGAGCCTTGTCAACAAAGTGCTCCAGGACTGACCAGAACTGGTTTGGACTAGGCAAAGGCCTCTCTGCCCTCAGAGAACAAGGAGAAATTGAGGATAAAAAGGGGGACCCAAACCCCAGAAAATTGGAACTCTTTTGGATCAAGAAGACTGCCAAGAAGAAGAGCTGGAGAAGCTGTGAGGAGGAACTACCACTTTGCTGTGTGCTTTGCTGTGTTGGCCTGCAGTGGCTGCTTCTGTCTTGGGCAGTGAAAGGACTGGAACTGAACTTTCTGCAATCTACTTTGTGAGTGTCTCTAAGGGCTTGAGGTAGAGCTTGCCCCCTGTTCAAGAAGTCTCAGGAACAGCAAAGACTTCAAGCCTGACGCCGTCTACGACGCTGCTGCTGACTCTGTGTCCTGAAGGCACCGCAGAGGTCACCGCCGCAGCGCAGCACCGCGACCCTGGTCTCACCGACGACGCCCGCTGATGCCGCCACCGAGCCGCTGCTCGCACCGCGACCTGTGGGCACCGCACTCCGCACCGCCTCGCTTCACGACGACGCTCCACGCCGGACTCGACACCGCTTCTTGCACCGTGGTTCGGGGGCACCGCTCGTAAGTTACATGATGCACCGCCCTCATCCCGCACCGCAGCCATGGCCCACCGACGCCGGTGCCATCGACTCCAGTTCGTCAGCCGACGACAGCGCTTCATCAACGATGACGCCGCTGCTGTACCGTGACCTGCCGCAAAAGAAACAATTGATGGACGGAATGCTGGACAATGCAAACATTCACCCCCAGTCACAAAGATCTGGGTTAAATCCATCATTCTTTTGCTCACCACACCACCCCAGTTTGGACCCAGCCATATGCAAATCAGTCTTGACCCTGTTCCTTGTGGGAACAGTCCAGCCCGAACTACCAAGCCAGGTTATGTTATGTT